>JAWWEW010000088.1:18543727-18557001 GCA_035583185.1 Anabacerthia variegaticeps | reverse complement strand
AAATAGAAGATTTATTACAGAAGAGGCAAAATGAAAGGGGGAAAATCTTTACACCTCAGTAATAGTGACAATTTTCTCTGCCTGTCTTGTGGAATATATGTGTCAGTAAATATGGATATGGCAATTCAAAAGCATAAAATATCAGCATTTTCCAAATATTGTAACTCCAGGGGTTTTTTCCCAGCTCTTGGCAAAGTTTCCATTTTATACATGTACTGTGTGAAAGTCTATAGTTCAGGGCCTGATCTTAAGAGCTGGAATCTGATCCACAGATCTGTGGGAAAAGCAAAATATTAAGGGGTCTCACTTGTGTAGGAGATACAAACGTCTTAAATACATTATTTCTCACACTTTTCCACTAAGACAAAAATACACTAACACAATAAGATTATAATCTATTCTAACTGTAGTATACTGTTGTGTTATCCTGTTGTGCTGTCCCAGGTGTTCCACGTATTATGATATCTAATACATAATTTTCTGTTTGTGACATACTGGTGAGGTGAGAGAAGGTGAGAAGAAAGAACAGTTCTGAGACAGGTTAGTGTTTGCCTGGTGGTAAGAGTTAAATGTGAGATTACGGAAGCACTAAAACTAATGGGAATGGAACAATAGTCAGCAGAAATATACACCCTGTTGGTCAACCCTGACTTGTTCCTTTAAGCAAAAGAATTATAATTATCAATTGCTCTGAACAACTTTTAGAATTCCTTGAGAATGCAAGTAATCTTTTGGAAAAATGTTAGATATGTTTGGTTTTATACATATAAAATGAATATAAAATATAAATGAATATAAAACCAGATTTGTCCCATCTTCTAAATTCAAATAAGACAACTAAAATATTAAAACATGATCAATATTCATTTAATAGGTTTTAATGAGCAATTGTAAAAAATTGTTTAAATAACGCATAGACAGTCTTTGGAGGAATGCCTATTTTATTGCAACATTAGATTGTATCTCAAGTATTTTTTCTCAGTTAATTATTTAGGGTATTTTAATGGATTATTTAACTTCAAAAAAATCCAATTTAATCTGTGAGTAAAATTAAAAGAGATTACAAATACTCAAACAATACTTTCACAGTTTTTAAAGTAATTACATGTTTACATTGATAAATTGCATCCAGATTTGGCAGTTATATTCCTCTTCTGAAAGAGATCTTTTATTTAGTACAACTGAAACCATTAAGGAAACAATATTTGTTTTCATGTATCAGTCTAGTGAGTTGAATATTGATGTTTTCAAAGCAGTTAATTTCAGTCATCTAGCCTAGTAGCCAAAGTTCTATTGTTTTTGTTTTTTATTAGGAGTTTCAAACTAAGTAATGAGGATTTGTATGAACAAAAGTAAATGTTGACTGTGTGAAAGCCATAAATAAAATGTTATTTAGTCAGAGACATGCAAATGCTCATAACTGACTTTACACTTCCTCACCTGGCCTTCAAAAAAAACCAAACCAAACCACAAAGGTTCCTCTGAAATTCCTCAAAGAGTAATTTTTTTTTTTTTAACCACATATATAAATTAAGATACTTTACTTTTTTTCACACAAAAACAGTCCATGTAACATAGTCATCATTATGTAGCTCTGTCTGCACTAGAATAAAGCAATAGTTCAAGCACAGAGCAAGTTGCCAGAAGACATTTCAGTCTTGTAACACAGCATTCACCTTGTATTTATCAGCAGAATTTAGAGATCATTACCTAACTGTAACAACTACCTAAACTCCATCGTGAGACTTCTCTCTCTATAGAAAGGAAAGTCACAGGTTTCCTATTTCCAAGTAAAGAAGCTTCAGAGAACTCTTGTGTTCACCACGTGTCTCTATGAAGAATCCAAACTATCAGAGCAGTATCAGAGTAGTAAGTCTCTCAAACTTACTCAATGTCTATCCTTTGACATAATTTTGAAAGACAATTTCTTCCTCTCATGATCTGTTTATCAAATCATAATTTCACTGAGAGACATTGACAATGGTATCCCCAGTGTATCAGCAAAACTATGTAACACTGTGTATCTCATTATGTTGTGCTATATGTGACAGGGTTATAATATAACCCTAATATAATAAGTATATTATCTCGAGAGTATATATTTTTTCATCAAAATAGAACATTTGAAAAATAAAGCATTACCATTTTACACTGAAAAGAAAAATTGTTTAAATTACTTTCAATAGAAATTTGCTTCTTTTTTCTTTTTTTTTTTTTTTATAAAAATGTTTTAATAGGTGTTGTTCAAAGCAGCATCCCACTGAGTTTCTCTTTCATTCTATCTTGCTAACTTGTACATATGTATCTCTGAAAGAAGTGGTGTGAACTTTCTGAATTAAATGGCTAGTTTTACCCAGAGCATGAGACAAAATGTGGATTAATAAATACAGGTCAACACGCAGCTTTTAAAAAGGCAGCAACTTGGATTATAACTTACGCTGAAAAAAACCTGAGATAATTTTAACATGATACCCACTAAGTAACTCTTAGAGTTGTTAAACTAGCTTATTTAGTTATTAAATTTTATGAAATTTAATCTTAATTATTTTTACTCCAGTATAAGGCAGATCATGACTTAGCCATATCCCACAATAAAATTACCAAGTCCCAAGAAAATTGATTATTTACATTTTTGTTTAAACTAGAGCTGCTTTTTAAAATGCTTCAATAATTTGTGATGATCTCAGAAATCATCACATGACTAGCAGCCCTTTTGTCATTTGTATAACCTTGTTTAATGAGTTTCTTTTTTGAGGTTTCATCTCTCTTCATGCACTTCCTTGTAACTCCCAGCTCCCATCATGGTCCATATTTGTAGCTGACAGAGGTATCACATTATTCCTCTAAGACACTCATAATAATCCTACATTAAACTGCATAGCCCTGGTTGAAATCTTTTCCACCTACTGAGATGTCTTTTCACAAGAACAATTTACTCTTGAATGAGTATCAGTTTCTTTCTTCCAATCATCATAATCAAGCTGTTCTTTCAATTACTCATTAAGTTAATATCAAGGGCTCTTCTTCACAACAGATACTTGCTCAAAACATTTTTTGCTTTTACAGTAGCTTGCAATGTCATTAGGAACACAACTGAGAAGACAGATGCTTGCCATTTCAATTTAAAGTAAACAGTGAAAATTATCAAAAACTGATGGGGAAGGGGAATAAATTATATCTTCTTTGCAGAATTGTTCTTGAGAAATTTTCCATCCCTGTATTAAAGTAACAGATTCAATTCAAGTGTCCTGAATACATCCAGATGGTATACAATAATTTATCATTGACAGAAGACATTGCTGAAAATACCATATAGACAATCTTGAACAGACAAATGCAACTAGTAAACCTTAAAGAAAATAAGAGCCTCCTTGGTTGAAAAGGAACAATAGATGGACAGGCATCCTGGGGAGAACACCCAACACTTTACAGACCTGATTTTCTGACCTATGCTAAAAGTAAAAATAGATTGACATTCAACCATGGTACTAAATATTTTGAAAGATAATTTTAACTTATAAAAATGTTTGAAAAAAAAACAATGAAACTTTACGAGCTCCTTAGATTTTTATTTAATGATATTCACTAAAGCATTTATAACCATTATAGAAAAAGGCTCTGCATACTGATCCCATGATGTTGTTCTGCTCTTATCATGAAATTACAATATTTCTAATACAGTAAAAGAGAATAAATATCAATTTTCCACAGAAGTTTTTGTCATAACCTTCAGAACAATAACGTCCCATGGAACACCCCAAAACCCCAACCATTGCAACTGGCAGGGAAGGCATATTAAGACAGTAGTAGCTGCGTCAAAATATGACCAAAACTGAATAAATTTTAACCTTGAATTGAGGGCTTGTAGCTCAGGCCATAGGCTTATGAGCTCTTTAATCCATCACAGTGCAGCAGAATTACTGAAACATTTCCAGCATCTGTCACTCATTCCCACTTCTTTTTCTTACATATCCATTGCTGTGACTAGATATTGAACAGATACAGGTGAAAATAAAATTATTTTCTTTTGCATGGGTGGCTGAATTCAAGAGGACAGAAAGGGAGAGAAAAAAAAAAAATAGAGTATGGAGCAAAACCCTGCTTAATATCCTGACTTTTGAAGGAAAACATTAATGTATTTCCCAAAAACAATCATTATTTAACTTCCTTTGAATTAACTGAAAAACAGGAAACTTAAAAAATAAAGTACAATAATCTAAACATAAGGGTCTAAATTACTTGCAGACCCTAATAATATTCAAATCAAAGAATTAGTGACAACTCTGATTTCTGACCATGCTAATTCTCACAGTGTGTCTAACTTATTAGGCTGATTAAAGTAGCCATTGTTTCACTCTTATGAGTTTTTAAGAGCAAAGAAGATGCATGTTTATCATATTGCATTCTATGGTATCCTTTTGCATAGTTAATGTTCTTAACTGATACAAAATTTATGGAAAATGTATATTAATTGCATAAATTTAACTTTTTAAGCACATTTTAGCACTCACCAGATTATCAAAATCTGTATGCATTTTTATTTGATTCCTGCAAGAAATAGAGGAATAAGTCACTAACTCTTCTGTATATGTCAATACCAGAAGAGGTTGTTTTAATTCATTGGCACAGTTTTTCTTCCCGTGAATTAAACTATAAATAACATTGCTACTTTGGCTTATTTTGTTCACCTTTTCTATCTAACAGAATATTGCTTCACTTTGTATCACATTTAGGGCAGCTAGGCCTTGCCCAGTGGAGGCTGGCAATGATATGAACTTGTTCAAATTGATTTACAGAGATGTCTGCCTGAGAATATCTACAAATATTTTCTTAGTTGACAACAAAAAACTGTGAAATACCTGTTTAAAGCTGCCTGAGAATATGCCACACAGACTTTGTTGAGGTTTCAATAAACATAAGCTTCAAAAATAACTTTAAAACACATTTTGTCCTATATTCAGCACAACTGCTGTGAGCAAAGATCATCAGGGGAATGTCAAGTCTGAGTTCTCATATATAGTGCTTATTACAGAGGCAAGAGGACAATTTCATCTACCATGGTTAATTGTCTTTTCATAAAAGTAAGGATAACAACACAATCCCAGTATTATTTCATGTCATTAATTCTCAGAAAATCACTCACACATACAATTTAAGATTTGCTCCTCTGTGATAACTTTTCTTCTTTGCTTATTTCTGTCCACTCAATGAAATCCTATATCCCAGTAAAAAGAGGGGATTATTTAATATCAAGGCTTTCACCACAAAATTATGATGATATTGCATCCATCTTACTTGGAAAACCTTTAGATTGCCCAAAAGGTATAGTTGAAGCACAGATAGTCAGAAAGAGTCTAGCAAAAATTCTGAGGCCTTTATGGCAAATACTGAGCCCACTATTTCCACTTGTTATTTAAAGGGCTCAGTCATATTCCTCTAAAGGCAAGAAATAGTCTTGGGCAATCTTGGGCTTATAATAGACATAAAACTCTTCATAAGAAACATCATCTATATGCAATACTGTTATAAATGTTGGAGGTTTAATATGGTCCTGAAATCCTGAACATGCCTTAACTCTTTTACCAAGTTCATTGCTCTTTAATTAAAGCAAGATGATCTAACTAATCTCATCATGAGGATTTGTCACTGGTCTTTCAAGTAGCAGTAGAAACAAATACACAGAGACCAGTTTACAAAAGTAAAGTATATTTATTTTATACAAGTACAGAACAGGAGGCACATAACAGCTTGAGTCAGAGTTAGTGCAAATATCAATCAGTTTAACCATTTAGGCAATCAAGGTTGTATGCTGCTTAATTTGACTTTACAATAAAATATACACTGACTGAAAGTCAGTCTCTGTGAATTATCTGAATTCAAACAATTCAATACTGAGGTTTCAGTATCTTAAAGTCACTTCACCTGTATTATTCCAGAAATAGGTGGGGTTTTTTTCACTTTCTATGCAATCTTACACTTCATAGTAGTTGTTCGAAAATTACTTGCTACTGCTAGTATAGAAATACTTTTTATAATGTTGTTATCTCTTCATTTTCCAGGCTCTCTGCACTTTTCAAATACCTAACGATAAAGCTTTGGGCACAGGGTACAAAATATACAGATAGATGGGGGAAAAACAAACAAGCAAACCCACGGAGACTCCTTCCTGCTGAAGTGAGAGAACTGTGGGGCCAGATGCAGTGGAGCACCCCTTCCCTCAACATTTCAGAAGTCGAAGGCAGATGTTTTGTTGATGTCCTTCCTTACTTCACCAAGAATAGAAAACTATAATTTTAGGATAATTACTTATATGAACGTAATTTGAAACCAAGCTGCTTGAAAACCTTTAGCTTCCTACTGCACCACTTTGTTTTCCAGATTCAGCTTATCAATCCAACAGAGAGATTAGTAATAAATGAGAGTTCCAAATGGCAGGGAATTTAGCTGCCAGTTTTCCCAAAATATTATGAAACTTCTAAACTGAGGATTAAAATTGGAAATTGGAAAAGTACAACACATTAAGGGTCAAAACTCTTGCACAGAAGTCTATTACTCCAAAAGATGAACAAAAATACATAACACTATATGTAAAAACATAATGCTTTTTATTTAAAAGTCTCATAGCAATGCTATTTTAAAATATTTAGATGACTATTAAAACTAATTCCACAAAGCAGTCATTTCCAATAAATCATTTTGCTTACTTCTGTATAAAATGAATCAGCAGATATAGTTAATATTGTTAATGTACAGAGCTTCCTTCTCTGAGAGGAAGTTATGAGCAAGATTTCTTAGCTCATATTGTGAATGTTTTTATCATTACTGAATATATTCATGAAGAAAAGGAAAGACCATTTTCAGAACGGGAAGGTTAAAAAACATTTGTCTATCTTTCAGAATGGAGAGAATTATGCAGAAGGGCCTTAAAAAATAGCAGCTAAACAGAAGTATTATAGAAAAAAATATTTCCATTTGAAGTTTGAGAGCTGTTAGTATAGTAATTTGGCAGCACCAAAATAATCTGAACAATATTGTGTGTTTATTAGGTGTTTCTGGTTTTTACAGTCAGGAAATACACAAAAACAGCAAGACAAAAGCAATACAAGCTGTAACACTCCTTCACTGATCTTGCCCTCCAGAGTCCCACTAGTTATGGTCAGTGATGATCTGCTGTTTTGCAGACACAGCTAGAATCTTAACATGGTAAATTGCATTGTCTGAGCTCAGGCCATGCTTGAGTGACCAGGCCTCTCTGGAGCCAAGCCAGGTACTCCTAGTGAATCATATTCATCTATACAGAGTTTGGACTCTAAAATTTATTTTTAAAATACTCCAAATTTTCATTTAAGCAGAAACAAATTTACTCTGAAAGGATTTGAATGGTTTCATCCTCGCAGCAACTTATTTTCAGAAGTAACAGATAAAAAAGAAGAGCAATTAATTATTTTTATTTGCACATAAGGAAGACAGAGCTTCTTATTCTGGCACAGAGATTGGCCAGAAACATATGTCTGTGGAATGGGCTTGTATGAGTGAACATTCATAAGAATATTTTCTCAAATTGAGACCAGTGGATTTACCAGAGACCAAATACAGATATCCAAGGACTACACAGAGATGAAAAACAATACTGAACAGAGTTAAGCATTTATAACTATTTAGGAGAAAAAAAAAATAATATTCATTGGGGTGCTGAGCATACTCCTAAGGTGAAGTATGCATACAGGATGCACTATGCTTTTATGTCATACTTGTCCACTCTCTCACCCAGGCCTTCATCCTTGCCACAACCTCTGCCAAGAAAGTCTATCTCCTCACCAACTCACACTCACCTACAATAAACCATCGCAGAATAGCCAAATAAAGGTTGCAGCATGCTGTGCTCTTTTTCAGGACCTGTTCTTTAGGGGACTGGAAACCAGAAAGGAACAGGAGAGGTGTTCAGAGGAGAGCCAAGATGTGTTAGTGAAACAGATTGCTGGACTTTTGTCTGCTTTGCCAATAATTAAGAGAAGTTAATAATAGTAGTTTCAAAGTTTAGCGATGTTTTCTGTAAAGGGCCACCTCCTTCTGGCCATTTCCCATTTACCACCACTTCATTTACTTGTTCACCTCCAGTTCTTATATTGGAAGAATAAAATACAAAAATTAAATATAAAATAGGTAAATCATTAGCATTTTCAGTAAGGCTACAGCTTGAAGAAGTAAGTTAATGGAAAATTAGTAGTGTTGCTGCTAGATGACATTATGTTGCTTCTAAGAATGTCTTGTTTCTAAACTCCATCAGAATTCTCTGCAAGATTTAA
The DNA here is from genome assembly GCA_035583185.1 of Anabacerthia variegaticeps. Taxonomy (NCBI): domain Eukaryota; kingdom Metazoa; phylum Chordata; class Aves; order Passeriformes; family Furnariidae; genus Anabacerthia; species Anabacerthia variegaticeps. The sequence goes on along the minus strand of JAWWEW010000088.1, from coordinate 18,548,695 downwards.
CAAAAAAGTCAGTCAAGGAAAATTTGTGAGTAAATTTGCTGAGCACTTGAACTTGTTATGAGAAATGTTTTTATAAAAACTAATGAAGAAAACCATGATGTTTCCTATCATGGGGTAACATCTCATTAGATTATCAGAAAACTAGTCAAAAAATGCCCAGTGTTCATCCTGGAAGGAAATCAATAGCAATGGTAATTTCAAAAGCAAGCAATTTTCATTATAACTTTTGGATTAGAAATGAGACAATTTCTGAGACATTCAAGAAGTGTGAAGCATTATCATTTGATTGCAAACTAAATAGACAAAATTAAGGAAAGAGTTAGCAGAATAATTCATTTAGCAATTCAGAGCTGAACCTTGTGCTACTGCAATAATTGTAATTAATCTCACACTGATGGAAGAGTAATTTTAATAAAAACTCTTTTAGCATTTCCAGAAGGAACCTACACTGCAAGTGTCAACATAGGTCATGATCCTGAATAGAAAACAGTCAGAGTGAAATTAGCAGAATAAGGGAACTGCAGTCTTCCTTCAAGCATTTGTCTAGAACAGGAGAAATCACAGCGCCATAACAGATCTTCAGTAGTTTTCAAAGACTGGATTTATCCCAGCTATGTGTTTCAGGTGTACGGGTATCTGCTAGGATGGTACTCATCTAACTGGTCACTCCTGTAAGGAAAAACTGTTTTGTGCCAAGAGCTTCTGAGTGAAATTTTGGCAGTACTAAATCACTGATGGCAGCAAAAGTTTAATTATTCAGATGATGAGGCAATGGAACACTGAAAATCAAATTGTTACTGTTTTTGTACTTGACCTTCTAATGGCTTATTAACTAAGACCAGGGTGCACGCTAATTTTTTTATTCATAGGGTAGCAACAGAGATCAAGTAATGATGGGTCTACCAGGACCCTCCTGTGCATTGAGACAAGCAGAGGAAATTGTCAGCAGGACCACATCTGCTCTTCAGGTTTGAAGCCGCTTGATTTCTCCAGAAGGGGCGATGCAGCATGTTGTGAGATCTGCTGAGGCCCCTTCTTCACTCAGAGACACCCAGACTAGACAAATGTCATGGAGAAATTATTTGGAGACTTGTACTGAATTTAAAAGTAAGGACTACAATTCAAAGAATGTATTACTGATGAAACAGGCGTTTCATCACCCATGAGATGATTTGTCCACAATTGGAAGTGACATACATTTGGATGGATTATCTAAAGTTAGTCTGTGCCATCAAAGACTGAAAATAATAATGTTATTTATGGAGAAACTTGAAGAAATTAGGAAATGGTGGAAAATAGAACAGTGACCTCTTTTTACCCAGCACTCAAGTTTTCTGAATTGATGGTACACATCTACCAGTCTAAGCCAGAAACAGGTACTAAGTGATAAAAGAAGGAAGAATTCAATCCTCCTAATTGTCAACAGGAAAGGAAATGCATTAAGGGTTAAACAAGAATTGGCATTTTGCTGGTGGGTATCTTGTCCAAAGGAAAAGGAGCAAGACTGAACAGACTAAAGACCAAATGTATGAAGAGAAAACCTAATATTTTGTAATTTAAAGGAAAAATTGGATAGACCTTTGTAAACTTTATCAGATCGGTTCTGATGTTAGACCTTTGCTCATTTACAGGTCAATCAAACTCAAACTTGATTAATTAGTTCATCTCTCAGGAACATACCATGTCAAAAAAGAAAAGCAGAACACAGAGGAATATTCACCAGTTCCGAAGATTTATAGTCTAATTAATGACCTTGATTTCAATTAAAAACACATTTTAAAATTATTTTATTCCTCTTTTATACTTCCACTAAAAGACAATGGAACAAAAGCTATAAATATAATACAAAGGCACCATATTAAAGTGATCATTGGTTTAAAAATTCTGGAAAATAAAAACATTTGACTACCTACTATCTAGCCAGTAAAAGTGTTACAGGTAACTCCATATTATTGTAATCTGAGACACGCCTCAGACTATGCATTTAATCCACATCAATAATTTTGTCAAATAAATGTCAGATCTGGAGAAATTAATTTCTAATTAAAATCTTAGTTCATCTGTGTTAAACATTTTAATATTTATAAAATACCATTTTTCTTTCCTATTTGGTCTGTTAAAAGAGAATTTTACTAAAATATCATAGTGGAAGATCCGAACTAGACAAGATCAGAACTAAAAAATATCCAGACAAATTGACTAAACTGTATACAAATTGCTTCACCAAGATGGAAAATGGATAGGTTTTAGGAAGAATGGGGAAAAAAAAATATATAAAAAGAAAGGCCAAGCAATATATAGCTCTCCTCTGTTGTAAATTCTGAAGAGAATTTATATCAGTAGCATGAATTAACATTAATACTCTGTGATTTTAACCCATGGAAAGACCAACAGTCTTCCAGCAGAGCCTTTTAATCACTTTTCAGACATTTCTATCTCTGCTCACTCAGGGTTATGCATCTAAATTGGATTTATTTATTACACATCCAGTGTTATGCTGATGTGCAGAAAGAGCAGAGTGTGGTAAACTGAATTTGACAGAGTTGAAGTTAGCATAAAGATACTTTCATCGCTAAAGGTACATTATTGTCCTTTGCACTTCAAAAACACACCATTAAGACTTCAGTTTTCATATTTCTACAATTAAATAAGAACAGACCAGAATGAATGTTACCAGCTAAAGTGTAGGTGCATTTCTTTGACAGAAAACTAAAAGCATATAGAAATAAATAATGACATGGCCAGACTGATAATCTGTGTAAGTACCAACCTGAAGTCAGAAATTGCATCTTTTAATACTGTACCTGCTAGTATTTCTCAGCTATCACACATCCATATTCCAGGAAACAGGCTACTGAATACCAGAACACATTAACCTAGGCTTATAGGCTGGATTTGGAGTGCAATCAATTATGGCAAGATATGATGGATTTTCCTGCATTCTGATGTTTAGAGGGAGATTGAAGTAATTTTGATTCATTTCTTTTAGGAAAGAGAGTGCAAAGCGAAGCAGAACTAAAAGCACGTGGAAATAAACATTCTGATAGAAATAGCTGGATTCCAGATGGCACGGCATTAGGATAAGCCTCACGCTTACTATGCACACGTATCATGTACTGCACAAAATAATTCACATTTTTGTACATGACAGATGTCCTCTTGGTGGTTTTTTGTTGTTATTTTTCTGTACCACAATTTCTAAATGAAAGAAATCGCCTAAAAAATACACTTGCAGTGCACCTTTATTTAGGTCATATAACTTCATTGCTGCACATACTCTCTTCCCAACTCCCAGTGTTCTAAACTGGAAAACATTGTTTAGTGTGAGATGCTAGCGGAGTTTCTTATCAGAAAAAAAACAATCTGAGATACAGTTTTACATCTGTTTTGTCAGTTTCCTTCAGTTCTCAGAAATATGTGTCTCACCTAGATATTGCAGCTTACGATACTGCCCTAAAAAAAAAAAAAGCATTTCAGGTGGAATAAATGTTGTTTTTTGCTGAGAGGAAAACAGAATATATAGTAACAAATACAGTAAAATTACCTCTGCTGTAGATAGACTTGTTTCAAGACAAGTAGTCTTGTTCACAAAGCAAATTCTGACAAAAACATTCTTCCATGCTACTTTCAAAGATGTCTTCAAGCACAAAAAATTTCTCAAGTGAATAAACCTTCATAGAATTTAGAAAATTTTAGAAGGCTGCAGCAAAAAACCACCTGCATGATTATGCCTTTCATGCAAACATACAAAATTAATGAGACCGCAGTCTCATTGCATACAGGATTCTCCTGAGACCTCATTTTAACTAGTACTAACACAGCATCCATTTGAATTGGACAACTGATCTGTTGGCCAAAAACCTTGGTTTGCCATATAATTTTAACCCTTCAAGAATAATTAGCCCCACTAGGAAACAATCATAGATTTTATCATATAAATAAGCAGGGCAGCAACACTGAACTGAACAGAAATGAATCATCAAACCTCTAAAGAGAGGCAGAGGTGATACCGAAACCCAAGCTTCATGAGCACTGTTACTATGCCTCATTCAAAGACCATCTTAGGTACTAGGCCTTCTAACATTAAAATGATACATTACAAAAGAAAATGATTTAATAGTCCAGGTACAAGGCATTAATAAGACTCTATGTATCCCCTTATAAATTATTCCTTCAAACGTTTACATTAAGTCATCAAATAAAAATTGTCAAAGAAAAACACAAACTGTAAAGAGAATAGAAACCTGGGAGGCTTTTACTGAGTGAGGTTTTTACTCTGGCTGGTTTTTTGAGCATTTTTTCCTTGAACTAGTATGATTTTTATAAGCAGATACACAACTTTAGTGGAATCAACAAACTTTTCATTTTTTAAACAAAAAGTAAAGTACAACTAAATCTAACTCTAGGGAATTAGAAAGGATTCTTATGATACAAACTGTGAATGACAGATTCTCTTTTAGACATTTATCAGATCTCCACATCTATGGATGCCTATATCATTCAGACAAAGAAGCCCTCTGCTTTACACTGGTGAGACGCCAGATGGAGTATTGCATTCATCTCTGTTGTCTTAACAAAAGGAAAAACATGTATCTGTTGCAACCAGTCAAGAGGAGGGCCACAAAAAAATAATCAGAGGGGTGAAACACCTCTCCTAGCAGGAAAGATTGAGATAGTTGGGACTATTCTGCCTTCCCTTCAGGGGAAGAGAAGACTCCAGGGAGACCTACTGTGACCTTTCATACTTATAGAGAGCTCATGAAAAAGATAGGGACAAAACTTCTAACAGGGTCTGCTGAGAAAGGACAAGGAGTTTTAAACTAAAGGAGGGTAAATACAGACTAGATATAAAGAAGAAGGGTTTTTTTTACAGTGAGAGTGGTAAAATATTGGCACATGTGTCCATGCTCATTGCAAAGGAGTTGGACTAGGTGACCTTTAAAGGTCTCTTCCAGCTCAAACCAGTCA
>JAWWEW010000088.1:18507992-18526253 GCA_035583185.1 Anabacerthia variegaticeps | reverse complement strand
ATCTGTGACTCTTTCTGTGCTCATTATACAAACAGGAGGCAACCTCCTTTTGACAGTCATTTCTGTTAATAATAAATCACAAAACCTAAGTTCTCTGAATAAAAAGACTGCAATTGGATAGCATCAGCAATATTTTTTCATCAAGGATCTACAGTGCTGGCAGTTCATTTCCTTTCCAATACTGGTAAAGCAGCTCTTCACCAGAAAAAAAGGCTAGTAGAAATTCCAGGTGATACCACTAAGCCTCTTTCCACAGCTCTACCACAGAAAAGTCACCTTTGAAACACAGATCATGTTTTAAAATCACATTCTTTGCATTATCACATAAAATGCTTAAGTAGAAAATGTCTTCATTGGTGTTTCAGATCCTCTGTGAGAATTTTAAAATTCTGGTGAAGACTTCAGCGTAACCACATGGTGGCCCTCAGTACCTGAAGGGAGCCTACAAGGACAGGGGGGAATGACTTTAAACTGAAAGAAGGCAGGTTTAGATCATATATTAGGAAGAAGATCTTTACTGTCTGGGTGGTGAGGCACTGACATAGGCTGCTCAGTGAAGTTGTTGATGTAACATCCCTGGAAGTGTTCAAGGTCAGGTTGGATGGGACTTTGAGCAGCCTGATCTAGTGGAAGATGTCTCTACCATCGGAGGGGTGCTGGAACAAGATGAACTTTAAGGTCCCTTCCAACCCAAGCAATTCCATGATTCTACGTGGAAAGTTGTCATACAACAGCCTGAGCAGAACTGCAGATGGGGGTCTCTGAAAAACACTAGTCAGCATTAGGCAGGAAGAAATGTTAAGTCTTGTAACATTACGCTTACAGCACGGAGCAAGGAACTTCCTGCATACATAACAGTAGGCTCAATTGCACATGCCATTTTTTTAGTATCTGTAGTGTAGTCACAGACTTTGAACACATAGCTACTTTGATTCACAAGAGCTACTGAAACCTAACCTTTTGAAGCAAGTTCCTTTTAAAAGTCTTTTTACTGTTTCTTCACAGTGTTTTTTCCCTGATACTCATCCAGTAACACAGGATATGCAAGTCTACCCACACATTACCTTCAGGAGAATCAGACTTAACAGGAAAAGTTAAGAAATGAGCTACACTAAACAACTCCTTTCTTCAGCTGTGCACTAAGAAAACACTCAGAAATAGGAGATACTGTCTTGAAAACATCCTCTGGTTAAGGTAAAACACTGTAATTCAAGAATTTTTGGTACTTTCCCTAGCTCTTTCTCAGATCCTTAATATCCTTGGGATGTGTTCAAAATCTGAAAACAATGATAACAACTAACAGACTCAAAAAGTATTCATGATGCTTTATTCTTCATTGCTATTAAGACCAATGAAGTGTTTGTCATAAGAAAATGAAGTGTACAACATTATTCTCTCATGTGGAGCAGACTGTAAGAACTATGACATCTATCAGTATGACCACTTCTCAGCTCTTGTCTACAAGTTTGGCACCTGGGCTCCTCCTATTTCTAACAATTTTTTGAAGTATCCCTTCAGATCTCTGCTTCTCTGAGCAGAAATTCCAAAGGCTTTACATGCTATCCACAAGATTTTCTATATGTTATGGAAGTAAAGTAGGATTACCAACTACTTCTAAAATCCTTTATCCTTGTCTGTTATTGTTTTCAGTATACGTAGATTACTTCTAAAAAACAACTGCCGTACCTCTACACAGGGCGGTATTGTCTGGCTTGCAAAACATTATTGTGACAACAACATTGCAGAGTGTGAAGGTGTATAAATCAAGCCACATTAGGGAGATATGACCTATGGAACTGACTGAACAGCAGTTCTGAATTGGATTATTGCCTGAGAACATAAGTTTCTAGTTAAAAGCATTTTCACACTAAGTAACCGTAGGGAAAATTATGCCTACAAATGTTTCAATATCAGAATTTGGAACAACTGAATCCTGAATGTAGGGACTGAGAGGAGGGGGGTGAGGCAAATGAAAAGTAATTGTTTTTTGTGTGTTTATTGTTAACATGAGAAACTCTTTGCCATTTAGTGTAACTACTCACAATGCTGACAGTATAAACATGTCTATGACAGAAATTGTATATAGTCCTTAGAAGTAAGTTTCTTATTAATTTTAACTGGAAAGAACATAACTGAGGTTAGATCACCAGTTTCTACTGTAATGTTTGTCTTCCTGAAGGTTTTTGGATTCAGATTATAATTTTACTAAAGCTAGCACAGTTCCACGTGTTTGGTGAATAAACAGTTGTTTAATTAATATTAATACTAAAGTTCATTGTGAATTTTTCATAGGACTGATTTTACCTAAAAACTGGTTTTCTGATGTAAAGACAAAAACAAATATTTAATCGTGGATGTCTCTGACATATATCTTAAAATGGACCAAAAATACTTTTGAAATAAAAAAATATTAACTAGCATTTCTCAGGCACTATAGTACTCTACTGAAATTATATATCAGGCATCCACTTCAGCCTAGTCTCTCCAAATAGTATTTCCCACAATGCAATATGAAGTCTGTCTTCAAGCTGGTGGGTACTACAGGAGAAATAAATTTGAATACATCATAGGAGGAAATGGAAAGCAGAAAAGACCATGGATGCAAAGGTGCTGCATAATGTGTTCAAAATAGGTTTTTCTTCCTTGCCAACTACTGAAATGGTGAAATGCCATCATACATTAATTTATAAAAGAAAAAAAAAAAAGTCTGAGAGCCAACTGATATAGCTCAAAACAGTGTCTAGCTAAACTTCTGTGAGGACAAAACAGATTTTAGCCTCCTCCGTTCTTCCTTTACCACACTTTGTACATAGGTCTTTCAACTCCTAGCACAGATTTCACTTTCAGTGTTGCAGCATGCTGCAAATATACCAACTTTTATACTCCTTAAATGCATTCATAGTATTAGAGTAGTTTGTGTCAGACTCCTAGAGTCCCTTTTGCTGCAGCCCTTGAATCATTGCTGGTGTGTTCTGGAGAAATTTTAGCTTCTCAGTATTCTAAGAAAAATTTTCAATCTTTTAGAAAAACATCTTATACAATTTTATTTTCATACTATATATGTAAATTAATTCCTTGATAATACGTGTCTACTTTGTTGGGGTATTTTTGAAAAAGAAAATCCAGAGACATGTCAGTTTCTCTAAATCTCTTTAATATCTTCCTAAAACGTTCCACTGGACACTTGATGAAGTGGGAGGTGGGTAGTACCGCTAGTTCTTGTCAGTGAAACCTGGACCAACTCTAGCAGAGTGCAATGTCCTGATAATCTGTGGTGGTGTAACCCCTGCCTCCAGTCTATGATCTGAGAAATGTTTGTTGGCCATGGCTGTGATGAACTGCACCTGGGCTAACCTCCTCTTGATCTGATCAGAAGCACTCTCTGTTTCCAGGAACCAGTCCTGGCTAACAAGCTCCTGTTTTTTAACAGACAGTCTTAGAAGCTTATTTTTCTTGCTTGAGTAACAACCAAAGTGGAATAACATTTTTGTTATCAAAATTTCAAATAAAGTTATTAACCCAAATTGCAGCCAAGATGAAAAATTATTATGACTAAAGCCCCTTGCTCCCTTTTGCAACCCTATAAACAACTGTCCTAAGCAAGACCCTTCAAGATTTCCTGGACCACAGTGGGCTGTGACCAGCATCTCTCTCTGACTGGGACACCTCTCAGAGCCAGCAAACCCTCAAGTTTGCTATACTTGGGGGACCACTGACAACAACAATGACAGATCCTGGACTGGAACCCCCCACTGCTTGAGGCACAACCCTCTGCCTATTGAGAACATGTAAAGGCATCCAAAGTGAGTACTTCACTGAACTCAAGGGGAAGTTTTTTACAGGTATATACCTTATACACAGTCCTTCAGGTCTGTGTGCATGGTGGTGTGAATATGTTATAGCAAATGTACTATGAATGTTACTCTTAGATTCTTAACTACTTTAGATTAGTAAGTAAGTTAGGTCTGTGAGTTACAGTTGTGTAATCATAAATTCTATATGAATCCTTTGCTAAATTGTTTAATTTAGGCTACCAATTAAGTGATGTTCAGTTCTGGTAAACCTTTAGCCCTAAAATGTCGGTCAAGTCCAGAACTCAGTTTTATCAAGGGGTCCACTCTGAACCTTGTGACTCAATGGGAGGGTCTCCGTCATTCCTTTTAATCCTTATCCTTTCCTACCCTTACCTTTTTCTCCCCATCTGCCTTCCCAACCCCCACTCCCAAGCCTTCATAAAGGTAATTCTTGGGTTGATTTAGGTAGTAGATTCAATAATTTCAGATTTTTGTTTGCTTTTTCTCTAAAGAGTGTGCTTTAACCCTCTAGTAAGTAGTAGAGTAAACCTTGTCTACGAACTTTGTCATTCTTTCTCCTTTATATTAAACCTGCTTTTGCTGAAAACCTTTTTCAGCTATTCCTTAAGGGACCTTAAAACACTCCTTCACAGCACAAGCCTTTGAAGCATCTTGGCTCTTCTGAGATAAGCACTCTCAGATGGACTGCTGCCCATTGAGTCCTGGAAAATGATTTCCCTGTGAAGGATGACTTAAACTGGTAGATCTGTTTGCAGACCAAAATATCTAAAACATCTTTTGGAACCTGAGAACCATCTATCAGCCTTTCTTGCTTCTTTTCTTCTGTCATAAAGTTGGCTGGTGCTTTTCCGTGAGAAAAAATCTAGAATAGGAGTGAGCACATTTTGGCATGTCTGGTGGTGTAAAAAGAAAATATTGCAGAAGTCTGCTGCCTGACCACAGTTTCAAGGGACCAGAAACCTCTTTTTTTATTTTCCCTCTTGGCAGCTCTGTTTCACAGTGAGGCCCAGACAGGGCAGGAAAACAAGAAAGTACAGAAAGTTCAAATGAGAAACAGATGTTGGGAACAAGTGTTGACACTTAATGTCCCAACAGCCATTTGTTTCTGTACCCTGAACACCCCACAAAAAAAAGGTAAATATATTATTGCAAAACATATATCTGTAAAGTGATGGTAACTAATAACATGTAGGCTAAGGATATTTATGCACCATTTTTATCTTTACAGGCAAGTTAATTGCACTTTTTAGTTATATGAACACAGAGATGGCTTCAGTGATGATTTCAGAGCACATATGGCAAGACAGCTTTTCTATCACACCCTTATATACACTTCCTGCTCCATATAATATGAGTTTGAGAAGAGAACATGTCCTATGGAATCCTCATGTCTTCATCCTTGCAAGAGCTTTATATCATATTATGTTGCAACAGGGTATCCGTGCATCATTGATTATGCTAAGGGATTTTCAAGGGGATTTTGTCCAGTTATATTTTTCTGAAGAGAATGCCACTTCAGTCTCATTACTGCTTGTATTCATTCCTTATAAAGAAGCCAAAGGAACAATTGAAGAAACACATTTCTTACCTTGGTTGAGAGATATATCTGACTACTTCCTATACACATTCATGTATTTCTCATATTGGTTGAGCTGCATTAGAGGCTTATCCTACTGCTTCAAATATTCAGATCTTGAGTTTTGCCACCTGTTATGCACTAGTGAAGTGGCCTTTCTAAGAGAAATCAAACATTGGAGTAACTTTTGAACACTACACTCTAATTTATGTTGCAATTGTGTTCTGAACTACTGTCCATCATATTCTCTTCCACAAAGAAGACTGCCAAAAACCATTAGTAATGACGGCTCTCCTACAGAAAGCTCCACAATGATCATCCTAATATCAAGCAATTTGGAATGAATCAACAGTCATATTATTGTTAATACAATTCTTTTCCTCACATTTCCTGTTCTGTTGAGAAAGAGATTATAGACATGAGCTGGTGTTTGCATTTAAATCTGTGTAACAGTAGCTGTAGATAAAAGGATCAATTTTACATATTTCTGAAAATTACAAAGTTCTAATTGTACTTTATTTTTACTTACAAGGAGGTGAATAATAAGTAAACTTTAGACAAACCTTGGTGGACTACTTAAATACAAGTTTTTTATTCCAATGAAAACACAGTATTTAAAGATGCATATACAAAACTGATCACTACCAACATACACTACTCCAAGGTCTCCATGAAAGTAGTTTTACAGTTAAGTCCCTCCTTATTCATAAACACTGTGAAATACATCCTTAAAGCCAAGATCATATTTAGGCGCTACATTGTAAGCATATATGTATTTTATACCTATGTTCTTATAATGTATATAGTAAGTAGATATTTTATATTCCAAATAAACCAGAGCCTAAATTTTGGACCAACAGATGTTAAACTTGTAATAGTAGAGAATATTTTCTTTGTAAGCAAAGTGAAAACTCCTGACCAGTTTCTCATAACTTCCAATAATATCAAGAATCTTGTGATTAAATTAACACTCCAAAAAATTATTTATAGATTTTTCACTTGTCTAGATATTTTCTGGGTCTCAGGTATTAAACTCTGTTAAGATAAAAAACTCCAGGGCAATAAAATCAGCTAATGATACGCAAGTGTTCAGAGTTTTATTATCTTGAAATGGGGCTCTCTCCTGACCTGAATATCTTTGTGTCTTACCCATGCTGTCAAGATTTCCCTTGAAGACTGAAAAAAAAAATCTTACACAGTTCAAACTTTAAGAAAAACAGTGTGAACTTTTAGAAATCTGTCCTTTCTAGCAGTGCAGAGTCTTTCAACAACTTCAACAGTAGTCTTACTTTCTTCCCTATGAATAAAAGGATTTCAGTATCAATAGACCAAAAGATAGAATGCACATCCTTATAAACACCTAAAAGTTTCCTTCAATACATGAACACTCTCTTCCCAAAGGAGCTTCCAGGTTTTGATGATAGAAGATAGTCTCTTCATTTATTAATGGGCAAAATTTGTAAGAAAAGCTGAAATGAATTATTAGATCTGACTGATGAGTGATGTCTGAAGGCATTGTTTGGTGATATTAAAAACTGAACTTTTTCCATATCAACTGTAATTAATAGTTAAATGACATAAAGTTACAAATATCAGCTTTACATTTTTACTCTTCCAACACACGTGGTGTGTTCCACCACCCATATCATGGGGCTACCTATTTTCACTCCTGTCATTACTACACACCAGACACATAACTTAAAATTTGCTCATCATACTTTAACAAGCACTTGAATGGATTTGTATTCATAAAGCAGTTAGGATTTCATCACTATTTCTGTAAAATTTCTAAAAGCTGTTTTCTCTCTCCTGACTTAAGCAGACTGAAAATCCATTTGATCAACATATCCCAAAAACTATGCTACAAAATGAATTGAACATCCATGTAAATGAATGCTGGTGGGTTTTGGAGGCCTTTGCTATAATAGCCAACAACAAACTCTGTAGGATTTCTTCACTTGCATGCATTTCTCTAATTGCAAATCAGCCTTCTGTAAGCCATAGAAAATAAGCCTTTGCAAAGCTTATGCATTTTTCCATCTTTCAAACTACCAGAAGTACTGACTTCTGCTGCCAGTACAATCATTCCTCGATTTACTGAACATATTCAAAATGCACTGAATATTTCTTGCCATTGAACTGACGAACACAACAATGAAAGAGGTTTAGTTGCAGATGATCTAAACTATATGCTGTAGGGATGAAAAAATTCTAGTAAAGTATTTGCTGAAAAGTCCAGCTGTAGGCTGCTCAGAGCTAAAAAATAGAAAAGAAAAAAAAAAGAAAAGAGAAAAAGGAAAAAGAATAAAGAACCAACCAAAAAAAATTTTTAAAAATAATCTGTCAAACTTTCCTGTTTCAGAGAAGTAGAGAAGTAAACCACAGGAATAAAGCTGGAATTCAGAGGCCAAGTGAGAAGGGATTCTACCATTTACCCAAAGTCCAATGGTTGGGTCTATTTCTACTTTATCCTTCATCATAGGCACCAGAACAGCTATTTCCTGTGACACCTATCTAAACATCATGTTAGGGTATATTCCAAGATGGATTTACTCCTTCCTGAATTTGCTTCATTAATGTTGTTATTGGGACAGAAAGACAAGAAAGTGAGAAAGAGTCCCTAATGCATTCTTTGAGGAATGTAACACAGAGAATACCAAAACCTGAACTCTTGACCTTACTGTACTGAATAGTAAGTTTCACGGAATCAAAGAATCACAGAATACTGTGAATTGGAAGGGACTCACAGGGATCATTCACTCATCTTAACGTAATGGTCCATATGGGGATCAAACCCATAAGCTTGGTGTTATTAGCATTAATGTTCTACAAGATCAATTCATAGAAGAGTTCATACATGAGATCTATGAGAACCAACCAAAAAACCTGCATTTCCTAATGCATGATCAAAATTAAAATTAAATTGCTATAGCAGACTTGATGGAAATATTCAAATTACTATAATGTCAATGTCATTAACACTAATTAAAGGTGTGAGAAGGTATTTTTTGTGTATCCAGAACTCTAGTATTCTCAAGTATTTAAGATTCAGAGAGAAATCTGCTAAAAATATCTAAATTTTTAGAAAATTGGAAAATGAGAATTTATGCCTTAGTAATTACAATATTACAAGGTTAAACCACCATAGAAAACTGAAATCAGTGTTCTCAGCAGGCATTTTATGAGTCAATAACAGATTCATCCAAAGCAACACACATGGCAGCAGCTGGGGATTTTCAGCCACTCAGGCATCTGTTGCAAAACCAGCATGGTGAAATAAAGACTATAAGGTGACTTCTTTGAATAAAGAAGTTGCAATTTATTTATAACTTTTCAATAAATTCTCAAACAATAATACAAAGTGTTGCAAGAAAATTTTTTATGTTAAAGATGTTCTTCCAAATGTTGTACACAATAGGAAAGCGCAAATTTGGTGTGAATAACTACTATTTTAAATTTATAACCATATAATTTTGAACTCTTTTCCTTCAAGTTTGTGGTTTGACACCAGGGCACAAAAATAAATTATTCACACAATGTTTTTCAGGCTATATGTGCAAGGGGAATCTCTTCATTCCTTTTGCTGTACTTGCATAGATCACAGATGCCCAGATATTACTTTAATGACTATATAAACATTCAAAAAGTAGTGTGGAAATTGGCTTCTGGTCTTTTTCCACAGATTTTTCACTTTACTGGTATTGTAAAGGAACTCATCACCTCTAAAAGAAGTATCTCTACAAGGTAGCAGAAAAATTCCCATCAGTCAAATCATTATAATGAGACTAATCTTGTGCCCATCCCAAACCCCTCAGCTCAACTTTTAATTTTTGAGCTTTAAGAAGCTGCTTGAATTTAAATCTTATAAAAAAGAGATGGTTAAGTGGATGAAATATTTACATGAGCTGAAGCCAAACCATATGCAAAACCTAGGCACAAGGGTGGTTTAACACTGCAAATTTCTGATACAATTTCCACCTAGATTTCCTGATTCCCAGTTGAGCTATGCTCAGTGAGGGAGTTTTGTCAGTTTTTAACCTCCAGCAGCCCTGCAATTGGCTTACTTGACCTCCTCATAAATTAAAGCAACCTGATAGCCTGCTGCCACCAACTGCAGAGAACAATTCAGTGGCTAAAGACTATCCTGACCTTGCTTTTTCCTAAGTAGCTTCCATGTCAGGATGAGGAGTATGTTCAGAATCCATTAGCATTATTTATCCCCCTAGAACTTTTGCAGAAAAGTCATATGGAGACTTAGCTATCAACTTTCTCTCTGCCTTCCAAAACTATTGCATTGCACAACTGTCATGCAGAGTCAGGCCTTTCACCTATTAACAAAATGAATGAGGAATCAGAAGGATTGATATAACCTTCCCTTGGAAACCAGTGTTAATGTTCATGCAGTAGATAAGCCATGAAACTAAAAACATAAACCAAATTTATTTCCTTGTTTGATCACAAATCAGAGCAGGAATTTTGAGCAAAACATTTAGTGCCTTACCAAGTTCAATTCTTAAATACTGAGCAATCTGAAAAGACCTTATTAACACATATGGCACTACTCTTTAAAATTTTCCCAGAGGTGGGTATGAATCATTGGAGAGCAAGAAATCAGACAATAAGAAATTATTTCACAGAATTTCTTACTTATATATTCACTTGAAAATTGCACTTAAATAAGCTTCTTTCTGATTAGAACATCAAGAATATACTTGTTCATTTTCCAGGCAGAACTGCCATAAATATGATATTGATGTAGACAATTTTATGCATTGTAGACATTTTGTACGTTCATTGGCAGAGAACCTGATAAGATCTCTAGGTACTTATATTTCTTCCTACAATAACTGCTACTCATTCAGAGTGGTATATCACCATTACTGCCACCACTCATGGATATTTACTTACAGTGTCCATTTTCAGAAGAACTCATATGAAAATTTACTTACTATATGAATCCAGTCATCCCTATAGAAAACTAATAAAAACAAAATATACTGTGACTGAAAGATTGCCTAACACTTGTCAACACATTGAGAGTTTTCTGTTGCCATAGATGCAACAGATAAGCCAAGTAATTCACTTAGGTCCTCTGCTATTTCTATTTGCTTCAAAAGTAACAAAATCTGTGCAGAGCTCTGTCTGCACCAACTAAGCTCTCTCTGCACTAACTAAGCAGAGGACTTTCTGAATGAATTGCTCAAAATGTTTTTCAGCAGTACAAAAGATTTTTCTTTTTATTCTTTTATCCAATATCAAAACAAAGTCACAGATTCAGGCTCCACCTTCTTAGAAAATTATGTCAGAAAAAGAAAAACCTTAAATAGTAATGCTTTCTCTTTCATTCAAATCATTCAAGTTTGTTGGCTAACATCTCTTCATCATTCTAGTAGAAAGCCTACTGATTTTGCCACTGAGGTGTTTTCTAAATAAATGACATTAAAGTTGCTCAAAAGAATCCTAAAGAGTTGAGATTTCCATCATAAACACTGATCAGTTAGGAACTGCATAGACTCTTCTTGTCATTACTTACCTATCTCTGTTTCAATATAGAAAAATGAACACCAAAACTTAATTATACACTGGATTTTGATATTATTATCAGTTTGCACACATTGCCTCTTGTTCTACAAGTGGACATCACCACTTACATCACATATTTACACACATTGATAAGATCCCTGTGAACCTTCTCAAGGCTGAGCAGTCTTTTTTGCCTGTTCCTTGATGCTTTTGTTTTGTAGGTATTCTCTTGACTCTCCCCTTGACTGGATCCAGGATGTCCTCATCTTTCTTGCACTGGGAAGCTCAGAAATGGACATAGCATTTCAGATGTATCCCATCAGGTCTGAGTAGCTGGGAAGGATCACCACCCCCAACCTCCTGGCAAAACCTTTCCTAAAGTAACCCCAAAGACTTATGGCCATCTTTGCCATGAGGATGAATTGCTGGCTCATAGTCAGTCTACCCAGACACTAAGGTCCTTTCCTGCAAAGTTCTTTTCCAGCATGTCAGCCCCCAGTCCTTAGAATTCAGGAAATTATGTTGGTTTTACTGGTTTCACAGCAAACACTCAACTACTTTGACACAAGAAAGACAGCAGGTTTTTTCAATAATTTTGTGGTTTGAAAGCTCAGTATATTTGATCTTTGCCAAAGGATCACATGTTACATGAACTCTGGATATATCACATAATGTATTTTTTTGCAGTGACAGGGAGTGCTCTTAAATTAAACACTTTTTACTGGTTATGCTGGTTCAACGACCTTGTAAATTAAGAAGACTTATTAATTTTTCATCTCTGTTTTTCAACTCCACTTTAAAAAACCTGAAAACACATTCTGCAAATGTTGTGTTCAATTTGCAGTGGCCGGGACCAGTTTATCACTATGTGGGTGTAAGCAAAACTGTGTATTCCCCACCCTCTATGTATTTTCTGACGGACTGTTAACAATGGATCATTTGCAGCAGCTGCCCAGGGCACATCTGACACCTCAGGCTGCAAGCTGGATGTTAAAGGATCCTGGGAGACAGGGGAGTTCCTGTCTTCTCACCCATGACCCAGGTGTGATAACTCCCCTCTGGGGAGTCATTAACACCTTCACATCCGGCCTGAGGGGTCAGGTCTGCTAAAGGGCCATCAAAGATTCCAAAAATATCTCCTGACTCACAGACTTAAATCACCGATTGTGAAACTCCTTGCCCTGGAGGAGGTACTGGGCATTCCCACCTGAATCTGAGCATAGACAATCTTTGGGGTTTGGAGACTTCTGGTACCATGAGTTGGATCCAGAGAAGGACCAGAACCTCAGTAGAGCTGTGACTGCCACTCTTGACCAGACTGCGACCATCATCCTCATCAACAAGTTTCCTTTTCTTTTACTTTATACTCATGAGGACCATGTGGTACTCAGCACAGGGCCTAACAAACACCATTCCATTTGCGCCCCAGGGTGCTGGGTTATACATCTGGTTTTTGTGGGTTAAAACCAATTTTTTTCTCTGTGTCATTGTATTAATTGTAATCTTTTCACTAAATTGTAACTCTGACTTGTAATCTCTCTTCAGTCAGGTCATTTCTCCTGGTTTACATTTAAGCTGCTGTAGTTAGAGATTCATCAATCAGAATTTTTACCATAGCCCCTTGCTCTAAAAGTTGCATCATAAAATTGTGTTTCAATATTAACATTAGCTTTTTAAGACTAATTGTAAACTAGTCCTAAGCCAGGAACACATGAAAAGTAAAAACAAAACCACCAAAAAAACCACTGCCCAACTTTAAAGCCTAAAGTCTTCTAGTTTTTTAGTTCCTATAACCTGTATAAAACAAAAAGCAGCCCATTTTATAAACCACATATCGAAAACAGATTATCCAAAGTTGTTTTAATCTTTTGCTAATTTTAATTAAAAAACCCCAATAGTATTATATTTGAAAACTTGATACTACAAAGGAGTATCCTTTGATTGGACTTACATTCTTACAAGTGGAACGTTCTGCATTGAAGTTGCTACAATCCATCTGTTACATATATTCTTAAATTGACCAGTAATGTACTTTCCTATTCAAAGCTGCAACAGATAGCCAGGTGAAATATAAAGGCAGTTTATGAAATACATATCAAAACATGAAATGCAGTATGCACCCAATATTGCAACTTTTACTCATATTCTTGGTTATCCAAACTTTTTAAAACCTCTGTTAGTTTTGTGAGTATGCTCATAAGTGACAGCAGCTGTTTCTTTAAAGCCAGACCAGTGAGAGAAAATTTGAGTGTTCAAAGACTCACTGTGAATAACTAATTCTTTTAAGGACACTCATGGTGCAATCTAAAATTTTGTTTACATATTACTGATATTCTTCAGTAAAAAAGTTGAATTTTCTTTTCTAGGATAAATGTAGTTTACTTTGAAAACAGGATATGACGAAACAATCTCTTAAAAAACCCCACATGTTAAAATGCAAAAATTCTTTGCACATTCTGTTAAAAAGTCTTAATTAGTATATGGAAATAAATTCAGAAAACTTATACTGTTAAAATTTGGCTTTGTACGTCTCTTATCTTTCTCATCAAAACTATAGTGTCAACACTGAAACATAGTTCTTATTAATCACCACATAAGAATATTGTGCAAATATGCAATTTCCAAAGTAGTACTCTTTGTACTTTCATCATTTGTTACCAAACTAAAGCTTCACTTTAAAAGTGAGAAGGCTCCACCAGATCACCATCTGTGGAGTTTGACGAGTTCCTTTGATGTGACTCATGAGAGAAGAATTCTACCTGAATTGTGCTCAACTTCAGACTTAACTCCTAGAATACTTTTAAAGGGGAAGGAAAACAGAGAGTAAGCTTGATTTGTCAGGAGTTCCTTGGAATAAACTATCAGACTCATTCCCCAAATTTTCTTGTACATGAATATGATGAAAGATGACACTGACTCCAAGAAAGACTTTTAATTACTGCAGGGAACACTCAAGACTCACCTTGTTGTATCTGGAGTAAATCGCATCTGGTTATGGTTTCAGAATTATGTAGACAGTAACTACCAATTACCTCACTTTTCTGAGTTTTCTTCACAACTACAACAATGATACCCATTCCAAGATTCAGCCTTCTTAACTAATTTTCAACTGTGGCAGTTAGGCTAAGAATCTAGTCACTTCTATTACCCTCAGCAACATGGTCCTAGTTAAGCTTAACTGATTTCTGGAAGTATCCCCATGTGTCCCTCTGACAGGAATGGAAGGGATAGTTAATGATGATTGACTTGTGTCTGATTAAGCATCCTGTTTAAAACCCTAGCATTGGGTATGATGAACTTTGACCTTTAGACTTTTCCATACAGAAAATTTACGCTTACAAAATTTAAATTCTGGAGTAAAATAATTTCTGAATTGTCAGAGTACAATCAAACAATGATGCTTTGTTTTATATTTTCACATAAATAACTAATATTATTCTATGGATGCCAAATTCTCTCAAATTTTAGCCAAGAGGTTTCTCATCTCCTCATCTATTCTTACCTCTCCACTTGTAGTAATGATCCCACTTACTTACTGTTTCATACTACAATTTAACTTTTTCTTGCCCACTCATTATCTGAAGTTTTTTTCTTTACAATACCACTGCAGTCCCATTAATCCTATCTGTCACTCCAGCTACTATGCAATAGAACCCTTTCCCATCCATTAACAAGCTCCATCACCCACTTCTCAATTCCTATCCAGGGACTTGGTATGAGGACTCATCCTGTATACCTTTAATCCTAGACACCACAGATGTACACTCCCAGTGTACATCAGTGCACTGCATCTTTTACTATGAATTCCATCAATCTCTTTCTGTGAAGGAGGCAGACCCACTTCTTTCTCACCTTGCCCGTCACATCAGGTGTTCAAGTGCCATGACAGTCTTGCTATTCATCTTGATACTGTATGCTCATGCAGCTTCTGCTCATGGGATCTCTTCAGAGTGCTTCTGCAGCTTGATTTTGACATGTTCCTCCTGCAAGAGATTAGAAACAGCTTCGTCTTTTGTCTTTTTCTTTCCTTGAATCTTACTTTTGAGTGATCTTTTCTGCTATCACAAATTCATCACTCATCTCTGGACTGAAATATATAGAGGTATCCTTCTATTCCAAACACCTCTCAGTCAAACCCCTACTTCATTCCGTCTCTCCTACCTTGTCAGATCCCTACTCTAAATTTACCCAGCCATTTCTTCCACATCCCTCTTGAATTTTCTCTTATTACACACATGCAGAATGTTAAGTAAAAACCAGGATTCTAATGTCTGTTAGATACAATAAGTTTTATTGTAATCTATATATATATATATATGTATATAACTTCCAATAAAAAAAGGGAGCAAGCCTAGAACAGAGGCCTTGGTATCAGTGAAAAGAAACTACTGTGTCACAAGTCAGAGCAGAAGCTGCTGTAGAGGAAGTTACAAATTGCAGAACAACTTCTGATTGTGTTGTCCTCAATATCTAGTTAACATTACTGGCATGCCTATTAAATTTCTTAAAGCTTAAATTTGGTCACAAAACATGAAAAATTAACTGAAATTTCTAAAATTTACTTACTATAATTTTCAATACAAAACACGTTGAATTCATATTTCATTACATCTCTACTGAGCATATGAATGCAAGTTCCTGTAATAATCACATATTTTGGTATGTACTCCAAAAATATAACTATTATGCATGGCCTCTGGGATCAAGGCTGGTTGTAGCTACAAGATGATCTACACAGCTGCTCCCAAAACACATTTGTCTGGTGAGTGCCAAGACAAAGAGAGGGAAATAGGATTCAGCCGTAATCCCCTTTTTCTTTAAATAGCTTTCCACTCCAACTTGCCTGTATTGTGCTGCAGTATCTTATGTCCTACAAACAGAATCACATAATTGTAGAATACCCTGAATTGGAAGGGACCCAAAAGGATCATTGAAGTCCAATGGCTGGGCCTGCATAGAATACCCCAAGAATCACGCCATGTTCCTAAGAGTATTATTCAAATGCTCCTTGAACTCAGTCTGATTCCCAACCACCACTTGGGTGAAGAATACACATTTTTCTAATACACAAACTAAACCTCCCCTGATGCCACTTCAGGCCATTCCCTTGGGTTCTGTCACTGGTCACCAGAGATCAGTGCCTGCCTCTCCTCTTTCCCTCTTGAGGAAGCTGTAGACTGCTGTAAGGTGTCCTCTCAGTCTCCTCTTCTCCAGGCTGGAAAGACCAAGTGACCTCATCCTCTCTTTGTATGTCTTCCTGTAAAAGTCCTTCACCGTCTTGTTAGCCCACAAATACCTGCTGCCCTGTAACACACACAGGCAGCTATTCTCAAAGGAGAGAAAATGGTCCAGAAAAATGCATTCAAACACTGAAAATTCATGCCAAAACATCAGAGTGGAATACTGACATGAAAGGAAGAAACATCAGAACAAAGCAACAAAGTACAAAAGTGTTATATGGGGCAGTGCCTCAAAGCATCCTGACTGTGACAAGCTGACATGAAAATCTTGATTTAGAATGAATTTAAGTCAAAAAATAGTATGAAAAAGAACCAATGAAGAAGCTGTGAGGCACAAAGATTCTTAACCCTAGAAGGCGACTAAGGTTTAAAAAGGAAAATGAAGTAAAAACACTTATCATCATCAATGACTAAGTGACAAGAAAACAAAATTGTTGGATGAGAAAGGGCCAGAAGTATGTCATCAGGCCCTACAAGAAACTTTCAAAGCAAGTTATTTCAGTGTTCAGAGGAAATGGAAAGCAAAATTGAAGTTATGACCCAGTAGGCTACACAAACAGGGAACAACTCTAATTGATCTGAGGCCAGGCTGGCACTGGTTAGATTCACAGAACTACAAGTGGCTCCTTGGTCCTGCTCTTGTCTTTCTCTTTGCTAAGATGCACAATGGAATTTAAGACTGGCATATCTAGGGATTAGTTTTGCATGAAATATCAAGATGAAAGGAAGCAACTTTTTATTTTCCTTGGAGGATCTTTCCTTCTGGAGTTTCTGCATCCACTTTTACACTCAATGCATAAAAATCCAATCTAGATATGAGGTCATATTCAGTAATTCTTAAAAATATACTGATGGCATTGTGTGTATCACATCCAAGGATGCTCTACATTCAGACATAGTCAAAGTCAGCTCTTTCTAATATAGAACACTACAGTTGCTTGCCATCAGTGGTACTACAAAAAAGATCACTCCATGATGGTCATCTGACTTTGGGTAAACTGGATAAAACTGTCACGATCAGAATGTCTACGAAGCAGCAGTTGAGGTAAACAGCCCTCCTCCGCAGTTAGTCTGGGCATTCTCAGCAACTATATACCTAGCTGAAACCCAGCTCCCGTTGAAACAAAATCCCTTTACTAGAATATGAAAGGTTGGGTTCAAAGCAGCTTCGGTTGGCTCTTTACAGATCCAACCAAAACCTAGACTGCTACTGAATATCCAGTACCACTCTCAGAAGTATCCTAAATGGACCTGAAATACTTTGAAGTGCTAGCCTGGCCTGAACTCACTTGTAGACTTGATACAAAGTAGTCACAGGTGATTTAGTTACCGTTCACCTACAGGAGATGCCTAAGTACCAGTGGAAAATCAAACACCAAAATGTAACGAGGACCACATGCTCGATCCTGCAGATAAAATGCGTTACAGAAACAGCTGATAACAGTTGACTTTGTTTAAATATTCAGACTTCAAAGCAGAAGAATTCCAGGCACAACAGTGCCATCCAGGGGCCAGCAAATTGTTGGTGAATGTCCAAGGAATTTCCTGAAACTGATTTTATTTGTATAAACAAAACCAGCTTTCTGTTTAAAACAATTTCCCCAAATATTTTCAAGTATGATCTCAGTTCTTTTGAATTCTGCAACAGATAAACAGTAATGTGAAAAAATAACTGGCACATTCTCTAGAAATGCTATCATTTGTTTGCATTTAAGCATCAGTTTTGCAAAAGTCTCCTTTCAATAGAAGAATATTTGTAGAAATTTAATGCAACAATTCCTTCTAGCACAATAAACTGGCAGTCATGAAGAAAGTTTAGATGAAACTTTGCCAAACTTCTCAGACTGAGACATCACGATTCTGAAACACACTCTGTCAAACTTCACTACAGCTACTTAAAGGTAATTGTGTATATAAAATTGTACACAAACAAAGCTACAGGAGGCACAATTTCTGCACAACCCCTCACAAATGGAAAATTCGACCTGAAAACTGCAAAGGAGTTTGTAAAGGGAGGCTGCTTTGCCAGGGGAGGAGGGGATGGAGCAGAGTGGACAAACGGTGGTGTCACTGATGCAACGCAGCAGCAACAAGGTGGGAAAAGCGA
>JAWWEW010000088.1:18479900-18504421 GCA_035583185.1 Anabacerthia variegaticeps | reverse complement strand
CATTAATCTTTCTTTTCATGTAAAGTTGCTTATAGCAGTGTTAATGCTTCATAAAGTCACACTATTTTCATGTTAACAAGTGGGACTTGTTCCAAAAATGTATAAATGTGGTTTTTTCCCCTTTATCTCTAATTGAACATATACCTAGATAATAACAGAAAAAAACAAGGTCTTGGCAGAACCCACAGTTAGCAAGGTCCAATACTTTTAGAATAGTGTGCTATAGTTTGTGTGCCTACATGATGAAAAATTAAGATTGATAAGGGTTAAGAAACACAATTGTTTTTGTAATTCAGGCATCTTCTTACTGCGTGGGATTGTTGCATTTGGATTTCTGTGCCCAAGGAAGAGTTGGATAGGAGAAGAGCAGGAAGAAAATAAAAACTATAGAAAATTAGAACAAAGTGGAACAGTGAAGACTAGAGTTTTTGAGAAAGAAGAAAATGCAGTATTTCTTACCATTTTCTACTCATAGCGTACAGTTATACAAAGGAAAGTGTAAGTTGTAGAATGAAAATTTCAGTTTTGCCATTATATATCCAGGGCATGTGATCTTGCTTTTGCAGGCTTTGACTGTATTAAGCCTAATTGTATTCTGCTGTTGTGCTTACTCTTATAAGCATACAGACTAAAGGAATATTTTTAAATACCTGTTGCTGTCTTGAATATGTTACCTGTTTTAAAAAGTGTTTGAGAATTTTTGGGTGTCTTGACACAGAATAGCTTCCAAAGTCAAAACTTTTCTGGAAACATTTGCTAGATGGCAGCACATAATCATCAACTGCCATGGGCAAGGGCAAGTTTAAAGAGCGATAGCTCATGTTTAATGTGAAAAGTTATCCTTGTTGATCAGCAGTGCACGAGTATCAAAGAGAAACTTTTGAATTGGAACCAAGGCAGATTTGTGGGTTTGTTTTCTTTTTTTTTTGTCAAAAATATGCTTCTTAAATTATGTTCTGTTTTTACAGTCATAGTCTGCTACCGATATTGTATTATTGCAACAAATACAGTTATCTTTCTGCCCTCCTCTTTCCTATTTATTTTTTGAGGGGAAGGGGTAGGGAATTACATTCTGCTTATAGCTACGTCAAGGAGCCATGCTGCCGCAAGTTCATGAAACTAATGCAAATGATGTCTGTATAAGGTGTTTTAAAAATAATGTTTTAGTGTGTATCTACATGAATGCTGTAATGGCTAAAGTTGAATATTAGTAAGGCATCAACATTATGTGAAGGGAATTCTTCCAGCTGAGGGTTGTTTCTGTCTGAGTGATATGTGAATCAAATTTGCCCAACTTGTTTGGATATGGGAACTTAGGTATCAGGTGACTTTTTCTCTTAAATTTGTATTTAAAAATTAATTACACATAGTCAAAATAATTTTTCTCTATAAAAAGTCTACAGAGTTCTTATTGAGCTCTTGAGCTGTGTTTGCAAAGCTATGGATTCTAGTTAGTAAAAGCTGATGTCTGCATAATACTTGTCATCCACAACTGAAGTGTTCTTTTTTTCTTAAAAACTATACCTTGAGAATGATGTGTGTACACACGCATTTTTCAGGCTGCTGAACAAAGTGCAGAATTAGAATTGTTATGTGGGGAGCTTAGTCATGAAGCTCAAGGTGGTGAATTCCATTCAGTAGTGTTTTGGGTCCCACCATTTTATGTTGTGACAATCAACATGGCAACACTCAACCTCTTCTACTCTAGATTTAAGACTGACCTCTTGAGTTACCTGTACTGAAATTTAGACGAATGACATGTTTAGAAAGCAATCTGAACATGTGACTTAAGAATTTAGACTGGTATATTGCAAAGTCGTAGATGGGTAGTGTGGCTTGTAATGAAAAAGATCAGACAAAAAGCAATGGGAAATAACCTTAACTCATAAAGAAAGACATATACTCACACAGAGTCTCTGGCAGTCTGAGACTGCAGTCTGTGTTATACCTGTAATTCAGTAATTATACAGAATTATATCAGTAACTCTTGAATCTTTTGTCACAGTGCAACCAGAGGTAAACATATATTTGGAGATGCTTACATGAAGGCTACGTTGGCTTGATGCGGCATGGACGGGTGCTGTGTTTGTCATTAGGTGGTCAGACACAGCTAAGATAACAAGCATAAAAAAGAAAGAGTTACTGAAATTGCTTTTATACATGCCTTCATTCACCAGTTGCAGAAAGGTCAAGTACATGCCTTTAAAAGTAAATAACTTTTGGTGACAGGGTTTCTGTATAGCAGTAAAAAAACATGGTCTGAATGGACTATCAGGAAGGAACAGGGAGGGGGAAACTTGAGAGCATCATTATTTCCTCCTGAAGCTGAATTGACTTGTATAACCCAGAACTGCATCATGACTTTTGTAAGGTGCACTGAACATAAAAAACCTGATTACTTATCTATGCTAGTCCTTAACGTATTACATATTTCTATTTTTTATGCAGTTTGTATATTTGTTATACATTTGTATAAATGTAATTTTTAAATTGAAAAGAAATAAAATTTTTTTAGTTGTTGATCACCATTTTTGCAAGAAACATTCCATACAAAGTGAGTTAAAGACTTCACCGTGGTGTTTTTTTTTACAGCTACTTAAGATCTTCCTTACTTTCAGCCACCTTCAGCATCATGATTGCCACATCACTCAGACATGATACACCTGTCTGTGTTTTTGTTGACTTATGATGACAGTTTAGCCATGTAATTCAAGATTTTGATTAATAATGGCCTATTTTTTTCCACATTTTATAATGTAGAAACTGGAACAGTTTTTAGCATTGAAGGGCCTCTCATACAAGGGCTTTTTGTGAAGAATTGCTTTTCTGTTCAGACAGAAGCAATATCCCTCTGAAGGAGTGTCATTCTTCAGATGTGGTTTCATGGGCACCTGGACTCACCGCTTCTGCATGCGGGGCTTCTCATTCTCCTTGCTCCCCACCCACTCTGGCCGTGTGGTCTTGCCTCCTTCTTCCATAAGCATATTATTCTGTGAGCAAATAATAATTTTTTTGCTAAGGTAGTGTTCTACAGATTTTAGGTAGTATGGTTTTACAGGGAGTGAGAGCTGCAGGAATGTGGGACCAGAGGTGAATGGCAGTGATGAAGGTGGCCTGTCCCACCACAGTGAGTTGTTTGGTTGGCTGATTGAGCTGTGTTGTTCTTCATTTCATGTAGGTGTTTCTCCTATAGCAGTGGCATTTCTGTGAAATAAGCAGAAGATTTGGGAAGGTTATTCAACCATCAAAACTTAAAATAGGATGATTATATAATACACCTGACAGGTATATTGTCTGGCAGGTGTTTGTTACAGGAATTAACTAGTGGACAGGGATGTAAAAGAGAACTAGAGGGTTTAAAGAGAAAGCCAAAAAAGCCCTTATATTTGTCTGATCTTATAGCATTACAGAATGAGTTCATTGGAAAATAATACAAATCAGCTTGAAAGAATAATCTTGTAATTACCCTGATGTATAGGTCCCTAGGATGCTCTGTGGTCAAAACTGATGCTGTGGCTGAATACTGGCACTGCCAAGATCTGTACATCTGCCTAACACATGATCTTACATATTTTCTTGAAGCTGGTCATACAGTTTTTTATGTATCACTAAGTTTATACTTATTTTTGGGAAATATGACTAAGGGTATATCAAGCAGGGAGAGAATGGTCTCTTACCTGTTGCAAAAGAACAAGTAGCAGTCCAGTAATAGTAAAGCAAAGTGTAATTTTCAGAAGTTAGAAATTAACACTTAGGCCTTCTTTCTTGGGTTTTGTTTAAAAGTACTTTTCACTATCATGGACAAGTTGATGTGAGAATTCAGGTTTTAGTGCATTAGACCTGAATGGCTAGT
Organism: Anabacerthia variegaticeps; assembly: GCA_035583185.1. Lineage (NCBI taxonomy): Eukaryota > Metazoa > Chordata > Aves > Passeriformes > Furnariidae > Anabacerthia > Anabacerthia variegaticeps. Next base: position 18,500,568 of record JAWWEW010000088.1, on the reverse strand, counting down.
GTTCCTTAAGGTATATTGTGATATTTTAAAGTGCATTCCTAGACTTTACCAGTGATAAAAAAGAATCCTAGATGGAAACTTTCAAAAGAATACTGATAGTGCTGTAAGCGTTATGGTGTTTAGGACAGTCTGAAATATTGGGCAGCCAGCCGAGTGCAGTGATCCAGGCATCTCACTGAAATAAAGTAGCTACCCCCAAAGATCTGTTTGTATGCTGTTGCCTGGGCTGTGTGGCTTAGAATTCCTGTAGGGTATTTTAATATTCACGTCTGATGACTTTATAGCAGCCTAAAGGGGAAGTGAGGCTTGAAGTAAGGCATGTGACCGCTTATCTGGTATTGGATGGAGTTGTGAGATTTTTTTTTTACTGCTCATAATTTAAAATACCATGCTCTCTTTCAAGGCATGCCTCTGTCTGATGGGGAAAATGCAGCATTTTTAGTTTAATGTTATAAACCGTTCCAGTAGTTGAGATAGCTGATGCAAAGGTTCCCTCAGTCTGAGATGAGTGGAATCCTGTGATCTCAATGGCCAGCAGAGTGCACTAATCACAAATACTAACAAATACTATTGCTGGGCTACTGTCTGGCAAAGAAGGGAGATTTTATTGGGTGAGGGGAGCCTGGTCATGTATTTCACCAGTGGGAGCATTTATGTAGGAAAAGTCCTTGGCAATTCTCCAAGGACTGCTTATCCAACAATTAGCATAAAATACATGAGCTCCCTGAAAGGAAAAACTGAAACTCAGAACCCTTTACTGCAGAGGAAATTCTTCTTGCTGATCTATTGAAGAGTTCCTTTTTGCTACTTTCTCTCTAGTTTATGAGCCTTGGTTGACCCAGAACCTATCCAGTATGCTGGCCAAGCCACTTTCTTGAAGTAGACGCATTTTTTCTAGACTTCCTCTCATTGAACTAAAACTGTAATATTCAGCTTTTCAGTTCGGTTAAGTGCCCCAGAATCTAAACTGTTCCTCAGATGGTAGGCACCAGTTCTTGTACTGTTCTGAGCTATCTGCCAGTGTGGTTAAGCTGTATCAGAGAGACTCTTGTCTCTTGGGTAGTTTAAGTCAGCTTTAGGTTTATCTGTGGCCAAAATTATTCTTAAGGTAAAGTGGCTAGCACCTAGATACTTTTGAAAAAGTACAGATGTCTAGGATGCTTTGTGGTCAAAATTGAAGCTGTGGCTGAATACTGGCACTGCCAAGATCAGTGTATCCCAGGCTTGCAAGTGGTATTAAATACTTCCTTGAAGCTGGTCATAGAGTCTTTTATATATCACTAAGATCAGTCTAAAGTATTGAAAAGGCCTATAAACAAGAGAACTGAGAAAGGATAAGTTTCTACACTATTCAAAACTGAATGGCTAATCTTTTTCAACAGTTAACTTCTTATTATACTGCAAATCACTACTTTTTCTCTGTAAATTATAAGTCTGTGTAAAGTTGGAAAGCAAACATGGCTTTCTCTTTAAACTCTGGAATACTTGGCAGCAGTCACTTTAGCTTTATGGAAATGCATGTAAAAATTCTTGCATTAGTTGTGTTACTAATAAATAATTCTAGGCACAACAGTTTCTTTAAGAAGAAGAAAGTTGTGTTGCACTGAGCTTGGTTTCTGCTTAAAACAGTTGAAGTGTTAAATTACTGACATTCTTTTAGAGACCATGTAAATGTCCTAAGGAAAAGGTCTTTTGAAAGCTTATGAAATTTCCAAACTTATGCTCTGATAGAATTCTGAGGAATTGTGGCTTTTTTTTCCCCCCTAGGAACTGTTCCAGCAGCTGTTTCTAAAGTTTCTAGAGTTGCCACATCATCAGTTTTACTAATATTAGCAGCAAATTCTGATCTGCTATTCACACAGATTTTGTTTCAGCAGATTAATAAAGCAATTAAGCATGGCAAACTAGGCAGGTTTTTTGCTTCTTGCAGCATTGTGTAGAACTGTTATCAAACTACTGTACTTCAGGACAGTAATGAAAACTTTTTCTTAGCTCAAGTGGTTTATATAAAATGTGTGTGGTAGGCCACGTAGGCTAGTAAGATGCTCTCATAAAACAAAACATCTGTGGTTCCTTGGTGTGGTAGTGTACAATAATGAAAACAACATGCAAACGGTCATGGGAAACTGTAACTTTTATTTTAAAGGAACTGTGAGATACTTGCAGTACACTGTAGCCTTTTTTATCAGATGTAATTTATGGCTTTTTGTGCATGAGTAAAATACAAGTTAAAAAATGGTTCTGTTACAGTGAATGTGCGTAATTGCTTACTGCTGTCATTACAGACATCTTTCTGCAACCTTTACACTGCTGGGTCTGGAGCTTGCTGCCAAATGGAGAAGGAAGCAAGGCTGAAACGGGTGTAGAACGGAAGTGGTGGTGATAGACTTTTTCATAAAAGAATTTGGGGGCCTGGAGGAGGGATTGTTCCTAGAAAGAGAATAGTAATTGTGAATTCTTTGCAAACTGCCCATTGGTATGGCAATGATAATTTTTTTTTCAGGTTTTTTTTCAGTTTTTCTAATGCTGCTCTTATACTGACCTCTAATGAGGTCAGTAGTGAAGAGCAATTAAGAGAAAAGTAAAAAAATGGCCAGCTATTGAATTCGGTAACTTTTTAAATTGTTCTTTAACTCATATACAGGAGAGAGATTTTAAATTCTTGTACAGATTTTATATGAAAAAGATGATCATTAAATTATTTCCACTGCAAAGATGGGTCACAGTGGTGCCTGTTTATTCTTATGGTGTTTAATATCAAATGAAGTGTGTGTGTAGAAAGAGTCTCAGAGGAGACTTTATTGCTCTCTCCAACTCTCTGAAAGGAGGTTGTAGTGAGGTGGGAATTGATCTCTTTTCTCAAGTAACAAGACAAGAGGAAATGTTGTGGAGTAGTGCCAGGGGAGGTTTACTTTGGATATTATGGAAAATTTCTTCACCTAAAGGGTTGTTAAGTTGCCCAGGGAAGTGATTGAGTCACTATCCCTTGAGGTATTTACAAGATGTGTAGATGTGGCACTTGGGGACATACTCCAGTGATTGGCTTGGCAGTGTTTGTATTATGCTTAGACTTTATGTTCTAAAGGGTGTTTTTCAACATAAATGATTCTGTGACTCTTCTTTGCTTTTTGAGAACAGATCAGAAAAAATATAAGGTCGTATACAAGTACATTAATGTAGAAAGAGATGAGTGAGTAGAGAGTGGCTGCATGAGAGGCTGGTAAGAACTGTTTTGAATAGCAACTGGTTCGAAGGAATGAATAGAGAATTTTATCTAGAGGCAAATATCCTTGGAGAAATGCAGCAAAGAAAATTAGTAGCTCCTGAGAGTGTAGTTTACACTGCATGTTAAGATAGGAATTCCAGACAATATAAAGCAAAAGGGCAGTTAAGGTGATTGCTTGCTCATGAAGTAGTTGAGGAATAATGAAGGAAGAATGCAAATAGAGAGAGAGCTGATAATGTTTTAAGTATTAGAACAGTCAAAAGTGAAGGTGGGGGAACAAGATGAAATAGGATGAGAAATGAGAAGAGCCCTTAAGCGGGGAAAGGAAGAAACATGCTTGCTGAGAAAAAGCTGGACATTGAAGAAGAAAGTATCAAGCTTTAGGGGAAGAGAACCCTCCAGCAGAACCAGCACTTGGTGGGGAAGAGAAGTTTTAAATGGACAATGAACATACCATTGCGCAGATGAGTAAATGTGAGAGCACTTGTCCTGTCACAAAAAAGATTTTGCAGGAATCTTTGAGCCCTGCTCTGAGTTTTTAATAACTAATACTGGGATAGTTGTAGAACTCTTGTAGATCTGGTGTCTTGGCAACTGATGGAGAACTAATTGTTTGGAGGTACAGTTTTCAAATGAATAGTGTATGTCAGACATTTGGCAAAGATATTTTAAGCTCATTATTCTTTCTACTTTTCATACTTATCTTTTCCCCCAGCTTTTATTTTGTCATGAAAAAAGTTCCAGGAAAAATGCAGATGATTAGATTTTATTTTTTTAAAACACTGACTTTCCCATGTGTTTGTGTTTATGAAAAATTCTCATCATGAAATTGGTCTTTCTAAACTGTTCTGAGGAAATAAGGAACACTAACTACTGTAATTCTCCATTCTCACTAGCAAGAATTCTTCCTGTCCTTCCAAAAATACTGAAAAGTAACTTAAATAGTAGTGCCACTTTTAAAATTAATTAATGAATTAATATATTTGCATATTATAAAACTGCTGACTGAGAAAAAGTTCCCACAAAAAATATAAGTCATAGAGACATTATAGTAGAAATCACCTTAACTGAAGAGCAGTTTTTATATGTGGAAAGTAGCACAGTATTTCACAGTCTGTCAGCCAATAATACTGTAGTGTATTTGAAGCCAACAGAAGTTCATCTCACATGATGGTGATTTTAGTAGTCTTGGACACAGGGTGAGTGTTCGTCCTGTTTGAGTAAGTCAGAAATGTTCATCCTGTTTGAGTAAGTCAGAAAAATCTGTGATGCAAATTTGGATTTCCCTTTTATCAGTTTTTATTAAAGTGTGGTTCCTAAGGCCATGGCTTTTGCTTGTCACTGGAGTACCCTAGATCTGAACAGGGGTTGTACCCATTGGATGTGTTCTGATACTTACATGCGTGCTAGGGGCACCATAAGGCACATGAGAAGCCACACTTGATAGTCTATTAGAATAAGTTTGACATACACTTTTGTTAGTTTTTTTTTTTTTTTAAATCAGGGGAAGACAGATTTATTTATTTTTTTAAATTTAAAAGGACCTATTCAAAGGTGCCAAACACTTCGAAAGCGTAAAACTGCAAATACATCTTTTCTGTTTTTTCTGTGTTTTCTTATTCTTTTCTGTTTTTAACAGAGGATTTCTTCCTTTGAAAACCTGGATACTAAATCCTTGCTATGTGTTTATCACAACAGCTTTTTTCCCAGACTCAGGAAAAAAGTGCTTATGGTTTTTCCCCCCCTTCTAGAACTTCACTTAGTAACTTTCATTTGGTTATTTTATTACACTAAACATAATTCCTTGCTTTCTTTATTATGCTGTCATTCCATGACATGCTTCTCTACTTATCTCCTGTGTGATGGTTTTTGTTATGATCTTGCAACATTACTTATATAGATGATTTTTTTTTTTCTTTCTAAACTTTATAAGTGTCACATCTGAACATCAGACAAGAAGGCATACACTCTTGGGAGTTACAGATTAGGGACAGGAGAAAATTTTATCCTCAGTTTAAAATATATTTGCATGATGGAAATTTCTTGAGGTTATGACTTTTGTAGTAGACACCTGCTTATACCTCCAAAATGTATCAGTACTGGTGATACTTACTCATATGATGAATCTAAGCTATTACAGTTGCAAGACTCAACCCGAGGCTTGGTTGGCTTCTATCCTGAAGAACTGAATTTCACTTTAGCAGCAGGAGTTGATAGGTGTTCCTTTTGTTGATAGTTGATCGTTCCCCTTTTTTGCTGGGAGTTTTCAGGTGCCAAAAGAACTTTCTAGCCTTTTGGTTTTCCAGTACTTGTGCCTCTTCTTACTTGTATGGAGAGCAACAAACTTTACAGAAGAGGAGTTTGAAGAAAAATAGTTTAAATTTTAAAACAAAAAGTTTATTTTTGTTATCATAATAAGACTGATTACATTTATGTTCAGTTTTCACAATGCAGACTATACCTATATTTATGGTCAATCTAAAAATTGTGGGGTTTAGATTTTGTGGGATTTTTTAATTCTTCAGACTTATAAAAAAATGGAGAAACAATCTAGTCGGTATTTCTGCAACTCAGTCAGTCCTCAGCTGATGCTGATTTGTTTAATGAACTTAAGACCATTTTTCCTTTATGCCTGCATAATTACAACTATACAGTAACATTGAAATTTTGAAGTGGATGAGTCTTACTACAAAATGAGTGTGTTGAATGACAGTTTCACAATAATAATAATGCATTTTCTGGTAATATTAAGATATAAATATTTGGCAAATATTGTGCTGCTATAACATTACACAGGCTTCCCATTCTTTCCCTGCCCTCTTGGTGTAGGCTGAGAGTAATTGCAGTAACTTTAAAAGCATCTTTTTTACATGAAGTATCTTGCACAGAAGACCTTTTCTGTCTTCTATTCCATTCAGTAAGTTGTCAGTGTTCTAATTTCCCTTGAAGTTTCAATCACCACATTAAAAACATCAGTCCAAATACTGTGGCAAGAATAAAATGTATTATGTGTGTAAGCTGAGAACCAGTGATGCCTGACTTTGAGTCCAATATTCCTTAAAACCTCATATGGGTATCCTCTGCTATTTCTCTGTCTCTTCAGTGCTTTAGTGTATTATCCTTGGGGTTGCTCTCTTTCAGTGCTCTCGGTAACTGTAGCTATGGCCTGTTTCCCACCTGCTTGGACAGTCAGGAGATGTGACTGGTGTTCTGTGGCTGGTTCTGAGCCAGACATTCTGGCAAGTGAGTATGCATGTACTATTTGGCAGCCAAAATGGAAAAGATTTGAATTCTGCTTGTGTGTTTCTTCCATACTAGGCTTGCTAATTTTAGTTCTTATCTCCCACTTGGCTACTAGTTTTCACAAAATATGTAGGAGCTCTGGTCTGTGCTGATTTGTCGACCTTGGTTTCTGTTTAATACACCCAAAAGTTACTGAAGGGGAATACTGACAGACAATGTGCTGACAAACCTGATTTCCCCAGAAATCAGGCTAATAAATATAATTTCAGAATACACAGTTTTAACATACCACTCTTTCAGGATACCTAGCAAAAGTGATAGTGTATTGGCACTCAAGTCTTGAAGGTTTTTTTTATGGTGACTTAGGAGGCCAGTACCACCATCTCAGCAAAAATGATCATTAATTAAACTCAATTGGAAATACTGAGCAACTAAGGAATTTTTCAAATCTAAATTTTGGAAAAAAGGTTAAGAAAGGGGAACTTGTAAGTTGACATGGGCACAATATATTTTAAATGTAGGATAGGATATGTTTTCCTTAATTTTTTTGTGCATGTAATTTATCATAATGTCAGTGTTACTTAAAAGTAGTTACAAAGATTGATGTAATGATTAAAGAATTTCAAGTCTAAATAAGCTATTGAAAAGAAAAATTATACATAGAAGAATGAGCTTGGCTGGCAGTCTTCAGAATTTCCATCTTAAGCTTTGAGTCATCTCAGGTGCTGATTGTCACCTTGATTTTTAAGTCCATCATAAGCTGTGCCACCTTTCTTTGCATGCAGATAATTTCATGGGTATTGTCTAAAGCACTACCAAAACAAATGAATGCATGAATGGTATGAGATCAGTTCTACCAGTGCAAAAAGAAGGTATATACATTCTTGTTGGGCTAATAGACATACAGCAGCCACTGTCCCTATTTTCCCATTCCCATCCTGCCCTCACTTACTACCCTCATACAAGCAGAATGATCATTTTAGAGCTGGAGCTGAGCAGCTTTGTTGTTGCTCAAAAATGAATCTTGATGTTTTCTTAATGTCACAGCAAATGTGCATGCCAACCTGAGTCAGATAGTGTGACTCCTGCCACGCTGGCTGACCACAGAATATTGAAGCTATCTTGAAGTGCCAAATCCATGAGTGCCCAAGTCATGTAGTTTCTTCAAAGTGAACTGTAGCATGCGAAGAACAACTGCATGGCCAGAAGAATGATAGGAGGACCCTTGAAATGCACACTGAATCAAGTGTAACTTACTGGCTTGTTACTTTAAACCTCATGAGGCATGACAAGGCCAAGTGTAAGATCCTGCACCTGAGTAGAATCACCCCAGTATCAATACAGGCTGGGGGATGAAGGAATTGAGAACCGTCCCATGGAGGAGGACTTCAGGCTGCTGATGGATGAAAAGTTGGACATGAGTCAGCAATGGGCACTTGCAGCTCAGAAAGTCAATTATATCCTGGGCCGCGTCAAAAGGAATGTGGCCAGCAGGGTGAGGGCAGGGATTCTGCCCTTCTACTCTGGCCTGGGAAGACCCCATCCTGGAGTGCTGCATCCATCTCTGGAGTCCTCAATACAGGAAGGAGATGGACCTGTTGAAGTGGGTCTAGAGAAAGTCCATGAAAATGATCATAGGGGTGCAATGCCTGTCCTGTGAGAAAAGACTGAGAGAGTTGGAGTTGTTGAGCGTGGAGAAGAGAGGGCTCCAGGGAGACTGTATTGCATCCGTTCAATACTTCGAAGGGGCTTATGAGAAAGATGGGGACACGCTTTTTGGTAGGCTTTGTTGCAATAGGACAAAGGGTAACGGTTTTAAACTAAAAGAGATTTCATTCAGGCGAGATGTTAGGAAGACCTTTTTTACAATGAGGGTATTGAAACATCTGAACAAGTTGCTGAGAGAGGTGATAGATGCCGCATCCCTGGAAATATTCAAAGCCAGGCTGGATGTGCTCTGAGCAGCCTGTTCTAGTTGAAGATGTCCCATTGCATGAGATCCATGCAAAACATGGAGTCCAACTCAAACCATTTTATCATTGGTGAATATGCAACAGTTAAGTGCTGTGTGAAAAGAAATGTAAACAGGGGAAGGTAGAGAAGAATATAAGGGGAAGAGTGCTGTGTTCACTGTTTGCCATGGTTTACTCACTGTCATAATATTCTTCTCTTGTAAACCTTTCTACAGTGCACTTTTTCAAGTGACTCATACCTGTGTCTGAGATAATCACACCAAGGTAGAATGAGGGGAAAATTATCTGATGCACTGGTTTGTCCTGTCAGCAGCGCTGTCAACTCCGCTGCTGCATTTCATGCATGATGGAATGATACCTAGTGAAATGCTTTAGTTTTACATTGTGTTGCAGAGGAGTTTCTACTTAATTAGTGGTAGCAATGATATGCCTTGGGGCTTTGACAGACAGGCTGAATTTAATTTGCATTTAAAGCATTTGGTGATCTGGTACCAGGTGGTCAGAAGAGAGTTCTAGCTACTTGTTGGTGGTTACCCTAATACTGCAGTTTTTTTAATTGTGGTAAGTGAAAGGTTGTCAAGTGCTTAACAGTTCTCATTTTTAGATAAAAGGAGGTTAATCTTTAAAACCTACACATTAACCTGAGTCATGTTATTTTTTTTTTAAATATTCTTATAATAGAAGTCTTAAATTTATAAGCTTCTTTGACTGTTTGGTTTTTTTTTTAACAACTGTGAAATTTTACAGAAAGGTGCCTATTTTATTTGAAGATGAAGTAGCAACATGACAGTGCGTTTCAAAGGAGGGAAAAACAAAACAAAAGTAACAATCCCAAACGAAAGCAATCACACCACCAACCACATCTCCAAATTAATACTGGAAACATTGCATTTCTGTATTTGTTGTGGGAAAGGTGTCTTGCTCAGTTTTGTAACAATTTTCTTTTCATGATGACAGTTCAACCCTACAGTTTTGGATCATGTTTCTGATGTATATAATTAATGTAAAAAGTTATACAGGTTGTTTGTGAGTCAGAACAGTCAAGGTATGGTGTTACACTTCAGATTATGCAAGTAATGTAGGGATTCATAATGTTGCCTTGGAAGCAGTACTCTTTTTCATCTGCTTTTTAAAGGTTCATCATTTGAAGAGCGGGAAAAGCCCTCAGCACTTGCATTATTTGTTCATGTGTATTCATCCTGATGATTCTTATGTGACTACTGTAGCTTCTGCTGTTACTGTCTTCCTGTAAAGTCAAAGCTTAAGGAGGTGTGAAATTCACACGTGGTTTCTAGCTGGAGCTCTGGTCTAATTAAGAAATACTAGACATAGAAATCCATTGATTTGAACTTTGCTGTATTGACTGCCTTGATCACATCCCCCTGCAACATTCCATGGAAATATTTTTAGCGGAGTGCTAGCTGGGGGTTTTTGAACTCTAATCCAGCTGATTATTTTAATACAGAGTTAGAAATCACCTTCAGGTAGTCCTCTGTTCTGGAAGACTTGTATTTTTTATTTCCATGTGATTACATATGAAGTAATTTATGTAATATTGCATCTTTAGGCTAGTTTATCAGAGTACTGCTGTTGATGTAGCTGTTAGAAATGTGTCTAGCCAGCTCATGATCCTGGTTTGGATTTAAATGCTTTCTGAACTGCTACATGGAATCTGACTCCATGGAGTGAGACACTGACTCTGAAGCAGTAAATCCATTAAATTTTGGTCTTTGGCAATGAGCAAGTAATTCTATGCTAGTCTTACTCCCTCCCAACTATCTTAGATATTTGGAATTGCTTTTCAAAACCTTTAGATGAAAATGATCTTTTCTAGCTGTTTGAATACTCCTTGTGGTTTGCAGTTAGAGAAATCATGCTAGAAATGACAACTCTTCTCTGTGCAGGAGGAAACACAGTGCTATATATTGAATAAAGAAACTCACATTTCAGTGCTTCAGTTGAGAAAGTACAAAGAAAGCAGCATGGGCATACTGTGGAGGAGGGGTTTGACAGTAACTCACAAGGAATATGTGTGGTACTTTTCCTGTGAGGAAGGTGGAAATATACCCGAGTGGACAGTGTGCCTTTTTTTCTTTTATCTGTAGCAACCCTCTTTGGAAATGTGACAGGGTGAGCGCCCAGAGGCCTGAGAAGCTGCTGGTGTTTTGCTTTGTGGATGCCTCCAGGTAGTGGTAGCACTTCTGCCTGCTTTGGACAGCACAGTGTGATAGTTTAATCCAGAAGAATTTGTCTCATGTTTCATAAACTTTTGTACAATTTGTTAGATGTATTGGGGTATAACTGAATCCACTTGATTCAAACCTGTTTGCATACAGCTGAAGATGGCAAAGGAAAGATTAACACCACGCTGGTATGGCACAAACTAACTGAAAAACTGTCTTCCTTAGCACTTTTTCTCATTTATTGTAGTCTGGTTAGTTGTAGTCCATCTCTGTCTCCTCTACATTCTTGCTTTGCTCCTTTGCCCTGGAACTAACTAATATTCCTGTAACCATAAGGGAAAACACTTCAGGAAACTGATCTGGCTGAAAATTCACCTTGTTTTGTTTTTGTAATACATTCTCTTTTGCAGTATATATTTGTATAAAGCTGTCCCAGAACTGAACTCTGATACTTCACACAGGTGTATTTGTATTGCTCTTGCTGCGTTTACTGCCCTACTGATACATGTTTTTATAATGCAAATATATGAAACTGTAATAAATCTAAGACTGTCCATTTCCATGTATTTTGACATGTATAAAATACATACTGTAATACAGGGATTCTTTTGGGGAAAAAAAAAAACAAAAAACAACAAAAACCTGGCAGTTGCTAACTTTTCCTAAGAATTTAAAAATCGTTAGACCTTTCAAGTTGACATACCAGATAATAGAGAGAAGTATTTGTAATGAAGTTCCAGAAACATTTTTTCACTTAGATTATTCACTCAAAAGATTATGTACTATTGTTAGTTCTGGCTAATATGTGATCCAGCTGCAGGTGTTTTGAATTCTAAAACTTGCTGTTGCCAAATAGCACCAAAAATTAACATTGAGAATGCTCTGTTACCATGGTAATTTCTTGGTTAGAAGACTGCCAAGTAACTATAAAATGAAACCAATTCTTTTGATGTGCCCTAAAATGAGAAAGGAAAGAAGATCAGTGAGAACTGAAAAATTACTTAGTTCCATGTTTTTCTTGTATTGGAGAGAACTTGACTACTCAAATACATTTCACTTTCTTTTTATTGTTTGATTTGGTTTTTTTTTTAAGTGGAGTTCTTGCTTCAGCATTTGTTGATGTGTAATTTAAGAAATTTGGAAAACTCTTTATAAAAAGCCATTTTACAAAACACAACTCATTTTAGTGTATTTTAGTGACTTTTTCCCTTTTTACTCTAGCTACACTGCTTCAACTTGAGTGAGTTGTAAAGTAAAACTCTTAGTAAAATCAGTGAAATCAAAAAGCAATTATGTACTTTTGGGCACATGTTTTTTTTCCTTTTGCTTTGAGTCAGTTTGATCTTACTAGTATGAGGCTCTCCTTTCAACCTGCAGAGACTTTTTGACATGAAGGGAATCTGCGAGGACCGAGGTATATCTTGTACCTACAGTTTCACTTTTTTCCTATCATTCATTCACTAGACCCAGTTTGTGCAGGTATATGGTAATTTGTCAATAGCAATATGATCAGCTATATTTAAAATAGACTCTTTCCTGAGGCAGAATTTACAGGGTGGTAGGTTCTTGATGTTTTCTCATTTTTTATCCCACTCTCAGGTGTGACCCTCATGACAGTGAAATCCTATTAGATTGGAGAGCACAGAAAGAAGATGAAATGGAAAAGCAAGCTCAGAACTACTCTCATTGTTTTTCCAGAGATTAAGTGACAGAAAAGACATAAGAGACCCTATATTGCAAAGTGGATTTAGACATGTCTGTGTAAAATTACAGAATATTGTTTTAGGAATAATATTTTCAAATTATAAATGAAGTATTTTTGCAGTTGTGTCATACCTTGAAGACAGTCTTCATAGAGGAGACACTTTACCATGTTGGCAGAAAGGCTGGAGGCCTCTGTTTAAGGGATGTGTGTTTGTAAAATGTTATGGATATTTCACAATGTTACAATTTGTTGGGGTTTTTTTTTTCCACCAGATGAGGTTAAATGCAGTGTCCTTACTTAAAGAGAACAGAATGATTTGTCTTTCCTGGTTGCTTGTACTAGAACTAGGACTAAACTGTGTGCTGGCATAAAGCAGAAGTGGATGAAGAAATTCTGGTCTGTCTAGTGCTGGTTGTTTAAGGATTTAATAATTTGTTTAAGTGCATTATTGGATCAGGACCAAAATATTCAGTACCTCATGGGCTGAAGCCCAGGAAGAACAGTTGTATATGCTTCAGGCTGCTTAGAGGTAAAAGATGTGTCCATCAGTTTATTGGCTTTCATGCATTTTGGATAGCTGGGGCCAACTGCTTGAGTTAACTTCTAGTAACTTTGAGTTAAGTATTTAAGACACTCTGGGTCCTTCTGGTATTTTTGTGTACAGTACTAACTTTTATATATAATATAAAAAAATCACTTTTCCTTCACAGTTATTATAGTATTTCAATGTTTTTTGAATAAAATATATTCAAATGAGTCATAGGCTGAAACATGTTAGTACTTCCCTTAATTTGATGGATTTTTCTTAAAGATGGTTTGGTATTGGGTCTTTTTTTTTGTTAAGTACAGTTAATACTGTAGTTCAGAGTAGGCACGTACCTTTCTTGATACATCTACAAATCTTTAGTCACACTTTCCTTTATTTTTTTCTAATTGGCTGAAGACTAGCTTAGTTTGGAGGCATGTTGCATGTACAGACCTCAAAACAAGTCTCAGAAGTGGCCAAGTATAACATTTTATTCTAATGTAATGTTCCTTTGAGAACTTTGCTGCTGTTGTCTTAAAAATGTGAGGACAAATACCTTTGACTAGTCATGTGAATTTGAATGTAATGTTGCACCTACACTGTTGTTTTGTCCACATTCCTGTGTGGGTTTTTTTGCCATCCCTATTATGAGGACTATGCTGTAGTGATTTAGGGTTTTGGAACCAAGCCAGATTTTTTGAGGTGGTTTTATCTAAAAATACCTTTTGTTTACCTTGAAGAAACTTAACGAATTTTGATTCAAGGTTTTTTGGAGCAGCTTAATTATGTGGGAGGCTCTTAAAATAACTTTCGATTCTATTACACATGTGTTTTGTCTTGTATTATGTTCAATAGCCATGTCCCATTATTTTAAAAAGGATAATGTCTGTGATCAGAAGCCCTTTCCAGACAGTCTAACAGATTCAGGCACTGATTCAGCTCTTCCAAGACTTTTGTTAGTTGAAATTAATTTGTAACTATGAGTGAAATACCAGTGTTCAAACCAAACTATTTTTGTGGGGGAGGAAAAAAAAAAAAACCACACAAAAAACCACCTACAAATTAAAACAAAACAAAAAAAACCTAGAAGGAAACTTAGAGATCAAAGGTACAATTCAGTAATCCTGTGTTAGTTTCTCCCCCTTTATTGCCTCTGCTTGGGCATGAGAAGGGCTTGGACATGCTGAGGATTCAGAAGGCCTGACTGGGCTACCACACAAGAAGAAAAATGCCTGGGAATGGTTATTAACCCTTCAGAGGCAGGTATAACCTGGAATAGAAAGGCAAAGTGGCTGAAGCTATTAGTTTCTCCCTTTCTCAGCTGTAAATTCTGGGTTAAATACCAGAATCCTTGTGATGCCTTTAAACACTTGTTAGATGCATTGTTTGCTAGAAGTCACCCTCTTGGTTTGGTATGTACCCTCTTTAACCTTTGTACCAGTCAGTTGCACCCATCCATTCAAACTGGGGCTCTTTTTTTTTGCCAGAGCTGCCAGGAGTATCAGTGAGTACCAGGAGCACTGTGCCAAGTATCGCTTGAATGTAGGTTGTGCTGAAATCAGCAGTTGCTATTTTAATCCCCCTCAGTAATGTGCACTCCTTGGAAAAGGTGAATTGCAGGAGAGAGTTTCTAGTTCTTGTCTGGCTAGTAATTGCTGATCCCCTGCTATGTTCTTTGTTTGTCCATTCTTGAAACAGCAGCAGCTCCTGCCTGCCTATGGTTTAGAAGAAGTTTGTGGGCAGATGACTGGTACACACCATGTTTTGTGGCAATCCTTTCTGCAGGTTGCAAGCTCTTGGGTTCATGGATGCCTTTTTTTGTGGAATACCTGTGATCTTCTTGGAATTTTTTTGTATTTCATCTTCGTTTAGGATCTGTAGTAAGAGAAATACAGTGTACTGTAAAAAGCACAGTATACTGTGAAAGTGCAGAGTGGATATGATTTTATTCATGACCATAAGTTTTGAAACATACTTACGTGCTTTCCTGCTACATGTTACTACCTAGGCTTGTTTTTAAAAGTGAGCTCACGTCCTCTATTATTTCTTTTAGATTTAGTAATTTATATATAATCTATATATATTCTTATTTTGACATTATCTATTAATAATAATTCACAAACACAGGTATTTGGTATTAATAAATAAGAATGTCTTCATTGTCTCATAGTGTTTGCTTACAGAATAAATAAATATCTTCAACAAAGGAAAGCATCTCATTCTTTTTCCAGCGAAATCCTTGAAGTCGTTATTTCCACTTACCATTGCAGACTTCCCTAACTTCCAGGAATCTAGAATGTGTTCCTATAGATAGAATAAATTGTTTGGTTTGTGTTTTTCTTGTCTTTATGATTATTCTTTCATGCTTACTGTGACCTCTGAGTAGCTTAAAAATCCTTGTTGCCCAGTTTTAAAACATAGTTAAGTCTGACCTGGACTTACACCGCAGCCTTTTTAACTTCCAGTGGACAGACTTCTTTTCTTATTGCCTTTTCTTGAAGTATTTATTAAAAATACCTTATTATGAATAAATATGTGTTATTGTTTTTCAAAAGTCACAACTGGTTTTGGTAGGTTTTTGCTTTTGGGTTTTTTTTGGGGTGGGGAGGGAGGGGTTTACTCAAGACGAAGTTGCTTCTCTCACTTTGTAATACAAGAGGCTAGAAGCCACCCTGGTGGTCTGTGCCCCGTTGTTCCAGGCACACTGTAAATTTGAAGCTGAACTTTTTTGATTTCTTTCCCAAAGAGCTGACTGCTTTCTTGAGAACTGTATGAGTACTTCCAAGAACACAGTTGATGCATACTGTCCCGTGTGAAAGAAGTGACTGGATTACATAAATTGATATGCCTAGTCTGCCAAAGAGTGAATACCTTCCCTCATTCCAGTTGTCATGTCTATACAGCCTTCATTGGCTGGCAGCAGGGAGGGCTGGAGTTTGGCTGTTGTAGGCCCTGGAAACATGCTGTGTCTGCATTAATATTTCTATTAAAAACTATATAAGACAAAATATTTTTGAGAGAAAGTTAAATATATTCATGTTTGCATGCACAGTAACTAATATGTAAAGTATGAGTTATTTAAATTCAGATATGCTTGTAGCTTGTGGATATTTTTAATGGTAATAAAATAACAAAACCAATCCCAGCCTCCCCAGACTTTATAAGAAGGCATACCCACTTCGCCTTTGAACTTTCAAACTCGTTAAATGTATCAAAGAAACATTCAACCAGAGCATGCATTATTTTCTTCCAGTTAGAAGATGTAATGTAGGGAGCTGTGACAATTTCATTCTGTATCTTATATGAAAGAAACATCCACATGCCTAGATGGCAAATGGTAGTGTTAGGGATTTGTTCCTTAGCATGTTAAGACTTGAGTAGTGTTGCTGTCTAGCAGAGATTTGGCACTGGGTGCTTTTTGGCATGTGGTTTCTTCTGTTAACTGAAGTAGAAATGCTTTTGTAAGTAGATCTGTGAGCACAGTTCTTTTCACTAGGGTAACTAAGGTAAGTGCTGACCTTTGCTGTAACAGTTGTGGACAGGAGACCAATTTTAGGTCAGTTGTTCTTGTCCCAAAAACCTTTACTTTTTCACTTCTCTCAGTGCAAGTGACAGTAACACTGCCAATAATAGGATTCCCCTCCCCAGTTCCTCCCCAAACTGTGCTTTTCAGATCCACAGGTTCCTTCCCTTCCCTATCAGAGATGGGGCTACCAATCAACATGTGCCCCTAGCTAGAAATTAATTTGCTCTGACTGATTCAGCCTTCAGTCAAGCCGCTCCTGGGTACAGCTGAGGGCTTAAGAACTTGCTTGTGTCAATAACCTAAGTTACAATTGTCATCAGGTGTGCAAAAATATGTGGGATTTACTTGTTTGCTTCTTTTTCTTTTTTTTTTAATTTTTTTGTTAAATAAATTATATAGTCTCATATTTATGGTCTCTGTGCAGAGTATATATACTAGCCAGGCTTCCCATCACATGTGTCAAATACTCTTCTGTGAGCTTTGGAGATTTATCTTTCCTTTTTTTTTTTGTTCAAGCTTGATATAGGTGTGTAGTACTAATATTCCTGGTTGAGCTGACGTGATGGTGTAATCACCATCACTCTGTGGTTTTGATGTTATCTTGGATAAATTAAAAATTAAAGTACAAATCTGATGTAAAGAGCTTTCTTGGAAAACAGGTTCCAACTTAATTTTGAAACTTAACCCATGGGATAAATTGAAGATAAATTTGGCTTTTGTCAGGAAGACTTTTTTTTGGGTTTTTGTTAGCTTGTTTTACATGTTTTGCAAGTTAACTGTTAAATACAAAATTGTAACAGATGTAGTAAAATACATGACTAAATAGGGGGAGGGAGTTGAATTGTTAAAAAGGAAGCCACTCTTGACAAAATGTTTATCATTGACAAGACAGCACCTAGGCCAAAGGTTTTCCATGATGGAATTTAATTGCAAAAGATTCCAAAGATTTCTTTGTTTAACATACTATCTGTCTAATAATAATTAGAATTCTGTATCTTTGTTACTGGGGCAAGATGTAAAACCAAAGTTTTCTTTAAAACTGCCTACTTTAAAATACATTTGAGAACAGAGTACTGGGTAGGATGTCAAGTATGGATTGTAGTGAGTTGGAAATCATTTGGATTTTTACTTTCAACAAAAATGAATTCAAATATAGACAAATAATTTCATATCTCAAATTGTGTTCTGTAACAAGTAATGTTTACATTGAGAGTTTTTCCCTTAGTATTTCAAAATGTTTCATAATAAAAATGCTTTTAAATATTTTGTCCCAATGGAAGAGTACTGGTGCTGTTTCACTGGGACAAAAACAAGCAAAGTTGAAGGCAAAAGGTGAGTCTCTTAAAATGTCTAGCTCAGTCTAGCTCTAAGAATAATATTAAAGTTTGGCTAGTGAGGAATGTCTTGTCTTCTGTTTAGACCTCAGACACATTTTTAGACTGTTGGTTGTTCTTCCTCTGATGTTTATGGAAGCAGTCTGATTTTAAGTGAAATCTGAATTAATTTGAACTGGGATTTGGTTAGTGGGGGAACACACTCTATTTTCAAAAATAATTCTTTTTGTTGAAATAATTTCTAAAATTTAAGTCAATGTAATGAATGTATTGTATATGGAAACTAATCAAGGAAAACAAGCTTTATAATGTCTTCCATATTTCTGACAGGTTGTGAAGATGAGAAAAGATGTGAAGAAGGCCAGAGTCTTGACTATTCGCAGACTAACCAGACACATCGGAAAATTAAAGATGAAAAAGTCAGTTTTAAATATGTTGTTCTTGTTTGTGTGTTTATAAATGAGGCAGTGTCTTAATTGCTTTCCCGAAAAATGGAAAATTGGGAGAAAAATGTACTACATCTAAAGCTTTAGGCTCTAAAATACATATATTCTATTTTTTGCATAATTTTAAATAGACTAAAAATGCTAACTACAAACACTTTCATATAGAAGAATTGGGATGCCTTTTTAACAGGATTTGATGTACTGGAAGCTAATCTGAACCACTTACAGAACCTTTTACGACACTTTTAAAAGTGTTGGACTTGATCTTTTGGATTATGCTGTTGAACTCAAGCTGCACAATGTTTTCTCACTGCAGTTGTCTTCAAGGTTTTGTACCAAAAAATATTTTCAGTTTGCATAGATACACAGGTCACACTTGACTTTTAGTAGTTAGTATTAATTAATACTTACATAAACAGTTAAAACAACATTTTGTATATTGTTTTTTAAATATTACTGCCCCCAAATAACTTACAATGTGTCTCATTTGAGATAGTGTAAGATACATCTATTACTGTGTTTGAAGTGTAAATTGAGCATAATCTCAAGTAAGAAGCAAGATCAATGAACTTTAAATATTACAGATCTTAAAAGGTAACTATAGTTATTGGTGTCTCCTATTGTTGATATAAATTGTGATTTACTATTTTCTAATACAGTGACATTTCTCTTTCATATTGTTCTGATAAATCCTCAATATTTTCTTCTTTGTTCAGAACAGCAAAAGCATTATGTTATGTTCAGCTCCTTGCTAAAATGTTCATTTGACAACAAGGGAATGTACTTATGTTCTGTCTTGTGACTTTTTTAATTCTGCAACATAGTATTATTAGCCCACAGGGAAATAAAGTGAACAAACCTCAGATTTTCTTAATAAAGGCAGACTTTATTTGCAGGGGCTCAGAAGACTTGAAATTAAAGAACCAAAAACGAGTTGAGAGATTAATAGAAGAAATCCATGCAATGAAGGTAATGCCATATTTAGATTTAGAGGCAATAATTTTAGTAACTAAAAGTTTTGTCTGTTTTCTGTGACTGCATTACTAAAACTTAAAGTATTTTCAGAGTCAGCTTGGACATTGCTGTAACACAACTAGAAAATTAGGAATATTTGCATCTGTCAAGGTGATAGTTTGAATCTTACTGTTTCCAGGCTGAACATGAATTCATTTAATAATGTGTGGTTCTTGAAGTTTTTACTGCAACAGTTGAAGGACAGAAGTTAAAGTTCTTGTGCCACTCAGGACAATGGGAGTCATTTTGTGTGTCTGACAGTACACTATTCTCTTTGTTCTCCTAAGTCTAAGTATGGTGCTACTTGTATTTTACTTTCAACTTCAAAGTTGTGTAGCAGCTTGAAATTTTAGCTGAAAGAGACTGATATCACTTGAGTCAAACCTCTTTATCTTCAGCCTTGTTGTCAATTGATAGTTTTTGTATCTTATGTATTATGACTTACCAGAAAATGCTTCAGAATTTTTATAACTTCATAATGATTTGTACTAATTCCTCAGTTTTAACTGATACTACATAAAGTTGTATGCTGAAAGGAGGTGTGATTCCAGCCATAAGACTTAAGCATGTGAGTCTGGCATACACCAAGATGACTTTTTTCAGACAATATGGCTGGTTTGATTGTTTGCTTGATAACTGTAGTGATTAAACCACACTTACTCTTGTGTGGGTTTTGGGGTGTTTTTTGTTTGTTTGTTTGTTTCTCTCTTCTTTTTCTCCTCATTCTTTCACAGATCTTAGGGTGACTGGAAAGGCTTCCTTGACCCATTTAGATGTGTGTTGTACCAGGTTCATCAGGTGGAATCATATATGGCTTTTTAACATAGTATTTTGAAAATAAGAACCCTCACAAACCACTAAGGGGAAAAATGGACTGCAGTGTAGTAAAGGGTAAATCACTGCTCAAGCACCAGGGCAGTAATATTGAGACACTCTGCTCTGCTGACTTGCCATTGGTCTTAAACTTGGCCTTGTGTTTGGTCCTTCTTTTTCTCTCTTTTATTTTTTTTTAATGGCAAATTTATATGTCTCGATTCCTATGAGAATATCAACTTACCAGTTGTACTGCAGCACTGAGTTCACAAGCCCATGTTTTATGGGGCTTCTGTGAGTGTTCCTGAGAGGGTTTCACTGCAAGGTTTGTTTTGCACACATCCTTTGTTTTGCCCATGCTGTGCTTTTTCTTCCAGGATTGGCTCATGCAGACTTCTTAAAGCCTGCCTGCACTCAAGACAGTGCATTCAAGCTGTTTCTTCAGTTGGCACGAATAAGAGCAGGACTTGTTAGTGGTAACTTTCAGAGTAATTGCCAAGGTAGGATAGATTTGTAATCTGGAGAGCTGAAGGCAAATTTTGCTTTGAAATAGTTTATAGAAAGGGAGGAATCTTCCAAGTAAGCAGCTGAGGAGAGGTGAAACTCTCCCACTTCTTGGGTATATAGGTATTAAATGTGCCCCTTGGCTATCCGAAATTGTAAATGTTGTCTTTCTTGC
>JAWWEW010000088.1:18421544-18435502 GCA_035583185.1 Anabacerthia variegaticeps | reverse complement strand
AAAAAAAAGATTTTTTCAATTCCTGTTTGAACATTTTTGTTTTACTGCCCATATACTTTGCCACTTATAAAATCACAACTGATAGAATTTACCATCTTAGAATAATCAAGATTGCTTCATTTATTCTATGTGCCATCTGTACATTAATGTAATAGTCATGTGGTGTTGATTCATAAGTCCCATTACATAGTGGCACCATTTATGACATACACATGAATTAATGGACGTTTGGAACATCTTTTTGTCCTGTAGGAGTAGTACAGATTCTTTGGTGTCTTTTTTTTTTTTTTTTCCATATGCAAAAATGTACCATATATGAGGATTTGATTGTCAAATACATCTCAGCTGAGAAAAAGTAAGAGATTTTTGAACTTGATCAGACCTCAAAAATTCATGAATGTATTGAGTAGCTGGAAAATCTGATCACCTGTAAGCATGATATCAAAATTTCTGGAGAGTAATTAAATATTGTCCTTTTTATACTGTGATCTCTGTCCTCTGATTACACTGCCAATTTGAAGAACCACAAGGGTGCCTTTAATACTTCGTTCTGGTAGATGTGTTTGGGTGCTTCAGCATGTGTGGCTTGCACTTTGTGAAAGAATGTGAAAAACTGAAGGATCATCATACTCTAAGAAACATGTAAGTACCAGTCAGACACTGGGAGTTAATTTGATTGAGGTATGACATAGAAGCTTCACTGAATTTTTCTTCAGGTGCTTTTCCCACTACTTGATTGAAACAAGTTCTGAACTTGTAATTAATTTTTAACATTGTTGTTTATTTAAATATAATTATCCTTCATAATCAAGTTAATTCAGAAATTTGGTAAATGACTTGCAGTGGGTGTAAGATAATACACTGTACTATTCATGTAGCATTTTGTAATGCCTAAGGAAAGCCCTCCATCAGAGCAAAGGACCATCTAGCCTAGTATCTTCAAAAGCAGTCAAAAAGGGATGCTTTAAGCATAGGACAGAGGGATCACACAGTGATAAATCATGCAACATCTATCTCTTCAAGGTTCCAGTTTTACAGCTCAAGGACATCTTGTGATGTTGTAGATTATTGTGTTTAATAATTCCCCATGAATTTCCTTTCTGCAGATTTGTCTGCTCTTAAATACATGCAAACTTGTAGAGTATGTAACCCCTTAAGGTGTTGAAGGCCTTCCTACATGTTAAAGACTTAAAAAAACAATCTTGTTCTAAGACTTGTTAAAGAAGGCCAGCAGCCTTCTGGGCTCTGTTAGAAAGAGTGTTGCTGGCAGTGTGAGAGATGGGATCCTTGGCCTGCACTGAGCACAGATGATGACACATCTGAAGTGCTGGATCCATTTCTGGGCGCCCTAGTACACCGGTGGCCAGAAAGATTGCGGAGTCTCTATCCTTGGAGACACTCAGAACTTGACTGAGTTTTATTCCTGGGTACTTTTCAAGGTGGGTGCTTGGTCAGTGGGTTTGAACTAAATTGTATTTAGAGGCCTCTTCCTACCACATCTATTCTTGACCACGGGGGAGTTACTGGAAGTGTCTAACACATGTAGTCATGGTGTAATACCTCAGTGTATTCCACTTGGAATGGCATTAGAGTCAAATGGAAGGAACAACTTCAGTTTTTTTAACGTGGTTACTCTGTATGGCCACTTCTGTCTCCTTGTCCTGCATACTTTGTGTCTTAATGGGTGTTTGAGTTTTTTCTTCCCTAAAATCCCAGCACATATCACAATGGTATTCTCTGGTGTCCAAATATGTAGACAGGCAGCAGCATCCAGACACTAAACCCAGATTTCAAGTATAAAACAGGCTACAAGGAAGAATGAAATAAATAGGCTACAAGGAGGAATGGAATGATCTCAACTATTTTGATAGTTGGACTTACCTTGAATTGTTCATATTGTTAAATTCAGATAGAAAGATAAAATGCTGAGCATGATCTAGTCTCAAATAGGTGTTGTTATAAAAATAGATCCATTTTCCCATCTTCCCAAGTTCTTGAAAACTAAACATCTTAGTTGATCCATTTTTTATTAGTATCTAGGGATGTTTTACTCCACTTAGACTTTCTTTTCTGATCTTGAACAAATGTCAGTGTACGTGATACTGTCTTTTTGAATGGCATTGAATGGCATTGCCTTTCAGAGGAATTTCAGGGGAATTCAGTGGGTTTTGTTGCTGTTATTCTCACTGTACCATATGGAACAATATTTAAGGTCAGAAGCATCAAAATAAAACAGAGGAACATATTTACCGTGGTTTTGTAGTGCAGGATTATATTTCATAGAAAAAGCCATGCGTTTACCTGCCATATACAAAATTCACGATTTCCAGATGCAAATGTCAATTCTTAATGCTTTAAATAAAGTAAATAAATCCTAGCTGAATGCCACACCAAACAAATATTTGGTATGTGACTTCTCTGATTCCAGTCAAAGGCAAAGGAAAATTTCTTTTGGTAAATGCTGTCTGCTATAACACAGTTTTTCATGGACAGCTTACCTTTCTCTTAGCAGATGTACCCTATTTTAAGAGTTATTCACATTAAGGATTAAAAAGTTAAAGACAGGTTAAAAAAAAAAACAACAAAATGCTATGGAGCTTATGTTCTAGTGGTTTTTTGCATGTTCTGAGAGATCTAGGAGCATTAGTTTATCTTGGCATTTGAGCAAGTTTCTTACTGCATTATTACAGCCATAAACTGTGGCTACAGAATTGTTCCTGAAGGAAGCCTGACTTATCAAAACATCTCTTTTCTTTTTTTGTTTTTTTGTTTTTTTTGTTGTTGTTGTCTTTAGAAACACTTCTGAGCTCTTATTTTAAAGAAAAGAATAAAGATAACATACACTGAATATGAATGAGAGAAGAGAGATTAGGTTACTGGCACTACTTCATATTTTAATGGGTTACTACTACTTTTAGCTGGTGCTTAGTGACTCACCTGGATCACAGCCTTAATACACTATACAAACAAGTAGTGATGATGGAGACTTGATAGTGTTTTTTACATGTAACTGGCTAATTTATATGTGAACTGACAAGCCCAATGAACTTGCCTGGAGGTTGTTGATAAAGTTTAGAACATTTTCTCTTCATTATAACAACATAACGGGTTCAGTGTATATATGACTTTAACATAACTCATATCTGTAGGACTGTTTGAACAGAGACTTCTTACAAAGTACCACCAATTTATTTGTATAGCGATACGGGAAGTTACTTCATTCTGTGATAATTAGATTTAAAAATGTTGAGAACTATGCTTTCCAGTTCAGTACCATATCACAGAAGATATGTCTTCAGCCAGGTGCGTACTGTCAGATACTACTAGGCTGCTTTGGGTGCACTATTTTAAATGTGGTGTTTTTTTAAAAAAAGACAGGTGTACTATTGATAGCAGCAGTTTGAAGACTTCCAAACAGGCATAAATATTTATTTCATCAGTTTTTGTGGAATTATTAGAACAGGAGAAATAGGGCTTGAATGAAAATTTATTTATAGCAATACTTGCTTAACCAAATGAGTGGAGCTGCTTTGTAAATGCGGACTGGTGATAGATCATTTTGTGATACTAGACACATGATGTATTGTGAAAATGAGATAATAGGATAGTAGGTAGAAGACAGTTGGGAACTAGGAGATGCTTAATATTCAATAGATTTGAAGATACATACTGCAGTTATGTATTTTTACTGCATTTGTCTTTTTACAGATTTTGATCCACACCAACTTCTCTGTTCTAGGGATAGCACTTGGAGAAACTCTCAGCTGGAATCTTTTAGCTCTAATAAGTAGTAGAATAGGAAAAATGTTTAAAAAATTACAGAAACATTACACAGTGGTTTATATCTGAAATATTTCTACATTGATTTTATTAATTTTAAAAGATATTACATTGGTTTTGTCTCCATTTAATCGAAACCAAGAGTTGATATTTAAGTGTTTAACAACCTCTTGCTAGAGAACTCTCCAAAGTTTTTAGCCATGTTCTTCTCCATTAGTCTCTCAGTGAAAGGACAAGAGATGCTTCACAATTCAGACCGTTTAATCACTTTAGCATACAGAGTGAAAAGGCAGCAGGACACCAGTTTGTACTCAGAGAGTAAATAACAGGATAAAATGTTTCTGGAGTAACTGCATATTTAATGTGTTAGTCGATTTTCTAGAGTACATAGACTTTCTACCATGTACTGCTCAAATGTTCTTTTCAGGGAAGTATAGTTTTGGGAGCAGAAATTCTGAAAGTGATTTCTAAGTTCCTGTTTTTACAGAGACAGACAATGTGGTAAGGCAGTCCTGTATCCAGATGAACCAAATGCCTTGTCCTGTTTAGCCTTCATATGTTAATCCTTTGTGTGGAGTGAGGGGTAACTTATCGTGCCTTGCAAATTTTTCTTGCTTGATTCTAACTTGTGACTTTTAATCTGAGACCGTGTCAGCATGACAGAATCTTCCTCATTTTCATATAGACATAACAACCTTAATTGAAGCTTTCTCATAGAGAGAGGGATCTGGCCTATGCAGTAAGTATAATATTTCGACAAGTAGAACGCTTGAAACATTTTATTCAAGTCATTTTCACATAAACTTGCAACCATAATACGGGCATGTAACACAAGAATATGAAAGTGCAATGAAGAATACAAAGCTAGTGCCTGAATATTATAAATTAGAGCTCTTCAGGGAAAGATGCAAAGTTACTGAAATTAAGACTCTTGGAAGAAAAGTGAAGGAAATAACGAAAAAACCTTCAAAAAAGTTGCAAAAACAAGTGGCATTTCACTGTAGCATTAATTGCATAATAAAAACCTCCCAATAACATACTCTTTGGTTTTAATTCAAGTTAAAATCTTTCAGCACCTTTAGGATTTGGAGAAAACGCCTTGTTGGCATAAATGTGAGACACAGGATAAACCACCTTTCAGTGTCTCATTTATGAAACTCACCCTGCTGGTTTTGAATGAGCACACTGCAAACAATGCATCAATGACTATAAGAAGGTACGTTTGGTGTTTGCACTCATTCGACACTGCATAGTAAACTCTGGAGCAGAGAGAAAATTACTAGACTTTACTAACACAAAAACATCATCTACACAGTATGTTGGTTCCACTGGTGACCAATCTGTCATTTTTGTTACACTTTTGTCTAGAAATATGCAAATATCAAATGTATTTCAGGATTAAAAAAAATATATATATAAAATGATCCCCTCCCACAATGAGCCTGACGTACAACTTGTTCCTTCCTTATGTGCAATTTTTATGTAAAGATCTGAAATGTGGGAGGTAATTGCTTACCACACACTTTTACAATCTGGGTTTTCAGAAGAAATTTGAGACTGCAAGACAGCATATTTGTACTAGAAATCACAAAATTTAAATCCGATTTTTCTCCCACTGAGAACAATGGCAAGATGCCTTTCAAAGATAACGGGAATAAGCCCAATATCTGGTAAAATGGAATCCAAATACAATTTGCTGTAAAAATAAAAGCTTTTGTCAAAACAGTTTTTATAAATGTTTTCCAACAAAAATGCACATAATCCCATAAATATATTCCAGTATGAAAAAAGTAAGTTAGGGTGTCTGGGTCAAATCTGCAGAGCCAAGATACTAAAAATAATGGTTGGTGCTCCCTTATTTAGGACTACTTCTACACGTGCTCTGTAATAAATTCTTCTACTGCATTGTGATTTACCATAGTTAGGGTTAAAGTCACATTACTTCATTTTTTTTAATCCTAAAATCCCTTGTTTTTCTAAATAGACTGTTCGTATTATCTTAGGCAATTTTTCTGCTATTGTACATCAACGTAATGTTGCTTAACACACATTTCAAAACAAATACAATATTTTGCTACGGAAAAAAAAAGCTACATTTTTTGTAGCTACAATATCCCCAAGATTCAAAGTTACAGCCTTCAACACCTTTCTGAACCAGGTCATTCCCTCTTGCTCTACCTACGCAGATGCTCAACGCCTTCTGGCTGCCTGCTGACTTCAGTGGAGTTCTGCAAGTAGTTTGGGTACAGACATGTGAGCAGGTTTCTGTCTCATGAGCCGAGAGAGAACCTCGCTTTCTGCGGCTGCTCTGTTTCCAGTTAGTGCTCTCATATCCCACATTCAGCATCAGGCACAATGAGGTACAAGCACACAACCTCTTAGCAGGAAGCAGCTCGTGCCCACAGCCTAGCTTCCATTCAGTAGATTTTGTGTCTTGCCCAAGCTGCTCTCAGGACTTTCACCCCAATTTTGACCTAAGTCTATAGAAAGGTGAATGCACTTGCATCCCTTAACACCTCTTACACTTAAAAAGCTCATTGGGCTGATATTTCAGAAGCCTGGACTTTAAACAGGCCCTCATTTTTGCAGACATGTAACAAATGGCTTTCTAATCAAGTTTCCAATTTTGCTTCTGTTCGTTGCCCATACTGGTTACTGATTGCTAAAAAGCATCTCACAACGAACAAAAAGAACTTGCAGGTATAAATGGTATTCATTGAGCACCCTCTCTCGCTGGTGGGTAGTAATCACCAGGTTACTAGTTCTTAAGTTCTTTTTAACTTCTAGTTGTGCAAATTTATAACCAAGTTATGATTAACGTGGGAATCCTTTATAATCAGGAAATAAATATATGTAACTAAAGAACAGCTGATCCTTAAAAGAAAATTACGGCATTTCATCAAATATCCAAATTAAATCTGTAGGGTTCTAATGCATAAAATATTTCCAAATACTGCCTGAAGTATTCTCAATAGTGATAATAAAACCTCTCCATACTCCTCAGATTTTTTAACTATTTTGAAAAGCCCATCTATTTTTCAATTTTTTTAATATATTGAGTTTTCCATTTTTAATTAGGTGTTTTGAACTGCTGACCAAACAATATTTCCAGGTCCCACTGTTTCAAAAGTAGATCCTTCATTTTACATGATCAGAAAAAAACGCCAGATCCCCTTGTGATATGTCATTTCACAGTTTAAAACAAAAATCACAGCTACTGTAGCTTACAGCAGGGTGCACTGCAAAAGCAAAATAATTTGGGGATGGGAGGAGGAGTAGTATACCCAGCACCAGTTAAGCAGTTCAGCAAAAACACTAATTTGCGCTGGAAGTTTTTCCCCTTAACAATGTTGTATTTGGTTCCTGAACAGCCTAAAGTAGGATGTTAAATACATTGACTTTTGTTCTCCCTTTGTATATAATACATTTTCACCTTCGTTATTTTGAATACTGAGATACAGATTTTTAAAGTCAACTACAGTACTTAAGGGGGAAGCAAGTAGTAGGCTTTTTCACACTAAAAATACTTCATTAGAGATTCTGACCTACTTCTGTTTGTGGTGCCACCTGAGTTAATTGCCTGTATTATTTTGATGGTTAACCTATACAAGTTGGATGTTTTTCATAGATGACCACACCAGGGACTCTTCATCATCTCCAAGAGCCCATTTCTTGACAGGTATTATTTTTATCCACATTAAGTTTGCAGAAGTCTTTTTAAAAAGTCCCACCTTGAAAAATCTCTTGAACATAGAAAGGTGGGAAAGTTTTTTAATTCATTTTCACAGATGAAAGGTGTATTTTAAAATCGCATCTGCTTTTCACTTAAGAAAATGGAAAAACTTCTAATGTATTAAAAATGTAAACATAACTTTTCTTGCAGGGGTATAACTGATATATATAATATATATGTATTTCTCTGCTATATGTTAATATTCCTTGAAAACTGAACATACTTCTCTCATTCATATCAATGTATTCTAGCAAGTATTTTTAATGGTACTGCATCATTACTCTTAAGCTGATTTTCATTATGGTATTTTCTGAGATAGCTGACTTTCTTTTGCCTTTAATTTATTTTGCATACAATTTTTCTACTTTTTGGAATATGTTCAACTCATTCACCAGTAATATTACCACTGAAATCTATTATCACCTAAACTCCAAATTTTCAGGAGCTAAGAAATGGTCATGTTTTTATGAATGAGTTAGATTTTCAAAATTTAAAATATCTGTTCATAAATCACCAGTTCCACGCATTTCAACAGTATACAACTAATGCCAATTTAAATTCTTAAAATCCAGTTAGATTTTGGTTGAGAAGCAGCTGAAGTGCTTCAAAATCACATAAAGTGTGTAGGTGTATGTATGTATGTTCTGTAGTTTTGTTTCTATAATGTTTGCATCCTATTGAAGTTTATATAATGATACTTCAGTTCAAAACATTTGGCACCATCTCATCCATTTTCTTGCACCTTTCTCAGTATCTGTTGAAAGAAAAGAAATAATTTTGTGCAGGTGACCAAGCAGGTACAAAAAGAATATCTGCTAAATACTCATTTGTCAGCCTGAAGGAAAAGGTCAGCAAACAGTAACAGAAATTTTGTTTCTCACCCTGCATGAATATATGTTCGTGATATATATGTACGTTATATATACATATATACATATGTGTGTGTATATATGTATATGGGGTTGTTTAGCCTGGAGAAAAGGAGGCTCAGGGGAGCCTCCACATCGCTTTCTACAACCATCTGAAAGGAAGCTGTAGGGAGGTGGGGGTCAGTCTTTTCTCCCATGTAACAAGTGATGGGACAAGAGGAAATGGCCTCAAGTTGTGTCAGGGGCGGTTTAGATTAGATATTAGGGAAATTTTTCTCATAAAGGGTTGTGAAACATGGGAGCAGACTGCCCAGGGAAGTGGTGAAGTCATCATCCCTGGAACTGTTTTAAAAACATGTGAATACAGCACTTGAGTATGTGGTTTAATGGTGAACATGGTGATCGTAGGTTGGTGGTTGGACTTGATGATCTATACCTTAAAAATTCTTTTACTCCATGTACTCCACAACATTTTCAGAGGTAAGATGGGGAGACTAGAAGTTAAAGCATGAAGTGTAAGTTTCCCTAGCACACAAATGGAAGCAGAAATGGTATTCCAAGAAGTAGAAATTAGTCAGTTGTTACACAGAAATGCTCTGAAAGCTCCTGCCTCAGGTCTGCCAAAGATAATCACTCATGGCCTGCAGGAAATCTGTTCTTTTTATCTCCATTTCCTGCAAGTCTGACCAGCACACAGCAAGAACAGAGGACTTTCCTGAGGCCAATTAACTTGTCACATTTATGATCAAAGTGTGATTACAAATACAGATCTCCGCACTGGCATGAAACAATGTTTTTAGCCACATTTAGCTACTGATTTCCTAATACAAGCTAAGGAATGAGTATTTTAGAAGCTAATTAAGCAAATCACATTAATTCAGTGTATGTGTTTCACTGCTACTGTTATATAAGACTACACTGGTCATCTATTTTAATTTTCAAATGAACCTCTGTAAAATGTTAATACTCACTCCTTAACAATTCAAATGAAATCACTTGATAAATATTTTGTATGAGCAACTAATATACTATCCTGAGAACTGCTTACCTCTGTTACAGAAGATTGCTTTTTGTCTGTGTGTTTCACAGATACTAAGGTACAGTAGATCTACCATGAGGACATTAATATGAATTTGCCTTTTTGGAGGAAAAATTTTAAAAAGGCATAATTTTGGCCATGTTTAAACTTTTAAAGAACTAAACTGTAAATGGAGTGTGTGTGTAAAAGAACTGTTTCAGAGAGGACGACTCCTGTGTAAGCAGAAGCAGTAAAGTAATGTACATGTGTGGGATTTTGCAGAATATCTTAAGAGCTCTGTAACTGCAGAACAATTCTGTGTGGGTGCTGTAAATGGGTACTGAGAGATCACAGAAAGGTTCTAGTGCAAATACAAAGAAGGTGTGAGCCAGAGGTAGTTATCTAGTAGCCCAGACAGTAGCAGCAGTCTTGAAAGTGTAATATATTCTTATGGCAAAATTGCAAGAGCAAAATTCCCACACATTTTAAAATTCCTGAAACGCCAGAAACAAAATACTAAATAAATTGCTATCAGTAGAACTAATAATGGGGTTATTTTGTTCAAGATAAAAGTAAATCTCTAAGCTTTATAAATCTGTTTATGAACTTCAGTACCATGAATATAAAACAGTGACAAAAAACAAAGCAAAGTACTTACGGTGAAATTGTACAGCCAGAGGCATATGCATGGTGGCCTGTATAGCGTATATCACAGCGTACTATATTGTTGGAGTAATCAGATTCAGGCACCAAATAGCTGGGGTTTACGCTCACCTTAAGGGGAGAAAGCACAGTGTTATCTACTACAGGTTTCAGCTGGTAACTTATATTCAAAAGTATGTATGCATAGGATTTGCTTCTTCAAAAAGCAAACAACAAAAAAATAAACCTCCCCACTCCCAATACATTTACCTTCAGAATGTAATTTCCAGGTTTTACATCTGTAATATCAATCCACTGGCAATCTATGTCAGCATTGTACGTGTCGTAACAGCCAGGGCTGAGACCCTTAAAAATGAAGTTAGGATAGATGTAAAAAAAAATTAATCATTAGGAACAGTAACATTCTAGTAACATTAGAGGCACTCAAACATCACACTTCGCTAAGGAAATTAACTCTAAAATGAGTCTTATTTCTTCTTGACATTTTATTTGTGTATCTAAACTAGAATACCTAAGGTAACATGCCACTTTTATAGACTGCACTTTATTACTACCAAGTAAGAAACAGCTATAATATGGACAGTTGTTCATCTGTGAGATACCTGTATCTTATTATCCCTTATTACAGTACTCCCTTTATGTAAAGATTGTTGATGTTTTTATTTCCAGTTCTTTACTTAAGATGAGAATAAAATAAAAACTGACCAAAGACTGGACCTAAGTATGTAAATAGCTTCTGAGGTCCTCAAGTACAAACTTGATCACCATGTTGGAACCTCACTCTACCCTTAGGAATAATGCAATGTTTTGTTATGGATATACTCTTCCAAAGTGCCACTTTGAATAGTGGAGTCAAGGGCCATTTTCACATTGAGTTTTGCATGGAAATGGTGTCTCTTCAGGCAGATAGTGACAGAAGAATCTGAGGCAACTGAAAATCTAGTCTTTCTTCCAGATTAATCTTTTCTGAAAAATTCTTTGTTGTTAGGAACATTAGTAAGAATCCCTAACTATGAATGTATCGGTGGTTAAAATCTGGTGTCTTTAACTGCGGTCAACACAGATTGCTCTAGGCAAGGCTGATCTGTTCTGGCAACACACAGAGTGCAGAAAACCCAAGTCCTGTAGGAATTCCCTCCTGACCCAGCTGGTGATCAGCTCAGACTCTCGCATGTATGTGCCAAGTCTGAGGCTGGAGGAAAGTTTTACAGTCCAATTACAAACCCCTGAAATATGGGCTTCCAGTGGAAACGCTGACACAGCCATGATTCTAGCGACATAAATACTCCAGCTGTAAAATATGTATGTTGCTTAGTTAGATGTCATAGTCTACGAAGGACAAAAGATACTTATAAAACCTCTTCAAAGCCTTTATGTATTTCAGATCATTCATTATAGTTAAAATTCAAATGTGGACACGTCAGCCAGTGAAGCATACCTGTCATTTCTCTGTGATAAAATGACTACCTCCTAGATTAAAAGCTGCAGTGTAAGGGATACAAGTGTATGTGTAAGTATGGCCACACTGAGTTAAACCACAGATTCATCAAGCTCAGTGTCATGTCTCTGACAGTGGTCAGCAGCAGATGCTTGAGGATAAAAGAACCTAAGAAATGGGATGTGTCACATCAGGCAAATTCCTTCCACCAGGCGTATAACTATTTAAAACATGGGATACCATCAGATTTTTTTTTGCGTTTAATAGCATCCATTACTTTGTCTGAATTTTTCTTGAACTTGTGGATATTTTTCATCTCTGCAAAATCCTATAGTAAGGCATTTAATACTTTGTTCATGTGTCAAAAGACCATTCTGCTCTGTTTTAAAGCTGTTGGCGGGCAGGTTCTAAATTCTTGTATTGTGAGAAACAGTAAATATCAACAATTTCTTCTTCCAATCCAGGACCACTCAAGTTTTGGTCTTATTCCTAGTTTTCCAAATGCGGTAGTCTGTGAAATCTCTTAGCTGTACTGTATTGTTGATCATCCTTGTTCTTCTGGGGTTGGCTGGTTTGGAATTTTTAAGCTTTGCTGTAGCAGTTTTGAGAGGTGGTGACACATTATTCAAGGTAGGTGTCTTTCATGGATTTGTTTATCATAATGGTGCATTCCATTTCTCATCTGTTCCTTTAATAAGCCCCAGCACCTGGCTTTACATTTGTACATGACCCATCACAATGTTCACATGGCTGCTATTCTCTTTAACAGCCTTCTATATAGGCATAAAAGGATGCTGTAAGATCTGCATGTCAGACTGCCAGACAGTAACTATAGGTATTAAGGGAATCCAGAACCTTCCAGCTTCAGACTCTGCAAGGGGGAAAATACTAATTGAACTCTGGGACCAGCCAAGGACATCACAGAGCAGTTGTTGGGGGGATGAACATCGGAAATGACTTCTTTACTTGTTGTTCTGAGTTCCTTTTAGCTTGCTCGGCCAGTCCTATAGCCACAAGAATTTATGATGTGTTTTAATATAGTTCAGTTACCAGTTGTGCTAGGCTAACGAGTGTCACTACATTTTAATGAGAAACCCAGTTAGTAGCACCTGTGTAAATTTTAAGTCTCCAAGTTAGTATCCTGGTCTCTGACAGAGGAATTTCAGAAGCTAGTTAAGGCATCAGCTCATTTAGGGCATCAGATGATTGGCAGAAAAGTTATCCAAACATAAACCAGAAGGGGAAAAAGCCTTGGTTGCCTCCAAACCAGCTCTTACCTGCGTATGTGCTGTACATGCGTACCGCCTATAATATCCATAATCACAGGAAGTGTCTTCAAGACAAAAACTCGCTTTGTGTCCCTCAGCAACTCTTCTGTGTGAGCTTGCATCTAACAAGTCATAGTGGCTGAATTCATCCATGCTGTGATAATGTCTGTTAAACAATAAATACATTATTAGAGATGGATCAGATATCAATAACATTTTAACATTCCTATTTGATCTGCCTCCTGTTAAATGTGGCCAAATTTTATTTGCTAAACAAAATCTGTGTGTTAGTATACCTTTCTATTACTGACCACTCAATTATTTTCATTACTCTAATTTTCAGTTACTGCATATCATCTTCTATAAATAAATAATAGATTTTAATTTGTTATGGGAAAGATTCCATAGCAGCATTGTTTTTCCAAAATTTCCTGTTTCAACTCTTTTCCAATAACAATAGCAAGTATTAAGTAGTTCATATTTCAGTTGAACATCTTATAACTGCCTTTAGCCAGAGTTCTGCTAGGAATGCTTACCTTACATACTATAAATTCCAGGGAAGGTTTGCTGCTTGATAGCAAAACCCCAACAATTTGCTTTCACATTTCCATAGCACTCAATCAATATAACACATTCATAACATTTGTAAAAACAAAATCTGCATGAAAATTTGGCTCCCGTGTACTGGCAATGCAGATTTCATTAGATGTCAACTCTTTTTGCAGTCTATTATACTTAATGTTGTCTTCTATGCTTGTGAGCTGGGCAAAGTGATGCATTTTTTCTTGCTCTCACACAAAATGAGTTCAGGCTTTTACTGTGGAGTTTAACACTTGTTATTCTTGTAATTCCACTTTTTCCAAACATGTGGAAAACTAAATTTGTCTTATCTACCTGCACTATGTCTTTGCATTTGGCTACTGTTACTTACGAATGCTTTGAGCTCAAGAGGTATATAAAAATGGTCTACTTAAACAGTTCAAATCTATTGGTAAAATAAAACAGCACACAAGTCTCACAGGCATGCACATCAAGAACACTAACACGTGTCCGCAGATGATGACTAACACTGAAGTCTGATGGCTATCCAAGCTAATTGGCAGTTATAGTTCATTTCCAAATGAGCTTGTTTGTATGGAAATGATCATGAGAGATGCATTTTTTTGTAGGCAATGTATTTTCTGTCCAA
>JAWWEW010000088.1:18397506-18417903 GCA_035583185.1 Anabacerthia variegaticeps | reverse complement strand
TTGTCTGCGCTGCCCGGCGGCGGCGCGGGCCCCGGGGGCAGGCTGGTATCCCGCCTGGAACCAGTGCCGGGCGGCGGGGCCGCGGCGGGCGGCGGGCGGGGGCGGCTCTGCGGCGGCGGCGGCGGCGGGGGCTCTGCGGGGCAGCGCCGTGGCGTTGTTCCGCAGCAGCAGGATGGGGCTGCCCGCCGCCTCCGCCGCCTGCCTGCGCCGCGGGGGCTGGTACTGCGAGCCCAGGCTCAGCAGGCTGTACACCTGCCCGTTGTTCTCCCACTGGATCCGCTGCCTCCAGCCCGCGGGAGGCGGCGGCGGATCCCGGCGCGGCGGCTGCTGCTGCTGCTGCTGCTGCTGCTGCTGGCAGGCGGCGGGCCACAGGCAGCTCCAGTAGATGCACGCGTGGAGCTGGGCGAACAGCAGCCCCGGCGGCGCGAATCGCATCTTCTCCTCTTTCTTGAACGCCGGCGGGCAGAGAGACACGGGCGAAAGCGGGGCGGGGAGGGGGCCGACCGGAGGGAGAGAGAGAGAGCGAGGGAGGGAGAGAGAGAGGGGCTCCTTTCCTGCTCGGGATGGGGCGGGGGGAGGCGCGGGAAGGAGGGCCGGGGGGTGCGGGCTGCGCCTCTGGAAGGGCCAGGCGGGCAGCGGGGTCTCAGGCGCTGCGGCACTCGGGCAGTGCCATCGGGCAGGTCGGGCCGTCGGGAAGGAAACGCGGCCCGGGGGAGGCGGCGGGAGCGGCTTTTCTTCTCCCCGGTATTTATAGGCGAGGGGATGCGAATGGGAGCCGGAGCAAACAATCAGCCTCTCATCGTCCTCCGGCCCGCGCTGGTGTCTGGAGCGAGGGAAGGAGGAGGAGGAGAGACCAGGGACTTTAAACTTGCTGGCACGCTCGCAAAGTTACACAAGCCCCGCTGGCTGGGCTGGCTGCGCCCCCGCCATTTGTTCACGTAATGCGGCTGGAAACGTGCGGCCCTGACAGCTCCCCCCTCGGCCGCGGGGGGAGCGGGGCGGCTCGGGCCGGCGCGGCGGCGGGGGCTCCCCATCCTCCCTCCGTCCTGCATCCCTCCCTCCGTCCCTCCTGCCCGCCTCCCCCCGCGCCCCGAGCCGCGCCGAGCTGTGCCGAGCCGAGCCTGCGGCGGGCGGGCGCGCTCAGACACACGTAGGCTGCCAGAGTATGCCGTGGGGCAGCGCCAAAGTATGCAAAGGAAAAATGCTATTAGCTCATCAGCGCTGGAGAGACTAGAAACGGGGTGACGGGGAGGGGGAAGGGGCCGCTGGCGAGAGAGGAAACATGTTTCTAGAAAATGTGCTGGCCGGCACATCTCCCAGGCTGGAGCAGCTGCTGGGGACCTTCGTCTCAGCGCTGAGTAACGCTCGGATCCCCTTAATGACCTCTTAATTAGAAGAAAACCTCCATCAAATAAACTCTTGTCTATTGACTTTTGGGTTTTGTGCGTATGAGTCACACGAGAAATATACTGGCGGTGCTCCTCCCGGAGTAAGTTTTCATTGAAAAGTGAAATTTCACATGGGAGAGGCTTAGCCCCGTCACCAGAACAAATAAACTGACTTCAGGCAGTGTCTCCCCAAAATCGTGCTGGGGAAGGGGAGCAGGCTGCGGCCTTCCTGCTTTTCTCCCTCCCTTCCTGCTTTTACAAGAGTTCATCAAGGCTGTGTTTTGATAAGTCCAATCACCCAGCAAGGCAAATGAATTTAGGTCCATGGATTTCAGCCAAAACTCCTTTTGGGTGTATTTTTCCAAGGGCTGTTTGCTTATGAATCTTGTAAAGGAGCTGAGAAGAATACACAAAAGTTCTCCTTCACTGAAAGTTTGGTGGTGAGGATATTTCTTAAGTGACTCCTGTCAAAGATGATCAGCCTGGGTCTGGAGGTTTTTACCTTGCTCAGGTAGATTCAAGGCACCCTCTGACAACTGCTGGCTTCCTCAGATCAGGCTAACAATCCACATTACTGGCCATGTGGATATTTGCCACTGCATTTGGTTTTTAATACAGTTCCTCTGTCATTTGTTGTATTGTAGTTTATTTTAATTGCATATTGCTTCAACTGGTTCACACTTAATATTTGAAAACCAACAAAATGCCGTCCTGTGTTGTGGCTGTGATGGACTGTGCGTGTGAGTTTACACTGCTGTGGAATTATTAGTGGTAGCACTTGTCTTTAAAGCATTTTCACCACCCTGAAACTGATGGTGCCACCCTGAGTGTCAAAGTTCCCCTGAAGACAGGTGGGCCACTGGCAGTGGCCAGTGCCTGGCACCAGCTGCTCACCACACCAGGCTTGCTTGCTCTGCTCTCCCTCTTAGGAGACAAGTGTGCAGCCCTGTGGACTTCTTCATTTCCCTGTAGTCACCCAAACAACCTAGAGGGCTAAAATCACTGGGAAATCAGCAGTTAACTGTAAAAATTCTCAGTCTGGAGAACACTGAGGAGCACAGGGCAGGTAAGCAGCAAAGACAACAAAGTCTTCTGGCTTGAGAAGACATCGAATAGCAAAGCGGGTGTTTAGTTATCATTGCTAGCCAGTACCAGGCTGGTGGGGACCGTCTGCTGGACTGGGCCCAGAACAGTAACTGGTGTCTTTCCACAAGCGGGTTGTGTATAATGGTCTGGTTTGGAGCTAGTCTGAGTAGCCTGCTACAAAGGTGGATGATTTTGGGTTCTCTTATTCATCGTTTTTGCAGGCTGCTTATCCTCTCTGATCTTTCTCATTGTGGCTTTGAAAATATTATTCTCCATTTAAGGGTTTGCCCAGAACAATCAGTGACTAAGGCTGAGTAAAATGGAAAGGTTGAAGATAGGGAAAATGCAACACTGAAGGAATGAGGTTTCTGTCTTTCTAATCTTCCTCTAAATCTTACTAGTGTTACAAACAGCAGGTTGTTGCCCAATGTGTGATATTAGACAATGTTTCCACACAGTGGGATCCCAGCCATTTTTTTTCTTGCCTGATTAAATTACTCTTTTTTGTGAAACTGAAGAAAGCATATTTGAGGCTAGTATTCTTGCCCATCTATCAGCCATTCATGTTGTTTTCCATTTTTTCCATAGCACAAGTTTTATTTGTTAATTAACTTAGGTTTCATAATGCCTGCAGTGCACTGTCAGCATCCCTAGAGAGTCACGTCTTTCACTTTGCATTAGGTGCCTGTGTCCATCCTCTCCTCACAGGTTGCCCCGTTATACCAAGTTTTTACATTATGGGTCTGCGTACACTATTAAAAAGCCAAACTCTGTGACCTGAGGTGTGGAGGTGAACATTTCTGCAATACTTTAAAAAGCAAGGATTGAAGGGTTAGTTATTGAGGATTCATTATGAGAAAAATCTTGAAAAGTAGTGGTTGGTTTCAACTTTTTGCATCTGAGAAAAATTCCATGTACTCATCTAATTTGCTTAAGTAGATGAAGAACTCACTGATTCTCTCATTCAATAAAAACTAAGTTGCAAGTAGATTATTCAAATTTATCTGGTTTTGTTGATCTTACTTTAAATATTTTTTATAACTTGTCATTTTTTTTCATTCAAGTATTAAAACATTGGTAATTTTGTTGCACGCCAGAATATTGTTGATTTTTCTGAAGCATGTTTTAGAGAAAATTCAGGTATCTTTATTTAGAAAGTCACTTGTCAGTGCATTGGATTAAAAGGTTCCTAATTATAATGAATTCCCCTTAATAGTTGGAATTAAGATCTAAAGGTATTCTTTACAGTATGTCAACTTCACTAGAAACTAAGAAAACAGTATTCTCAGATTCAGGCCTGTAATGAGATTTTTTTTAACAAACCAACTTAATTAGAGACAAGGGTTGTAGACTTTTTTTGACATCAGTAGTCTTTGGAGCAGGCTGTTAGAATTTATTTTTACAAAAGTTAATCTTCTAGTTAAATTTAGCTACCTTTTATATGTCTCTAATCAGGCTACTTCCCACTACTATAAGTAAAGCACAAAAATAAACTTTTGGACTTTTTCTGCTCTGAATTTATAAAGGAACAAATAGATTTTTATTTTTTCAATGAACTTGTCAATTTGTTGAAGAAAGAAAATTATTAGACTTTTATTAGCAGGTAGTGTTCTCAATTCAAGATTAACAGCCAAAATGCCACCTCCTCCCTGTCTAATATTTTGTGTTTATCTATCTGCATTACAATACTACTTTGTGGTTGCTTTGTTTTAAACACCATGCTTAGGACTGCTGAACTGCACATGCCTACACCAAATGAAGTAAATTAACCACATTTGTCTATCTCTTCAGGATCAGACAGCATTATCAAGAAAAGCAGCTACAGGACCTGAGACAGCTGTTGATCCTTGTGAGAGCCAAAGACAAAGCCTTCTGATGTCAGTGGATTTTTTGTCAAATCAGGAGTTTGCAGTGAGCTTTTAATAACAGTAATTTTTTAAGCCCAGAATATTGATATGTTGTTAAATCTGAATATGAGTGGCCTCACAGGATGCAGTTACGTAGTTTCTTTCTTGAACCTAGATTTTTAAAAGAGCATAGTGAAAAATAGAAAGAAAAAAAAAGCCTCTCACTTTTTGAATTTGTAGTGTGTTTCATCTCTGAATATTTTTTCTAACTTTTCTATTTGTTTTCTGTTTGCCTTCCAAGACTTCTATAGAAGTGAGATTTCTCAAAATGTGAGATAGATAAATATGCAGCTTCTGCAATTTCAGTGAGTGATTTGAAACTACACCAAAGTTACTTCTTTTCTTACATGTCAGCATCTGTACTGAAAGTTTCCCTAACTACTGTCTTTATAGTATTCATTGCAATAGTATGCAAAACTTACCATCAGTAATATAACCAGGTATGTTTGTATTGATTTCAGCAAGTTTTCTAATGACATGTACAAAGGAATAGAAATCCAAGACATAGTAAAGAGCCCATTATCTGTCCATTAATGCCTGTGATAGGGAGTAGTTAGTTTCATCTAGAAGGTTAATAAAATTCAAATTAGATTAGTACAGTCTATGTGTAAATAGTACTTTATTGTTTAGCAAGTTCAGTCCTGAATTGTCTTCACAAGCAGAGCACGTGCTAAAGAGCTGCCCACCATCTCAGACATGACTACCTAATTTTATTGAAGTTTTTGAGTACTGAGGAGATGTTATTGTGAAAAACTCAAAAAAACCCTGGCTGAATATTTCTATACACAGGCATGTCTTTGCTGTGGCAGCACTCCAGAGTGAGTCTTCCCTTCTGTGTATTTTGCACAAAAGCAAAAAAACCCAATTATTAAATCTAAGTTAAAAAAGTCTTGAGAGAACAATTAGTTTTGAATTGAGACATTCACGAGGCTCTTTTAAGATTATGAACATTACGTATAAAGAGAGAGAAATGAATAGCTTTCCAAACCTGTCATTTTCTTTTCATCTTCAGCAGGGGAGAAGTGCCTGTAAATCATTCACAAAGGGGAACACTGTCCAATGTAATGTAAAAGCAGAACATGTCAGCAGAAATTTTGGAATGTGATTTTACTGTGCATCTCATCAGAGATAGCTAGTGTGGCAGTGATGTCTTCAAACCTAAAATAGCATAATAGATTCATGGTGTCTCAGTCATCATATCTAGGTTGATTAGTTTACAAGTAGATGTAATTCCTAACTTTCCTATACAGCTGGATCTGATAGTTCTTTTCCATCTAGTTTATAGCATCTTTGTCTTCATAATCATCCCTGAATTTGCATGGCTTTCACAGAGACAGGTAATCTTTGTGGAACTTCAATAACGGATGGAAAAATACAAGAGAAGAACCCCCCTTTCAAATCCAAAGATGAATTTTCATACTTGACATTAACAAAGAATTTGATGTTATACTGGTAAGGTGCATTCAGAAGCTTAGTTAAAAATAGCAATAAATATTGCCCTTCATAATGCAAATGCAAATTACATAAGAAGTGGGACACTGATGAAGGCAATAAAGAACTGGCAGAGGAACTCCACTATCCATATATCTAGGATTTTAATTGTCTTCTACTTTGTTTTCACTAAAGAATATGTACACAGTAACCAACAATTTCCCAGCATCTTTGCATTAGTGAGGAGTTTTAGAGGTGAGTATCAAAGACAATTTGTGGCTTGTATTCTAAAAGAAATGAGGGAAGAATAGAAACACTTGGATGGTCCACCTTCTCCAAAGTGAGATCTGCTTCTAGCAGGACACAGAAACCTGGCAAAAGTCTTCTGATAAGACACAGGTGCAGACTTGTGAGTTATATGAGCCAAGTTCCCATAGAAAAACAGTATAGTTCAGACGTCTGTCCCTTACAGATATCTACAGCAGTGCTTTTCTGTATCTGATGTCAAAACATAAATGTCTAATCAGGGGGCAGGATGTTTTTAAAACACCCTCACGTTTGCAACTAAGTCTGGGTTCCTAGCTTGGTATTAGCAATCAAATGTTTGATATTACTGACAACTATTGGTCTTATTTTGTTTATCAGACAGTTATCTTTGGAAGGTTTTGTATATAAACCCTGAAAAAGGTTTTCTGTATGGATTACGTAAATATATCTGTTGTGTCCTCCTGGAAACAATGTCAAGGCATATGGATAACAGGGAGGTAATTAGAGACAGCCAACACAGCTTCACCAAGGGCAAAATTCAAAATGTTTGACATCAACTGCTCAGTGTCCAAATGGTGATCAGAAACAAGGGGTGTCCCTCAAGGGTCCATGTTCAGTACTGCTCAATATCTTTATTAATGACACAGAAAATAGAATTGAATGCACCCTCAGAAAGTTTTCTTGTGTGACACCAAACTGAGTGGTACAGTTTCTGTGCTGGAGGGAAGGGGTGCAACATGTACTTGCAGCCCAGAAAACCAGCTGTGTCCTGGGCAACTCTGCTCCTCTACTCTGTTCTTGTGAGACCCCGCCTGGAGTAATCTGTCTAGATCTGGGGTCCTCAGCACAAGAAGAACATGGATCTGTTGGAGCAGGTCCAGAGAAGGGCCACAAAAATATCAGAGGGCTAAAGCATCTTGCTTATGGAGACAGGCTAAGCAAGTTAGGGTTGTTCAGCCTGGAGAAGAGAAGACTTCGGGGAGACCATATAGTAGCCTTCTCATATATACAGATGGCTTATAAAAATAGAGAGGGACTTATTACTGAGATCTGTAGTGACAGGACAACAGTTTTAAACTGAAAGCAAGTAGATTTAGGTTAGGTAACAGGAAAAGTTTTTTTTTACAGTGCTGGTGGTGAGACTCTGAAACAGATTGCCCAGAGAAACTGTGGATGCCACATTGGTGGAAGTGTTCAAGGCCAGATTAGCTGGGGCTTGGAACAACCTGATCTAGTGAAAGACATCCCTGCCCCCATCAGAGAACATGGAACTAAATGATCTTTGAAGATGCTTCCAACCTAAACCATTCTGTGAAAATAGACATATTTCCAGTCCTGAAACAAATCATCTTACATAGAGATATGCCAGTTTGCTTAAACTGATGGTCTGAACTTGTGAGCATTTCTTGGCTTCTGAGCATTTCTTTCCCTAGGCATAACTGATTAAACTATTTTGGGAAGATTTGAAATAGCAATGTCTAATTGAATGAATCTTGGGAAGAAACTGACTTTATTTATTTACCTTCCTTATAAGATGAACAGTACGCTAAACCTGTTGGGAAATTGTTATTCAGATTCTCATCCTATCTCAGTACAGAATCTTTGTTCTGTTATCTTTCCTCCTCACTTCTGTCTTGGTTTTTGGTTTTGTTTTATTGTTTGGGTTTTTTTGTTTGTTTGTTTGTTTGTGGGTTTTTTGATTGTTTTATCCTTTTTGGGGGCCAGATTGTAAGCTCTCCAGGGCAGGGACCATGGCTTCCTATGCACAGGCTCAGTGATGCTCACAGTAGGGCACTGAGCCTGACTATTACTTTTGGCCACTGCTGCAATATGAAGAGCAGCACTGAATACAGAATGCTGTGTTGAACAGATGCGACATTTAGAACATGTGAAAACCCTCATGCAGCTGTGTGTGTTATTGAACAGAGCTGACACTCAGCAATTCTGACTCAATAAAACACCCATGGTGGTTTTCCCTTTGGTCTAGATTTCATCATAATATTTTGTCTTACATACCAATATTATGAACTTTTTTACTGTTCTGCTTTATAGAAGATACTTTCTGAAATACTTTCCTAATCTAATTCCTATTTTCATCCACAGGTAATTGTCAGACTTCACTTTAGATATTCTCAGTGATTGGGGAAATTATTTCAAACAAAACATTAAGTCATGCAGTTAGATTGAGAGGCATGTTTATAAAAACATGTTAAAGGTATATCAGGGCAATGACTGTAATATTTGCTTTACCAAGCAGGAGTAGAAGAAAAGTGTATACTTAGAAAATGCCTGTTTGGCTTTAGTGAACTGAAATAAAACTCAATGTTAAATACTACTTTTTCCTCACAGTCAATAGACTCAAGCAGCTACAAACTGAAGACCATTCTTTGAGGGCAATCTCTGAACCTGTCATGGTGTACCAGGTTGATTTCACTGGGTTTGTTCTATCTGAGTTGAAGCCTAACACAGTAGCTGGTTTAAACTGCACTACATGTGTATCATTTCAAAGCATTCAAAATTATCTCAACATCTGATGTCATGTAGTCAAACAGAAACCTCCATGAAAATAGGTACATTATTAAAAAATGTGTACATTCGGTTGTATACTGTAGTGACAGATATGGCTGCTGTCTATAACTGGGAAAGTGAAGCCCCTTCTCCATCCTTCTAGCTGACTTGTGTTGTCTTCCTGTGATACATGTCTGAGTGGTGAGGCAATGGGCTGATGCTGGTAATAGGGCCTACAAAAGAATAGGCAATGGGCTGAGGGAGTAGGCAGGTGGCAGTCTTGACTCTGGTGCAATACTGAATTCTTTGTATCATTGAAAGTACTAGGAAAAAGCTGTGGTTTCATGCAGTCACTGGGTTTGTATGAGTTATCTGTGTGGTGTGGTAACAGTAGGTGTATGAAGTGAGAACATGAAATGGGGAAAAATAGGGACAATTAAACCCCTTACTTATCTCCCCTGCTAAATCTACAGTTAAACTCAAGTAGTTGTTCTTTTGGTCTAGTTTTACCATGGTAATTTCTTTCTGCAGTTCTTGGTTAACAAAACTTTCTGTATGTATCCATCTATATAACATTGTATCTAGTTAAAAATACCGTTTCCCTTCATGGCTTGAACAAAATCAGATTCTTGGATCTAAACACACCGTGATTAATAAAAACCACACACAGTCCTAACCTTCAGAAGATTTTACACTTCTGGTCACCTCCATCACAAGGGCAGCTGTTCTGCAGGATTTGGTCTAACCAGTCATAGTATGACAAACTACACTGTCTATAACAACGAGAAAGGACTGTAGGCAGTTGTGCCTGCTTCTAAATGTTCTGACTTTTCAAGTGGAAGTTTTCTGTGCCTGCTCCACTGAAGTCCCGGTTTGTAGGGGACGGCGGAAGTTTTTCCAAAGAGTCATGAGAAATCAATAGGGAATAAGAAAGTCATGACTTGGTGGCATAGTTTTACTCACTGTCAGGGACCCGTTGAGAAATGAAGAGCAGAGACTATAGGAACTTCTACAGGGTTTCTCTAGGAATCATAACAGCAGAAGAGACTCTATAGGAAGACAGAACCTCATTAAACATTGGCAAATTTAAGAAGCAAAGATGCCGCTTGAGGAGAATGAAGCTTACCAAATGTCTGGCTCCAGAAGCAAATGCTTCCCTCATGGACGTTCAAGGAATACAGAATGTCTGGATTCCCCTTACAGTTTTGTGGATAACACCGAGATATAGGGAACAACTCCCATGGAAATTAATTGAGTTACACGAGAGTGAGACCTTGCAGCTGAGAGTATAGCATTTAACATGTTTTCACATGTCCTGTGATATACTTTTTAAAGAAGGAAAATTCCTCCAGATACTGTATTTTCCACATTTATTTCACTGAATCACAGATTATG
This sequence comes from Anabacerthia variegaticeps, assembly GCA_035583185.1. NCBI lineage: Eukaryota > Metazoa > Chordata > Aves > Passeriformes > Furnariidae > Anabacerthia > Anabacerthia variegaticeps. The sequence goes on along the minus strand of JAWWEW010000088.1, from coordinate 18,407,921 downwards.
CTGAGCTGACCCATCAGAATCATCAAGTCCAAATCCTGGCCCTGCGCAGAACCATCTCCAAGAGTCACACCATGTGCCCAAGAGCACTTCCAAATGCTTCTTGAACTCTGTCAGGATTGGTGCTGTGACCGCTTCCCTGGGGAGCCTGTTCCAGTGCCCAACCAGCCTCTGGGTGAAAAACCTTTACCTGATATCAAACCTAAACCTCCCCTGACTCAGCTTCATGCTGTTTTTGAGTCCTGTCACTGGTCCTGAGAGTGCAGAGAGATCTGTACCTGCTCCTGCTATCCCTCATGAGGATGCTGAATATCACAGTGAGGTCTCCCCTCATTTCATCTCCAAACTGAACACACCAAGTGACCTCGGCTGCTCCTTATATGACTTCACTGCCAGAGTCTTCACCATCCACGTGGCCATTCTTTGATAACTCTTTAATAGCTTAGTGTCTTTTTTTATATTGTGGTGACCAAAACTATTTGGATTTCACTTTGCATTAAAATTATAATGGTTTTCAGCAAATCCCTCCTGCTGTAAGATTTTGTTTAATTAAAGTTTAAGTTTGAATATGATAGGAAGTAGAACCAGAGCACGGTCTAAAAGTCCTGAGTTAAGAGGATCAAGGTACTGTATTTCTCAGACTACTACTTGCCTTTCCATCAGTACTACACTGTCCTTACAGAGTAGTATTTGCCAAAGACTGAAAAATAGCAAGTAGCAACTTTGATTCTCATTATGTCACAGAAGACTCAGAAGCACATTATAGAAATCTTTCCCATCACTGTTCTTTGCACACTACTAAGGAAGAGCATGTAATCTCTGTTGAAATGTTAATAAGCAGTGTTGGACAGAAAGAAAATGAAATATTCTTTTATAGAAACCTCTGGAGAAACCTGTAAGTAAGATTACATGTGTTAGAATTTGGATTTACAAAATTTTAAAGCCTGGAAGGACCTGTACAGTCTGATCTTCTGCATAACACAGGCAATGGAATTTCACCCAGTAATTTCTGCATAAAAGTCATAATTAGTTTCTGAGCTAAGATATCTTTTTTAGAAAGACAGTCTTGGATTAAAGAGGTCAAATGACAGAGAGCACACCACATCCCAAAGTCAGCTGATGCAATAGTTTTTTCCCTTCCCTACAAAACAAAACAAAATAAAACAAAAAACTGTGCCTTGTTTATAATTTTAATTGAACACCTCCACTGAAGTTGTCATTCAGCACAGCAGCTGTAGTAAGAAAACACTTGTTAATATAAGCATGAATGAAAATGTTTTAAGCATGAAAATGTTGACTGCAGAATTAAGAAAAATAAAACAAAGGTTTTTTCACTGTTCTTGTTCACTCCTGAGGTCCCTCACTTTTTCCTTCCGTCTGCTTTCTTCATGAGGGAGGGTCAGGGTTGAATAGCTGCGGTAGCTTTGAAACACCTTTTGAAATGAACCCTACCATTATCTGGCCTTTGGAGTGACTGTCCTTCCCTGGTTTTCCAACTGCTAGAAAGGGGCATGTTGCTGTAAAGAAGCATTTTTGGATGCAGCCTCTGGTAAGCTGAAAATGCATTTGTCTAGCTTTGCATTCTTGCTGCCAAATGATGGAATGCTATTGGACTGAGAGAACCACTAGTGAGTGAGAGGTAAGAGACACACTTACCTGGCCTCCACCCACCCACATCAAAGGCATTTTGGGAAGGTTTTCTACCCAAGTATCTGAAGATAGACTGACATCTTTTCTCAAGGAGTTATCAAACACATTGATTAAGAGAAATTGCTAAGTCTTTTATTACATGGATTTTGCTTTCTGAACACTGAGATCAAAAGGAGCACTGCATTGCCTGAAAAAATTCGAAGTCCCTCACCACTCAAAATTCATATTCAGAACACAAAATCATAGCTGGAGTTTATAAAATTACATTGAAGATCCACATTGTAGTTAAAAGGCATACTGGGTGGAGGGACTTGTCAAAAATAGCGTGGTACCAGGGGACCACAGAGCTCCACATACTCAGTCTTACATCCTAATAAGCAGCTTTTGCTCAGAGTTAAAACATGCCAGGTAAACTATATCCTGTACCTGAAGAAACTGGCCAGATTCCTTTCTTTGGTGTCAAAAGACAGCAGAGGCCAGAAACAAAGGACAGATTTCCACTGTGGTTAGTGTGACCCAGTCAGTCCTGTCTCACCTATGCAGTCTCAGTGAGTCCTGGGCACCTCCATGCTCTGTGTGATGAAATACTTACTGAAAAGTACTCCTCCCAAGAAGTCTGCAAACAAAAAGACATTACTGACACATTCCTTCCTATTCTTTTGAATCATTGGTGGCTGGCTACATAGTAACTAGAGGGCAACTCTTATCTCTTTAGGTTTTAAAATATCATTGAGACAAATTTGCCTTAATTTTCATTTTGCTCACTGTGACAGCACCCCAGTTGTAAAATTAGTGCCCTCATAAACAATAAAGTTTGTTCTGTTTAAGAATAAAAGATTTAATCCAGTAATGTTCTACAACAAAAAAAAGGTCATATTATTCATATCACATGAAATGGTGGTTTTATAAACTATACAGATACTTAAAATGCATTATGATGTAAGGATGTTCCAAGCAGTGAACAAACTATGTTGTTAAGTGTGAGATAGCATTATCCTTGAAAAACACAAACTCAACTCATTTGAACACATAAGAACCTAAGCACTGAGGTTAAACCATAAAATGTGGTGGATAGTTTCTCACTGCAGTAAACCACTAGACTATTAGGTGTGCAGGCAATATGTGTTTGCTGCTGTGGATACTGAAAGTATTCTGAATTCCCCAGGACATTAAATATTATGTTATAAAATATTAAACTAATACCTTTAGGACAAAAACAGAATCCAACACATGCCACCTAAATTACTAAGGTAAAAAAATAAAAAATCAGGGCTTGAGGTTCTGAAGAATATTTTTTTTTATGGAACGTATTTCCACTTCAGCTATAAAAAAACTCCAGTATAAACTCCCGCACTTATTTATACCTGAGAATAATGATGTACCTTATTCATTTGCTTTTGGAGAAGGTTATTTTTTGTTTCAGCTGAAGCAAACTTTTTTTTTTTTAATTTTTTTTTATTATTATTATTATAGCATCTTTGAAGTTAACAGTTACCCTGTCTTCTTAAAGGGAGTTTCCTGTTAAAGAAAACTGAGAAAATTATATGCCTCAGTCCAGCAGGACAACTTATTGTTGTTTATGTCTGCAGTGGACTTAACAGCAACACACAGTGCAGCAAGTGTTCTTTCTGGGGAAGCCAAACAAATGTTGTCCTCCTTTTGTTAATGAACACATAGATTTTTCAGAGTTCACCAAAAGTTAAACATCCTGAAAGAGACTAAAATGAACTAAATAGCCTTCTTAAAAGGATTCCATATTGGGAAAGAATCAGTTCAGAGAGTGCATTTATGTGAATACTGTTGTGAAAGCGATTTCTTAGATCTTTGCAATGGGTTTTCCAATGCTAAATGCTGATTGTTGGTTTGGGGTTTTTTTAATGCAAATTTCTGTGGCATTAATTCTGGGATTTTTTCCAGTTGAACACATTCTTCCATTTAGCCCAAGAGGAAATTCGCAGCAGCAATTGTGAACTGATTTTTATTTTAGCAAGATTGATGTGGAAACCTTTGTTTTGTTTTGTGAGACGCTAAGACCTATGGGTGCAATGTAGCAATATTTAACCTCAGAAGTGCAGCTGCTTCAGAATCAGTGAGGGTGCAAATAAATATTTACCCCTTGATTAAAAAGAAGAAAATGGCATATCATTCAGTAACTAGGGCCTTTCTAGCTGTCAACAATATTCTGTGTGCTCATTGCCCTCTCCTGGTTTCATCTGGTAATTTTTCAGGTTAAATATATCTGAAACGGTCCTTCTGAGAACATTATGCATTCCTTGAACAGAATTTTTGCCTTTCCCAGTCCAATGCATCACTCATGATCATGGTTTTTCAGGTAGTACAAACAACCCCTCTCATCAGTGTACTGGTGCCAGGCAGAGAGGCATCGCTGGAGTCAGACCTGGTGAGCTGTTTGCTCCTTGTGCTGCTGTGGTACCTGTCTGTGACACTTACTTATGGCCATGCAGCCAATGCTTGAATTGTTTTTTAAAAACACTTCTGGTAACATCATGACTTAAATACTTATAATGAAATGAAGCTGCTGTGAGATAATAGATCACTACAAGTGGGCATGCCTCAGAGGGCAGAAGTGTATGTTTCTTCATGAACCACAAGGCCCAGTTTCAGCAATTTGCTCAGGTCAATGTCCAGACAGGTCGTGAAGATTCCACATGCTTTCTAGGCTTGTTCAAGTGTTTCACAAGCCTTGAAGTAGATAATTTTTCTTATTATTAACTTTCCTATGTTTTAATTTGATGAGGTTGTTCCTTAGAATAGGAACTTTCGTAAGGAGAAAACTGATGTAGGCAGAAGAGTAATAGAGGTTAAAAGTCATGACTGGTGCAGAGAAGGGAAATAGGAAGAAATTTTTTTAGTACTCAAAAATATAACTGTTGCCAAGTTTACATTAAAATGTTTTTGTTTGTTTTTTTGGTTTGTTTTTTTTTGTTTGGGTTTGGGTTTTTTTTTTCACCTGAATTCACCTTGTGAATTTAATGGAGCCTAATGGCATATAGAACACATGCACCGCTTAAACCCAGTGGTCTGAAAGCAGCTGTGCTCAGGAGGACCGCAGCCTGATTACTTCTCCACGTTAGGAATGTGTTCCCAAGGTGGATCAGCTCAGACACAGCCTGTTGGTATATGCTCCCCTAGCCATTGTGCACTAGCAAGGGCAGCATAAATTATAGAAGTGGCACACAGGTACAAGCTTTTGAATTAGGAACCCTGCAGCCTCTATTTATTGTTCAGAAGAATGAGAAGTTCTAAGTGCAGCTTTGATGGCACAAGTTGGAAAAGGCATTAGAAAGAGAAGTACTACTTAGTCTGAGTTCATGTAAACAGTCTTATGTTGCAGTTGAGATCTCAGTTCCCATGTTTGTAAATTTGAAGGAAACCATCTTGGATTGCTGTATAAACTGAAGTGTGTTACTGGTATGTATATCCTGTGCATGTGTCAGGAGTCTGTTTTCATCTGCACTGCAAGCAGATATTATTACGTGGATATTATTTTTTATAAATATATTTACTGTGTGTGTTGTGCATGCATGTAAGTATGTATTAAATGTAAATACAATCACTACATTTCATTTAGAAAGTTATTCTCTGACTTGCTGTCTTCTACTTGTGTAAAATGAGAATGCTGGAGTAGTAAAAGAGACTTTGAAAGCCCATACCATGGCAAAGATTCTCACAAGCAGGAAATGTGAGGGACTGTGAACAAGCCAGGTGTCTTGTAAGGGCAGCTTCATAAGGGTCACATCAGCAGTAAGCCCAGGGGTGAAACGGAGACATAGCACTAAATCATCAACCCTCCTTTGAATGGCACATACCTGTGTTTTAGAATGCAAAATTGGCATTTTTAATTTACAAAATCCCCAGTTACTTGTTCTGTTAGAAAACTTGCATGAAGATCTACAACAAAGTTTTGGACCTCACAAATTCATAGACTTTCATAAACATGTGGATGCAGTGTTGTCATGAAAGCCAGAATACTGGGGCATTCTTGAAACTTCACTTTTCCTTTAGTTATGTTATTTATTAATCTCCATTTGAAGATAATTCCAAATTGTTCAGGAAGAATGTTGGTGGTTCTAAGACCTCCCAGAAGTAAGAGCAGTCTAACTTTTGACAGGATGAGACTTAAACTGACTGTTTAGATTAAAGTATTTGTTGAAAATAACTTCATAATGCTCCCAAAATAATCTGTCTGCCAGACTTAACAGACATTCTGGTAGGTTTCAGTGGAAATGTCCACATGCTGGAACCTGGCTTTTATATAATATGGTGACACTATAAGGGCTTGGAACTTGTGGTTGTCCTACAGCTAAAGATATAAAGTGACTATTAGCATGCTAGCCACAAGGCATCATATGTTGTCCTACATAGATCCATAGCCAGAGTATAGAAGGGGTTGCATCATGTGTCAGGTAGAGGGTGTGGATATCTAAGGCACATCAGTGTCTTGGCGTTCAAGGTGAGAGAGTCTTGTAGCTTAAATTTAAGATAAAGAGATATTCCAGCAGTGAATACATGTAGGTTATTCATTATGCATATACACAGTTCAGAACAGCAAATCCATGAAAAACTTCAGGGCTCTTAGGGAGAAATAATGCAAGAAAACTGTTAGAAAGCTAAGCATAACTTTGCAATTCCTTTCATAAATCTTCATGTTTGTGCAGTATTTTTTCTACTCAGACTCAAGGTACGGATTTAATTTCTATAGAAACAACAAGGTTCCCTGGTGAAGTCAACTCAAATTGATCACCCAAGAACTTTGTGTGGCTTCACATCTATTTTGCACTTTGTTTTTACTGGGTGCAAAGCTTATAAGTTAAATTAGCGTTTATCATCACCAGCTGGCTATTTACTCTTTGGTAAAGTAGCCATTTCATTGAATCATAGACACATAGAATCATCAGTGTTGGAAGAGACCTTTAAGATCATCAAGTTGGACCATCAATCCAGCACTGCCACTGTAACTCCTAAACCACTAAACCATATCACCCAGCACCAGATCCAGACACCTCTTAAACACCTGCACCACTCCACCAGCTCCCTGGGCAACCTATTCCAAAGCCTGACCACACTAAGAGTGTAAAAAGTTTTCTGGTATCTAAGCTGAATCTCCCCTGCCTCAGCTGAAGACCATTTCCTCTTGTCCTCTCTCTGCAGGTATGGTATAAGACACCAGCCCCCACCCCACTACAACCTCCTTTCAGGTCATTGTAAAGAGCAATGAAGTCCCCCCTCAAATTATCAAATGTAACACCCATCTACAAGAACAGTCAGAAAGATGATCTGGGGAACTACAGGCCTGCCAGCCTTACCTAAGTTCCAGGCAAGGTTGTTACGAGCCCTGGGGAACACTGCTAACAACTGGCCACCAACTGGATTTAGCTCCATTCTCCACGACTCTCTGGGCACAGCCATCCAGCCTGTTTTTTACCCATCTATGAGTCCACCCATCCAAGCCATGAGCAGCCAGTTTTTCTAGGAGGATGCTGTGGGAGACAGTGTTAAATGCTTTACTGCAGTCTAGACAGACCATATCCACAGCCTTTCCCTCACCTACTAAGTCTGTTACTTTGTCATAGAAGGAGATCAGGTTGGTCAAGCAGGACCTTCCTTTTGTAAATCTGTGTTGGCTAGGCTTGATCCCCTGGTTGTCCCACATGTGCCATGTAATGGCACTCAGGATGATCTCTTCCATAACCTTGCCTGGAACCAACGTAAGGCTGGCAGGCCTGTAGTCCCCCAGATCATCCTTCTGACCCTTCTTGTAGAAGGGTATTGCATTTTATAATTTCCAGTCAGCTGGAACTTCTCCAGTAAACCAGCATGATGGCAGATGATTGAGTAGTTTGGCAAGTTCTTTTGCCAGTTCCCTTGTTACTCTGGGGTGGGTTCCATCAGGACTCATTGACCTGTCCATGTCTAGTTGGCATAGCAGATCACTAACCACCTCCTCCTGGATTATGGGGGCTTCACTCATCTCCCATCACCAATTTCTAGCTCTGGGAGCAGGGTATCATGAAGACAACTGGTCTTGATGTTAGAGGGCAAGGCAAAGTAGGCATTGAGTGTCTCTGCCTTTTCCTCATCCCATATCACTACACTACCCTTTGCATTCAACAAATTATGGAGACTTTCCTTGACCCTTCTTTTGCTGACAATGTATTTAAAGAAGTTGTGTGGGTTTTTTGTTAACTTTAACTGTAGCTGCCAAACCAATTTCTGTTTGGGCTTTGGCCTTTGTAATTTTCCTCCTATATGACCTCATGACATCCTTATAGTCCTCTCAAGTTACCTGGCTGTTCTTATAGAGATAACACATTCTCTTTTTCCCCCTAAGTTCTGTGTTTAACCAGGCCAGTCTTTTTCTTTGACAACTTGTGTCTTTCTACACATGGGGACAGTCTGCTCCTGAATATTTAAAAATCCTTTCTTAAAGCACATCCAGCCTTCTTGGACTCCTTTGTCCTTCAGGACTGATTATTGCTACTCTCCTCCTAGCTTCAGGGCCATATGTGTGAGTAAGATCAACTAATCTGATTTTTCAAATAGTCGTAGCAAATTAATATTCAGGCAGAGATTTCAGATATACTTTTAAAACATTGTATTTTTAATGGAATTTTGTACTTCAGGCTCATTTCTAGGTGATGTGATTTATTTAACAAAAATCAGAAAACCCACTAAAGATTGAAGAGGGGTAAATATTTTTCCTTTAGAAGTATTTTAAAAACCATAAATATAAAGCAATTTTAAACAGAGAGGGCTGGAGATTAGCTAAAACAATATAAGAGAATAGGTAAGACACAGTATCTTAAATGTAGTCCAGAAGAAGGCAGATCATAGTTGGCTCTCTCCAACTCTGCGAAAGTATACTGCCATAATAGACTGCAGTATATGGTCATAATCCAGTGGGTGACAGCCTTATTTTGAGTCACTAATGCTGTTGTCCAGTACAAAGGTAGGAAGTGCTGTATTTTTCAAGGTACAGCATGTTATGTGAGATGAGAGGAGAATTAGGGTTTAAATAACTCGCAGCCATTATATGCCTAGAAATGTTCAGGAAAGAAAGGATGTTAGCTTTGGCATAAAAGCCAAGTGATAATATGAATAACAACTACATCCATATAAATTTCCCTTTATAGTTGCATCATACGGATTGACGCAAGAACTATTTATAAATTACTTTCTTTTCAAAATAATGTATTTATCATGTATAAGCAAACAAACAATTTTGCAAGGTTGATGTGCTGGTAGTATTTATAATTCACTTAGTCTTCTCCTATATGAATTCAATTTAATAAATTAGCAGAAAAGTGTTTTTAATTGTTCAACAATTACATCCTGAAATGTCCCCAGTCTAAATTAAATTTAAAAATTTTTATATAGTCAAAACCAGACACAACTCTATATAAAGCTTTAATTATATCTGCAAACGGTACTTAGTGTTTTTTTGGAGCTGCTGGCAATCTGATGGTCTGTGATTTCTCATCGAGATGATTCTATGCTCCTGGCTCAATTGTGGTTATCCAAAGTAGAAATTTGCTCTGAACTGTTTGTATTTTGGGGTGTATAAGCTATTGCATTTTTTTTTCCATCAGTTCTTTTTCCTCTGGCTCCTCTTTGCAATATCTCACTCCAAGTGTGCATCTCTGTTAAGCCATTCTATCAAACTCACTTTGTCCCAGATAACTGAACATGATTCTTCCATTGTTTTGTACTACCAAGCTGACAATTCCCTTCCCACAATTTGACAATGAAGGGTGTCACAGATGGTGGCCCTACTATTCTAGATTCTTAGTCAGTAGAAGTACTTCCAAAATAAGAACTAAAGAAGTAGTTACTTTAGTTGACTACTATATTTAAGAACAATGTTTTGGGGAACATTATTCCCAAACATTATTACAGTTTATTGTCAAAGTAAAGATGAGTTATTATTTGTGAAGCAAAACACACCTGTTTCAGCTAGATCTACAAGGATGAGTAGATAGATCTACAAGACTGAGATGGGGGAATTCTCAACAGGCAATATGAAGCAAGAAATGTTGAAGTACATAGTCTTGTATGTGCATAGCTGTCATGCTTTAGCCTCATTTTAGGACAGGACATGATGCTCTATACCTGTGGCTAAGTTTCGCTTCTTTTGCCACATAAGGGAGGAACAGGTATAGAGACAGGAAAAGTAGAAAAAAATGAAGTGCTTTTTTTTTAATTAAAGTAGGTATCACTTCATGTCTAAGACAAGTGAATAAATCATACAGTTTCCCCACAGCCTCCTCCTAGAGGATAACTGATATGTTATACTCTAAACAAGAGGTCCATGTGGTGGGTGGGGAACTGGCTGCCCGGCCGCACCAAGGGGGTGGTGGCAAATAACTCCCTTTATAACTGTCAGCCTGGCACAAGTGGGGTCCCCCAGTGATTGATATTGGGCCCAATGCTGTCTAATAGCTTTGTAAGTCATCTGGAAAATGGGATCAGGAGGTCCTTGATAAAGTTTGCTGAGTATTCCAAACTGGGTGGGCATTTGGACACTTCAGAAGATAGAGTTCACCCCACAGGAACCATAAAATTATGCAGTATCATGAGTTAGAATGGACCCATCAGGATCATCAAGTCCAAATCCTGGCACAGGACAACCCCAGGAATCACAACATGTGCTTCAGAGTGTGGTCCAAACACTTCTTGAACTCAGGTTTGGTGATGTGACTGCTTCCCTGGGGAGCCTGTTCCAGTGCCCAGCCAGCCTCTGGGTGAAA
>JAWWEW010000088.1:18379988-18397406 GCA_035583185.1 Anabacerthia variegaticeps | reverse complement strand
CTGACTCAGCTTCATGCTGTTTTTGAGTCCTGTCACTGGTCCTGCGAGTGAAGAGATCTTACCTGCCCCTCTGCTGTCCTTCATGAGGATGCTGAGGATCACAATGAGTTCTTCTCTCCGTCTCCTCCTCTTCAGCTGAACAAACCAAGTGACCTCATCCACGCCCTATACAGCTTCCCCTCCAGACCCGTCCCCATTCTCATGGCCCTCCTTTGGAAGCTCTCTAATAGTTTTTTTACATTGTGGTGCCCAAAACTGCACATAGGACTCCAGAAGACCTTTAGAGGCTGGAATAGTGGGCTAACAAGAACATTACAAAATTCAACACAGACAAGTGTAATGTCTTACACCTGGGAAAACATAATCCATGAGTGCAGTATGGGCTGGGATCCATCCAGCTGGGGAGCAGCTCTGTGGAATGGGACATGGAGGTCCTGGTGGACAACAAGCTCAGTCTGAGTGAACTAGCCTGCTGTGGCAGAGAAAGCCAACGGGATGCTGGGTTGCATCAACAAGGACAACACAAGCAGAAACAGAGAAGTCATTATCTCAGTCTAGAGAGCACTTGTCAGGCTATGTCTGGAATACTGTGTTCAGTTTTGGTCCCTGCTATACAAAAGAAGATGTGGACAGGCTGGAGAGGGTCCAGGGGAGTGACACAAAGAACCAGGAAGCCTGCCAGATGTGAAAAGATTTACATGAGACCTAATTACTGTGTTTCAGTATTTAAAGGGTGTCTACAAACAAAATGGAATCTCCCTTTTTAAAAGGAGTCGCATGGAAAAGATATGGCATAATGGGCACAACTTGCTTCTGGGGAGATCGCATTCAGACACTAGAGGAAAAAATTTCACAATGAAAACAATGTGCCATTGGATTCATGTCCCCAGGAAAGTGGTAGGTTTGCCTACATTGGACACTTAAGATTTGGCTGAACAGAGTGCAGGGCCATGTTGTCTAGACTGCTTTTGCCAATAAAGGTTGGGCCAGATGATCCTTAAGGTCGCCATCCAAACTTATACGATCATTCTATACAATAGTCAGTAATTCAGTTGCTAAGTAAAACTACTACTTAGAAATGTAATTATTACTATGTATTCAGAAAGTGTTTCTGTTATGGTTTTAGAAAGAGTTGAAGGCACAAAAAAATCCCTGACCTAAAGAATCATCACTGTATTTTAATACAGAAATTATTTTGATGGTAAACATTCTGGAAAAAACAGACAAATAGCAACCATACTGCTATGAAATTTAAAAGGTTGACAGCCATATAATTGTATTTTCCTACTTCAGAAGAGTATCTTCTCTCATCCTCTCAATGCTTAGCCATTTGCCCCTGACCTGACCCGCAGACACTCTGTAAACTAAATTAAAATAGTTTGTTCTTAATCTACTGCATCTCTTATTGTGTGCCAATAGGTACTAAAAATGAGAGATGTTTTATTTCATATATACATTAAGTGATCCAGTACAAATCACAGGTCAACAGGAAACTGTCAGACAAGTTTCTTTAGGACAGCAGCACTGTTGAAACATATTGGCTAAACATACCCTCTTTTTGTCTTTCAAAAATAACTTTTTCTCATTTCCTCCTGTCAGTACTTTCTACTCCACTCCTGTTTTGAGAAAGATTGAAGTTCTGAAAAAAAAAACACCACAAAAAAAACAAGAAAAAAGGAGACTAGGAAAAATAAATATCTCCTAGAATCAAATACACGAGGACTGGAAACCTCTTCTGAAATCATTAATCTGCTTCAAAAAAGCAATTAAATTTGAAAGCAGTTCCTTGTTTACTTCATCATACTTCAGGATCCAGCAGTCAAAATGCATTTGCCTTGCTTACGTAATTTTTAACTTTCAGAAGTTTCCCAGATGCAGATTTTTGTCTTTCCTTGCCCATATGATACACTACATTTTACTGCTCATAATTTGTGTAAAGCTCAGGCCATTTAGTATTAAGGGGCTGATACAGGAAGGATTACTGGTCTTAAGAGTTCAGAACTTGTTTCATAGTCTGCAGTTTCTGTAGTTGCCTTCAGAATTCCGTTCTTTAAAATATTTGTTATAGGTGTAATATTAAACAGATGCTGATTTTTGGCACTCCAGCAGGAAAATGGAGGGATCTTTTATGGTTCAGATTTACTGGCTAAGTTACAGGTAGGTGAACACTGCTTGAGCCTACTTCAGTCTGCATCAATGCATATATTTCTTTTTACCATAAATAATTGCATCTGTGATTGTTTGAATTGTCCCATAATGTCTGGAATATGCAAGTTTCCCAGTTCCACTTCATCTTCCTCCTCATGTTCTTGCCTTCTCCTTATACACATGCACACACAGAGAGGCATATCCATATATATCTGGTTCCTGTCTTTGTTTAGAAAATTAAATTGCTGTAAATACAGTATTTGTTTTCCTTTATTGTCACTGATTTTCTGTTTATTCTTCTACATTTTCTGGAAGGTGAGAGAGGGATGCAGAGAAATTAAATTTGCTAGAAAAAAGGACAAGAAGAGTGTCCTTGTAAATCTTCAGCACTAAGTTTTATATCACATTCCAGTCACAAAATTTTGTCACATTGCATTACCTAATGTCACAGCACACAGTAATATGGCAAAACAGACATCATCTTTGTATGGTTTGGAAATGCAGTGTTCTGCATTTGTACTCTGTCCATAGCTAGGTTTTTGAAAGGGACTAACCCTAACCCGAACCCTTTCTGCTAAAAGAGACCAGAGGCTGCTCCATGGCCATTCAAGCCAGCTCCAGTGGACCCCCCACAGGACATGGATGAGCCCTTCAGCCATGCTGGTGGTCTGTATGGGAAAATGTATTTAAAAAAGGGCAGAAAATGCCATAAAAAGAGAAGGAGAGAACAAAAAGAGTGAGAAGCAGCACAGGGAAACACCAAGGTCAGAGGAGAAAAAGAAAGTGCTCCATGGTAGAACAGAAATTCCCTGAAGACCATGGAAAACCTATGCTGGAACAGGTTTATCCTGAAGAACTGAAGCCCCTGAAGAGGACCCATGCTGAGTGTGAGAACAGTATGAGAAGGAAGGAGCAGAAGATAGACAATTGCCCTGTACTGACTGCAGTCCCCTTCTACCACTGAGAGTGAGATAGAGAAGTCAGGAGTGAAGGAGTCAATGTGGGCCTGGGAAAGCAGGGTAGAAGGATGGTTTCACTGATTGTCTTTGTTTCTCACCATCTGAATCTATTTTAAATGGTAATAAAATAAATTTATTTTCCCCAAGTATGTTCTTTTCATGACAGGAACTGGTAAACAATCTCCCTATCTTTATCTCAACCCATAAACTTTCTCAACCTACTTTCTCTTCCAGTCCTGCTGGAGCGGGGTAGTGAGCAGCTGGGTGGGAGTTTGGCTGTTAGCCAGGGCTAACCCACCACAATGTGTTACAGTGTTATGGTGGCATGCAAAGGTCTCAGTTGGCATTAGACAAGGAATGACCCACGACTGTAAAGACTATGCAGGCAGACCACAGTGGAGCAAGACCCAGAACTCCTCTGCCACATGCTTGTGAATTAGGTACACAGTCACCAGTCCCTCTGATGGTCAAAAATACATGCCACTGGGGTAAAATGAAACCTTGACATAAGGAAACATGCAAGCTTAATTGGTACCTCATATAACGAGTAATTACTGATTTACATTGCAGCTTTCAAAAGAACTGTATTCAGTGGACTTTCTGTGGTAAGACACCATAGTCAGGATAACTGGCAGCAATGAGCACTCATCAATGTGTTTAAAATTCAGTACAGGAAGAATGCCTTTCTCTTAAATTTTTTCTAGTCAATAGCAGCACATTGCAAGAAAAATTGACTCCACTGAGATCATGACAATGTAAGTGAAAGCTGGATTTGTTTGGAAGAGTATCTCAAGGCTATGTAACAAGTCAAAAAAGGTCTCTCCTCCATATTGTCAACTCAGCTTCAGTTGTATTTACGTTCTTAAAAAAAAAAAAAAAAGAAAAGAGGAACCTGAGCTGCTGAATCCAATCCATAAACAGTAGCACTCTTCCCTTGCCCACCCTGCCACTCAGTTTGTCCTCAGGAACAGGGTTTCCTTTCCTTAACATCAAATGAAATCCAATGTAGCTTTAACCAAAATCTGCTTAAAGCACCAGAGAAAAAAGAATAGCTCATACTTGGTTTGTTTCTTTGGATTTTATGGTTTTAATTAAAAAAAAAAAAAAAAAGCTAAAACAAACAAATAAACCCCCCCACCCCCCAAAAAAAAACATGCTTCATTTTAAGCATATTCAAAGTGCGTGCCCTTAACATCTGGGGTTGAAAACAGTTTTATCTTAGGGGGCACTGGTTAGGCTGCCTGTGTTGCTACTTGTTTGGAAATAGTTGTGCATTCAGGAAATCTGTTCATCAAGTTGGGTAATGATCTGTGTTTAATCTGCTGAAAAAGAAAACAAGCTATTTTATGCTGCTCATCTTTATGACAGGTGTATCAGCATGAGCAGTTTATCTTTTTTTTTCAGCCCATATTTATTGTTTCAGAGATATCCTTGCTGCATACTAATGCCCTGTTTTCATGTGAAGTTGTAAACTCATTACACTGGGATGTTTTTCCTATCTATTGTCATGACACTAAAAGCACCTACACTTCAGTTTAAGCATATAAAATATTATTCATCTGAGTAGGGAAAGAAGTGTTGCTTTAATATTTCACAATAAAAAAAGTAAAAAATGCACAATGAAATATATGTAAAATCTTGTTGTTTACCCAGCTGGACAAGGCCTTTGTTAGAAATTGTTTGAAGTGGATGGGTACTGATGTAATTTTGGAAAATGCATTAAACAGGGAAAAAATGTTTTTCTTTTATTATAAGTCAATACCAGGAGGGAAGGAAATACAGTAAAATTTGCCGCAAGCAGTCTCTCAGAGGAACAACAAAAAATTGACTGCTTAATGGACATGGCCCTTTAATAAATTTGAACAAGAATTTGTTGGATTTTTTAGAGACATGCAGAGGCTTGTTTGTAGACAAAACTGTCTGATAAAGTTAGTATTTTGTGTAGATCTGCGTAATTTTATATAAGGAGAATGTTCAGTCATAAAAGAAGTCTCTTAATAGTTGACACTTTGATTTAGTAATTGTTCTATGACAAAAAATCTTGCATAGAGTAACATGGTGAAATATGTGGTTTCCCATGTGATTAGTTACTGTTTTCTAAATATATTTGTTATTAAGTCTTCAGTATATTTTTTTTCTTGAGTACTCTTTTCACAGTGAGGCAACTTGAAGGGACTACTAGGGTCTCTGCTTTTACTTTGAATAGACAAAACATTTCCAAAACAGAAAAATGTTTTATTAAGCAACACTGAGGTTGGGCAAAATGACAGTGGCTTCTGACTGACTAGCTTTATGTGGTTGAGGAAATCTGGACCCTATTCTTGATGAGAAGATGAAGTGATAACCTACACAAAAGCTTTTCTTGAGGAGCATTGCCAGAAACTATCATGCTGCACTCTGGAGGATAAATGACTCAAAGATACTGAGAATAAGCTATCTTTTTATCTGTTTATAACATGGAATATGTTTGTACATAAAACTCTCCACAGTGACACTGTATGTGCCAGGTTCCCCCATGATGGTTGTGAAGATTAAACCTCCAGAGGAGCTCTGATGCATCAAAGTTACTCTGTATGTCCTGATCACAGCAGAGAAAACTTGCCCTGTCAAGTTCACAGTTCAGGTATGTGATTAGAGATGAAAGGTATGACTGGAGAGTTCTCATCAGAGAGAGCAGTTCTTAAAACCCCAGCTATCTGAGTGTGTGAGGATCACTGCTTTTATTAAACAGTCAAACAACTTTTGAGCCCAGAACTGCTGAATCTCACCTGTTGGTTCACTATATGCCTGCAAAATACTGAAGCAACAAGGAGAATGAAATGCTGACATTTGGTCGAATTTACACCCAATGAATCTGGGACTACTCTTATACTTCCTTACTGGCCAGCAAGCAGTGTTTGTCCACTGAGAAGGCAAATAAGACCTCAATACTGATACTCTGCTAGAGTTAAAACCCTCAATTTTCAAACTACAGAGGGAACTCATCACATTGAAATAACAAAAATAGTACTATCTAGAGTGAGAAGTTATTTTCAAATTCTTGCCTCCAGCAAGGAGTTGCCCTTTGTAAAAGCAATAAAGATGGTTTTTGTGCAGCTTATTCTATAGGGAGGTCATAGGCTCAACATTTATTAAATGTGATGTTTAATCACTTTAGGCAGCTGCTTTATCTCAGAAGGGTACATGAAAGGAGTAAAAAGGCAGACATCCAACAAGAGCTGAATGAGAATGGAGGAGGTAGGAGATGGCACGTGGCAGGAAGTTATGGTGCAGTGTTGCTATAAATACTAATACAGCATGTTCATTACATTGGTTTTGACTTCAAATAAGTTTTCTTGTATGCATTCCAGTATTCTGTTTGCAACCATGCAACTATAGTATTACATATAGTAAAGCCAGACTGTGAAAAGTCAGAAATCAACCATGAAAAGATTATGAAAACTGAATGTAATACAGAACTGAAATAACATGGGAAAGGAATACCTAAGAAAGTCCTATAAAACCTGTAGTGTCATTAAGTGCCTCCAGTGGAGTTGCAGCAGTTTGCCTTACTGAAGATATAGCCCATGACTTTTAACTTGGCAATATCCCCTTAAGGATCAGATAAACAAAAATGTCAATGACCTTGGCACCATGACCTGAGTGTCTTAGTTTCACTAGGATGAACTGTTCTTGGAAAAAATTCTCCCCTGTCTGAGTCACAACCAGGTTTTTCCTTCTGGAGTAGGAATGTGTGTGTTCTTCCCCCTTTTCCCTTCTCAGTTAGCAACGCAGGCAAATTCCAGCTCACTAATCTGGCATTTCAGTTTCTGTAGGGTCTTCTCATGTTATGCCAGTGTAAAAGCTTTCACATTTTTTGTAACATTCTTTTGAAACAGAACTTCTCCAGAGGACCTTGCCAGTGTCTAGTGACTAAATTTTGAAAAGGATGGGGTTTTGTCTTTGTTCACAAAATGGATGAAAATTAATTCCATTCACTGTGGCATATTAGAGAGGCCTGTAAGCAATGATGCAGAAGTTACTATATGTAAACTTAAGAATAGAGTGGTAGGGATATTCATAGGAGAAACAAAATGATGGCTCAGCATGCCACTTAAACATTGATTAGATTGGGAAAAATAGGTATTTTTCCCTTCTGATGAACAAAATAAATAAAATTGTATGTATTGTTCAGACCAACTGTATTTAGTGAATTTTTTGTTTGTTTCTTTCTTTCTGTCTTGCCACAGGCATATAAACTCCCCATCCAGAAAAGAAATCTTGCAGGCTGTTCATATGTTTTTGAGACAGGGAATGCTGATGGCAATGCTTTTAATCACTACTGAAGTGTTCAGAGCAGTTAGTGATATGGAGGATGCAGATCTGATGCCTCCCTCAGGTCACAGGAGTTATGGTTTGAGAACTGAAGCAAAGAAAAGCTGCCTGCTCAGCAGGGTAGGAGGTACTGAGATATCTGCTCTCAAACCTCTTGGCCTCATGCTGCTTTGTCTGTAGTACACCCATGTTTACCATCAAGTCTGTCTGTCCCAATAGCTGTCAATGCATTTTGAGTAGAGTAGGTTAAGTCCCTCCTTTAAACTTGCCTTCCCCAGTGCTAGGACACTAATGTGACAAGTAGATAGTCTTGGTTCAGTCCTTTCCCTGCATAGGGTTGATTTTTACTGGAGTTTCTGTTCTCTTAGTCTGACTTTCAGTAACATCATTTTCTGTATAACAAAGGAACCATACTCTAGCATGACCCCATTCTGCATTATACCACTTTGAAATAGTTTTTAGCAGCAGTACTCAAGCCAAAAATTATTACAGTGATTTCTCCATTATCTGACGGAAAGAAACAAACATAGCAGAAGAACATGGATGACGCAAGTACTGGGAACAGTCATGGAACCAGTTCTCATAAGACTACCCAGACTTAGGAGTATCCCTGCACTGCATGCCCCTGATACTCCAAACTGAAGGAGGACTTATTCAGACACAGCACCTGACCAGAACTGACTCTCTGAGTGCACCACATTTCAACAGAGCTAACAAGTTTTCTAGGAATCCAGAGTGCTCTGCAGCATAGTAGGAGCTAGATCATGCTTGATATGGCATTAACACAAGTGCATAAAATCCGCTGGCATCATACTGGCAAAGAAGAGCCCTTTGCATTCAGCTCCAAAGGGTCTCACAGTACTGGTTCGATGTGTGTGGTGCAGAGACAACAAATCTGACTCTCCACTAAGTTAACCCCAGTTCAAGCCTATGCTATATTCTGCATAAAATCTGCCACACTACTCCTGCCACATTACTCCTGCCACACTACTACCTGCCCCAAGATAATAACTCAACGAGACTGGATAGGTTCTTGCAGAGCCAGCACACTTGTCTTCTGTGACACAGTTAATCAGTAGTACAAATCCATTACATGACAAGTAGTGATGAGTAATATATTAAGAAATGTGTAATGCTTATGCCACTTGGTTTCTTGATGTTTGCTGTCCTGCCACCTGCAAGGAGAATATGGTAGTCAAACAGCACTGTGTTGTCCGTTAAACCTTCATACAATACTATCGCTCTCTTATTACCTTTTACAACATCCTCAAGCATCTTGAAGGCAAATCTGCAAAAGTCTGCCACTGAAAATCCATGCAAAGAGAATTAGAGGAGATGAGAAGGAAAAAACAAATGCAAAAGGATGATAAAAGTAATCTGGCTTGAGTGTATATCCAAAACTGCCAAACATATCTTTATCAGTCAAGAATCTCCAATGTTATATTAACAGACTCAAAACTTTTCATCATGGTATTATACTGGTAGTATAACTGAAGCCAAGCCAATAAGAACATAAGCCCCATTCTCATCTGTAAAAAAATACTAGTTGAAAATGCAAATGTGCCATAGTATTTTTACCGTTGACAACTACCTATTACAAGGTGGTTGTTGATATTTTTTTCCTTTGTAATATAAGCAACCTCCAAAAGAAGTAACAGTAGTGAGTTACAGTAAGGTCTAAGCTACACTCCAAGTTTATTCAGTTACACAATTTAAAAAATGAACAAATGCAGCACTTGCCATTAAAAACCAACAAATAAACAAACCCACTATGGAGATAGGATTTGTAAAATTTTCAACTGGATTTCCAAACACTGTAGAATAAACTTTTCTAAATTATTTGACTGTGCAATGTTCCCTAAAAATAAACTCATATACCCTGTTTAATTTGTATTGACAGCATTCAAATCAGAGTACAGGTTGAAATTACTGAAAAAACAACTCATATTCTCTGTTCCCAGAAAACAATAGGCTTAAGCATAGTCTTGAATTTTTCCTAATTATATCTCCATTAAAAAGTAGGTTTCATGTATGGACATTATCTCTCTTTTCCTTTCTGAAGCAGTTGACAAAAATTCCACTCTTCTAAGGGCTCACGGAAGTCCCTGTTTAATTCTGGTAATACCAAAAAGTACATATACAGTCAGAAGTGGAGCACAGAAGTCTGCTGTAAAATTAAGAGTGAGAAGAACAACAAGGGGATAAAGAGACACAGAAATGCACTGTCCATAGCACTTGTGTACAATTCAACAAAAGGCAATTATAAATTCCTGCCTGGAGTGTCTAGATAATACACAGGTACCCTCAGCCAAGTACAAAAAAAAATCAGAGCAAACAAACAAAATACCCAAACCGCCTGCAAAATGAAGTGAAATACTGTTCTAAATCCTTTATTTTCTTGTTATTAATATTTCTGTTTGTGTCTCCCTCCTGCAGCTCTTGGCAAGCACTGAACTTAAAATATTTGGAAAAGCAGTTGGCTCTTCCCACCTCATCCGTGCCTTTTCTTAACTCCCAAAATCATTAAGCACTGTGGTGCTTGCTGAAGTTCTGTTTACTAACATTGCTTTGTTACATGAGTATTTTCAAGTTTTCAAAGGAACTTTTTGTTCCTACAAAGAGAGGTCTCCTTGTGTCATGCTGCAGCCAAATTAGCTAAGGTGCTGATAGCCCCCTGCAGTGAAAGAACATGAGGAGAGAGGAAAGCTGGGGGAAACAGAGCAGTCTTTTCAACCATCAACATTTATTTAAATGTAATCATGAAATTTGGCTGTTCCTTGGGCCGTGTGGTGTCTGCCCATTCTGCAGGGTGGGGCTGGAATTACCGCTGGCATGAATTTGTTTGGCCTCTTATTTTCATAACCCTTCAGAGCCACACAAGGGGAAAACAAGAGGCCACATAAGTACATTTGAGGGCTGAATGTTTGTCTGGTATGCTTGCATCATACAGGACTTGGAAGGGCCAAGGAAATCCTCTGAGCTTAGGGAATGTGAAGTGAGCTGCTTGGTTTAATATGCAGAGAGCCAGCTGAGGAGGATACAGAAAGAGAAAATATTAAGCAGGTAGTGAAAGGGATCAATATGTGAGGATCAGTCTCAGAGAAGAAAATGGGTAAAATACTAACTGTCTTCCATTATAAAGGCTTTAAATCCACTTAAGAAGATTAGTGGGGTTTCCTCTCCTACAGGAAAGGGATATGCCCCTTCATTCCACTCAGCCCTGTGATTTTCAGAAGCCTTTTGTGGCCACTTTTATTCTTCTTCAGACCCTCTGATTTCTCTTGTAGTGTCTTTGCCCTTACCTTAGACACCTCGTGGTGTATCACTCACCTCATCTCCTTACAGGTCCCCTCGTTGGACTTAGCCAGATTGTTGTGTTCTCCTCTTCTCCTGACCAGGCTGTGAAGAGGGGTGCAGCTGTTGCTCCTGCTTCCCACCAGAGAGGAAGGATGACCTAAGCAGGTGACAGCAACTGGAAATGGCTCTCATGCTATGTCCCCTGCTTCTTTCCAGCAGCAAAAACTGAGTACAGAATAATGAGAAGGATGGAAGATCCTGGACAACTTGCAGGCTGTGGTGGTATCTAAAGAACTGAGAGAAATCCAGATGAGTGAGAGGAAGTAGCAGAAATACTGAAGGACAACTAGGAGTGTTTTTGACATGAGTGAATTAGGAGATCAATGAAGTGCTTCCAGTTACAGGTTACTCACATATATTGAACAGTAAATGGCTATGGGCCAGGCATCTAAAAGAGTATCCCTGACAAAGACGGATGGTAGGTGTAAATGTTTGGGGACTTGAACATATGACTAAAATAGATTAGTGGATAAAAAAGAGAGAGAAAATGCTCTAACAGTACAGCTGAACAATGAAGACAAAAAAGCAAGCATGCTGAAAAGTGAAATGAGAGGGAAAGCAAACTGTGGGAAGACAGAAAAGAGGATGAAGAAGGAATTTGGAGCTGGCAGGTTTGCCACAGAAAAAAAAAACCATTAGAAAAGTCCAGTGTTAGGAGGATAAAGAGTACAAAAGTAAAATAGAAACAAGGAAAGATTACAAAATGGAAAAGAAAAGAGGAGGCTGAGAGAAGAAAGGCAGATAGTAACCAATGTGACAGTGACAGATTCTTTCATTTATTATTAATTCAGAGGGACTGCTGATCTTGCAAAGTGGCCACTCTGCTTCTCACACCAAGACTTTGTTTGGCCTCTTCCAGAATATAAATCCAGGTTCTCAGGAAAGACTTCAGTGGATGTTTTTCATATTTGGCATGTGTTTACTCTGATGCCTTGACAAACTGCACATTGGGGGCTTTCAAGTGTTTTCAGATCCATCTGAAGGCTGGAGAATCTCTTTCTCCACTGTTTGTTTGAGTGCAGAGAGATTTTAGAGCCCATGTAACATTTATAATATACAGCTGTTCTTTTAGTGACATCTTGGCATAGAAGTATGGGATAAAAACTGGTCTAAGAGCAGTTTTTGACTTTTTTTGTCTGCAATTA
The DNA here is from genome assembly GCA_035583185.1 of Anabacerthia variegaticeps. Classification (NCBI taxonomy): domain Eukaryota; kingdom Metazoa; phylum Chordata; class Aves; order Passeriformes; family Furnariidae; genus Anabacerthia; species Anabacerthia variegaticeps. The sequence continues at coordinate 18,385,483 of JAWWEW010000088.1, read as the reverse complement.
AGTTCTGGATCTTGCTTGTGAGGGATTTTTAAGGAAGATCCAGAAATCTGTCCTTTCTGCTGGCATTATTCCTGGCTTATTTAGTTCCAATGCAGTTAATGAATGGATAATACGAGAGTGGATAGGGTATCACTTGTAGCTATTTTGTCTGGAGACCCATTTTGGTGGGGCTACTTGGTACTGTGGTGTGTAGAAATGGGAAGAGAAAGCCTGGTAGATTAAAAAGTAAAAATCTTTAGCATGTAATTGCAAAAATAAATGGTAGGGATTTAAGCCACAGAGGCTCAAATCCCTGTGGGGACCACTTATGAAAAATTACTTGACTCATAGATTTTAGAGCCAGGAGAGATCAACAGATTGTTAGTTTGACCTACTGTGTAACATGGGCCACAGTATTTATTTCATCCAGCTAATTTTGCAGCTAGACTAAAGCTTGTTTTTCCTGAAGTCAGGTGGGCTTGATATGGAGACTTAAGGGGATGAAGAATTCAATGCATGTTAACAGTTTGTACTCTGGTAGTTTATTCCTTGTGGCTCAAAATATATTGATTCTATATTTAATTTGACTTTGTATAGCATTGGCCTATTTTTCTTCTTTTTTTCTTTTTGTTGTTGTTGCTGTTTTGTTCAGCTTTTTCTGCTCTGTCCAAAGCCTTCCTTACCTATTACTTTCTTGATGTGAAAGATGATTGTGAAGAGCGCATGCTGGGTACAAAAGATATGTGAAATAAAGGGTATCCTTTGTCCAGACAGCAGTAATATGAGTGACTGGAAGGGAGAACATCTGTTGTCAAGAAAATATCCTCATTCTGAAGTATATTGTATGTAGGTGGGCTCCCCTGCAGCTGAGGCACTGCTGTTCCAATTTGCCTGTAGGTACTGATGCCAGGGCAGAGGCACAGGCTCACCAATGGCTCAACACTGCAATCGCAGGGTAAAAACGGCTGCCCTGGACACAACGTGATTCCAGCTCTTGGGACAGTTTTTGGCAATGGTGGCTGCCTATGTGGGATGTGATGCAAAGGGAGGAGTGAAATGCCAGACTGCATGAGGCTGCAGTGAGTCAGCCACTCCAAGGGGACTGGAAGAAATGTATAGTCTGTATAGAGGAGTGTTGGGCTGCCCTGAGAGGGAGTCGAGGAGTTCAGATTTCTGCAAATCCAATTCATCTGATGTTCTTGGCAGTCAGGGGAGGAAACTCGCAGCAGAGAGCTCTGGTGTGTGCAGAGTGATGACTCTCGGGCTGCCTTCTGGGAAGGCAGGCCAATAAATGTGGTTACCATGTCCTGCAACAACAGTCCTGAAGAGGGAGCATAAACTAATAGTAGTGTCCAAGGCAATATAAATTGTCTCCTTTGTGATGGAGTGAGCAGTGTAAGACTACTGGCTAAAGCATTGCACAAGCCTTGACAGGAAAAATTTAGATATAGGTGTCTTAAATAGCCAATGATTTTACCCCTTTTTGCCAAGAGAGACAAATTTGATGTATTAATTAAAATTGTTCCTCCTGCAAGTTTTTTTTTGAGAAGTTCATTATCTTACAATTGTCATGCTGCTATTTAGTCTCCTGTTACTTATTCGAAATACTGGATTTGTTCTTCTTTTGTCCGAGGAAGAGGATCCTTCAACTCTCTTATAGCATTTTGGAGTTTCAAAATTCTTTCTTAGAATTTCCCTTTCTGTTGTTAATGATATTAATTTAGAGGATCTGACATTTCTCCCACCAATCAGTGTTACTGAGAAGTATTATCAGAGGTATTATAGGAGTATAATTGTGAGGTAAATACAGTTTTTTGGGAAAAAAGAACTAGGTATTTTCAGGTGGTCACGCAGGGAAATGTCATTAACATGCTGTAATTTGCTTGGAGTAGTCCAGCCTTGGAATGTGTGGCAGTATTTCACTGCATGAAAAATGATTGTTGCTTCAGCTGCAGCCATATCCATCTTCCTGGGAAAACTTCCAGCTTCAAAGGGAAATCTGGTTGTACAAGTTTGAACTATGTTTTTTAACTGCAACATAATCTTTTCTGTCTTCTGGTTGTCCATTGGAAATGGTAATGAAAACATGGCATACAGTCCTTTCAGCCTCAGTGTAACCTTTCCCTCTTTCAGGAAAGAAAAGTTCCTGAACCTAGAGGTTAATTCATTTACTGACGTCCTTTCAGATGCTTTGAAGTTATGTTTTGATGGCAGGTCCACATACTAATCTGCAGAGTAAAGGAAAAGGATGGCACCTGCCAAGGCAATGTCAAAAAAAAAAAATTGGTCTCATAAGTAATGCCTCCACAACAACAGAATCATATTAAACATAAACGGATTTAATGGGCTGAATAGTCAAGTTCTTAAATCTTCAGTTACCAAAACATGTTGTCATAGGAAAATCTTCAGTGAACCTAACAATACTGCTTTACACACAGGAGAAAAGAAACACTGGTAATGGGAAAGACATATAACAAATATTTCCAAACTTTCAGAAAAGCAAGCCGGAAAGTAAAAATAATGTATAATGAAATGGACTTCCCACATTTGTTTTTTCTCCATGAGCAAATGAGCTATAATAAACAGTAAAAATAAAGAAGTCCTAGCAATTGATGACCTCTCACCTTCACCCCATCCAAGCTGCTTCTTAAGGCATTTTTCCTGCTCTTGGTTTGTTTATTGTTCCTCTGCTGCTTCCAAGTTGACCTTCAGATAGGATCCCACCCAGAGTTTTGCAGGAAGCAAAAGAGTTATTAGTTGGAATGATGGTTACAAAAATATGTGCAAAGTAATTATATCAGGGCTGTTCCTGTCTTGCTGAGATACAAATATTTTTATTGATGTTGTCCTCAGACCCTTTGGGAAATTATCAGACACATTAACATCCTATGATAAGTTTCCCATGGCTTCTCTCTTACCCTTCCTGTTGTTCCAGGGTGCCCTAATTACATACATATATGAAATGTAAATTATTTCATATAATAAAGCCTGTTCTAGGGAGTATCTTGCCCACTGTGTGATTGAGTCTGGAGTGAAGAAGACACACAGTGGAGAGCAATTCACTTCTGCTGTTTTTCTTCCTCTTTTACTCTGATAAAAGTAATTCTTGTGTCTTTTTTTTCTTTTTTTTTTTTTTTTTTTGTATTTTCTCTAGTCAGCAAGAGTTGACAATGGAGTATTGAAAAGATATAAACAGAAAGAGATCAAAGGCAATTTGGTACAATACAATTTAAAGTAACACAGATCTGTACCAGTCAGCTGCAGTAAACCACATGTATGTCATATGTAATATAGCAAACATTTTTCAGGGTTGTCCATTTTTATTTTGTCAGATATCTAAACATCTACTCACATACAAGCACACATGCATACACACATAAAACGTCAATCAGAAAGTTAGCTGGAATGGTGTCACCAATTTTTAATATATTGTTGGTACAAATTTATACAACAATTTACCGAGTTTTATATCCATAGTAACTTATTAAAAAAATTATTTTATTGACTGTACGAGTAACATCCCATCACTTTGATGAAAACTTTATTAAAGATGTGAGGTGGGCTTTTAAATTGGAGTAGTATTGTTTACTTTGTCCCTCATTTCTAATGACTTGAAGACACTTTTGTTAATTCAAACAAACAAACAAAAAAAAAAAAAATTGTAAGGTGTTAGTTTTTTTTCCCTACAAATCTCATACTACTGTGATTACTTCTCTTGCTGTTTCCAGACCATTGAGTTGACAGATGAGACAGCTTATGCAGAAACAACAGGGTTACCTGCCCACTACCTAAAATCTTACACTGGAGAAAAATATTTATTATTTAAATATTAATATTTTAAAAGTATTTTCTGAAGACACATAGGTGAATGTATGTGTTTACAAAATGCAAGCATACTTACATTTCTATTAATAAACTTTCCATCAGATCTGTGAGTGAAAGGGTAACTTTAATCTTAGTACTTCCTGGATTTCAGCTCTGTAGCTACACTATTATTCTTTAGCATTTAGTGTTTACCTGTCTGTCACATACAGTGATCACAATTTTGGAAACCTCAAATAACTTGAAGCTAACAGTCTTGGGTGATAGAACCAGTGCTGAAAGTGAAATAACTTTTTCATGTATTTTTTCTGACATCAAAGCATTCTGCAAGTACTGGTAAAAAACTCTCTGCAACTTAAAAAGTGGGAGCTCTGTGTCATGCCTATAATAAATCTCGTGCAATACAAATTTTGTTTAGCCCCTAACCCTAAGTGGAGGTTATATGCCATCTGCCTTTGATCCAAGGGCTATTCATTTCATAAACACCTTTTGCCGTATATAGCATACAGCTGAGTTAACTGCTGATCTTAGTGGTACTGCAAGTGTCAAAAGACCTCCTTTTGCAATGCATCTTGTTCTGATCAGACAACCTGATTTCACTTCTCTGAAAGCCTTTTGCAAGTTTCTTTTTTGTGTCTCAGGCCTGGGAATTCACAAGGATGTGGTGTCGTAGAAGCCCATTTGACAGGTTGGCTTCACATCTGCCCTGGCAGCACACCTGCCACACTGAATACCTCAGTGTGAAACAGGTACTAGAATTTGTTTCCGGTCGATCTCTGTTGCTTAGCAGAACAAAGGATACTGCTCTTGCCAAGACCATGAGCAAATGATGGATGTTGAGTGTTTTAAGGTTTTCAGTAAGTTAAAGCTAAATTTCTCATGCTGAAAGGGGCAGCTTGGAAGCAGCACTGTTGGTTGCCCTTAGCACCGTCATCAGAGAACACATGCCACGGGAACGTTTTAACCAGTAGTGTTTTCATGCAGCAATTATTTACCATTGTTTCTGTAGAATTAATTTCCATGGAAAATACAAAGCTAGCAGAAGTTAAATTTGGAAAAATGTTGAAACAGTCTGGCCGAAAACTGAATTTTTGAATGCGAAGAGTGCCTGTGTGGGAGATGGAGTGAGGGACCCTTACGCTCTTATTCTTCTCTGCTGCCTGGGCTTCACGATGATGCCCTTGTCCCTTCTCACCCAGTCAGGAGCGGGAAAGCGCGCAGGGAGGGGACCCTGTGCACGGATGCAGGGCCTGCCTGGGGACCCTCTGGAACATCCGGCAGGCGGTGGGTGGCTCAAGCCTTTCCCGCCACAGGTGCCCGCGCTCCCCCGGCAGGACACAGCCCTTCTCCCGCGGATCCAAAGGTTCCCAAGGCCCCAAAGGCTCCACGTGCCGCCCGTGGGGCCGGGGGCGGGGCCTGGGGCGGGGCCACCCCGCCCTGCTCTGAGCGACAGCGGCGCCAACCAATCGGCGGACGCACAGCCTGCTTCATTTGCATACGTTTGCGCGTTGCCATGGGAACGGCGCGGCCGCGCTGGTGGGGGTGCGGGCGCGGCCCGGCCCGGGCTCGGGTACGGCGGGGATAGGGATAGGGATTAGGGGATAGGGGATAGGGGACAGTGGATAGGGGATAGAGATAGGGAATAGGGGATAGGGGACAGGGATAGGGGACAGGGATTAGGGGATAGGAGATAG
>JAWWEW010000088.1:18361359-18372222 GCA_035583185.1 Anabacerthia variegaticeps | reverse complement strand
TGAGTATTTAAACAAGCAATGTGAATGCAGCGATCTAAACATTTTTTTGTGCCTGGCAAGAGGATGACTACTCACGTGACCCTGGTGACAACTTGTTTTTTCACTGTTACCCATGTCCTTATGATATCCTGTAGAATATTTATGAGACGCCAGAATGAGCTCAGTGCTTCTCTGTGGCTCAGATGAAATTTAAGTTTGTGGTCTCAAAGGTAATGACAAAACTGTGTCATTGCCCTTGGGTATAATACAATTCAGCCCACGGGTTCAGAGAAGAGAGTGATAAGGTTGAAAGGGTGTTAAGTGGAAACAAAGTCTTCCATGGTGACATGACTATACAGTGGGAAATAGCAGATCCAGCTTATTTGGTTTCAGTAGTGAAAGTGAATCCAGACAGGTCAGTGGAATCTGTGTGGATAAGTTTGGGAGTTAGGAACCCCCTAAAAGTTTGGAAGGACTGAGATAAAGTTTCAAATATTCAGTATGGGCAAGATGACTCTTTAGCCAGTTGTTTCTTTTATTCCAGAAAAAGTAGACTGCCATCGGCAGTTGCCTCTCTGCAATGTGGTAGCTTTTCTTTTTTTCTTACAATAAAACAATGACCTTTACTACACATGCATATGGACTGAATTTTATTTTCTGACCCTTAGAAGACCAGCATAAAATATTACAAGACATGAACATTTAAAGGATACAGCAAAGATTTATCTGTATACAGGTATAGACTACACATTGAAAAACTGAAATATGTTTAGTACTGTGTTGAGACTAAACAAATACATTTTATTAGTAACTCTCCTGTACTGGGAGAATTAAGACTGGTCAGAGAATTTGAGCCACCACCTCACAAGTGCTGAATAAAGGGGCCTAATAATTTCCTTCAACCTACAGTCTGAAAACGTTTTTCTATCTGACTGCCCCTTTGTAGATTGGACATTAACATCCCTTTACTAGGGAGCTTTTTCTTATTTCTTTGGAGAAAGTGAAATTATGCTTAACTATCATAATAAAAGTTATTTTTATAAAATTAAGGACTATGCTAGAAATACCAATTCTATCAATAACTGACAATAAAGCCTATTGATTATACTCTAAATGACTTGCATTTCATCAGCTTCAGTTTGTGAAAACCCATCTTCTTTCACGTCCTTCATGACTTTTCATCCTCTGAGACTGGAATTTTAGGTTTGCATTGTTCAGCTGATCATTAAAGGTAAGGATATATTTGATGTTATTTATCTGCTGTTTAAAAATACAGCACTGTAGTAAGGTAGACTGTTCCTTGTGATAAACCACTGGTTGTTAACCTTAACAGGGGAAAAGGTATTTATTAATATGTACTAATTTAATTTGTTTCAGGATCATGTAAGAACAAAAGACAAACGGAAAACACACAGAAACCCCCTTTCTCTACTGAAACAGCCATTAGATGCAGTGTTCCAGCTTTGAATACCTTATGTATTTTAGCCCATGAAAATGGATTAAGAAGATGTAGAATCGTTCTGAATAACTGACTTTCCCAAGCCCTTTATGTGCAGGAGAGAGAGAAGTTTCCTGAAATGTCATAACCTTCATGGAAACAAATATCTAGAAAAAGAATGTGAACAAAACTTGTAGTACTGTCAAGCACTGAAGAACCACCTACTAGTATCTCTAGCACCTTGCCTTCAGAGCATCATCTAGCACCATCTAACCTTCCATATCTTCTCAGAATTTTTCCCAAAATAGTACATCTAGAAGCTGTATCCCAGTAGAGGTGACCAGGCACTGCAATAGTACCAAAACAATTAGATTTTTCAAAATGTCTCAAACACCATTCCCACCAGGGAGACCTGGCTTGAAGGTATGCTATATCTGTGGCAGAGAATTTGGGTCACACTCTATTTCTATACATGAATCCCAGTGCCTAAAGAAGTGGCATACTGAAAACAATCAACTACCAAAGGACCTTAGAAGACCAGAGCCCAAGAAACCTGAGGTTCCTGCTGGTGGTTCCTATACACTTGCAGCTGAAAATGAGGCGGCTTATCAGAGTGCTCAAGCCCAGCTCGTGCCCTGTAGAAACTGCGGCCGAACCTTTTTTCCTGACCGTCTCCCTGTGCATGAAAGGTGTTGCAGAGGAGGTAAAGGACCGAAATCTGGAGCTGTCTCAGCAAGAGATGATCAGTCTAAGACCCATGAAGGAACAAGTGGGGCAGCACCAGCTGTGCAGGTAAATTGCTAAACACATGCTGTATGAAAAGGTGTAGATGCATCCTGATGCTTGACACTCCAGGGGAGACTGGCTTCCCATCAAGTTTAAAATCACTTTCCTTCAGAAGGGCCTTTTTGCTCCATGCAAAAGTTGGTCTGCTGAATAGTAGGAAAAAAAGGGGAATACTGAGTGCATAGGAAACTACTTATTCCTATTTGGTTTGACCTTCTTTTTGAAAACGAGTAGTTGGGTTCTCCTTCTCTGTGGTCTTGTAAGAGTTGTCTCAAGAGGGACCATTTTTTGCTGTAGCTCCATAGGAGATTCTATTGACCAGCTTAGGCAAGGTTTGGATGTTACACATTTTAGCATATATTAAGTATTTTTATTTAGTTAACATGAAACCCAATATTTCATTATCCTGTAAGCAATCCAGCACTCCAAAATACGATTTTCATATTTTGCTGCTTTTCTTAACCTTGGCATGGAACGTGAGTTTACTAAGGACTTCATGTTCAAAGGCAGCAGCTCTGGGTATAACAACAACAAAATAAGTAGGACTGCACATTTCTTTCCACTGAAATTGATTCAAGATCCAAGAATAAAGAAGCTGATTCACATTATCCAAAAGCTACACAGAGTTTTGGAAAATGGCATGTTTTTTTCTGCATTTGTTTCTGCACAAGCTGTCTTTGGCCAGGAGTTTTTTAAGATAGATGTCTAAATTTAGGCCCAGTGTCTAAATTAAACATCTTTTTCCTTTTTTTTCTCTTTTCAAATAGGGGTTGGATTCCTGGTTGCCTATGTTACTTTTGAAAATGAGATTTAGCTCTCTCAGTCACCAAAGGAATGCAGTGGTATGCAGAGCATTTCTAAAGGTGCTTTAGAAGTCAAAGGATGTTATAACTTACCAGCTGCTAAATAAAATGGAGATAATAGCATTACCCTAGCTGACATGAGACTAAAGACAACAGGAGCCATTTTTTTATTATGATGTATGAGGCCACTAATTGATAGATACTGGTAAATTAAGGTTCACTCCTCAGGTCTTCTATCAGCAAATTTCAATCAATTCAAATTTTAACAAGGGGTTAAAAGTGCTGCACAGCTGCATCTATAGCTATAGGAAGGGTGATGCTCTTGTTGTTTTATACTACACTGTACCCTTTACCAAAGAACTGGCTTTGCTTTAAAAGTGGTTGTTCAGTGAAAGGTGTGCGTATGAGACAGAGAGTTCAGTCCATCACACATAATTCTGTAGTTAAAAAAAAAAAAAAAAAGGAGTGGGAGAATTGTCTGTAGTTATAATGCCATCAAAAAAAAAAAAAGTTTAGAGTTGGCGTTGACAGTGACTCTATAGAAATGTTACCCTCTTGCACAACATGTCTGCTCCCTGTATGGATTCAGTCACATCTGCTGTCTTGTTGAACAACATTATTACCTCTTTTTACTTCTGTAAGCTCTGCAGAACCAGAATGAAATCTGTTGAAAATTGTTCTTCCTTCTCTGTGAACAACCGGTTTCCTCATTTACTTCCAAACAGTTACAGTTCATCAGTTGCAACAGAAATAATGAGGCTGTACAGCTTGCAGTTTGTAATTGACTCTGAGGGACTTCATTATTAACTATGACTGTCAGGAAGGGATGAGGGATTTACCTCTCCAAGGTCTTTAATATTTTTAGAACTGTTCTTTTGTACAAAGGTATGCATTAAAGGCAGAGAGTGGAATGGAAAGACTGAAAGAAATATCCTATGATCCAGGGAGCTCTTCAGGACTGGCAGACAGCTTTTAAGTGGTCAAAGGAAGCCTCTTTGCCTCTCTCTAAATTCTCTGTGTGAGGGTCACCATTTACAAGTGAACATTTTGAATAGTCCACACGCTGAACGATGTGGAAAAGCACTAAGCTTATGGAAGAACTGCAGATTTGCTATGAACAGGGACAAGGTCTGTGTTTCCTTTACAGTCTGTTTTTCTAGCATATGGTTTTAATTTTGCTCACCTTACCAGCTACTCAGTGACTTATTAATTCATTAAAAAATAGTACTCCATTAGTGGTGGAGTGAAATGGCAATCTGTTTTGGTCCTGGCTGAAAGGCATTTGCAGCATCCATTGTCTCATTTAACAGTCTTACTCACTGTGATGAATTATTTAGGTACTTATTTAAAGTCCTGGTTCAGCAAAACACCAGAGGAAAAGACTGAAAAAAACACACAACACTTACACAAGTGTATTTAAGAGAAGTAACACTACTGTCAAATTAATGTATGCAATGAAAAATGCCCTAAATGATAAAGCTAGATTTTCTTCATTTTCAAAAATGAATTCTTTCATTTTTGTTTTTTTAGTAGTAGACTGATTTAGTAATACACCATGTGAAGGGCACTTTAAATTTACAACTGCAAGCACTTCTGCCTGTATACCTCTGCTCTGGAGCTCCCTCCCCTTTAGCAAGTGCAGGGTCAACTAGACCAATACCATTACTGAAAAACTATTTCACAGTTCTGAGTTAAATGTTTTTAGAACTGGAAACTCAAGAGCCTCTGTAAATCACCTCTTCCACTAACTATCCTTGCTCTCAGAATCAGTGAACACATCTGAGTTAATCATGTATGGCTGTGTAAAATAAACAACAGCCTATGCTTAGAGACTCTCGAGGGTCACATCACCTTAGAAATTCTGCTTTGGATTCTGCCGTGATACCCCAAACAAGGAAAGTGATGTCTGGAGCTCCTGAAACTCACTAGAACAGAGCCTGTGTTTTATTCTCTCATAGACAAAAATGTGTGGTACATGTAAGTGAGCATCAGTGACTTGCTGTGAGTTATGGGTTTTTGGAAAATAAACAACACTGATTTTGAAAGCCTATTAGATGTATCACTAGCATCTGGTGCTGCCATCTGCTGTTTTCTTCTTATCAGGTAAACTACCTAAAAAAATTTCACTGATCTTCCTTTGATGTATTGTAATGGACTTTAATACAACATAAACTTTGAAAACTTGTGTTGCAACATGTATTTTGCTCTAGCATAAAGCCATCTAGGCACTTGGTAAAAGGAAGACTCCTTCAGATGCTGTGTAATTCTAATGAAGATGGGAAGTCAATGAGAAGCTTTGTTTGCTTCAGTTGCAGCAGTTTTGAGCACTTTTCTAGGAGAACACTAACAAATAAATTCGCAAATACAGTAAGTTAGATGAGAATTGACAGTGAATGAATGGTTTGAATGAAATTTACTGAGTATTACGATTGGGAATGATTGAGCTTCCTGCCTTTCTGCCTGTCCACAAATGCCATGTTCATTATATAGATGTATTTCAATTTAAAAAAAGCACATCAGAAGCAAAATTGTATATTCTAGTGGTCCCAGTGGAGTAGTATCTTTAATTACCAGCGTGACCTGGCAGAATTACATTGCTGTTCAAGGAAATTTTGTACATAGGCATATGACCAGTCCTAACATTAGTTGTGTCAGGGCAGTGGCTGAAAGTGTTCTAGCAGGCTGTGAAATGCACTTTTGAATAGTCGTGAGAGTCATGCCATAGCTTTTCCCTGTCCCTTATGCAAAATGCTTTTTACTTTCTAGAGAGGAGTGTGTGGAAAGGGCTGCTTTCATACAACAGAATGCTGCTGCTAACTGTTCGTGCCAGTCTTTTGCTGAGCCTCTGTTCCTTGGGCAGTTCAAGACTGACGGGAGCTCTGTCCCAGAGCTTTCCCTCTTCCCATTAAAATACATGGATAATTAAACAAATAAGAAGGACAGAGGTGTGTGCAGTCCTGGATGATAAATATTTATGTAGGGGGGTTTGGGAGACAGCCTTGTTTCGTGTACTTAAGAAGAAATTAAAAGCTTTGTGCAGTATGGAAGGACTTGACCTCATGTAACACCGTAACAGCAGCCTGGGGCTAACCTCAAGTAATGTCAGGTCTATTGAAAATACATAGTTGCATAGCCCTCTGAGCTAAATAACTTCATTCATAGTCACGCAGACATACTTAGCAGTCTTGGAGAAAAAAAGAAAATACTGAGACACCAGAGGAAAGCCTAACTACACTGTTAGGTATTTGTAGGTATTTTTATAATAACACATATGCTCAGGAACAGACCTTCCCTACAACCCTTTTTAAAAGTTAAAAACAAAGCAGTGAGCAGACAGCCTAGCGACTGGCCTGTGAGTAGTTTGGGTTGGAAAATTGTGGTGTTTCCAAAAATAGTTTAGTTTCAAACTCCAGGCCTCCAGATGTGACATTTGGGATAGGCACACTCTGAAGAGAAGAAACGAAGGGTAAATATCATCAGCTATAGAAATTCCAAGTAAAGCTTATCATATCTTGGATTCCACAGTTAAAAAATTAAAAACCTGTTACTACCAATTATAAGGCTAATCGCCTTCAGGTCTTATTTTTCAGGTTTTTAATGTGTGCAGAGAAGGATTTGTGTGTATAATTGTATGTGTGGTGATGATTCAAACTCACTATGTTTCTGGTAAAAAAATAATTGTATCCTTAGAGTGACCTGATTCCTTTTATTAAATTCTGGTCTCTGCTATTGTTTTTGTACAGTTTTTAATTGTGGAAGTTACAAAAGACAGACATTTCTGGTTGAACATATTTCTACAACATTTGTACTAAGACTCCTTTTTTCCCTTTCTGGTACTATATAAAGAGTCCTTACAAACCAAATGCAATTCAAAATGCTCTTTCCTAGTTTTCAGCCAATAAATAACCTATTTTAATAAATGGCAGGAACCTAGATAAAGAAGACTAGTGAGGAAAATGTGTTCCCAGTGATTTTACACCTAGCATGCTTTTAGTAAACCATTTCTAAATTGCTGTGACCATACCCAAAACAGGCATGTGCCCTGAAATGAATATGCTGACCTCAAGAGTTTAGATTATACTATCCTTATCTAAGCCTCTCCAGGGCCTAGAAATATAGTGCCTTCAAAAAACTCTATCTGGACCCAGATTCTGATCTCCAAATCAGACAATTTCTAGCTCAAAACCTGAAGTAAAGAAGTAGATGAAAATTGATAATGAAAAATCAGAAAGTGTTCTTAAAAGAGGTGCTGCTATATTCATCTACAAATAAGAGGAGGAGGGTATATTTTTATATTTATTAGAAAATATATAAAATACTGTGTTATCAAAGAGATCTAAGGAAATTGCATTGGAAAGTCAAGAGGATGAAAATGTCCTTGGAAAGACTGCTTTTGGATGTTATATTTCAAGTCACTGTGAGAACTTTCTAGATTAAGTCTGACTTTTCCCAGCAAAAATACACTTTATAGAGTAGTATTTCTTGTAATTGAGATTACATGTGTGGTACAGGAAAGCAAGCTTATGCAGATTGTTCACTAATGACATATTCAGACTGTAACATAAATGCAAGAAGAGCTGCCCAGAATTTCTTGAACACACTGATGGGCTACAGAGAGAGTCATAAATACTGGAACAGGTTATACTTTGTCTTACACAGCAGCAGAGGGAAAAATTAAATCCCCACCTCCCTTGTCTGAGTGAGAAAGGCTTCCCGTGTTTGGTCTGGCATGGCAGTCCCCTTAACATTAGGAGGGCAGGGGATGGCTCATCTCTTACTGGTATTCTGCAGTCAGAAGTGTAGGAAGTGCTGGCAGCTGTAAGACCCATCTGTGTGCCTCAATGTGCTGTCTCTACAGTGTGTTCTTACGCTACTTCCTGGAACAGGGCTGGTATTGATACCACGCCTAGCCCAGGACATGCCTAAGGACACAGCTGAGTCCATAATCTACAATACCACAGTAATTATACATTTTTCAGCCTCAGAATATCTATTTGTGAGGTTTGGGGTTGAGGCATCTTTTTCTTCCATTGTTGAGCTGTTTTTTTCTGAGAACAGAAGTGGATCCGCAGTGTGGAAACAATGGCTTGCTTAGAGTCCAGTTCTGCCCTTGCTGCACTCACTGGTAAAGTTCACACTGAAGCCTTCAGGATAAATAAACTGCAGTTACTATTTTCCCCCTCATCCTGAAATATCCTGGACTGTTTTTAATCCTTGGAGGCCAAGAATTCCATCAGCTAACTGATCTGTGGCAAAAGTAACACAGGGTAAGGGACCACAATCTCTCCTTGGGACAGTTGCCCTCACTGTCCAGCTTTAGAGAGATGCTAAGGCTGGACACAGTGCATTGAGCTGTGTTCTGCCAGAAGATGGAGTCTTTCTGTTACTGCACTAGACATTAACAGTTCAGCTGAGGAAGCTTTTGTTGCTGCTTTACATGTTACTTCTGCTTAGTCCATAGAAAAGGGCTTCAACTATTTCAGATGAATGCTGTTCTTCAGCAACCTGATGAAGCACAGGAGTTGTTTCTGCATGTGAAGATTTAGTATTTCCATGAACTTCAAGGGGTGAAAATAAAAGAGATGAAACTTGCAGTGCTAAATAATAATTAGTCACATATATGAATGTTTAGCCCAGTCTCTGCAGAAGGAACCTACTTGTTCCAGGTGCCCAGTTAATGAGGTGGTATCTCTTACAAGCTTCAAAACTGAATCCAAACAAAAACAAAGCTGATAGAAACAGTTACACCAGGTTGCATACCTACATCATTGTTTTCATCCAAAGTCATTCTGATTCAAAACTAATGTTGAAAACAGTATTTATTCTTCTTCACCATTGTTACTTGCAGGCAAAAGTGATAAAACGGCCACCAACAGTGATTTGTTACATATGTGGTCGTGAGTATGGAACAAAATCTATTAGTATTCATGAACCACAATGCTTGAAAAAATGGCACCAGGAGAATGACAACCTACCTAAGCACTTGAGAAGGCCAGAACCCAAAAAGCCTGAAGTGAGAACTGTGCAAGGTAAGATACAGACCAAAATAAGATATGGGAGGAAAAAAGTGGAAAGGAAAAAAAAAAAATAAGCAGTAGATAAACAGTTTGCAAATACTTCTTTTTCCAGTTTAGTTGTTTTAAGCTTTCTGTTAAGTACCCAGTTCTTATGTGCAGCATCCCTGAGAAGTAAAAGTAGGGGTTGACTCTGAAATATGCCTCCTGCAATGGTCCCCTTTATGTGTCAGTATGTTTTGAATCAAAACACAAATAGATTAGCAACCTGCTTCACAGCTTTGTCACTACCTTTTTACTGCTGTCAACAGGCATTTTTTAAAATAAGCCAAAACATCCAAGAATAACGTACAGACTTGACACAGTCATTAAAATAAAAGACCTTCAGTTAACGTAGTCATAGATACTTCAGCTAAGTTCTTCTGCAGTGAACATCCAGTGGATGTTATTGATCCCTTTAATTTACAAGTATTAGAAGCTTTCATTGTGAGACATTGTAATATAAACAGAGTGGGAAAAAAATACAGGTAGTATAAACATTTTAATTCTGCCAATTTGACATGTTTGTGCTGTGAGTTCTGTTTTGTAAGATGCCACTTCTTCAAATGAACAAACACTGATGATCCCCAGCACCCACAGGGAGATAGGCTTCCATATATATTCCAGGCAGGGTGTGCTCACTGTAGGACTGAAAAGAAATCCTATCTGTGCTTTGCCTGGAAGCTGTTCCCAGGATTTCCCTATTCCCATATAAAGTTATTTCACCTTTCCTTCTGGATGCTTTCCCTGTCCCTGCCAGCTGGTCTGAGCCACTTTGGGCCAAGTTTGGACCACTTCCTCAGAGGCATTTAATTCACACACACTTTTTTTTATATTCCCCATCATTTCCCTCAGCTTCCCCTAATGTCTGGAAAAGTAGACAAAGTCTCCTACAACTCATTGTGAAAGAGTCATACACTAGATCAGTTTACAGCAGTACAAAGAAATATGTCCTCAGAAGGCACACAGAATAGAGCAGGATCACCGAGAACAGTAACCAGAAGTTCAAAATAATAAAGTTCAAATAATATCAAATTGGAACTTGGTTAACAGATGCCAAGTGGCAGAGCTGAATCTGCAGTAAAACATATGTTCAAAAGACCATTTTCATTGTATTTGCTCTTTTAGATGTCAAACACTTTTTACTTATTACATGTTGTGTGGTAAAACAGATGGAGAAAATGAGAATTCCATGTGAAAAAGAAGGATGCAAGAGGACAAATCTGGTTATTTTGAAATACGTGATTCTTATTTTGAAGGAGTGGAAGCAGAAAGACAACCACTCTTTGAGAAAACAATCTAGCAGAATGCTCCCAGATATGAATCAGAAAATTGTCTCATTTATGCAGTGAGTCATATCAGGCGCCTCTCATCTCCTGTGAGGTGTTGTGGGCCCGTGGTTCCCCAGGGGACATTGACCTGCTTCCAGCGTCTGTCTTTAAATGCCTGCTAATGCAAGCCCGATCAGTTCTGTAGCTTGAGCTAAAATTGTTCCCCCTGCAGTTGCCTCATGCTCCTGGCCTTGAGAAAATAATCTGTGTGTTGTTCTTTTTCCATAAGGCTTACTCTCGATCATCTGGTAAATGCTATAAACTGACCTTGAGACCACATGCATGTACTGCATGTCTCACAGTTTCTCAGCTCAGGGAGGAGGGATTACTCCGTTGTTGAATGAAACAAGCAATGTTCAAAAAAGCTCAGA
The DNA here is from genome assembly GCA_035583185.1 of Anabacerthia variegaticeps. Classification (NCBI taxonomy): domain Eukaryota; kingdom Metazoa; phylum Chordata; class Aves; order Passeriformes; family Furnariidae; genus Anabacerthia; species Anabacerthia variegaticeps. The sequence continues at coordinate 18,361,461 of JAWWEW010000088.1, read as the reverse complement.
ATTATTAACTGCTTACATAAAACTTTTTATAACTTACATAAATCTTTTTTTCTGAAAACTCAAGTGTCAAGGGAAGACAACCACTGCCCTCATTACACAGTG
>JAWWEW010000088.1:18343937-18357483 GCA_035583185.1 Anabacerthia variegaticeps | reverse complement strand
AATAGAGGGGGTAGAATACATAGCTTTGATCACCCCACACACAGTGATAACCGGTCCCACCTGCTGAACTAGGACAACTAGTCACTTCAAGAGCAAAAGCATGTTTTAAAGAAACTAAGCCTTTGCAGAGTCACTGCAGTCCTTGGCATTAAAAATTTAGCCCTACCTTTTGATGGGGTTCAGATGTCATAGTCTGCATTGTTCTGAAATTTGGACTCCGTGTAATAATGATTTTAAATCTGTCAGAAATTTCACCCAGAGCAGTTTTTATGCGTTTCACTGTCACCTCTACAGGTGTATATTTTTTATTTTCTGGAATTTTGTCCCAAAAAAGCAATAAAATCTGCCTGATGAGGTGAGCTGAGTGTTTATAAACAATAAAGGAAGTACTGATATTGCCTGTACTTTTAATGCAATGTTGTATCTTACACAGAAATACAATTGTATGGGAGCTCCTGAAACCATAAGCCTGGATTATGGTTTTCACATCAGCTTTTAATGAAGTCACATGCAGATTTGGAAAATTAAGAGCCATCTCTGATAATACATGATTGCTGCTGAGCTCTGAATTTAATGGGATTTGAGAAATGGTGAGTCAAGTCAGCACTGGGCTGTGAGCACTGATGGTGAGATCAGAGCATGCAGGAGCTTAGTAGGAGGTAACATCCCTCAGAAAGGTCTCAAAGATCGTAGTGTCCTCTTCCCTCCATAACTTTGTAGGTACAATGATTTCCAAAATGTGTAGAAATTTAAAAAGCACTGACATAGGAGTGTGTATTGTTCCATTTCAGACTATCATTCACATCCCCAGGTTACTCTGTTACAAGTTTCTCTGCTGAGTTCACCAGCCCTGGTGTTAATTTGTGCCATGATGATGGTTAATTCTGTGGCAAGCTTTGTTCACTGGGAAAAGCACTGATAATGCCTTCATGGTTTGCTCTCAATATGAGATTTTATGAGCATTTTTCATAATTGGTTGGCATGTATCATTCTGACTTTTTGCAGGAGAGGAAAAGGAAATGAGAAATTGAGCTACTTTGCTTCCTTTGTTTTCGTAATTTAGTGATTTGTAACCTTAAACTTATCTCATCCACTGTTGGCTCAACATTATTTCCAGCTGAATCCCATGTTTCCTACAGATTTAAAGAGCTGAAAAATGTCTTCCGGTACTTCAGAAACAATGACATTCCATCTAGTTTGCCACAAATGTGCTGATAACAGCTGAAACTATTCCTGGACAAAATATACAGAAAGGCAGAACATGGATTGACAAGCAAAATACAATCACATTAAACCATGAGGATGCACTTTCAGATTATAAATAAAAGCCTTGACTTATGTTTTAGTTCAGCCATTTGAACCTACCAGTTCCAAATAAAAAATGAGATATTTTATAGAAGCAATTCTGAAGATTCTAGTCAGTTTAACTGCAGACTTAAAAAGACATTAATGAAACAACCCATGACTGCAGAAAAATATTATATGTAAAGTAGTGCAGTTCAGCAAATTGAGAATGTCACAGTCCCTTAGTTACCATAGAAACTTCAAAAGGTCCTGCATCTTTAAGGGCAGTAGCAAAAAATGCCTAGTAGGCCTTAGCAAAACAGTTTCATGGACCCTTTTCTTGAAGACTACCAGCACTTAGTAGATCACAGCTTGAAGAACAAAAAAATTTGTAAATGCCAGTTGTAAATGTCAGGTTTTGTCTAAAAGATAGTGAGAACCTACACGGATTTGGGAATTCTCTGCATTGCACAGACCTGGAAAGCATGTGGCATGGTATAGAAATTATGTTTTCAGCATTGCCTCCTGACCACTGACAATTTGAATGTTTAATCTTTTGTTCAGGATTTATAAACACAATACTTGATTCAGTACTCACTGAATACAAATCCTGCAGTAGCATATGGGTACAGGATGCAACCAGAAAAGCTAAGTGATTGATACATATATGTCTTAATCAGAGTAGATCCTGCAGTTTTTTATGGTGGCGCTCAAGTTTTCATAGCCTGTGTTTAACCATAGATTTTTGTAGTTGAGCATTTTGTTTTTATTACCCAGTTCAGGGTGGTGGTCCCTGCAGAAGAAATTCTAGGTAGGCTTTTGTCTCAATCAGTATTTTCTTTGAGGGTCCTGTCTGCCCAGGTGATTAGTTTGACTTTACTAGTAGTCAGTGGGGATAAGGTTTCTGAACCCACAGCGGGTTCAAATGAGTTTGCTCTCTGGAGACATGCCACCTTCAGCTACACAACAGAATTGTGCAAAAGTAGGATTCAACAGGAGCATAAAGACCACCAAAAAAACCAGAATCTACAAGCCTGGAAAATGATCCAAGAAGTTGCCTGATGGACTGTCTAAGTTCTTGCATGCTGTTACTCATTTATTCCTGGGTCAATATTGTAACTGACATACCCAGAGTATTGTTGACTCTCAAGTATGCAAGTGTTAGAGACTCATCCTAAATCTATATTTCCTAAAAACTTTGCCATTCAAGAAAAAAATGTATAATCTTCATAGAGTTCAGAAGAAAGACTAGACAACACAACTGGAAAATTTACCTGACAAGTGAGACTCCAGGAGCCCAGATATTTACCTCTAAAAAAAAAAAAAATTAAGTGCCTCACTGATAGCATATTCATATCGAGATTACAGGCCTTTTTTCCAGAAGAAAAGATTTAATAATTTCCAAGGCAGGAATTTGTTGCTAGTCAAACTCACAAGTAAGAAACTCAGAACTTTCAAACATCAGAGCAGTTAACTAAGATTTTTATTGAATTGTCTGTGGCAGGATTTTTACAAACATGAACTTTTTAAAAAATATTATGCATAGGCATAGATCTAATATGAATAGATTTGGGCCAGTCTTGTATTACACTATGGACTGTAGAACATTGGACTGGAAAAGTTTTCCAGATGATCATGAGATATAATAGTTTTCAGGATAAAAAATAGTTGGCAAAAGTCTAAGAAAAGTATTGCTAGTAGCCAGTGGTATCTCTGAATTAGGTATTCAGGACTTCAAAGGTAGCAGTTAAAAAGAAGAAACTGAAATATGCATATATCTTAAAAGTAATCCCATCTCTCCAAGAATGTGGGCCCGATGAAACATGTAAATAACAAGAGTAAGCTGCTTCTTAAAGTGAGAACATTTGACTTGGGTTAGGATTTGTACCTGTATTTGTAAGTTTAATCAGACTGCCAAGTCAGATTGTGATAATCTTGAGGTCTTCAGAGTAGCAGTGAGAGATCTCTGGACACAAAATTTTGAGATACAGTCTCAAGTGAAAGATAAGCTGCCAGTCCCATCAGAAAGAGGAGACTGATTTCAAAACAAGTAAGTGCTTTGCCTTCTTTGCTTTCTCTGGCACCTTAAGGGGAAAAAGATTTACCTAGGTTAGCTCACAGGACTTGTAAATCTAAATGGTTAGGAAACTGGCTGTTTCATGTTAGTTTCACACTTTATTTTTGTAATACATCCAATTCAAAATGAGTTATACTTACTGCTGTCTATTTAAAGGCTGTTTAAAGTCTGGAAAGATGTAAAATAAGGGCCCTGCCAGATACAGTTTGTGATAAAAGCAGATTTCCAAGATGTCTTTCTCCAGTCTACTCCCCCTTTGCACAAGTGCTGGTTTGTTAGCCACCACAGCCTTCCTTGCAGTTGTTTTCCTCCTTGTGTCCCCTCCTCCACCATTTAGCCTCATTTGATGCATTTGCACAGAGGTATCTTCCCTGAATACCTCTTGGAGAGGTTGGACTATATAGCCATGAGGCTGCAAAATATGTGCAACATGGAAGAAGCCAGAGTCAGAAACATGGATCACACTGCACCCTACACATTACAAAGTGGTACACTGGATGCAATCATATAATATAGCAGAGTCACATAGAATGTTTTTAATCCCTTAATATGTAATATTTACATTATATCACTGAGAAGATAAGATGTAAAAGGAATACGCATCTTGAAAAACATACTTGTGGCTGTGAGAATACAGTCTCAGTCTGTTCAGCTTCTCAAAGAGAAGACAGACAGGCTGTTTGATCTGTCATGCATGCTGTATTTCAGCTCTGAATTTCCAAAAAAACAAACCAAGTTCAAGGGTAGAAATGAACACTTAGAGAATCCCAGTTCTGCTTAGTTAACCTTGACATGCCAAAGATCCTGTGCATGTTTTGCAAATTCATCTCAATTAGGTCACATAACAGACTAGATACCAAATTCCTCAGTGATGTGGCACTAAAAATACCCAGTACAATTTCCAGAGTATCTGCTTTAGCAAAATTTAGACTTCTAAAAACACAAGGGAGGACACCCAGGTCAACTTATCTCAGCTCTTCTGAAAAAGTCAGTGGAAAGTATGTGCTGGTCATCTAGTGTTTTCCATGCAGTATGGTCTGTGAAGTTGACCTGAATACCAAAGAGACCAGACATTTTTTAGAAAAGTGGCTATGGTATGAAGTGATCTGGACAGGCCATTTCTTTTCAAAGGAGGTAGAAGGACTTTCTGCTTCACCCATGAATCTGTGATCAAAAAAGTTAGGGGCCCACACATCTCAATAGATCCATCTGCGTTAACTAGAGAACATGATGTCTTAATGATGGAACAAGCTGTTGGCTTGTGCAGGGGTGTAGCACATGTTAGGAAGGATCTGAAGAAGATTTTTGGGCTTGATGATGAATACATGACAAGTATAATGTTAGGCTGCATAGTATTTCTAAGACTGAAGAATGAAGAGAGCTACTATGCAGTAGATTTTCAGCAATGATATATATTTTATGAATGTCTTGAGGTCTTTTTATTAGAACTAAGGAAAGGTTTCTGGAGTGTTATTAGATATATAGTTCGATTCTTCCTGAATGTGATCCTCTCAAATATTGGTAGACTGCTATTCTAAGGAAAAACCTGTGTGCAGAGAAGAGGAGATGATAGCATACATCGCAAGATCCTTGGTCAGTGACCCCAGACTCACTAACTTCCATGTCTAGGTGCACACTGAATGTCAGCCTGTTCCAGGCAAGCCTAGGTGTTTAACAGAACTCCAGGAAAAGACTGAGGAGGACAACTATGATTCTGAATAGCTGGATCTTCTTCACAACACATTTCCATCAATCCAGCCTGAGGTACGTGGTAAGATAAACTCATAGTTATTTGAAGTCAAAGTTTAACAAATCACATCCCTTTTTCTGTTTTCTCCGTTTCTTGAGTGTGTCCTTAGTTCAGTTTATAGCCTCCATCTGTCTGTATCATCCAGCATTTGAGTCCTGCAGTTGTTTTCATGCCCAAAACTTGTTTATAACACCTTTTTTTGCAGATGGTTGTTTTGCTGGTGACTTGGTTGGCTCATTTATAGGGTAGACTTTCATATTTTGTTTACAAATTTACTTTTCATCATGTATTTTCAGTAACTTAAATAAAATTACATAGAAAATTCTGGGCAGTAAAATTATACTGATACAGGTAGTTTAAAAGGGCCATATAAGTAGTTATTCTTTTTTCATCCAAAAGCTGCAGTATCATAGCAGTAAAATGAGCCAGCCCTTGCAGAACCATTTAGAGATATTTTTGATTGACAAAACCAACATGAAGGCATGTCAAAGTGTTGCACCTCTCATTAATGAAAACAATCATGAAAACCCAGCTTAGTTGGCATTGGGAGTGGCATTCTCCAATGCAAGCAAGATGTTTGTCATGAATAAAGACTGAAGCAAGAAAAGGATGCCAGTTGTTGAGAGCAGAGTTCCAGTACATACCCACTGCTTTTCCACATTGTGATTATACAGATGTTTCTGATCAGTTCCACGTGGGTCAATGAGGAAATTTCTCACTTTCTGCAACTGAGGATTATCAGCAACATTGCTATGGTACATTCTGCAGTACTGCATTCAAATGTCCAGCAAAGTTCAACTGAGCAAGTTCTGACCTTGAAAGAATTCTAATCATGATGGTCCAAATGGGCTAATACATTCTGTTTGCAGGCAGATTTTGCAGCATGCGTGATGGTCCTTGCTGTTAAAGTCAAGTTCTGGACTGCACCTGCCAGAACTCCCTTAAAAATACTGCAGATATTTCCACTCATATTGCATTTCTCAGTGTGCATCACCCTAAGAGGAACAGTGAAGTAGAATCCTGTGAAGAATGTCAAACATATATGTAAAACCTTTTTTTTTCAGTTACATGTTTTCCCATAAAAACTTGATTAAACATTCAGAAATCCTCTGACCTGAGGAAGTCAGAAGAAAATGGCAATTACACAAATGAAAACTGAACATTTTTAGGGTTGGATCTTCTGCTAGTTTTAGGAAGTTGATTGTCCCTGTTCAATAGCATAATGGTCAAGGGAGCAAAATCTGTTTAGGAGTAAAAGTAGAGGGCCAGATCATATCTACAACTTTGGTTTTGACTTTTCAAAAATATTTTTCCCACCTAATTTTTTCTTTCATCAAATAATTTTCAGATTCAAAAATTCCCCAAATATTTTGTGTCCTTAGATTTAATTTCACTTGTTTCCTAAAGAGCAATTTTTGTGGAAGAAGAAATATTGTTATTACAGAATGTATGACACTTTAATGTCAAGGTCCCATATGAAGCAGTTTCCTAGTAGTTCCCACTCTCAGGATTTTTCTAAATATGAAGAGAGAAAAGGTGTTCAGAAAGCACTTTGTTTAATGTGAACTTGTCACCAGTTTGGGCAATCACTCATGTCTATACAGCATCTATGCTGCATCATCTTGTAGAAGAGCTGAATTGCATAAAATACTAAATAGTAACTGCATTGACACAGATGAGTACAATTTGGAACTGATACAGTCTCACAGTAGCACAGACAGCACTCTACAGTATTTGTATAGCCACAAAAGTGACTAAAATATTCAGCATAGAGAAGATGCAAACAGTTCTATTACAAAAGGTTCAAGTACCTGCTGTTTCCTGTCTTTACAGTATGAGATAACAAAAACACATTATTCAGTATGTCAAAAATATTTTGTCCCTTCTTTTAAACAGCTAATTTTACACGTGGTAAGAGTTTCCAAACATGGACCTTCAAAATGGATTTACTTACATTTTAACTGTTAAGTTTTGTGAAGAGACATTGATGTTTGGGGATTAGCCCAAATACAAAATGTGAGAAGTAGTCTGATGGAATGAATAGCACTGATGGTTCGGTTTTGTTGGTTTTTTTTCTGTGACTCTCTCTGTTCATTGAACTTTAAAAGATTGACGATTCTGTACGTGCAAGGGGCATTTGAAAAACTGCTGTTGTGGAAGACCTTGCTGATCTGCCTTGTGTGCTCCTGAAGCGATGAAGCCCAGCAGGTGGCAATATAAGCACTTCTCGTAATTTGAAATCCTTAGACTCTTGTCATCCAATAGCATTATTATGATTTAGTCATTTATAGCTCTGACTTGCATGGAAAATAAACCTCAACACTGAAAGTGATTTTATTCACTAAAATAATGCAAATTCCATGTTGTAACAGTCTGGCATTCTTTCCATCTCTGGATCCTTCTTGTGTCTTTGGGGTTTACCAAGTAGTATTGCATTCATCTGTGGCTACAGTGTCTTGTAGCTGCTGAAAGCAGATTACATCTAGAAACACACCTCAGATATTTTCTTTATTTCTGTAAGTTGATGGAGTGAGCTCTGACATGAAATTTCTCATAAAATGCTGTTCTAAGCAGGTTTTATATATGAGTCACATGAAGTAACTGTTCTCATCTGCTTAAGTTTCAAAAAGTTTGCTCTATCTGCAATCAGTCATCTTCCTTCAAAACTGAATCTTTCCTCAGTATGACTTCAAGGTCACATCTCCTGGTAGGTAACTGATTTCCAGCTATTTTTGTACATGAATGTAGGCTGTTTAGGAAGGAGTGAAAATAGTTGAGATCGGACTAGAACATTTTAATTCTAAACAGACTCAAACAAAGAGCTTATGGGAAAAGGCATGTGTAGGTTACAAAGGCTATATTTAATGAAGGTGTTTCTAGCTATAAAATACTTTCATAAAGTGTCCTGAATATCTGTATATGCTTAGAGAAGTATATTGAGAAAGTGAGTCTAGTGGACATCAAGTTTTCTTCTGGGCTTCTGGGTACTGAAGTAACTGAAGAATCCCGCAGGGTGAAATTAAGAACAAAAAGTGCCAGAGAGCCTCTAAGAACTCTGCATGGACTGCTAAGGGATCTGACAGACTCTAAAAACTGTAACACTTTGCACTTCCACTGCACCTTCCATTCAGAGCTCTCCAAGTACTTTAAAACCAGCCATTAGTTGAGGCTTACAGACTTTGCCAGGCAAGGCCCATTAATGCCATTTTAAAGCTGGTGAACTGACTGCTGTAGTGCAATGTTGCAAATCAGCCCTGTTTTCCTCTGTCCACCCTGACCTCCAAGAAATGGATCTTGACTCTGCTGTTTGCTGGGAAATCGAGGTTTGCCAAGAAGCCTCATCTTCTGAACTACAGCAGGCAATCTAGAAGTTAATCTTTAATATTGCAAACTAGTTTTAAGAATAAGTCAGATTCAGACAGATCAATCTGACTGTGTAAAATCTTTGGCATTTTCTGTATGCTGAGGAGAAACAGGTCTTTGCAAATACAATCCCAAACAGGGATTATGGGCAACAGAACTGGTTGCTTCTGCTCACTTTAGAAATCTGCTTGAGAAATCTGTTGAGTGACCTACTCGATAAGAGGTCCTTTATTCCTCAGTTATACATATTTAATACCTGCTATTTACACTCATGTCATGCATCTGGAGGAAAGATGCCTGCACCACAGACCAACAATGTATGAAGGAGAGGCTAGCATTCCTCCAGATTCTCCTACATCTCAAGAAGGAATCTTTCAATAATTTCCCAAACCATGATGTGCCAGGGAAGCCAGGAGCTATCCTTTTGCTGTATAAGAACAATTCAGAGGATTCTATAAATACATTCAGCATTTTCCTATCATTTAGACACAGCTTTTTTGTACACTCTTTTGGGTTTAATTATGGGTATTTTCCTCCCTATTTTGCTCTTTCCTTTTCAAAAAATAAAAAATAAAAAAATAAAACATAAAAAAAATAATAAAAAAGGAATATACCCCCTTTTCCTCCCCTCCCCGCCCCAAAAAAAAAAAAAAAAAAAAGTTGCATTCTCAGACCCAGTCACAGCCCTAGTTTCACGAGAGGTTCAGAGGACATCACTGCCTTCTAGCCAGGCTATACCAGGAGAGGCCTTGTTGTTTTCTAGTTAAGAGTTCTTTCCAGAGGCAGCACCAGGAACCTTAGCAAGTTGCTTCTGCTGGCTATGACAAGAGCTCAGGCCCTGCCAGTGAGTGAGGTAAAGACCATCTCTTTTCTAAGTCCAACTCTCAGGAGAAGAGTCTGACAAGCCAGAGTCTCATACCAGAACTTGGTCATGGTGCTACTCGTGGTCTGCAACACCCTGGCCTTGGGGCCCAGCCTTCAGACACAGGCCCATGTGGAAGAAAACCACCAGGACTCTGGCACACATCACCATCTGGGTTTGATGAAAACAACTTAGAGAGGCCACCCACTAAGCACTGGGCACTGACACCACCCTTTCCCCAGCTATTCCATACTACAGGGACCCTCAGCTAGCAGGCAGGAGCTCCATGCCAGTGAGGATGCATCTTGGTTGTCATGTTTCAGTCTGGGGAAAGAGATGGGAGGTGGTTGGAAGAAGGAGCAGATTTGGGTTTGCTGTGTGGAACATGGGAACTGCCAGCAACTTCCAGCCCTTTCCCACATCACTCCTCCCTTCTGCATACCACCCACAGGCTGCACGGAGAAGATTGCTGGCTTAGTGGCAGCTTCCCATGCCCAGAACTGCCACCACTGTGTCACTGCTTCTCTGCCCCAGCCCTGAGTGATGCCTGCAGTGGCAATGGTGATTTCCATTGTATGCAGGTCTCCCTGACATTCCTGACAGGTGTCCACAGCCTGCTGCAGACCTGGCACTAGTCCTACACTCAGGAGATTGCATAGTGAGCAGGCACAAGGGATTGGATGAGCATCTATAAGAGAGATTCAGATTCCCAGGTTTTGAAATATATTGAAAGATCACAAAGTCTATAGGTTACTTCTCAGGAAAAGTCACGCTCATCAGGTTAGTGTCAATAAGGCTCAAGTGTCTTGGTGCCCAACCTACATTTTTTAATAAGCCTGGATGTCTGTTGAAATAAAAGGACATACTAGTAATGCAGGCAAAGAGGTGAGCCTTTTGGATTCTAGCATGTATTGATTTTACCTTTTTGCCACATTCCTTGAGCCCTTTCTGTTTCATCTCTTCTTTCCTCCCTCCTATTTTCAATTAAATCTATGTATCTGACCGTGTCTATGTTATACTGCTGTAAGTTTCAGCAGACATACTTTAAATATTGCCAGATCTTGATGAGAAAACTTTCATTGTGTATGCTTTATCACCGACTCAGAATATTTGTAATCAGAAACTTGGTGGAGTATCATACTTAGGGGAAAAACCCAAGAAACTGAAGCCTGAACTTTGGTCTTGCTTACGTCAGAGAATACAGTGAAATTATTTTTGATTTCTGTGTGTGTAACTGAGATCAGGCTTTGGCTGTGGCTATGTATTCTGTCAAAGGCAGAAGACCACAGTCACCTTTGGGATAATGATTAATTATAACCACCAGGCTGTCTTTCCTGTGCAGGTGGTGCAATGTCATACTATGTGTTTATTCTCCCCAAGTATCCCTCTTAGTAGATCTGCAAACTTCACAGTCTTTATGAAGTGTTCTGTAGTGAGGAAGAAATTAATGATCAAAATCAGCAGTGAGCTACAGAGGTCAAGTCCAACCTGGATCACTGTAAGAACTGGGACTGGGAAGGAAGGTATGGTTATAAGGTTTCAGCTCATCTAATTATTATGGAGAAGAAATGGATTGAGGGAAGATGTTTGGCACCTGCAAGTGTCTGCAGGTGCTCAGCACCAGTTTAAGTAGGGCCCAGTGTGAGTACTCACAAGTGTAAAAAAGAAATTGGACTATTCCCTATACACACATACAGGATTACACAGAACAGCAGGAATAGCTTTTACAGAATCCTCCTGACCTTGAATTCACCTCATCCTTTCTCAGTACATAAACTACTGTAAATATCAAATGTGACATATTGCAGTTTGATGCAAGCCAGTACAAAATTGAATTTAAAGAAATATCCCCTCTTTTAGCAACCGGATAGAATGTCTCCACTTCTGCTGTTTCTTGCATGCACCAGATACTTGGTTCTGCAAGGTCTCAGTTACTACTAGAAACACAGCATATTTTTTGGGGTAATAACAAAGAGAAGCAAAGGTTTGCACTGTACTGAAGCATAGAGGTAGTTCATTTTTATTCTGATAATACAATTCACCTCCATACCTACAGGAAACTGAAGCTGAATAGTATCTTAAAGGGTGGTGAGAACTACATTTAAAGTAAAAAGACAGCTTTCCTAATTTCTGCCCCATTTTCTTATGAAGAGAACATCCCCACTGACACTGCTTGCACAAATATAGACACAGATTTCTAAAAATGCTGAGCACATATAGTGGAACCCCTGAATCTGGCTTTGAAGAAGAACATGCTCGATACTAGATTATCTAGATGGAAGAAGTAATTACTAGATAGTGCATTAGTAGCAATTCCCAGCAGTCCTCCTGTATTCCCTTTCTCTGCAGTATCTCAGGATGTCAGGAAGAGCAGCTGCAGGTGTTGGAGGGAGGCATGTGTTAACCAACTTCGCTTCTGAGACTTGTCCCCAGTTTTCAACAGAGAGAATGGCCAGCGTCTGTCTCCATGCCAGAGCCTCCTCTAGGGGCATGATATTTCTCTTACTTACCAGGTGCCCAAAGAACTAACACCTCCTTGATCTGCTGCACGAACCTTGTCTGGATGCTAAAACCAGTATGTCAGTGTCAGCTGGGTTTTTTTCCTCACCACACACCTCAGTCAGGCTCTGTCTGCAACAGTCAGACACTCTCCATGCACTCCTGTGATGGCCCAGCACTGGAATAGAGCCTTCAGGTCAGATTTCTGAGTTGGAGACAAAAGAAAGGGCTATAAAATTTGAAAGTGATTCCAAAAAAACCCTAATAAATATTTTCAAATAAAATGCATCCTCTTCCTCCACAAGAATGTTGACTGTACATGACCTAACCAGTGAAAAATACATTTGAAAACCAAATCTGTCCTCTAACGTGGATATGAATACTTCTAACTCCATCACAAGAGTGCCTAAGGAAAGACCATGTCCATAAATATAATGGGTATTGTCAGGGTTTTACAAGTGATAACCAGTCAAATATTTTGCAAAAAATCAACAGAGAAGGAGACTGGATATTAAGAATACTGAATTACCAGTTAGCTTTTGCCAAATGCTTTCCTTTTATCTTTGTCCGTATCACAAGCTCTCAATTCCAATCTCTTTATCTATAAAATGTTCTAGGAACAATAATATTTTAAAAAGTGTGAGTACTATGCATCATTAATGTAATTAATATCTGCCAAGTATATGGAAAACTTTACATGAAATACTTTTTAGTTCACAAAAGTATTATTTTCTCTCACACCTGAAAAAAGTTTTAATTTACAGTGGTACAACTTATTTCTCTAAAATATGTATTTTTATTAATCAATAATTACTAAACCCCAGTAAATAGCTAAAGAGAAAGTCATCCAATTTCTGGACTTAATAGATATACTCCTGCAAACAAGCCAATACACAACAGTAGTGTGACTCTGTGTTTGCATAAGAAAATTAGGCAAGGAACAGGAAGAACCAAAGATTACTTCAGAAATTACTAAGAGATGAAATGTGTAGGGTAGGCTTTTTTTTTGTTTCAGCATCTCCAAAGCTGTTTATTGTATAGTTCATTTACTACATTTTCATAAAGTATGACATGTGCTCACAATTATGGGTGCAACACAAATGTGTCATTGTTTAAAAGTTGATAACGCAGTATCAGGAAACACCACAAGGATGGATTTTATCAAAAAACAAAGACTTGGTGAACCTGGCAAGTTGAAAGGTTTCAGTAGCCAAAAGATTATCATTCCCTGGTGGATTCATTTTTACAATCCCAGCTCCATTTTATTTTTGCTCTCTTGGAACATGAGCTATATGCCATTGCTGGAAAGGGATACTCTAGTTTAAAAACAAGGACAAAATCTCCATTACAAGCAGCAACATACTGTTTGTTGATGTTTGGAGCACTCCAGGAGGATCTGATCTCAGCTCCGTCACTGGTGTGCCACGTAATTTTACAGAGATGTAGTGCTTCAGTTTCTAATTGGGATAACGATACTTAGCCTTCCCAGTGATGTTATTTCACTGTCTCGAGCATGCACTTTAATGAGGGGATTGCAGAAGTTCAGTTTACAATGCTGCTGTTGTTAGTCACAAAACATAACAAACTAAAGTCCAGCTGCTTTCTAGTGCCACTGAAATGACCTTTTCCATTCTTTTGGTCCTTGTATTTTATCTTTGTATCTGTTGTGCCTTTGTGTAAGTTTGTGTAAAGTTTTTGTAGCAAAAAAAAG
>JAWWEW010000088.1:18321827-18337895 GCA_035583185.1 Anabacerthia variegaticeps | reverse complement strand
CATTAAATTTGCAGTTGTAAATCGGGAAGTAACATGAGCAATTTCACTTGCCAAGAAAACATGTTGCCAAAGACTCCTAGAAGAAAAAAGCTTTAGGTTGTGAAATATGGAAGAGTTTTACTCACTCCAGTTACAGTCATGAAGCAAAGCTGGGTGACAGGAAAAGAGAATAAGCCTCCATGCCTCAATCTAGACTTATTCCTCATGCCAAAGGGTAGTAAGCAAGAAGCATTGTGGATATTTTTATCTCCATACTGTCCAACTTTGGTCTGAGTTCTTCTATAATGCATTTCGTACTTGGTATCTTTTCCTTCATTTTGCTGTCCATTTTGCCCATGGCCTGCTTACTTTGGCTGGTTATTCCTTTAGTCTTCTCTTCCATCCTGTGCACAGAGAGCCCTTCTTCTCTAGTCTATAATAACCTATTTGTGACTGCGTACTTCATGGATATCATTTTAAATCAAATTTTACCAAGAATATAGTGAAAGATAAAATAAGTGACTTTTTGGATAATGTTATTGAATATTTATACTTTCAGAAAAGGTGAATGAGAAGGACAGGTGAGCTTTCCATGGAATTTTTGTTTTCCAGAAGCATACCAGTTTGCAGTGGTTGTTACAATTGACCAGAAAGTATGAAAATACTTCTGTGCTTGCAACCCTTTAATACATTCAGGCATATCAATGTTTCAGGAGAGGAGCTGGGGAAGGAAGTAAATCTGTTCCTTTTGCCAATTCTAGTCACCTCCAGTAACAATATGTCCAATGCCTCCAATCATTAGCTTCAAATATTTCAGCCTATCATAGAATAAAAGTACTAGTATTTGCTCTTCTTATGTAAAAGCAAAAATCATTGCAGTAAAATAAAAGACTGGTCTTATGTCCTATCCTTTCTTTACCACAAAAATTTTCTTTTTTAAGCAAATGAATGTACTTGTGTGTTCAAACATGAGCTGATAGATCTAACTCTTGCCCTACTTTTCAGACTGCTAGTCTCCTTGAGAGAAAGTCTTACATGATAAACTTTTCATGAATTAGACTTCAAGGATTATAACTGAGAAAAACACTGACTTATAAAGGTGTTCTTTCATGCATAAGGAGAAAGGTTTATCCAGCTTGATCCTGTTATAGACTCTCTTTTCACAGCTTATACTATTATCATGGCTTGATTCTCTAATACTTCTGTAGCTAAAAATCGGTCAGCATTTCTCCAACACTCATCTCTTTGAGCAGCATCTACCTATCCTTTTATCTCTCTTAAATTTCATAAATCTATGTGTTTTAAACAATTTGCTTTGGCTAGACAAGGCACATAGGTATTTATACCTGTAGTTGTGTGGGATTGTGTGGTGCTTTATGTACATTGAAGATGCACAATAAAATCAAAAACATGGACAAAAAAAAGAAACAAAAAAAAAGAATATATGATGGTGAACTTAGTCCTCATTCCTTGGTTTTAATAATGACAGTTTAGTGGAATAAATAAGTGTCTATTCCCATCAACTATCTGCATTTTTAATGTCTTATAGTACAATGTCCTCCCTAAATCTAAAAAAAGAAGTGAGCCTAGGCTCTTTCCTATGAAATAAAGCATTGCTTTTAAGACTGTCTGTCTAGCAGAATTGAGGTATCTGACACTCCAGAACTATTCTGCAAACTAATCCTATTCCCAAAAACCTGAATAAATTTTGTTATTTTAAAAAGTGACAATAGTTTAACTTCAGAAGCACAGAATTACATCACATAAAAGATTTCTTATTTTAGCAGGTTTTGGACTTTTATGTTTCTGCCTCACAGGATGTACAAAAAGCAAACATAGGTTAAGTGGCAAATGAGTTGACTTTTGCAATATGGAAACAAGATGTCTTTCAAGTCAAATCCTGACCGCACTGAAGCCATTGGAAATTTTGTCCTTTTCTTTTCACTAGGGGCAGAATTACACTCTGCATGGTCTCTTACAGCATTCTGAGGAACTACTTTGAATCCCGTACATCTCTTTAAAAAAAAAAAGAAAGAGGCAGAGAAATGTGCTGCAAATTATTATTTTAACTTAGTTGATCCCCTTCTCTTCATTATGCGCTTAGTGACAGTGTGCAGTTTACTCTGAACTGCAATGTCAAAACAACAAAGCAAAATAACCATTAGCAATATTAAACTACATTGGTAGGTTGAATTAGTCCCATACACCATTGAAATTCAAGCTGTGTTACTGTGTGTTTCATACACACACGCACACATACATAAAAAGTCTTCCATTATCTTAAAGCATGAAAATATTCCAAAATGGTGAACTAAAATTCAGGAACTGCAGCTGGCACATGAAGAGAACTCAAAGAAACTTTAAAATATTTTTCTATACTTACTTTTTTCTTGAAATCTTAAAAATTGTGAGGTTTCTGTAACCAATCATAACTTTGACCTTAAACCTTTATCCACTTATCTAGTGGGATAGCTTTTCAGTGGATCATGGCTTTACAATATGTGCAATACCTTCTGTATTCCTGACTACTTATGCTGGAAATCTAGTTTTACTCTAACTCAGAGAGAAATGGTGATGTGGATAGAGCTTTCCAATGGTCATGAGTATGAACATTCATATGATGAATTTGCCTTCTTGTTGTTGATGGAATAGTTGATGGGATAGTTGAAGTAGGTTAGATATGAAATTAATTCCACTGCAGGCTGCTCACCAAACACTCTATGCTTCCCTAACACATTTAGCCTAAGCCATTCTGTAATCAGAATGATGTCGAGATTCAGCTCTAAGTAGCCTGTCTACATTGTCATGTCTTGCCATAGTGATGCTGACAACAAGGGAAAATGCAGGATAATATGGAGTGAAAGTATGGAAATGCAGGATTCCACAAATTATATATCAAAATGCAAGGAATTAAAGTAGAAGGAAGAGATACAAGATGAGTAACGAATAGATCATGTCTACCCCAGGAAAATTAGGTGTGGCAGTTAAATTTTCATTTCATTTGGACAACAACTATGTGTGTAGTTGTGTTCAGGATTTTGAATCAGATGAGGTTATTTTGGTCTTTAGCTTTTTCCTCATTTTTTCTATGATCAAGAGAATGACTTGGAGAGTTGAGGGGATGGTGGACAAGAAGCAAATAGAGCAAACAGAAGGGGTACGTCAAATCAAGGACATTAAATCTAAAATAGCAGCTGGGTGAAACAACAGTTGGCAAGGGGAAGAACAATGCCAGAGATATGCATCTCACTGCTGGGTCAGGATTACTTCATATTCAACTGCATGAAATGTTTTACTTTTTTCCTTAAGTCAATAAGGCATTGAAAAGTGATCCAGCAGTGCAGGGACATGTGCTATTTCTATGCAATAACGGAGAAGATGATTAAGAACAATCTGACACTGGCAACAGTTTTGGATTTTTGTGTAGAGAACAAATAATAAAACATGTGGAAGAATTCTTCTCTCTTATAAAATGTCACTTGGGCACCTGCATGGGCACTACTCCCAGTTATTTTCAACTAAAGAACAATACCCTGTGTCCTGGAATACATCAGGCACAACATTGCTGGCTGGTTGATGGAGCGGGTTGTCCCACTCTGCTCTGCACTGGTGCAGCCTCACTTTAAATATTACGTGCAGTTTTGGGCACCACAATATAAAAGGAATCTAAAGCTACTAGAGAGCATCCAAAGGAGAGCTACAAAGGTGATGAAGGGCCTTGAGAGGAAGGCATATGAAAAATGGCTGGGGGTACTTCGTGTGTTCAGCCTGGAGGAGACTGAGGGGAGACCTCATTGCAGTTACAACTTCCTTGTGAGGGGATGAGGAGGGGCAGGCACTGATCTCTTCTCTGTGGTGACCAGTGACTGGATTCAATAAAATGCCATGAAGCTGAGTCAGGGGAGATTTAGGCTGGATATCAGGAAAAGGTTTTCATCCAGAAGGTGATTGGGAACTGGAACAGGCTCTCCAGGGAAGTGGTCACAGCACCAAGACTGTCTGAGTTCTAGATGTTCTTGCACAAGGCTCTCAGACACATGGTGTGATTCTTGGGGTTATCATGTGCAAGGCAAGGAGTTGGACTCAATAAACCTTATGGACTCCTTTTAACTCGGGATATTCTATGATTCTACAAATACATTTTATAATTACTCTGCATGGTCTGAAATTCCTTGAAGGTATGTCTATTGCAGTTAACACAGCTCTGACCTACTTTCTGAATCTGTTGACTATACTCCCAACCTTCTTACATGCCATAATCAAATTCTCACCCACTCACACTGAACCCTGTAAAATCCTTTTCTTGAATATTTGCTCTTTTTCTAGTTGTGCCTTCCTTTTCCCACTTTCAGGATTCTCTCCACTTTTGTGTTTTAGGATTGGCACAAAAAAATTGAAATCAGTCTGTAACCTTAACATTTGCAGAGACTGCAAATTCCACAGCTTCCCTTAAATTGGGTGGCTTCAAAGGGATATGTGGAATTCTGACACCCCTCAGTGTCAGATGACACTTACTCTTGTTTTATCTATTTTATCCTTGAAATTCACAAATCCTTCTTAGCTAAGTGACAGTTATCTCCATTATTTCCAGTGCTTGAACTTTCACTTACATTTTACTTTTGTTGATACCATCCTTAAGTGAAAGAACTAAATTCAGACTCTTAGGCCAGGTTGTAAACTTGTCGTTTTCATGCTTCACCATTAGTAGATGTCTAAAAGCAATAGGTGGCAAAAAACACCTTGGGATTTTTGGCTGACCAAGAGACAGCCTGTTTTGGCTGATGGAGATCTGGCTAGGATGACCTTTAGGTGACATACCATACCTGGCCCAGAATAACCTCCCAGAGGATGAAGGATGTGGCAGCATATTGCTGTATAAATTCTAATAGTACAGGCACAGCATCTGACTGAATAGGTTCCTTGGTTAAACTCTAAATTCTTGATGCAGGTGCTCTGAGACTTTCAGTTTGGGCTTGGCAATCACACAAATGGGGTGGGGGACAGAGGGCTGAATAGCTTGGTCCTCATGTTGATCAAATGCCAGCTCCCAAACCATTTTAAGTGACTAAAAGGCATTTCTAAAGTATACCAGTTGCTAGCAGCTCCAGAGGAACCATCTGCCAGGTTTGCATATCCCAGTGCAATCATGCCTGGATTATGCAGCTTCCAGTTCTTGCACTGGGAGGACAGATTGTATGCAGGGAACTAGCTAGATGCTAATATGAGGCTTCCTTGGAAATTAGGAAATTCTGTTCCAGTAGGTGACAAGTTTCAAGCCCATTGATAATCCTCTCAGATGGATAAAAGATTAGAAAGAAGAGAGAAGATATAATTTCACATCTTCATTTTCCAAGCTCTCAACAGGCTAAGTATTCTTTAGTTTTTCTCATTATGCAGGCACACCACAACAACAACAAATATCTAGAACAATGGAGTTGTCACCAAGCACAGGGGCTGGTACTTCCATGGTGGCCCATGAGTGGGGAACGTGCTGCCAACAGAGATTCAAATAAATCTGTTTTCTTCTGGAGAAAGAAAAATTGGAACCTGTTTCTTTGCCATTTCAAATAAAAATAATATATCAAAGGAAAAGGCACAAAAAAAAAGAGGAAGAGAAACAGAAACAGCTATAGAAAAGAGAAAAATAATTCTAGTGTAGTACACAATAGTAGGAGGACAGATACAAAGAAAATAGCAATACTATGTAAGATGTGTTATCATTGGCTACTATTATCCTCCTTATTGACTTGTTGGAAAGAAGAAAATAAAAGGTCAGAGTTGGAATCTCCATGGGTGTAAATCAACATCATTCTTCTTTGATTGGAAAAAGTTATGACAATTTAGAACAGCTGTTGTTTGGCTCATCTTGGTTTTAGATTTTCTTTTTTCTGTCTTATTTTTGTAAATCATAGCTATGATCACAGGACAGAGGATGGACTGACAATACGAGCTGTGAATCCCATGGGGCATGACTGCTGTTTCTAGTTTTCAGTGTCTTTTGAATGCTTAATACAATGCTATTTAAATAACTAACAAAGTTTTCTTTGGCAGAAACCCTATTTGGTATCAGAACAACTAAATGATGACTTCAAATGATAATTACCAAATTGTGTTATTGCTGGTGCATAATTGCACATGTGAGTTTTGGGAGATGGAAAATTTGATTCTGTGTCATTGACCATGTCAGGAAAACCAGTATTCTAAGTTCAGAGGGTATTCTGAGTTCAGAGGGATTTAGTTTAGACTTCAGTCCAGCTTTTGCTTTGAAAATATGCCTTCTTCCTTGTGGAGAACAACACGCAGTTTCTTGATTAGGTTTTGGTCTATTTTACCCACAGTCCATATCTTCTTGTCAAAGATATTTACAAAGAGTACCACAGTCTAATACGCCTTTATAATTGTAATTCTTTTATGAATTATTTATTGCAGACAAATAGGAGTATGCATTACTTAGTAGCAACAGCAGAGTAGTACAAAAAAAACCTGAATTTTTTCTTCTTTAGTTCGCAGTACTTCAAATGCCTATGTGCTAGACATCAGAGATGGCAAAGATATAGATAATTACAACAGTGAAAGAAAACAACAGTGAAATACAACACAGCAGAGCCAAAGGAAAAGGCTGTCTGAAATAAGCTTATTTGTAAGTGCCTCTGTGCAAGGGTAAGAAAAGCAGACTTTCCAATTATTCTGCCTGTCTACTCCTTGCTGGTCAGATGCCACTTGGAGTGCTGCATCCAGGTCTGGGGTCCCCAGCACATGAAGGATGTGGACCTGCTGGAGCAGGACCAGAGGAGGGACACCAAGTTGGTCAAAGGGATGAAACACCTCTCCCATGAGGAAAGGCTGAGTGAACAGTGTTTATTCAGCCTGGAAAAGAGAAGGCTTCAGGGTGATCTAATTGCATTCTTCTCTTACCTCAAGGGAGCCTACAAGAAAGATGGAGAGGAACTTTTTACCAGTGCATGTAGTGACAAGACATGGGGGAATGGCTTCAGATTGAAAGCGAGCAGGTTTAGATTAGTTACTGCAAAGACATTCTTTACCATGAGGGTGGTGAGGCACTAGAAGAGGTAGAGGCTGTGGATGCCCTCATCCATGGAAGCATTCAAGGACAGGATGAATGGGACACTGAGCAACCTGGTCTAGTGGAAGTTGTCCCTACCCATGGCAGGTAATAGATGATCTTTAAGGTCCCTTCCAACCAAGACCATTCTATGGTTGTATGATTCAACAAAAATCAGTCTGAAACTTAGTTTCTTAACATGAAATGTCAGGTTAAGACATCTTGAAGAGTCACAAAACAATCCCCTTTTTCCACCCGGAATGTATAATAACATGTAAAAATCTTTAAATGTTAATTATAGTAAAGGAAAGCACAATTTTCCTGTGCTTTTCTTTGTTCACAGCACTATTTCTCATTTTACACACAGAAGTTCAGGCAGACAGGTGGTTTTGGTAAGGTCTGGTAACCACAGATTTGCTAAATAAGGAGTCATGTGAACGGGAATTGTTTTGGGTTGTTTTTTTTTTAATGTGACCATTCCTGTTCAGAAGCATATTGTCAGCCACCAAGGAGGCAAAACCTCTCAACATCTCATCACAAAAAGGAGGCTCCCTTTTCTCTGCTGCAACAACACACAGACTGGCTTGCTTTCTAGAACAAAGCACCAGCTTTACTGAATGTGGCCTCCTGTTGACACTCATGCACAAAGTGCCTGTACTCAACTTCCATGCAATTGCCACATCCGTTTGCTATCATCTGTCCAGATATATTGAAACTTTCTTATTATTTTTACCCAAAATAGTGCCTTTGACCATGACAGAAATCTTTCAAGAGATTGTTTAAAAAGATAAGAGTGGTCTGTAATGGTGTAGTGGGGTCAATGTTAGCACACTTACTTCTATAATAAGCAAAGCAGACCACTGTTTACTCTGCAGACACTGCTTACTTCCAAGGAATAATTTCAGGCCTAGTTTTAGATATCATTGTTTCAAGTTCTTTTCATACAGATGGATATGCAGACAGTTGTGTGTCTGTGTGCAGCTGCAGGTCTGCATTTGTCTAAGATCCAGGAAGGCAAGAAAACAGGAAACAGCCACCTCTCTAACTGCTTGGAAACACCTTGTCTTGTCTCTGTGTCCCACCTCCACTGAGAAGTATTGCAAAACTCTTCACTTCAACAGAGGAGTAACAGGACCCAATACACTGGTAATCTCCCAAAGCTGAAGCTTTTCTGCCCTAACTTTTTAATGGGAATTTGCTTTCCTTTTATGCCTTTATTACCATCAGCTCATTTACAGGCTCTAGACTGTTTGTGGGAGGTTTTTATATCATTATTTTAGTGATTACTTAGAGATTGTTTGAAATGTCTTGCTTTGACCTAATTCAGGAAATGGAGTCTTCTGCCAAGGGACTGACAGTAAGCATGGATTTAAACTTTCTCAAAATAATGTTATTAATTGGAGCATCTTCAAAATAGTCAAATCAATAATGGTGTAATAGTTATAGCTGTAAAGTCTTTCATTAATTCACAGGGTTGCTGTGACCAGGATTCACTTCTAGCTCTTCCAGCAAGTTTATGGTACAGATTTTTCTTGACACTTAAGTGAAACATAATATTTGGTCTTAATCCAATTTAATGTGTTCCCCAGTCAGGATTTCCTCTAATGACTCATTCATACCCCTAATGAATTGAAAAGGATATGTGTAAATTGACATTAAACTTAAAATCCAAGGTTTTTGAGTTTTTATCTTATCCCTGAATTGGCAGCATACAATATGTGTATATTCCAATCGCATAAAAAACCCAACAATACTTTTTTTTCAGTAGTTTTTCTTGTGTAATGAGACCACACCAGAGAATGCAGGTCACATATACAGGATGGGAGAAAAGTGGAGTGTAACTCTGGATAGCCAACTGCATTTGTATTCACAGTATAAAACAGTAACCAAGCAAGAAGCAAAAGCAAAAAGCAAAAGCAAGCTCTAATACTGTAACATAATGCAAAAACCAGTTGGGTTCAGCTGTTTTGTGGGATCTGCTTCTGTGCATGCTCTTGCCCTCTGAAGAGTGCAAGTTCATTTGCCCCTGAAACAGAAGCATTCCCTTAGCAAGTGATCTGACTTCATCATGGGAGGAAGAAGGAGCTACACCAAGGACAATTGTGGAGCACAGGATGTGAGCCACTGCTTCTATCTTACCTTGTGGCAGCTTACTTATGTCGCCATACTCATTTACCACCATTTTTAAAGGTGGTATCTGTACATAAAGCCAAGGAATAACAGAATGCTCTGTAATTTGTTTTTAGAAGCTTTCCAATTTGCCAACATTAATTTTCAGAATGAAAATCTATGATGTCAAATATTCACAGATTCAAAGTTGTGGGCTTGTATTATTGTCAAAATCTCAGAAAATTCAAGGAAAGCCTTTATAATCTATCCAAAAAGCTTGTGAAAGTAGGGTTGATAATATGCCAGAAATACATGGATAGTAAGAAAATCTGTGAGCATGGACAGCTTCTTACTTACAGCAAGCAAAGATAAAACTAAAGCTAGTGTCAGAATTTCAGAAGTCAAGTAGCTGAATGAGAAGATGGACCAAACACATGTAATTTGATGGTGAAGCTAATGAGCTATTACATCAAAGTTGTTAGGAGAATAGTGACCAGGATTAGATCACTTTCTGAAAAACATTCCCTAATTCAACCAGGAATTGTGCGGCTTCATGCCAGAAGCCAGAAGAGCTGATTATGGTAATTGCCTCAGAGTTTTTGATGCATTAATGCCATGTACTATCCTTCCAACCAGACATAATATGCTCAATTCTTCTGGAGGGCTGTACTGAGTGTGTGAGCAGGACCTTGGATGTCATATTGTGAAATTCTCTGTGTAATTTATCCAACAGAATAGAACAAATAAATAAGCATTTAATAAAGCCCAGGCTTGAGTTTCCTTGCTTCTATGATGCTGCCAAGTAAATGGCCTCTTAAGATTGCAGAAAGTACCTCTCTGCCTAATCCCAAAACCAAAGCTATATGCACTGAAATATGGTTTTGAACTAATTATTTAGATTTTTGTAACCTCCTCTCTTCTTATGGATGAGGGTTGGATCTGCATTCTTTCCAAGGCAACCACTTGCTTTCTGAATTCTATTGGTGGCAGATTGGCCCATTGTTGCCTAACAGATCAGGTTCAGGCATTACAAACACTGAAAACAATGCAAGAACAGAAAAAAAGCCCAATTGTTTTATTGCAGTCCCAGGCACTTAGTCTTAAGTGTCCTTCAGATGTAGCAGTTACATGAATCCAAGACGGTCAACTTACTTGTCAGTATGTGTGTGGTACCATTTGTCAAATCAAAGCAAAACAGTAAGTCATTACTTCCAACAGTCTATGCAATGTTGTCATAATTTTCTCAGACTAATAAAATTCTGCCTATGCCAGTATTTGCTATATTTATATGTGTTTTGAAGTGCTAAAATGGTTTTCCAAATTAAGCAAAATATTTGATATATTAAAGGTGGGAAAAATTAAGAACGATGGTTTTTGACAGTAAGATGCCAGACTGACTTGGTCTGTGTCCTGTTTATCTCCACTCAGAATCTGAAGGTGAAGATAGGAAAAATACACTTGGTTCTAACTCACTCTTTTGAAATGAGTGCATAAATTCTGTCATGCTCTAAAAATGGTAGTTGTTCTTACTTATCCTCAAAGCTAAATGTGTTTTCAATCTTTTGAATTTTTTTTTTTTTTAAGAGAACATCTAAGTGCCCCAATGGTTGCCTTGAATGACTGTAGTCATCATGGTTCATCATTTGACCAAGGTAAAGCTTGTTCTTTGTTATTTAGGGCAATACACTTACACTGTATTTGCTAGGTTTTACTTAATGTGACACTGGTGATATTCCTTATTGGAGGTATCATACTTCAGCAGTCCTAGGTCACCATCTGGAAGTTCACAGACTTCCTTTATATATTAATTACTTAAAATCCCTACAGTGTTACCAACTGTTTGAGTTACCTGTACAACATCGATTCCCAACCTTGCTGCCCTGAAAAAAAATGACAACATACTGTATATTGCTGTACTCATCTCTTATAGGCTTCTGCTGCCTTCTTTCTGTTCCTATCCGTCACCTTTTCCATCACAAGACTGTTGCACGTTTCCAGGAACAAGTATAAAGGCACCAGAGTTGGTCCTGCATAGAAAATCTCCTGCAGGACATGTCTCCATGGGCTTTGTGCAGTAAGCGGTCATGTCTTCATGAGCAGTATTATCAAGCACCACACTTTAAATCTGTCTCAAGTTCATCTCTGAGAGGAATTTTAAAAGTAATAAAGATTTTTCTCTCATGTTCACTAAAGTCAATGGATGTGATCATTGATGGATGCTGTGATTTCTGCTGACTAACGTGGGCCCTTGATATGGGCCACAGAATTAAGTTTTCTAAGGGCTGGTAGACCACAGATCAGTTTTTTTCTCATGTGCACTGTGCAATTCTGACACAAATACCAGCCTCGGCTTCATCAAGTAGGAATACTGAGGTTCAACAAGCCATTAAATCATCCTGGAGAGATGTGCTAGAAAAACAATGGACAACATGTTTTTGAATCACTTTATTCCATTGGGAATAGGATTATCAATGAAAAGGGGTTGTTGTTGGTTGTTTTTTTTTTTATATTTCAGTGAACTTTTGTATCTGCGTGCTCACCAAGAATAGAGTTAACATTCTGTGATTTTAGACAAAAAATAATGATGGGTCCATATAGCTGGCAGTAAAAATCCATCCTGAAATTCTTAGAACTAAAGTTGTATATTATAATTTAGGGGGTTTTTTTGCAGTCATATAACCTAATCAGCACTTCTTATTTTAACAATATTTTGAGCAATGAGTTCAGAAGTAGATATATAAACAGGGTTATCAGTTCTAATTGAGATACTATCATCTATAACACATACAAAGACACTTGGCAAGCTCTTATCTTACAAACTGCATTTGCATATGAATGGTATTTATAGACTCTAAATTAAAATAAGATTTTGTTGGGTTTGGTTTTTCATCAATGCTGTTTGTCAAGCAGGCCATACTCCTATATGACATTGTGTTCTGGAGCTGACCTGCATTCCTTTCAAACTATTTAATCACACACAGCTGACCAACATTCCTGTCTAAAACCACCTAATCAAATGCATTATAAATACTCTAAACGGTTACTTAATCTCCATATATGTAGAAGTGTGAAACATGCTGTGTCTAAATATGCCCTTTCATAAAAGTGAATGACATAAGAGCAAAAGACCTGTCCAAACTATACCTTCCCCTCCTCCTCAATACACACAGACATTTTTAAGGTAGTTAAGACAGTATTGCTTCACATAGTTCATGTTGCACATAAACATTAGAATCCATCACTGTAATTCATATTCAATCTTGGTTTTTGCACATCTTAAAAATGTAATTTAAGAAGAAAGAAATATAACAGCTTTCCACTTCTGGGCAAGTGTGTTAAATAAGCTGCAAATTATTTAAAAATGCATGACACTGCAGTACCCAGATAGCTCAAGTAACGTATCATGGAGGACTGTATTTCCTTTCGTCTCCAAGTTGCTGGGTTCAGATGACAAGCTTCTCAACATTGTCAGTGTCTGATGACTGTGTGTCAAAATTAAGCAAAAGAAGTTGTTGTTTTTTGGGGTTTTTTTAATAGCCATTAGCCACATTTTGATTAGCACTTTCACTGGAAATCTCTATAGAAAGAACAGAGACCCACTGAGCCGGAGACTAAACTGTTTTCCCCATTTCCACAGATACTCGTCCAGAGCAGTGCTATGTGCTGTCTGATGTGGTACATGTGGTACTGCTGAGTATGCTCTACGTGTTCTGTGGGCAGTAGTTTTCCAAAATGCCAAACTAGCATAAATTCACTTAAATTTCCTATATGCCTCTCTCGGGCTTTTTTCAATGCTTGCTCATCAGAGAAAATGAAATCTAAGAAGTACTCTGTTGCAAAGGTAAAAGCGCACAAAAGCAGGGGGAAGGGGAAAGCCATGTAAAGGGATCCACTTAAGAGACAGGATGGAAAACGTGCCTATGAAAAGGAAGGGGGAAAAAAACCCCAACAAAACAGGCTAAATCACAAAGAGGAACGCCAGCCAAAGGTTCACTTTCCTTTTCTCCTTCCTGCCATCAGATGCCCGTGTGACAGGGTGTTTACCCGGGCTAACTTGTTTGGAGGACTCCTTTCTAGGTGCAGCCCTTGCAGCGCCGGAGGGGCAGCGGGCGGGTTTCTGCCCGGCTCCCCGAGCACCTGCAGCGGGTGGGTGGGGGAGCACCCCCGGCAGCTCCGCGGGATGTGGCAGAAAACGCAGGTTTCTTGCCAAGGAAGGTGGGATCAGCTCGATGGGAAGGTGTTCGAGCTTGCCACCGCCTGCATCCTCAAGAGCCAGAGGGAAGCAGAGAGGCTTTCCAGATTTTACAGCAGACCAAAATAAAATAAAATAAAATAATAATAATTTAAAAAGGCACGTTGCCCCAAAACCCACCAAGTTTTATTTCAAACAGATGCGGGCGGACTGAACTCGGCATTTTCAGGTCCGAGCTCTGCATTCTCGTGCATCACGGTGCCCCACGCTCGGCGCAGCTCCGGGGGGCGGCGGGCACCGGGACACACGGACGGGGCGCGCTGCCAGCGCCGGCCCGGGGGTCCCGGCGGGACGGCACCGCTGCTCGCTGCTCCCCGCTCCCGACCCCCGTTCCCGTTTCCCGGCCCCGCTCCCCTTGCCGGGGGTCCCCCCGCAGCCCCCGCCCCCGGTCACGTGGCAGCGCCCCCCGCATTGTGACGCAGCCGGGCCGGGCGGGGCTGCCCCCCCCCTCCTTCTCCTCCGCCTCTTCCCCTCCTTCTCCCCCTTTCCCTCCTTCTCCTCCTTCCCCTCCGTCTCCCCCTTCCCTCCTTCCCTCCTCCTGCTGGTGCTCCCGGTGCCGGGGCAGGGCCGGAGGGCGGGGCGGCCGGCGGGGCGCTGCCCGCAGCGGCGGGAGTGGCGGGGGCGGCACCTGGCTCTGTCCGCGTCCCCATCACCCCGGGGCTGACGGGGGGCGGCCGAGCGGAGCGCAGCGGAGGGCGGCGCAGGGCTGAGGTGAGCCGAGCCGAGCGGGGCCGAGCGGGGCGGGCTGGGGGGCTTTGTTGCCGCCGAGACAGCGCCGGTTCCCGGTGCGGCGGGAGCGGGGCGCGGAGCCGAGCCCAGCCGAGCTGAACCCAGCCGAGCCGAGCCCGGCGCAGCCCGCGGGCGGCGCGCAGTGCCCGAGGCGCGTCCCCCGCCGGGAGCGGCGCTGCCCGGGCGGAGCGGCGGTGCAGGGGGGCGAGCCCCGGCCACGGCGAGCCCGCCCTGGGGAAGTGCTTTCCGCATGAAATCAGGGCTGAGCGCGGGGGGCTTTGCCGGGGCCGAGCGCATACGTGATGTCAGCCCTGCTAGGTGCCGCCGCGAAGCCCTCGCAGCGCTGTGTGAGCCGCTGACACTCGGGTCGGGCACAGCGGAGCTGCTGCTGCTGCTCTGCGCGGAGCCGGGCGGGGACCCCGCCGTCAGCACCCTCCTGTCCCGCCGGGCAAGCCGACATCTGGAAGAAAACCAAGTAGGAGTTGCGTGTTTGTAACTGTGGGGAAACAAATGCCAAGTTGGCTGGTAGAAAAGCTGTGCCAAGGCTTGTACTTGCGTGAGCCCAGAATCGTGTTTTCGCACCACAGAGATCAAACATTTTTCGTGCTCGTATCAGTTAGCGTTTTTGTGTGAGCAAATTCAGTTTATGTGAAGAAGAGCTCGAGGATCAGGTCTTGCTGGTACTGGATACAAACGAGCTCCTAAACAGTCTCAGTCCTCATGGTCGGGGTTATCACCTGATTGCACTTTCAATGGTTGGCTTAAAACCACATCTCTTACAGTGTTACCAGTCAGTCACTACTGCTTTTTGAAAAGTCCCACCACCCCAAAACCTACCAAAAAAATCAGCCAGTGTCTGTGCTTCCATGGAAAATCTTGGAAGCATAGGCTCGTTGTACACCTCTGTGATCCAACAACAAAAGGTAACTGAAAAGAAGTTTTAAAAACAATGTTCTGAAGCAAATCACTTGACTGTTGGACCCTTTTGTGTTATTTAAATGGCTGAAGAAAGGTATACAATCATGGCATTGGAAAATCAAAATCACTTTATGTCTTGTGCAAATGGTACTGTTCCTGCAGCAAGGAGTTAGTTTGAATGATGTGCATGTATATTTAAGAGTTGTGCAATGTGCTGTAGCAGACTTTCATAGCGTCCTGCCCTTACTGAATTTGGGAGTTATATGTACTGCATGTACTTCCAATGAGCCGTAAAAAGCACAACCTATTGCCTTACTACCACCCATAAACATGAACTTCTTCAGCCTACAATCCTCTGCAACTAGCTCATGGATGAGCTCATGCCTGGTGGGCTTGGTAAGCCACTTCTCTCTTTGTACTGCTAAGCCTGCAAGTATGCCTGGTGCGATGCTGGAACCGTATTTTGAAGATTTTGCTGGAAACCTGGTTTTGAGTGCAGTCTTGGGGACTTGCTCGA
This sequence comes from Anabacerthia variegaticeps, assembly GCA_035583185.1. Classification (NCBI taxonomy): domain Eukaryota; kingdom Metazoa; phylum Chordata; class Aves; order Passeriformes; family Furnariidae; genus Anabacerthia; species Anabacerthia variegaticeps. The sequence continues at coordinate 18,322,328 of JAWWEW010000088.1, read as the reverse complement.
GACACAGCGAGGTTCAAACTCAGTGAGAAGCACTTTTCATGGGAATAAAACAATTAGAATTTGACCTGTGCAGTTGTCAAGAAGACACTTGCCTCATCACTGTAGTTACAGTAGGAAAATTGTAACTTTTCTTCTAGGTATTCCTTCAGTTATCACAGGGGTGTAGTGCCCATGCCTAGTGTGAAAAGGCTTCCTTTGTAAGGGGTGGTGTGTCTAGTTTCTACACTTCTTCATGTGTCAAAGACCCACTTACACAAACTGACTGTTCCATTTAATGTGGTGGGACTATCTTAAGATGGAATTTCAGTGATTTTTCAGGTCTGTGTGATTTCTGCTCTGTGTTACTGAGACAGCATACTGTAGAAAGCATATGTGGCTTGTAGCTTCTTGAAAAAGTGGGTAAAATAGAGGGTAAAATTACATCAGAGGATCAGCCCAGTGAAGAGTTACCTCCAATCCCAGAGACCCTGTTAAAAAAATTATTTTTTTTTTTTTTTTTTT
>JAWWEW010000088.1:18280105-18321727 GCA_035583185.1 Anabacerthia variegaticeps | reverse complement strand
ACTCCCCGACACCCTGTAAAAAACATGATTGTTTTTTTTATTTTTTTGGAATGAGCAGTCCAGTGCGGGCTGGTCAAAATTCTTTAAGTGGCATTTTGGCATAAGGAGATAGAGAGTTTTTCAGGCTCTATAGAAGTTGTATAGGAGATACTAAAAGGTCTGTAGAAGATAGTAAATCATGTTAGATTGAAGCTGCTTCACTTCATGTTTTTTTCTCTAATGACAGCAACATGGCGAGTAAGTATGACATGAGTTCTTTGGTGCCAGCTTCTGAGTTTACAAAGAGCTGCAGGTAAAAAAAAGTGAACTTTTTGAGCGAGGTGGCTGAGTGATATTTTTGGAGATTCTGTCCCTTCACAAAGTATTGTGAATAAGTGATAGGTCGTCTTTTTTTTTTTTTTTTTGTGAATGCAAAAGCATGATCCCAATTATTATGTGTTTTGTAACCATTTTTTGTCCAGACATCAACAGTGTTTGAAAAACTAGTTAAGTGCCCTTCTACTTCCCAATTGTACAGTCTTCCTGGGAGCCACAACTTGTTCCCATATGGCCTCAGTAGGTACAAGAAGTTTTCATCCCACATGCACACGAGGAGGGATAATCACCCACACTGGTACAACTCTCTCACAAAGTCATCTTCTAGGATGTCCCAGACCCCTGTTATATCTACACACACAGCAGCTTTTCTCATCTTGGACACTTGTCTGATTGGAACCAGGAAAGGGAAAGTGTGACAACCGTGCTGTGGCCGCTGTAGTTTCTGTGTTCTGAAATGGAGACATGCATGTAGCGCTGTATCCATGTGTGACAAAATGCCAGCAAGAAAGGGAGAGCACACAGCCAGAGGCAGCCTGGTGAGGGTTACTCAGCTGTCATGGACAGCAGCACAAAAGCTGTGTTGGTAATAATGCAAGGATTTTGGTACTTGTGACATCATTTGGTGTCATGTGTGCATAGAATGGAGATGCTGTATGTTACAAGCACAAAGACCAGTAGTTCCAGCAGCCTTTGTGGGATGCAGCAAGTTACTTCCCTCATCTGGCTTTTAAATGTTTCAGCTGACTAGATGATATGTGCAGCACAGCTTTATTTCCACTCTTGTCTGTCTCTGATTACCTACATGAAGCTCCAGAAGCAACCCATGAATCCTAAGCAAGAAGGGGAAGAGAAGGGAGCAATTGCACTTTTTATTTCAGTTTTACTAGGATAAACTTACATGTCTTTCTGGTTACAGTTGAAGCTAAAATGTCAGGAGGAGAATATTCTCATCCTTCCTTATGCAGCCATGACAATTAATACCAAGTAAAATAAAGAAAAGTTTGTATTTTTCAAGTGAAGGTCTTTGTAAGGAATCCATTTGCCAATGCCTAACTGTGTGTTGCTTAGAAAATACAGTGGTTTTGTACAGTTGAAATATATATGTTCGTTGTCAAGATTAAAAATATGTTAGAAAAAGTTGAGAAGTGTTTGATTTTGGAGGGGTAAATAGTAGTTTTTCTCAGCTGTTTTCAGAACAGGGTCAAAACTAAACTAAAGGAAATAGTGCTTAGATAATTGGAAAGAGGACTTGGAGTAGCACTGTGTCTGCGCTCCCTCTTTTTCTGGCATGTCTGTGCATTTCTCAAAGGAGGAAGGGAAGATTGGCTTACGTGGAGCAGGTGCATAGTAAACACAAGGGAATTTCTCTTTAAATGCTAATGTGGTTCTACACTAGATTTATATGCACAGTGAAACCATTGGAAAGAAGAAAATAGCATATATGCATTAGATACTTTATTGATTTAAGATCCTTAGAGAGTTTTAAGCTGTGGGGACATTAATTAATTAATTATTATAGTAGAAATATCATCTGCCACTTACCTGTCTACGGTGGAACTGTGATTTCATCTTCTAAGATGAAGCTCCAAGTGATTCAGAGGTCTGAAGTTATCAAAGAGTTATCAAAGAGAAGTACAATTCAGCCACCAAAGTTTGGCAGGCAGGGCAATCCTCCATTTCCTGTATTTTCTTGTCTATTAAGGAATATTTAAAAAGCTTGTTTTGAATATGAATGTGGTTGATTTGCACTTTATAAAGAATTATTGAGTGGTACTTGAAAACATATTTTTCTTTGTTAAAACACAGCATTAAGTTTGTAAGGTTTGCTGTGAGCATTTCCTTTTCAGTTCCATTTCCTCCTCAGTTCTTGTTTGCAGTCAAACTGCTGGCATTATTTTTGTTTATGCCAGAGAAAAAAGCATTGTCTTACTTATCTTTGAAATTCAATACAGCATATTACATGACCTCTCCTTTTCTGCTTTATTGTTACTGTATCAGTCTGGAACTTTCCATTTATGCTGAAATCCTAATCAGGAACTTAGCACTTCCCTTCACCCTCCCCATTTTAGCCAACTTGTTTACATCTTTGGAGTATAGCTTTCTTGGAACAGGCTGCCCAGAGAAGTTGTGAAGTCTCCTTCCTGGACTCTAAACCAGCCTGGACATGATCTTGTGCAATCTACTCTGGTGCTCAGAAGGATTGGATTCAATGATGTCCAAATGTCCCTTCCAACCCCAAGTATTTTGTGATTCTGTGATGTGCATGACGGGCATGCATATGAATGTGATTTGAAGCTGTACTGTTCTGCTGGTTATCCATCCATTTAGTTCGCTTGCAGAATCTGGCCATACTGACTGGTCTATTTTTGTTTTGGGTTTTTGTTTGTTTGTTTTTAATTAGAACACACTTTAACTGTCTGGACTAACAGCATATAACTGCTACCATGCTTATAAGTGCATGTACGTGCATCGTGTTTTCTTTTACTAAAATACAGCTGTAAATATTCTGCCATTTATATGCTATGCTGTCAGTTCCAGTTGAGTCACAGTGGTAAATTTATGAAGAGCCCAAGAGTTGCTTTTGAATTGGCTCAAGATTTTAAATATTGAAGATACCCATTGAATATTTGTGAAATGTGTCTCCAAGATTGTTTTAAAAGCAAACAAAAAACACCAAACAAAATGAAGCAAAATATGTCTGGGAAATACAGTGTACACAGAAGCAGAAGAATGCTAGTAAGGTAAATGAGCTGTGTCACATACCCTGACCCACACTTCTACTCTACTAAGCCTTACGTGTATTCATTTTTCCTCTTTTTACATGCAAAGAGTCTTAAGGTACGTGTCTGAATTATGTTTTGGGATATTATCATTTTGCAAACTATATGTTGAACACTGGATAAAGTACAACATTTGTGCTTGTTGCTAGGACATGGGCAAAAACTTAACCTTGAGTTACAGAATGGAATCATCAGGAAATTGAATTATACTTACATCATTAATTAGTTGCTTTTCATTAACATTGAAACTCTTTCTGTGATCACTTCCCTGGGTGAAGAGCCTTCACCCTCCGGTTTAAGAACCTTTTTCTGATATCCACCCTAAACCTTCTCTGACACGGCTTTATGCAGTTCCCTTCAGTCTTGTCACTGGTCACCACAGAGAAGAGATCAGTGCCTGCCCCTCCTTTTCTGCTCACAAGGAAGTTGCAGACTGCAGTGAGGTATCCTCAGTCTCCTCCAGGTTGAACACACCAAGTGCCCTTAGTCACTCCTCATATGGCTTCCCCTCTAGGCCCTTCACTAGCTTCCTAGCCCATGTTTGGACACTGTAATAGCTTTAGATCCCAAAATGGCACACAGGACTTGAGATGAGGCTGCACCACCGCAGAACAGAGTGGGAAAATTGCCTCCCTTGACTGGCTGGCAGTGCTGTGCCTGATGCACCTCATGACATGGGATATTGTCCTTTCATTGACAATAAATGAGAGTAGTGCTGATGTAGGTATCAAACTGACATTTTTAAGATAGATGAATTCTTCCTTGTGCTTAGTGCACCGCAGGATAGAGTTGATCCTTTTGATTGCCAGGGCACACTGCTGACTCACAGTCATGTTGCCATCAACCAGAACCCTCAGGCTGTGTTCCACAGGGCCTCTCATTCCTTCTCCAGCCTCTCATTCCCCAGTCTGTCCATACATTAGAGGTTGTTCTGTCCCGGGGTAGAGAATCTAACTCTTGCCCTTGTTAAACTTCATCTAACTGATGATTGCCCAGCTTTCTAATTTGGCAAGGTGTCTCTGCAGATTGTTTCTCCAGAGTGGTCAGCAGCTCCTCCCAGTTTAGTGGAAATTGCCAGAACAGCGCTGCCTGGTGACTGGAGGTCTTGCTGTGATTTAGTGCTGAGGTGCCAAGTCCAGACTGCTGACTGGAGCACAGCTTTGCATATGCTTAGGGTTTCCACAGAGAGACAAGCAGCAGCACAGGATTTTTGTCCCTGCACTCTGTCCCCTGGTAAATTAGCCCATGTGTAATCCCTGCTACCGTGATCTAATTCCTACCAGAGCTTTAATTGTCTGAGTCAACACTAGCTTGTGTGTCTTTATACTCTCCTGGTAAGACAGCTAAGCATCCCGAGTAACTATTTCTTCTTAACTTGTCTTCTGGTTGTGATTTAGCAAAATGCCCACAAAATCTCCCCAGAGTGAATCATTCATGACGCAGTCAGTTTAAGAACATACGTAGATCCCTTTGGTCACTTGCTGGACTAATGTTAGTAAGCCATCCTTTAGAGGATGTGGTGTCGGTAGTAGTTTGTAGCTAGTAGAGGATGTAGTGTTGCAGCTGTGCAGAAAACCACTGTTTGAGGAGAGGAGGTCCTGAATTCAAAGGAGTTTATCAGCTCCTGGGTTTCTGCATCTCTCTAAGTTCTGCCCCTGGTAGTAGCAGTAATGGATAAAGGTGTTGTTGATATCTTGATGTTCCTCTGAAATGACTGTTCTTGAACCATTAGGTAAATGAGGGGAGGCCTCATCTCAGTCTAGAATGTCCTCTTCAGAGGAAGAGGAGGGGCAGGTGCTGATCTCTTCTCTGTAGTGACCAATGACAGGACCCAAGGAAATGGTATGAAGTTTTGTCAGAAAAGGGTTAGGTTGGATATCAGAAAGAGGTTCTTCACCTAGAGAGTGGTTGGACACTGAGTCAGGCTCCCCAGGGCAGTGGTCACAGCACCAAGCCTGACAGTTCAAGTGTTTGGACAGTGCTCTAAGACATATGGTGTGACGCTTAGGGATAGTGCAGGGCCAGGAGCTGGGTTCGATGAATCTTGTGGGTCCCTTCCAACTCGATGTGTTCTGTGATTCTGTAACTAATGTGCCTGCTTCAGTTAGGGCTTCAGAATCTGGTGTTAGTACTGTATGAAGAGGAATGAATGCTGTTTAGAGGTAACATGGTAGCCTCCAGCTGCCTGTAGAGTGTAACAGCATCTCCTCCTCAGACAGTAAAGCTGAGTGTGTTGACACACTTGAAGATTCAGGTTAACTTGGGCTCACTCTGCAAATCCCCACAGGAAAGGCCAACCAACATATGTTACAGTGTCCTCCAGGAGTACAAGGGAAGCAGGTTGTGTAGAGGACAGAATTAAAACAGCTAATAGAATTTAACAAAATGGACACTGTGTACAGCATGTGTTCCTCATCAGGTCCCATATGCTTTACAGTATGCTTCCAGGCATTGCTATTTGCAAGTGCAGTTTTTAGATGAACATATCTACAGTAGCTCTATTTCTGGATGTGTCTACACTGCAGTTGAGTAGTGTGATTGCAAGACATGAAGACTGCTCTGTAGTAGCTTTGATCTATATGTGATATGAAGACATGCCAGCCTAGACTTAAGAGAGGGCTTTGTAAGCCTTCTGGACAAATTGTTAAACCATGCTGAAGTCTGCTTTCATCTGTCTCCACTGCTATTTTTAACTGTGCTCTCTTGATTTGCACTATCATAGATACTCCTACACATGCTGACATAAATTTACTACTGCTTGCCCACTGCTTCCCTACAACGTTGCTGGTGGATGTTCTGCATCTGGGCTTGTGTCCTTTATTCTTTGTACTGAGTCAGTCTGCTTTTCTTTTCCACTGAGTTTAATTGTCTGTTTCAGTATTTAATTCCCCTCTGTAAGGAATTATAGAAAGGGCAGTGGAGTGTAGGAGAGAGTTTGGCAATTTTCCACTCCAAAAATTGACTTTAGATTCCCTTTTCCAAATTTGGTTGTTAAGCTCAACCTTAAAGAACCTTCAGATCCAGGCCACACCTTTTTGCAAGAGTCAAAATCCAGGTGAGAGACCAGGTGAAAGAAGCAGAAAGTGAGAATTTTTAAATGTTCTTTATCAAAGCACTGAATCTAGAGCATAGTTATGGGGGGGCAGGGGGGGTTGGGAAGTGAAATTATATGAAAAATATCTGCAATTATAATAAGGTCATTATATAAAACACAATCCAACTTTTGAAAAGGACTCAGAAGTACATTTAAGAGACGTAGTGTGTATGGTTTTTGAACATTTCAAAGAAGATTCCTGCAGTGCTGAGAGTTTTTTGTTGTTTTTGTGGTTTGATTTTGTTTATTGGTTGTTTGTTTGCTTCATTGGGTTTGGGTTTTTTTGTTGTTGGGGTTTTTTTGTTTTGATTTTGGGATGGGTTGTTTTTTTATTTGTTTTGGTTTTTTGTTTTTTTTTTTAATTTATGTAATAAGGGCTATTTTTGGTTTGTCAGTCAGATTAATTGTTAAGTTACTCCACATGCTTGTCAGTGAAGTGTGCTTCTAATTAAGATCCCATATTGTATGAGTAAAGTTTGACAACATATACTTGCACATAAGATTTTAGTATTTTTTTATTCAAAGATAGACTTTTCTTTCCCCATTAGAAAACAACCAACCAACCAACCAAAAAAATCATGCAGAAAACTGCATAGCTGATCTGTATCTAAGGATATATTCTGAAAATATCTGTTCAGTATCCAGTTCTCTTACTGTGCAATTTTCATGCTATTTAACAAAGACAAGGGAGAAAATATGGTTTGAAAATTGAAGTCAGGTTCTAAAAGGATTAATTCATGCAAATTCTTTTCATGGCACAAAAATGTTTCACGTATGAGTGAATACTGTCAAACAAAGGGGAATACAAAACATACTCTAGCATGTGCCATGAGGCATGCTGTAGAGGAGTAAGGTGAAGCTGAGCTTTTTAGCCTGGTGCAATGCTGCAGTTTACTTGTCTGCCAAGAAAATATTTTGTTTCTAGATAAATGCTTAAACTGAAATAAATAAAATATTCCCTTATCTTGTCTTAAACAGTTTTTTACAAGAAGTACTTCTTTTGTCCATCCTTGACATCTTTCTGAGGAAAGAGAACAGTCGTGGTTCACTGGTTGGTGTACAAGAATGCAAGAAAAGCCTGGTTCTAGCACCATGTGGTCTTGAATAAGTGATTCAACTCTTTTCACCAATTTAATTGGAGTAAAATATAGGTAACCACAAAGTGTCAATAGCAACATTTTTTTTTTTTGTATTGTGGAGATCTAACAGTGCTTAATATTTTTGTTATGAAAAAGATTCATCCTTTATGTTGAACAGCTCCAGCACTTTCAAAATATGAGGCTTAGTGTATCTCCTGTGGTGTACTTAGTCCTCCTCAAACCCCATTTTAATTCTGCATAATGCTGGGGGCATTGCATAGTCCCATAGGACTGTTCTCTACACAGATTTTTCTCTGTGTGCTGACAGCAGAGAACTCTGTGTCTTCTGGTTGAAGCTTCCTGGAAAAACAAAAAGCCAAAACCAAACTGCAGTTGGAAATTATATAAATAGCTAACAGATTTGTGATGGTTACAAAATCAGGTGCTTATACATTACAACATGTGAGGACTTTGAGATGTTCTTGTTCATCCCCTTTTCAGCAGCTTGCTGGTCAAGGATGTTTGCTAGATAACCTTCGCTCATTTACTAATGGAGGTGGAAGGCACACAGAAAACAGGGTAAAGAAACAACCATCACAGAATTGTGTGGGTTGGAAGGAACCTTAAATATTATCTATTCCAGCCCCCTTGCTATGGATAGGGACACCTTCCACTAGACCAGGTTGCTCAAAGCCCCATCCAGCCTGGCACTGAACACTTCCAGGAGTGGGACATCCACCAGTTCTCTGGGCAACCTGTTCCAGTGCCTCACCACCCTCACAGTAAAGAACTTCTTCCTGATATTCAATCTAAGACTGCTGTCTTTTAGTTTAAAACCATTGCCCCTTGATTTATCTCTATAAGCCTTTGTTTGAAGTCCCTCACCGTCTTTCTTTTAGACCTTCTTCAGGTACTGGAAGGCCACAATGAGGTCTCCCTGAAGCCTTCTCTTCTCCAAGCTGAACAATCCGAATTCTGTTATGAGACATGCTCCATTCTTCCAGTCCTCTTCTGGACTTGATTGGACAGATCCATGTCTTTCCTGTACTGAGGGCCCCAGAGCTGGGTGCAGCACTCCAGGTGGGGTCTCATGAGAGCAGAATAGAGGGACAGAATCACCTCCCTTGATCTGCTGCGCATGCTGCTTTTGATGGAGCACACTGGCTTTGTGAGCTCTGAGCTCACACTGCAGGGTCATGTCCAGTGTCTAATCCACCAGCAATCCCAAGTCCTTCTTGGAGTTGTTCTCAATTCCTTCATCCTTCAGTCTGTATTGATACCAGGGTTTGCCCCAATTCAGGTGCAGCAGCTTGTACTTGATCTTGTTAAACCCCATGAGGCTCCCATGGACCCATTTCTTGAGCTTATCCACATCCCTCTGGATGGCATCCCATCCTTCAGGTGTGTCAACAGCACCACTCAGCTTCACGTCATCTGCATCATTGCTGAGAGTGCACTCAATCCCTTCCTCTTTGTCATTAATGAAGGTATTACATAACAGTGGTCCGAGTATGGTCCCCTGAAGGATACCACTAGTTACCAACATCCATTGAGACACCAAGTCATTGACCACCCTCTGGATTTGATTATCCAACCAATTCCTCATTCTTCAGATCCTCACACAGAAGCTATTTTTATATGGACTGGAAAAGCAGGCAATGAGGTGGCTTGAAAACTGGCTGTGTGGCCTGGTCCAGATGGTTAGTTGGAGACCAGTATCCCAGTGTATCCCAGGGGCCCAATCTTGGTCCAGTCCAGTTTAACATCACCATTAATGATCAGGATCATAGGGCAGAGTGTGACCTCACATACTGGCATGTGACACAAAACTGAGGGGTTTTGCGAGGATAGGCCAGACTGTCATGCTGCCAGCCAGAGGGACCTCAAAAGTCTGGAGAAGCAGACAGACAGTAATCTCATGTCACTGCACTGAAGTGCAAAGCCCTGCACCTGCAGAGGGGCAACACCACACACCAGTATGTGTTGGGGGTCACCCAACTGTAAAGCAGCTTGTCAGAAAAGGACCTGGTGGTCCTGTTGGACACCAGGTTGAAGATGAGCCAGCAAAGGTGGTGAATGGCATTCTGCTAAATGGTTTTTTTTTTAACAATATTTGTTTGCTTTAAAAGTAAATACCTGTAATGTATCCATACAGTATTTATCAAAATGATGTGATTCATCAAGTAGTCTCAAATGAAAGTGGATTGGTCTGAGTGAAAAAGAGAGTGGGTTCTTGTGAGTGAATTTTTGAGTTCAAGGTTTCTTTCTTTGGGGGGGGTCTATGGCCACCATATGCACAGATACGTGCTCTGTGATGCACCTTGTGTAAGGCTGACTCACATACCAAATTGAAGTGTAATGTTGGTCACACATTGGTGTCCCAGATCCTGTTAGTAAAATGATTTTTGCATAAATGGCAAATTTGAAATTTGAAATATCACAGTTTATTAGAGTTTAGCCTTTGGATATCCTAGTGAGTTTCAGTGAACAAAGGATGGGACAGTGGAATTGATAGCTCAGAAGTTAAAAAAGATAGAATAAAAAAGGCTGCAGTTGGTAGACAGAATAGGAAAGTTTGATCCTTGTTGCAAAGAAAACAGGCCTTCGACAAGAGACCAGGGTGGTGCATAGACTTCACACAGATGGTGGATATGCTTGACATATTGTCACCCTTGCAGGGAATGTTACTTACATTGAAGTTTTCCCTTGACTCTATGATTAAAGCTCACATGAAGCAAAAAATCATCATGGGACTGAATGCAGGATATGTATTTTGGCAGCAAAATGTAAATGAGGCAAGTTCTAAATGTCTAACTTCAAATACAGCATTTGAATGCTGCAAACTTAAAGTACTGTTTGGCATTAGTTCTTTTCCAGGATATTTCTAGAAATAACTGAACCGGCCACTATGGGACTACAAGGTGTTGAAATTCTACTGGACAATGATTGAATTTGGTTTATTTAAATGAGAAAAGGAAAGATACAGGGAAGAGTTTGAAAAAATTCTCATCCTAAAAATAATAATTAAAAACCCCCTCAAACCCCAACAAGACCTAACGGCATTAAAAAATATGTTAAACAAAGATATTTTAGATTACTTGGTTTATTGAAACAACACATATTAATGAAATGTGTTCTTCAGTTAAAAAAAGGTAGCTTGAAAGATTTATTGGGATGATATACTGATTAAATTAATTCCATATTTTTCTGTAATCAGTGGCACTGCAGAAGTATGGTGAATAAGGGTGTTGCAAGGCATTAGAGAGAAAGTAAAGCCAGGGTTTGTGTCACAAAGCTGCAGTATCAAATAATATGGTTTAACTTAAATGATTGTACTGAGAGCAGAAAGTTATGAAGGATCACTGCCCCAGTGCTACTGCCCCCAATTCTGTTGCCATTGATTCAGCAGGAAAAAGAGAAACCTCATTTTATGATTTTAAATGCAAGTGCAATGAGTCACATCTGCTTTTATTAAAGGCATTGACACAGAATTCCTCATCTCCCCCCAAACGAACGCATGGTTTGGAAAAGCTGAGCTCTGCTATGCTTGATTTCATCGTAACATAAGCACTGGAGCCTACATTAGCAGTTGTAGTTGCCATAAGCCCTATGCTGCTCTGTCTTACTTTGGGGCCAAGTATCTGGTTCCTTGTGGATGCTGTTACTAGGGTGTATTATTTTTGGATTTTTACATAAGAACTAGGCTACCAAAAGAAGGCATATTTTTTATTTCTGTAGTTCATGAACTCATAACAGCCCTGCAGATGTTCAATATTCATTACCTTTGCCAAAAGACTAGAAGTTGTGAATGCTTTTATGGCACAGTACTTTTCAAATTGTACCTGGAGTAAATGGTTGTTAAATCAAAATATTATGCATATTTTTGTCTTAATACTTCCTTCTGAAGTTGCTTAGGAATCATATGCAACCATTAATTTCCTGCATGTTCTGCTAAAGTCTCATAAAAACACACATCTCTAAGACTTGCTTAAGTAAATACAAGGGCTGCGCGTACACTCGCACACACTTTCTCCTTTGGTGTTTCTTTACTTTGGTAAAGTTTTACGTTACTTTGGAGTGGTTTTTAGATGACACATGGGCTTAACACTCCTAGGCATCATTTAGGATACAGGAATTATATTTTCATTTTTCTGTGCATTTACCATATAGGATGAATAGTGGATGTTGTCATGACAAATGGCTTTTGGTATGTTATGAGGCCTGGTAGGGAATGTAGAAATGCAAAGCAAGGCATTCTTAGTATTCAAGCAGTTAATTTCTTCCTTTGACAATGTTACTTAGTAGCTGCACAAGGCCCTGGGTTTTATTCCCTTAAATTAGCAGTGTACAGACTGTGAAAAATATCTCAGGAGTCTGGTCAGCTGATCTCCCAATCATCATTTAGCAATTGCCTCCTGAATTAAAAGGAATAAGCACTGGTTTTGTTGTGGACTGCACTGCCTTTCAGTCACTGATATTCTTTGAAATAATGAAGTGAGCTGCAAGTAATCTTGACATGAAATAATACAGCATTTTATGTCTCTCAGTGTTCCAAGTGACCATGATTTGATCCATATAAGTCTTTGGTTCAGTCTCAAATCTAGGTTTAATGGAGGATTTACAGGAATGTTGAATAGCACTTGTACATGATTGATGCAGTGTTCTATATATATTTTACAGTTCTGCATTGTAAATTATTTGATGTTTTAGTATTAAAAACAGATGAAAACCTATAGCTTTGGTATTATGTATGCAGAGAAGATTAATATATACTCATACATACTCTATATTTCTGATTGTTGAATCTCTATACTATATTAAAATGTATTATTCATTTCTGGCAACAATCATGAGTCAGTGGAAAATAATATGTGCAATCATTTGAAAAATGCACATTCACAATTTGCTTGTATTCTCATCGAAGTTCAGACTGCAGATGTGTAACCATTCATTTTACTGTTTTCAGTGATGTGTGTAAGCCTCCCGAGGATTCACATTTATGAACTTCCTGCATTGCCATTGGTATTAAAAGTAGAACAGATAGGTAACATGAAATAAAATTTATTTCTGTCATAGAAGTTACTGATAAAAAAGTAGTTATAAAAAAAAAAATCAACACAACCTGATTTTGTTAGTTCAGCTGCTGTATTTTGACTATTAAGGTAATAAATTCAATTTGCACTGGATTTTTCCTAGTAATTGCAAACATTGTGTGTACATTTTCTCCAGGGAGTCACAGTTTGGAATAGCAGTGGCTTTTTTTCCTAAAATTTTGCAGAAATTAGAGGAAAAAGATGATTGTCTTTTAAGATTATTTCACTAGGAAAGCTTTTCTGGTCATTTTTCACACTTGTAAAATGACTGAAGAACCAAATTGGTAATTCCTGATGTTTCTGCTCAATCATCATTTTCCATGGAAAGTTATGTCATACACAATCTCCTGATCTATATGTGAATGTATTATTTTAACCTGGGTTTGGTGTTAGCATTGAATTACCCATACTCAAAACAAATGTATTTGAAGACTTCTTTGGCTAGTTCTGCTTAAGCAAATATTTTTAAAGCTCAGAGGAAGTACAGTGAGCTAGTTACTAGCTGCACAATTTAAACTTGAGCCTTTGTGTATTCAGTGCTACAAAATATATCAATGGCAGGTTTCCCACTGTTGTGCATGTTCTGTTTTGTTACTGATTATTCCAGACTGTCATTCTGGTCTAATTTAATGTTATTCATAGCTTGGTAGGACATGTAATTTTTTTCCCTTTTGTTCAGTTGGTTTTGTTTTGTTTTAGTGCATTCATTGATATTATATCCTTTATGTTTTTTCCCCATTCAATAAGCAAAGCAAAAAGCCCTTTCATAGACCTTCTTAACAGAGCTGCCTTTTTTCATAATGCTGAGATCTTGAATTTCAGAGATTGTGTTGATTATGGGGATTGTACAGTGTGATTAATTATAAATTCAATCTTACTAGAACCTCTGTAAGAGGTTCATTGCTGTATCAATCCATTCCTGTAGTTTTGACCCTTGAAACAGTTTGGAAACCAAAAAATAACAATAAAAAGGGCATTTTTTTCTTTTTTAGGAATTTTTAAAAATGTTAAGGCTGAGGGCTGTGATGGGGGGAGAAAGCAAAAACCATGTTTTAACTGCAGGTATAGTGTAATAGAATGTTCCCTAAGTGTATCTTAGATCTGCAGCTGCAACATGAAAAATACAAATTTCACCAGGATCAACAGAAACAGATATTCTTTTCTTATAAATGGTGTGGCTTAAAGCAATTAAGATGCTTGAAAAATTGTGACACTTGGAAAATCTTTTTAAAATATTCATAGGTTACAATTTTTCTAGATATGGGCCTGCAGGATGACAACATAATGAACAACCTGCTTTGAGAGAAATTGCTTCCATAAAATTGAGAAAGTGAAAAAATCACCATTGCTGGTATTTACATAATTCTGTGGAGTGAAGGAATTAATTCTTCTTGCTTTGAAAACTATATTTAATGTACATTAAAAAAGAGACAGTAATAACTTTATAACTCACTCAAACCCTGTGAAGTACTGTTATGTCATTTATTAGTGAAAGTGGGAGGGTAATCAATACTTGTGCTTTTCTAGATTCAAAGGGAGCTTTTCAGATACTTGAATTGAAAAGTACATATATGTCACAGCTTCTGGGGACTAAGGTAGCTTCACCTGAGTTTACTTGTGGGGACTGGCTGTTGTGGCAGCTCTGGATTTCCGGTGGGTAGGTGAATCTCCGTTACATTAACAATAAATCCTATCTGGTTATTCAGTATACATCTGAATTTTAGGTACTGTAGTAGATTAGGTAGAGTGGGATATTCTGTAGAATTTCTTATTTTATTCAGTCCTGGTTTCTGTATACACAAGTATGCAACAGTATTTTCTGTCCTATTGAGGCTGCCAGCTGATTCTGAAAGATCTTACTTAGATTTGACTTTGCTTAAGGAAAGATCCACTTTCCTTAGCATTAAAGGATTAAGCATTCCATGCTTAAAATGTCCTGCTAGATTTTTAAAGAATTTGTACAAGCATTAACTAACTTGCAGTCAATTGGAAAGTTGAGTCATGTAGCAGGGAAGAATGTGGCTTATAAGTATTTTGGTGATGGGCTCTTTGAGTCTGTGAGTTAAAGGAGGGATTAGTGTCTTTATCACTTACAGTTCCACAGATGTGCCTAATCTCATGTCAGAAGCTCTCCCATAAGCCACTTAGTAGTTTCTTTGTGTGACTCTCCCGCAGTTTATGGCCCTGCATGTATTTCTGCAAATCCTCAAAGGAAGGTACTGCTACAATACTCAGTTGCTCATCAGCACTTGTGACTGTGTTGGATCTGCGAGTGTTTGAGCAGCAAAAGTGGGTGAAATTCGTCATTAATGGTCAGAACTTTGAGAACTTGGTTATGAGGGGTGGAGACTGTTTGCCCCAGGATTTCAGGCAGGTTTAGAATTCACTTGCCCTAGTTATTAAGCCTTCCCTAAGCTCAAAACCGTGTTTAAGGCAATAAATTTGCAAAATTTGTGTGTCAGGAAAAAAGCCTGTTCAGGGCAGGATCTGTGCTATAGTTTATGTAAGGTTTTACTATGATATCGCAATTATTCATAAGAAAGAACTGATGGTGATGACATAAGGGACATTCATATTGTACATGAGCCTGAATCACCAGCTCACAGAGGACTCTAACAGCTGCAGACAATACGCTCTTTTCTTTGCCCAGACATGGTTCTCCTTGGAATTGTAAGACACCTCTCATCTCCTAAGAGCATTTGTGAGAGTTGCAACTGACTTTTGAGTAGCAAGAATATACCTTTTGGAAGACAGATTTGCTAGATAACAAGCAACCTAAGATCATATTCATCAGTAGCAGCTAAGTGCTGAACTGACATAACAATCCAGAGTTTCTTTTCAGACTGTATGGCTATGTTAAATATCAGGGAATCATCAGTGTAATTGAAACACCATATGAACATCCTGGGCCACATAAGGTTCACAGCTTTGACAGTATTCCAAAATTCAGCTTCTGGGATTGGCAACGATTTCTGCTGTGTGGTGGGATATACAAACCAGGAAATCCTTGTTCCTCCTTGCTCACCAGATGTAATGCCCCTTTACCTTGTAACAAGTGAATGGAAAAGATTGGATCTTGTTTAAAAGGAATAATCTCTTAAACAGTTGCAACTGCTGCTGATTTGCTCTGAGTAGTATTAAAGCTGTCTTCTCTTCCTGAAACTGCTACAGATCCTAACTAGAGTGCTTTTGCTTGTTTCAATGTATGTGTGTGTGAAAAAGTGGCAGTAAAAGAAATACTGCTTTGTTGGAAAAATGGAATAATGGTCTTACAACACTACTTAGCCAACTGCATTTATTCCCAGTGAAGTGACTACACTTGTACCTTGGTCACATGCCAAGACTAATAATTTGCTTTATAGATACAGAAAATTTGTTAATAAAACTACAAATTATAGTGCTACTATCCACAAGCACAAGTTTTCCTATGACAATACTGTTTACTTAAAAACTAAACATTGTAACATTGACACTAAATTGCTTGCACAGATTTTAAACCAAATCTAGACAATCAGTGTTTCTGCTTACTTGTCAGTTGCAGACAACTCCATACTAGCTTGTGATGCTAAGATGCTGTCTGCCAAAGGTTCTTAGGGGTTTTTGTTTCTTTTTGTGGTTTTTTCCCCTCCCTCAATAAATAGATCTATTCCCACTTTCTAATTTTATTCTTTTACACCATCTTAGAACTAGGAGTAGAAATGTTGGTTGGTATAATTTTTAGTGAAAAAAGCAAGAGATTGTGGTCATACATTTGGCCATACATGCTTTCAGATCCCTGTCAACATATTGTACTAAATGTATCAGTTGTTCCTGGTGGGCCTGAGACTCATCACCAGAGAAGAGTTTGAGTGGAGTTCAGACTATCTCAACAGAGGTGGAGGAGTTGGAGGGTCTGCAAATGAAGAGGATAGCTCAGTTGTGAGACTCAGTTTTTCTCTTTGTATGATAAGCAGTTCAGGCATGCAGTTAATGTATCTTAAATTACAGTCCTTTTTAGTGGTCAGCCTAAGCTATATGATTGTATCATTTCACTTGTGAAGGCTAATGTCTAAAAAGCAGAACTGGATATTAGTTAATAGTTACAGAGATTGGAATCATCTGGTTTTGGCGTGCTTTTCTTGTTGCTGTGAACAGAAAATAGTTGGTGTGGAGCAAAAATCCGCAGAGTAAAAAGGTTAATTTCAAATTAGTCAATAAGTAAGTGTATCTCTGTTGTTCCCTACTGATTTATCACTAGGGTTCTCTCTATCTAGCTAACTACATCGTTTGGTAGGTTCATGAATAACTACACATTTAGTGAAGTTTTAGTAAAATATATAAAAAGAAAATAAAATGTGTTTTAACAGTTGTGATAGGCTCATCCTTGTTATTATTTCTGTGGGTTTTTTCAGTTGCATTTGAAATTTTGAGATGATTGTCCCAGTTTTTCATTGATTTGAGGCTGACTTTTTCTTCATTCAGTTTCTTCATATGCTTGAAAATAAGGCGCTAGCTAAATGGTTTCTGTCAGCTGCAAACATTTCCTGTTATCCAGCTCTGATTTTTCCTACTGTTGTCACCCATGTCCATGTATTCTGGTGTTTTTCCAGACAACAAGGCTGTTTTTTGGCTCCTTCATTTCCTTTCCATGTGTCCTTAATTAACAGTGACACCCATAGAAATAGCTTGAATCCTCTAAGCAGAACACTGAAAATCTTGGGCTTTAAGAGAGTCACATGTAACAGAGCAAGGGAGTCTGAAGAGTTGTCTGGAGAGTAGAGTCCTGGATGGAAAGTTAACAGAAATGCAAATGAAAAGTTTTTCTGTTTGTTTTAGTAATTTATAGTGTGGAGTAAAAACCAAGAGATAGATTTAAACTTTAGTGGTAGAACATTTGTGGTCTGGTTTCCAACTGTAGTAGCAACTCATTGTGGCCAACTGACATCCAAAAAGTTAAAAATACTACTGCAATATTTTTGCATGTGGTAAAGGAAGAAATGCTCCTTTAAAAATTAATCTTACCATCTGTGATGTTTCAACATGGAGGGCATTGGTTATAAAGTTCTGTATGTTCATTAAAGGTCTGATTTTTTTTTTTCTCCCCTGCATTTTCTGCAACTGTTTCTAATAATGCAGTGTAAGTGTGAACAAAATGCTGGTAAATCAGAATAGAGGAGTTCTAAATCCACTTTTTACAAATTTAGTAAATTACACATGACAGAAATGTTGTCTTTTCTAATCTGTGCTGTTTTTTAGATGCATCATTTCAAGTTGCACAGATCATAAAGGTCTGTATTGTTCCAGTGAGTAGTCGAGAAGGAGGCATGGCTGTTCATCTGTCTGGTAAACAATTCTGGAAAAAATAATGGTTGAGAAAGAAAATGATGCATGAGACAACATGTACAATAGTCCTGGCAGATGTCTGATTGCTACTGATTCAGGTTTTGGTAAAAATAAGTAACTACACTAGGTGATATTGGATCACATTGCTCTTCAAAAAGACTGATTGCCAGGTTTCTGATTTGGACTATCAAAGAACTATATTTGGAATAAAACAGTCAAGATATTTCTTGCATTTTTCCCTGGTTCCATTCAGAATGTTTCCATGTCTGATGTGGTCTTGTTTTCTTTAACTGAACTCCTTGTTTGATGCAAGAGGGCAAACACTTGGTTAAGAACTAGTGAAGAACACATAGCTGAGGAAACCATGCTGTTCATTTCAAGTGTGAAGATTGATCTACATTTTTCAAGTAATAAAGTTTTTTATAATTTTAATCTATATTAGTGTTCCCCGTCCAGAAATTTGTGACTTTTATACATCCCTAATGGATCATGCATATTTAGTTGAATGACAGTGAGTAAGGAAGCTGTGTTGATCTGTTTGTGTTCTTTTTGACATCGGTCAATAGTAGTAAAAAAACCCAACCAACCAACCAACCAAAAAAAAAATCAAACCCAAAAAACAAAACAAAAAGAAACCCCAAAACAACAAAAAGACCCAACCAAAAAACAAACAGCGAGATCAATTTCAAGACCTCTTAGAAACCACATAGAAAATAACAACTGTATTGATTTCTCTGATAATTACCCTGGAAGAATGCTAGGAGCTTGGTGGTACAAACATAAAGAAATGTGTTTATCAATAGATGGTGTGTTGGATATACTTCTTTAGAAGCCAGCAGTAAGATGCTGTCAGTAGAGGGTCTAGATGTAAACTTTCATAACCTCTTTTACAGATTCATGAAACTCCAGAAATCATGAATATAGGAGAGAAAACAAATACTGCAGAATACCTTTAGCAAAAGGTAAACATTTGAAAGGAAAAGCAAGAATAATGTTGTCTTCATTAATCTAGCAAGTTTCTTAAAAGGGTGTGAAGCATGGTCTGTGGTACATATGTTCTAGATTTTATATAAGAGACTTTGTGAGAATTATTTTGAGAGCCTGCTGGGGTATAGTCAGGATTATGGCAATTTCCCATAAGAACATGTGTTTACCAGCTCCAGCTTCCTTTTGAAACACTATTAAAGAATTGCTTTCATGAAGAGGGTTGGGTTTTTTTGTTTGAACAGGGAGAACAAACAGGATATCTTGGTCATAATGAGCAGCATAATGGAATGATAAGTACAGCCTAATTGCAGCTTGTTTATGTCATGATTATGCAAACAATTATTCTGATAGGTATTTTTGTTTCTACATATTCTAAAAAGTCTTTAAACAGCACTCTCTCTCTCTTGTTCTTATCTCTGTTAAGTGCTTCAATATATAAAAAGGACATTAAAATGAAAAAGCATTGAAACCATGCCAGCTTGGAAAAATGCATTTAAAATGCAAAGTTAGTGTTCATCCCTGCCTTCGCTTTAGTTTTCAGTGTTGCTTATCTTACATATCTTACCAATATGATATTCTATGTTTGAAAGGTAAATTTTCTGTTATTAAGTTTCACACACATTTATAACTAGCAAAATAATAGGTAATAAATGCTTAGAGAAAGAAGTCACCTTTGATGTGATAGCCACCAATACAAATCCATAAATCACTTCAGAGATCATCTTGAAAGAATCCCATGGGTTACAGCCCTGGAAAGAAGAGTCTGCAAGCACTTGTTGATCACAGAGTTATAGACTAGCCTGGGTTGGAAACGACCTTAAGGATCATGGGTCCTGATGGGATCCACCCCAGAGTAATGACAGAAAGAGCTTGCCCAACCACTCTAAATCATCTGCCAGCATCCTGGTTTGCTGGAGAAATTCCGGCTGGCTGGAAATTAGCAAACATAATGCCCATTTACAAGAAGAGTCGGACGGATGATCTGGGAAACTACAGGCCTGCCAGCCTTACCTTGGTTCCAGGCAAGGTTATGGAAGAGATCATCCTGAATGCCATTACATGGCACATACAGGACAACCAGGGGATCAAGCCCAGCCAAGATGGATTTATAAGAGGAAGGTCTTGCTTGACCAACCTCTACAATGACCTGAAAGGAGGTTGTAGTGAGGCAGGGTCTGGTCTCTTCTACCATGCCTGCAGTGAGAGGATGAGGGGAAATGGCCTTAAGCTGAGACAGGGGAGAGTCAGATTAGATAATAGAAAAATTCTTACACTGTTAGGCTGGTCAGGGTTTAGAATAGGTTGCCCAGGGAGGTGATGGAGTCATCACTCCTGGATGCGTTTAAGAGGTGTCTGGACCTGACATTGGGTGATATGGTTTAGTGGTTACAGCAGCAGTGCTGGATTGATGGTTCAACTTGATGATCTTAAAGGTCTCTTCCAACACTGATGATTCTATCATCTAGTTCCAAACCCCCCACTGTAGACAGGGATGCTTTTCACTAGACTGGGTTCCTCAGAACCCTTTCCAGCTTGGCATTGAGCATTCCATGGTCACTTCTGTGTGCAACGTGTTCCAGTGCCTCACCAACATCATAATAAAGAATTTCTTCCCAATATCTAAACTAAACCCAGTTTGAACCCATTGCTCCTTGTCCTGTCACTAACTTCTAAGTTAGTTCCTTGTCTATCTTTCTTGTAGGCTCCATTCAGAAACTGAAGGAACTGTGAAAGGCCACAATAGGGTCATCCCTAAGTCCTTTCTTTCCCAGGCCAAACGTCTTCTCTCATAGTCTTTCTTGATAGGAGAGGTACTCCATCCCGCTAATTATCTTCGTGGCCCTCCTCTGCACTTGCACCAACAGGTCAATGTCCTTCCTATGCTGAGGATCCCAGAGATGGATGCAGCAGTCCAGGTGGGGTCTCATCAGAGCAGAGTAGAGGGGCAGAGTCACCTCTCTTGACGTGCTTTTGGTGCAGCCCAAGATACAACTGGTTTTCTGGGTTGCAAGTACACATTGTTGGCTCATGTCCAGCATGTCACCAACCAGCTCCCCCAAGACCTTTTCCTTGGGACTGCTCTCTGTTCAGCTTTCAGTCTCTCAGCCTGTATTGGTACTAGGGATTGCCCCAACTTAGATGCAGCATCTTGGACTTGGTCTTGTTAAACCTCATGAGATTCCCATCAGCCCACTTCTAGAGCGTGTCCAGGTCCCTCTGGAAGGCATCCCATCCTTCACGTGTGTCAACAGCACCACACAGCTTGATGTCATCTCCAAATTTTTCTGGGGGTTCACTGAATCCCTTCATCTATGTTATTAATGAAGATATTAAATAACACTAGTCCCAGTACATACCCCTGAGGGCAGCACTTGTCACTGATGCCCAGTGGGACTATGGTACATTGACCATCACCCTCTGAATGTGACTGTCTAACCAATTCCTTATCCATCAACAGTTCAACCATTGAATCCATCTTTCTCCAGTTTAGGAGTTGTGAGAGACCATAGCAAAGACTTTACAGAAGTCCAGACAAATGACATGTAGACCTTTCCTTGCCCTAATGAAGTTACTCCATTAAAGAGGATCACTGGGTTAGTCAAGCAGGAGTCGCCCTTAGTGAAACTGTTCTGGCTGTGCCTAATCACCTCCCTGTCCTCCATGTGCCTTAGCAGAGCTTCTAGGAGGATCTGTTCCATGATCCAGGCACAGGGGTGACAGGTTGGTAGTTCCCAGAGTCTTCCTTTCTACCCTTTTTAAAGATGGGTGCAATGTTTCCCTTTTTCCAGTCATCTGGGACTTCACCTGACTGCTGTGACTTTTCGAATGATATGGAGAGTAGCTACTACATCAGTCAATTCCCTTCGGATTCTGGGATACATCTCGTCAGGTCCCACAGATTTATGTACATTCAGGTTCCTCAGGTGGTCATGAATCTGATCTTCATTTAAAGTGGGAAGTACTTCATTCCCCCGGTCCCTATCCTGCTGTCCATCTACTTGAGAGGTGTGGGAAGAGAGATTGCCAGTGAAGACTGAGGCAAAAATGTTGTTGAGTCCCTCAGTCTTCTCCTCATCCACCATTACCTGTTTGCCATAATTGTTTGTCCGAGGTGTTGCACCTTGTTTGACCTTCCTTTTCTGGTTAACATACCTCTGAAAGCCCTTTGTCCAAGCCCAAGCAAAGTCGATCCCAATAAGAAGAAATCAAGAAAAGGAGTAAGTCCTGTTAGGTGAATGGGTGAGCCAGCAGGTCCTCAGTGAACTCAATCATGATAGGTACAAGAGGTGGAAATGCAGGCAGGTAACTCAGGACCAGTGTAGTGTTATTGTCTGATCTTGTGTGGATAGGGCTAGGAAAGCCCCGGCTAACTTGGAGTTGAATTTGGCTTTTTCTTTTCTGAAAATTGAATTTTGTTGATGGAATTTTTTTTTTTTTTTAAATTCAGTCTTTGCTGTTGAAATTTCTGTTTGAAAGTGCACTGTTTGCCTCCAGTGTCCCTTCTGAAACCATTGGAACATTTCTTTTGAGAAAATGAATTATATTTCAGGGGGATGATGCCAATATTTTTTGTGAGAAGTGACCATTTCATACATGAATTGTAAGAACTTCACACTTTAAGTAGTTTATTTTGTGACTGTTTCTTATGCTTCTGGGTGACTGGTTTTAAAATTCACAAGTAGATAATTTCAAGTGGGCATTACTATTTCACTTCTAACAGAGATTTGAGGACTATTATCGTCTACATTGAGCAGAAGCACTTTGTTGTTTTAGAGTCATACTGTCACAAAAATTTAGTGGGAAGAGTGAAAAAATTCCTTTTGAGGACAGTGGTAATCAAGGACAACCATGATATGTTCATAGAACAGTTTAAAAGAAGAAGCAGAAGTCCATTACCATTTAAAGACCCTTTTTAAACAAGTGAGGGGGCAGCCCTCCTGCTCAAATAGGGTCAGTGACTGACAGGAAGTAGTACTCCACACTTTAGGTAAGTGGCATGAAAGCAACAGTGGAAATAAATATAACTGCAGGATATTTTCCATGCTTGACTAGTTTAATGGCCTTTAACAAAAAATGGCTAAAAATGAATAATGCATTGATTCATTTAATCTCCCCTCACAGGTAGAATCTCTTGGTTTTATATGGAAAATTGCTAAATAAGGAATGAGCTTATAGACATTAATGGTTAAAGTAACTCTGGTCCCTGTGTGCAAATACAACAGCATGTCACAGTGAAGAGGAAAGGATGTTGCTGCAGTGCACTCAGTAGAATCTGTACCTCTGTACGTGGTACCTCACTTAAAGCACTGCTTTTCTTACTAGCATGAGCTGACAAATGGGTAAGTGGCAAAGCCAGGCAAGATTCCTTCTAATGCAAAAGCTACAATGTTAGAAGTTGAAGTAAATGCCACTGCCTGCTTTTATTAGAGCTTGTCTGCAGATTGCATCTGAGGCAGCAGCTGTATGCTACACTCCAAATGCGCACCGAGTGTCCAGTATGACTACTGTCCTATTTTGGCCTCTCTTGATAATAGATACTACAAACAGTGGCATTATAGAAATAATTTATGATAGTGGAGCAGTGTGAGTTCTTGCTCTGTATTCTAGTGAGGTTTCTGTGCAGTTTTTCCCTCCTGTTATATGTATATGTACATATGTAATTTACAAAGGGAGATTGTTTAATCTGGTTTTGATCTGCATGTTGATGAGTCCTAAACCATATAGAAAGAGTTAGCTGGTATGAAATAACTTGAACAATTACCATATAAGCTAGAGTGCAATGAAGCAGGCATATTAATTTTGCATGACTGTGGATATTTTGTATTAAGAACAAATAACCGTGTAGTAGTTCAGAGGGAATAAAATCATAGATTAATCAAAGCCAACAAAATTTTTTCAGCGTATCAGTTGATCTCTTATTTGTTTTGATCCTATCATTAAAGTTAAGCAGACAGTGCGTCAGCTTTGTACAGTGCTTGAATCATGTAAGCTGTTTCAGTTTTGAAATAACAGCTATTAATTTCCAACTTCAAGGCTACTTGAAACAAACAACTTTATTTTTCTAGGCCTCATTCCAAAACACCCAGGTGTGTATTTCTGGCTGAACGCTTGGAGTCCAGTTTTCTTCTTGCTTGAAGGTAATATAAAACTGAAGGGTGGAGGAATGGTTTTATTGTAAGGATTCTGAGGTGGTTTGCAATGAGCAGATGTCTTCCAAGTTGTGTTACAGTAGAAATAACTCTTCAGTTAGTCAGATCAGTCAGTAACCTGATTATTAGTTTCTTTTTTATTACATTGTTGTGTTCTTTTGGAAATGAAGAAGTAGAATCATTCTCTTTTAATATTAAATGTAATGGTTATTCATGTGACAACTAAATGGACTAGTAGAAAAGCAAGAAGGAGATACTTCCTAAGTGCCAGATAGATACTCTATGCCTTAAGGTAGATAATGTCCTAGTCACACAGATATTAATGACAAAGACTGTTTTCACATTACTGCAGCTCACATGGCATCCTTAGGATAACACTTGCAGTAAGTTATGTGGAGTAATATTCAGTGAGCTAGAAAAAAACAACCCAACAAACATGAGGAACTGTATCTTAATAAGCATAGTTTATCCCCACTCTGTGCATGCTGATATACATTTTACTTACAGACTACATAGTATTAATCTTTATATTGGTTAAAAATACTTGATGGTGAAATGCCTTTAGTTGTGGTGAATTTTCAGTTAAATTCATGGAAGTAGAAGGTAAAGTAGATGAACCGTATACTATTACTTATGTCCATATGACTTCTTTGAAATCATAGAATCATAGAGTGGTTTGGGTTTGAAGGGACCTTTAAAAGTCATCTAGTCCAGCTCCCCTTCAATGAGCAGGGACATCTTCAGTGAGATCAGATTGCTCGGAGCTGCATCCAACCTGACCTTGAATGTTTACAGGGTTAGGTTATCTACCACCTCTCTGTCAACCTGTTCTAGTGTTTCACCACCCACATTGTAAAGAATGTATTCCTTAATCTAAGCTGACCCCTCTTTACATTTATAACTAGTACACCATGTTCTATCACTACAGGCTCTACTAGAAAGCCTGTCCCCATCTTTCTTGTAAGCTCCCTCTGAAGTATCGAAAGCTACAATAAGGTCTGCCTGGACCATTTTCTTCTTCAGTCTGAATATCTGTGACTCACTTGACCTTTCCTTACAAAAGAGGTGTTCAATGCCTCTGGCTAGTTTTGTGGCCCTCCTGAAGACCCTCTCCAACAGGTCCTGTGCTGAGGACCCCAGAGCTGGCTGCAGCACTCCAGGTGGGGTCTCACCAGAGGAGAGTAAAGGGGCAAAATCCATGCCCTCATTGCTTTTGATGTAGCCCAGGATACGATTTGCTTTCTGGTCTGCAAGCACACATTCTCTGCACATCTGCCTTAAGGCTACATAGGATTGAATCACAGAATCATAGAATATCCTGAGTTGGAAGGGAAACACAAGAATCGTTGAAGTCCAACTCGTGTCCCTGCACAGGATGGCCTGAAGAATCACACCGTGTGTCTGAGATTGTTGCCCAAGTGCTTCGGGAGCTCTGTCAGGCTCGGTGTCATGAGCACTTCCCTGGGGAGCCTGTTCCAATTCCCAATCACCCTCTTGGTGAAGAATCTTTTTGTAATATTGAGCCTAAACCTCTCCTGGCACAGCCTTACACAGTTTGCTTGACTCCTCTCACTGGTCACCGGAGAGGAGATCAGTGGTTGCTCCTCTTCTTCCCCTCAAGATGCGCTGAGGTCTCCCCTCAGTTTCCTCTTCTCCAGGCTGAACACACCAAGTGCCCTCAGCTGCTCCTCATTCAGCTTCCCCTCAAGGCCCTTCACCATCTTTGTAGCCCTCCTTTGGACACTCTCTAATGGCTTTAGATCCTTCTTGTACTGTGGCACCTGAAACTGCACAGAGGACTCAAGGTGAAGGTACACCAGCACAGAGCAGAGCGGGACAATCCCTCCTTTATATGCAAGCAACATGGATGAACATGTGTTCTTGAGGTCTA
This sequence comes from Anabacerthia variegaticeps, assembly GCA_035583185.1. Taxonomy (NCBI): domain Eukaryota; kingdom Metazoa; phylum Chordata; class Aves; order Passeriformes; family Furnariidae; genus Anabacerthia; species Anabacerthia variegaticeps. Next base: position 18,296,013 of record JAWWEW010000088.1, on the reverse strand, counting down.
GGTCTGTGACTAGGAGAAGTTAGATTATGCTTGGCCAGGAGCAAATACATTTTTTCCTGTCTTTTGTTTTGCTGAATTCAGTCTTCTTGTCCTGTCAGTGAAGCTTGTGCACTGGTGGTACTTGAGTAGTGACTAAAAGCAGTGCTTTTGTTTGTACTTGCTTTGGAAGCATTGTACGATTATGAATTGCTGTTGTGAACTTTTAAACTCAGGAGTAGTTCTGAATAAATACGATAAGGGATTAGGTAATCCTGGTCACAGAATTCATTCCTTTACTAAAATAAATCACATAATTTTTCAGCCTCACTGTTTTTTTCTTTTTTTTTTACAATGAATTGTTACTTAAAATTCATTTTAACTCTTTAATACCTCCTACTGCTTCCCTTTATATTTTTGTATTTTAAATCTGACTGGATAGATAATTTCAGTGACAAGTCATAGAAGAAATGTTACATCATGTAATCAGGAAAAACACTTTGGCAACCCTAGAAGGTAAAAAAAAGTTGGTTGTACAATGCAGTTCGGAGTACATTATGTTATTACAAACCCTTATATGACTTAAAAGTGTAAACATAGTCTAACTGCGTGTTGTATTGCCATTTTATTTGAATGCATGAAGTTAAAGTAGTAAGCTTGAAAAACAAATAAACCTCCATTTGTGCATCATTGTTGCTTTTTATATTCTTAAAGTCATGTGCTTGAAAATTTATGGATTATATCCAAATTTAAATTTAAAGTATTACTCATAACTAGGTGATGATTGTAGGCAACTGCACTATTCTATTCTATTCTATTCATTCTATTCTATTCTAGTGTAACTGCACATTTTCTATGTCTTTGATACTTTCTCCTTCATGTCTGTATTTATCACCTGCAAAGGCACCATTTGTATTTAGCAAATTAAGATTTCCATTTCTCCTGGGGATCAGCTATAAAGTTTCAAATGGGACCTCTTCCAGAGCCCAGTGTATTTGTATAATGTTTATTATTTAATAACTTTTGCACCACAAACCTCTGTTAATAGACAAGGACATGAGCTACATGAAAAACCAGACAAATGTAGAATGACCACACGCTACCTGTCTCAAGGAACATGTAGTTTTTAATAAGACAACACACAGCTAGGCACCAGGAAGCTTAAGAAGCAGTGATAGATGGAGAGGTGCTAGCCCAGACTAGCTGTGCTCAGAGCCAAGGATCAGGCTTTCATGCCTTCATTTGACAGTCCCTTTCTCACATCTCCAGATTATGGCAGAGCTCCTGAACATACTGTAGTGCTTTTCTCACACTGTGTGTTAAATAAGGTTGAAAGGCCAAACTAATTTTTGGTAGAACTTCACTGTTTCAGTAGAATTTGAGAATGAAGGATCTAAATTCAATTTTAGATATTTCCTAGTGCTGAAAAGATGATGTGCCTTCCTCAGCTGTAGATTTTAATTGCGTGCTGGGCTTTTCATCGCATGCTAAATATATTCAACATATTGTAACATTACGCTTTTTTGTTTGTTTGAAAGTTAAGAAATTTGGGGTTATGATCTTGGTATTTCTTAATGTTAGGGAATAAAATTCAGACACCAGATTTCAAACGTAAGTTGAAGCATGTACTGTATGCTTAAATTAAAAATGTAAAGCCTTTCCTTTCTGCCCACAGATTTTATTCCTCTTGAGCTACTATAGCTCCCAATGCTTAGGAAAGAGTTATATGTTTATTTTGTTAACTCAGACCTATAATTGAAAAATATAACAGTATCCCCTAGTTAAAAAGCAACTGTCTTGGCATTCTGGCATTTAAAACCTTAACCTCTAATATTAACTGTTCTTAAGAAAACAGGCTTTTGCAGCAAATACTTAGGGGTATTTTACATCTTATTCATTTTATATATGATTGAAAGTTTAAGCAAATCCCAAATATTTTGTTATAAAAGTTCTGAGATGTGGAAAATAAGATCCCCTGTGGTATTTAGCAGGATTTTTGTGATTTACAACTGAAATAAACATTTAATTCACAGCAGATCCTTTATTGTTATTTGTTCTTGTTATTTTTGTATACGTAAATAATTAAAATTATGCATTCTCAATTACTTGTTTTGTTTTGGCTCAATAAAGGACATTTTCCCTGTTCTCCCTCTTGGATTTAGTCTTTCACATGCCACACTGAGACTGCGTTTGTCTTAGGTACTGAATCAGTTTCCTTTCAAAGCTACTGAATTCACTGCAGCCTTGTTGCAAAGAGGTCACTAAAAATCAGTTGCATTTTTTTGTTCCACAGTTTTGCACTGAATAATCAGAACAAGAAATTGAACATGATGTTTGCTTATATTCTGCCTGCCATATCAATGTCTTCATTCACTCAGTTAATTGCCAGACCACAAATGCTTGTCTCTATGGCCTTCTTCTTGCCTGATGTGCACTAGGGTCAGGTAGGTGATGGCAGCTGAACTAATTTTTAAAGCATTCCTACCATTCCCATGTTGAGTCTCCATCATCCTTAAAAGGCACACCAGCCCCTAGGGATTGCTGATTATGGGACTGTTTGTTTGAGACTGGGTGAAGAGAAAAATCCAAGGCCTGATCTACCTTAAAAATTAAACCTGTGAACAATTGTAAGCATTTCATGTGCAGGTAATACATCAGTCTGGAGTGGAATGTTAGTGTTTGCAGAACTTGATGGATTTGTTACCTGAATCTAGTACTTCGCTGCTTCTATAATTAGTATTATTAGTATTATACTAGAAATTACTTTTTTGTCCCTTTTTTCCTCGTTCACCTGATTTTATTGAATGTTTGTTAGCAACAGGATTTGAGCTCAGACATCTAGTTTTAGCTGAGAAGGACAACAGCAGAGGAAATCTATGTTGCTTGTGTTCAAAAAGAAGGATGACTTTGGTTTTGGATACTGTTTATTATCTGTTGCAATGTAACATACGCAATATGTTATTGTACCAATGCTAATTTTGCTACATTTCTGTGTGGTAATTGTTTTTTTGATGATTTCTCCTGGTGAGCTGTTTCACAAAACTGTGAAAAGCCACCTTTTCTTGAGTACATGTGGGTGATTTTTATGTTGTTTTCTTTTGGGTGTGAATTCTGAGAGCAGGCCAGATTTCTTTTACCTGTAAAAAATATACATGTATGTGCATGTATCTCTCTGCAAGTGAAATTGCTGAACAAGAAATACCCTCTTTTTGGGTTAAAATTTTGTGGAATATTAAATTACTAGCTTCCAAAATACAGTTAGGAAAATTTATAAGTTAAATGTCAAACATTTCTGCTGACAGGATGGAGACAGTCATCTGTATTGCTTTGATGTTGGTGCTGGAAACACATTATTCATCTCATGTCATCAGTTGCTGGCAGTTGCAATTTTGGTTACAGTTTTTTTTTTTAACCTTGAATTTGATCAGTTGTGCTTATGAACTTGTGAATGCTATTCAGATTGTTTATGCTTCTGGTAATGTGCTGGTTTCAGCCATTGCAAAGCTCTCGAAATAGTCACAACTCTGAGTACTATCCTTACCATGTGGTTTGCATTATGCATAGTGTAGTTCTACTGTGTTAAATTGTATCAAAAAGTACACCTTTTGACTAAAACTTCAAGTATAGTAATGAGAAATCTTACTTAGTTGTAGTATTTTACTTGAATTTCTGTCCAGTTTTACCTCATCAAGAAAAAAGTTAAAATTTTGTAGGAAACAGATTACATTAAACTCTTGCCCTTTCTTTTCATGTAACTGAACACTGTCTTCAGAAAGTTTTCCATAAAGAAAATGGGTTTGTTTTGGTTGCCAACTTTCTCTTCAGCCTTTGTGTGTTTCACAGTCTTTATGTTTTTGAAAAGACAGAAGATAACATTTTGAGGAAGTAATTATACAAAACTGTGGACTGATTTCAGGGTTTTGTACATCACTAGGTAAAGTGGAGCCCTTTTGTCAGCTGTACATGAATACAGCAGGGTTTTTTTGCCTCAATGACTTCTTGCAATTTAGAAAAGTTTGAAAGGTTGAGGTCTTTTTGTTCTAAAATCTTGACATATGTGGTAACCAGGAATTGTTGTTTCACTAAAGCTATGAAGGTTATTTTACTGGAGTTTTTATTAACTGAATAAATCAATTTTAATTGAAAAATAAAAACTCTGCATCACTTCTTGGTTTTTGCTTGCATGACATGTTTAGAATAGTTGTATGTATCTCTTTCCTTGATTTTTAAATGTAGTGGATGGGTGTTTTTTTAATTCCATTTAATTCCAGTGAAAAACTCACACTCATTGAAGCTTCAGTTTGTTTTCAGACTATTTTTATGTTATATGGTTCAGAGATGTTTTTAATGTTTAAACTGTTATACTTTAATGCCCATTCCTACTTCATACATCTATCACGTTATGTAATAAGGTAATAATTATGTAATTCCATAGAATCATAGAATATTTTAATTTGGAAGTGGCCTACAAGGATCATCGAATCCAACTCCTGACCTTGCACAGGGCACTTGGTTAGAGCATGGTGCTAATATCACCAAGGTTATGGGTTTGATCCCTGTATCAGCCATTCACTTAAAATTTGGACTTGATGATCCTTGTGGGTACCTTTCAACTCAGAGTATTCTCTGAAATCTGTAAAACTACACCATATGCCTGAGAGAGTTGTCCAAACACTTCTTGAACTCTGTCAGTCTCTCTGGGAAGCCTATTCCAGTGCCCAACCTCCCTCTGGTGGTTGGCTTATATAGTCAACATTTGTCAAATACATTTGACATATACAGTAAGCATTTGCCTTACTAAAACTGACTTAATAATTTGTTTTGAGCTGCATAAACAGTGAGTCACAGTGCTAAACTGACAGCTAGTCTCTGCCTCTGTGGAGGGCAGTCACAAGTCCTGCCTGCAAACTGCTGCCATGTGGGCTCTGTTCCTTACGGGTTCACAGGTGCTGCCAGGAACCTGTTCCAGCATGGACTTTCCACGGGGCCATAGTCCCCTTTGGGCATCCCTCAACTCAGTCTTGGAGACCGCCATCTCTGCTCCACCATGGACCTCCATGGGCTGCAGAATGACAGCCTACCTCACCATGGTCTGCACCACAGGCTGCAGGAGAATCTCTGCTCCAGCACCTGGAACACCTCCTCCCCCTCCTTCACTTGACCTTGGTGTCTGCAGCACTGTTGTTCTTCGCATATTCTCACTCCTCTCTCCCGGCTGCTGTTGCATAGTAACTTTTCCCCCTTCTGAAGACTGATATTCCAGAGGTGCTGCAACCATCACTGAGGGGCCCAGCCCTGGTCACCATTGTGTCTGTCTTGCAGTCAGCTGGTTCCATCAGACACAGGGGAAACTTATAGCTTCTTGTCACAGAAGCCAACCCTGTAACTCTCCCACTACTTGCCATGCCAACCCAATACGTTGGCAGTGAACTTTGCCACAAATAACCTGTAATGTCTCCCAAGTGCATTGAAGCATAAACATTAAAACAATATACTGAAATTTTATGTTTCTCTTAAGCAAAATCTGTAATGTGGAAAAGAACCTACTGTAAACTTGAATGGGTCATGCCTTTTCACAATAGCTATTTCCTTTCATTGTAAGGCTTTTGTGACTTTGGGGCTTCCTTCTGAGAATAAACAGTATTTGGGAATGTGGAAAATGAAAAGCTTCTGATGAGTTTCACAGTATAGATACTTGTGTTTCCTCATATCAAGGTTGACTGAGAGCATTATACAGCTTTTACATTTTTGTACCATATCTTTTCCCACTGCTTCACTCAAGTCTGGAAGTCAAAGTGAGAGCACATAATAGGTAGCCAAGGTTATTCTTATATGCTGCCATCCTCCCCAGTTTCTCCTGCACATGGGTTCATGAGTTCCTTCTTATATTACATGGAGCAGAAATATCCTAGTACATTAAAGAAACCATGGTTTCATTTTGGTTTTGTTTTTGTTGTTTGTTTGTTTGGGTTTTTTTTAATTATTTTTCATAGTTGTGGTTTGACTCCAACTGCAACTAAGCACCACACAGCCGCTTGCTCATTCCCCCCAAAAGAGTAAAAGTGAGAAAACTTGTGTATTAGATCAAGACAGTTTAGTAGGGAAAGCAAAAGCTGTGCCTACAAGCAACGCAAAACAAGGAATTAATTCAGCACTTCCCGTGGGCAGGCAGGTGTTTGGCCATCTCCAGCAGAGCAGGGCTCCATCACACTGAATGGTGACTTGGGAAGACAAATGCCATCACTCCAAACATCCCTCCCTTCCCCCTTCTTCCCCAGGTTTATATGCTGAGCATGGTATGGAATATCCCATTGAGTCAGTTAGTGTCACCTGTCCTGCCTGTCCCAAGTCCTTGTGCACCCCCACGAAAGGTCTTGTCTCTGCATAATTACTGCTCATCAGTAACGAAAGCACCCTGAATTATCTACACTCTTTCCCGCACACATCCAAAACCCAGCCCCATACTACCTACTGCGCAAAATATTAACTCCATCACAGCCAAAACCATCATGTTCATTTAATGAGAAAATTATGCTAATAGTGCTTTAAGTTTGGTGAGAAACAAAACTTTTCCGTGTTTAAAACTGTAGATGCCTTTTGGTTCTCCTTCTAATAATGTCTCAAGAACCGGTGCCTTAAGGTCAGCTTAGTGCTTGGATAGCCTGTTATTTAGGGAGATTAATGACTGAGATTTGTTTGCCAATGACACCTGCAGAAAAACATTTTTTTTTTCATACCCCTTGTCCTAGAAAATTCTTAGACACATATGAATGTTTTACACAGTGATTTTATTTAGACCTACACAGCTGACTTCATTATTCATAAACATATTCTTGGCAGTTGTCATATGAATAAACTGGGCTTGTGTTATTTTTTCTCCCTCCAGGCATTTCCTTTTGTTATGTACAAGTACTAGAAGGTTTTAATTTTCTTCCATTATAATACTTATCACTTATGTGATGCCTCACAGTATTTAAAATTCATTACATTTTTCTTGTTCAGCTTCCTTTAAAATAGCTTCCTTTTCTGCATTTACTTCTGTTGTACTTGCCTGTAGTGATAACACACACCTTCATTCAAGTTAGGATTAAGAATGAGGAGTTATTGTTTAAGCTCCAATTTATTCAGATCTACATAATGACTTTTCCAGTCAAATTTCTTGCTTTGCAAAAGAATTTTCTGTTCTTTTTCTCTTGGTATGAGAAAATGATTGAGGCCCCTGTTAATTAGTACACACTGATAAAATTGTGGCTTTGCCTTCATTACTGGTTTGGGATATGTGCACTTGCAGGCTGAGGAGTGGTTCACCATTCATCTGTAAAGCACTTGCACTGTTTTTTTCCTGCTATCTTGGTCAGAGGAAAATTTTAGTAACAGAAGTTGTTGTAAGTTAATAGCATCCTTAAGAGAAGATGCATCATTAATACAGATACAGTTGCAAGGTCATGGGTGTGCTCAGCAGCTTAGATCTTTACACCTGTATTGAACTTCTGGAGGGATGGAGTGATGCTGAATCAAGTATTTTTGACTTCCATCTCAAGTCAAAAAAAAAGTCATCCTGCTTCCTGAAGCACCAAAGGAAGAATCCAAAAAAGCATAGAACTAAGTAGAGGAGATGTGTGCAGATTATGAATTCATGATTAGATGGCAATTTGCGATTTAAAGGGAATACTGCTTAGCTATTCCCTCTAAAAATTGAAATGTCTGCTTCATGATATGCAGAGTAGACATGGCAAATCATATTTAGCTTTTAGGATTTTGTATTCAAGTATTTTCAGTAATCTGCTGGCAGCAGATACAGTGTACTGCTATGTATACCAACTGTATGAAACCATTCCTATGTGGTTTTGACTCTAAAGACAATCCATTTCTCTTTATTAGGTCTTTGCTAGTGTGCTGATTCACCCAAAATGTCCATAGAGGAATAATGGAAGCCCCTGAATACCTTGATTTGGATGAAATAGATTTTAGTGATGATATATCGGTAAGTGCAAGTCTTATTTTATTTGTTCAAGTTGAGACAGTCTTAGATATCTCAGGCCTGGTATAACAAACACCACTTGTAAACAGACACACTTTTTACTGCATATGTAGGAATGTTTAAATACATTGAATCTAGAATAAAATGTTTTTTTAAAGAAAATCTCTGATAAGCTTGGAAGAAAGACTTGATTCCTGTCCTTCAGGTAGTAAAAATTACTTACAAATCAAATTAACAAACTAGTTTTATTTCTGTGTTGCTTATCTCCATTATTGTCCTGAATGAGTTATATGTGCTGTAGTGCTAGCCTTAGACACCAAAATTTTAAGTTTACCTTTTTTAATTGAATGTATTTTAGTTGTGAAAAAACCCTCCTTCTTCTCTCACCTCTGCCCTTTACACCAGTAGCTGTCTCCAAATACAGCAGGATTTTATCAGTGGGTGTGATGTAGCTACCTAGGACATGGTAGAACACAGGAAGAGATAGAAAGACTTTTGGAGATTTGTAGACAGCACTTATCCTTAGTGTTACAGCTAAAACAACTGCAGCCACAATGGCAAGGAAAAATGCATAATACTACTCTTACTTACCAGTGGTTCAGCTTTTTGTGCAATAGAGTTGTTCACATGTTTAAAGTCTGATAAACAATGAATTTGAACACATAAATTCATAAATTAACTCCCTTATAAGAAATTTATTAATTGATAAAAGTATGCCACCATCTCCCTCCACATTTTGTAGTCTTATAATTTTATTTATTTTTTTTTAAACAAAGGACCTGGCTTTTCCTTTAGGATTTGGGGCTCTTGATTCATTTTAAAACATTCCAGATGCCTTATTCACAGACAGATTTCTTTTGAAGAGATTTTTTTTTTTTTTTTGGTACCTATTGTACTGTTGACTTTTTATTAAAACTGAATATGGCAAATGCCCAAAATATTACAAGACAATGAGCCAATCTTGATCGAATACCTTATTATGGGCAACTTTCTTTTTATTGCTGTTATATGCTAGATTATGTCCTGGTATCTGTTTCTATACTCAGTTTTGTAAAACTGTAAAACATAATAGATGTAACCTCTCCATGTCTCTCCCATTGTGGCTGTTGCTGCATACTGGTGGGTTAGGTTACTCACTTTTCTGCTGAACAGCTCAGGCTGCCTGTTTTAATAGCCTGTTCTTTCATTGGATGCTGGACACTAAATAAGAAACCACCACGAATTATTGAGGTAGCAGTTTTGCTCCCTGTTTTAACAATTAAGAGGACAAAGGATGTGTTGCTAGAATCCAGATTAAGAAGAGAATTCGTGGTTATTCTAGTGCTCTACTCATTTCTCACCATATACAATATAGAGGTGCCTAACCTTAACATTTTATCATTAGCCTGCTGTGGTGAGAGCAGCTGCACAGTATCAGTGTTAGCAAATTATATTGTTCCTGTTAGCCTTCTGGTTCTAATCCAGTATGGAGGAGTGACTAAAAATAATGGCAGCAAGAAGGCTGTTAAAACAATGCACTTACAAATGTACCTGAGTTAGAAAGCCTCTGTGTATACCCACACCCTTGTAATCCATTTCACCAAAAATGACCAAAAACATAAAAAATAGACAGGAAGACAGGAATTTGTTTTCAAAGGTGAATAGATATGTAAGTCACTTTGGGGTTTGATTGGTTGCTTGGTTTGGTTTGGTTTGTTTTACTTTGTTTTGGATTTTTTATGTTGCATTAATATGTGAGAAAAGGAAACTAAATTTCTCCAATATCACAGAATTATAAAATGGTTTTGGTTAGAAGGGACCATCAAAGGCAATCCAGTTCCAATCCCCCTGTAATACGTAGAGACACCTTTCTCTTGATCTGGTTGCTCAAAGCCTCATAGTCATGGGTTGAACTTGACTGGTCACCAGGTGCCCACCAAAACACTGTCAGTCCCCCTTCATTAACAAGAGAAAAGTATGACAAAAAGCTTGTGCTTCAAGGAGAAGGACATCGGTCACCAATTACTCTCACAGGCAAGAAAGACTTGTCTTGGGGATATTAATTATTTTATTGCCAATCAAAACACATAGAATAATTAGAAATAAGAATAAATCTAAAAGCACCTTTTCCCCATCCTTCGCTTCTTCACAGTATCAACTTCACACCGGAGTGCTCTACCTTGCCACCTCCATGGGTGCAAGGGGATAGGGAACATTGGGGTTTGCATTCAATTCATCACATGGTGTCTCTGTCATTCCTCCTTTCTCATGCTCTTTGCCTGCACCAGTGTGGAGTCCCATCCACTGAAGACAGTCCCTTATGAGCTTCTTCAGTGTGAGTTCTTCCCACAGACTACAGTTCTGTATGGATTGCACCATGTACATCCTTCCCATGAGGTATGGGCCTTCAGGAACTGACTGCTCCAGCGTGGGTCTTGCACAGGGTCACAGTGCCTGCCAGAAAACCTTCTTCTCTGTGGTCTCCTCTGCCTGGGCCTCAGTTCCTGGCAGGAGCCTGCTCCAGCAATGTCTCTCTGCAGGATGCAGGTTTCTTCAGGGCACATCCACCTGCTCCAGTGTGAGGTCCTCTACAGGCTGCAGACTGGGTATCTGTTCCACCATAGTCTTTTCCATGGACTGTGGGAGAATCTCTGCTCTGGTGCCTGGAGCACTTCTTTCCCCTACTTCTTCACTGACCTTGGTGTCTGGCAGAGCTGTTTCTCCCATGCTTTCTTGCTTCTCTCTCCCTGCTGCTGCTGTGCAGTATTTTTCACTCTTGCTTTAATCTGGTACCCCAGAGGTGCTACCAACATGTTTGATGGGCTCAGCCTTTGCCAGCAGCCAGTCCATAATGGAGCCAGCTGCTTCTGGCCTGTGTGTGGGAAAGTTCTCCTGCTAGTTTGCCATGTAAACCAAATGCAGTCATGAATGATGGGCATCCATAACTTCTCTGGGCAACCTGTTGCAGTGTCTCACTACCCTAATTATAAAAAATGTCTTTGCTATATCCAATCTAAAGTGACGTTCTTTGATTTGCCCCTTGTCCTGTCACTACAGGCCCTGGCAACCAGTCATTCCCTATTTTCCTTATAAGCCTCTTTTATATACTGAAAGGTCATAAGAAGATCTCTCTGCAGCCTTCTGTTCTCCAGGATGAAGAACCCCAGCTATCTTAGCTTTGCTTGACAGTCGACATGTTCCAGCCCCCTGGCACTTTTCTTGGCCTTCTTGACCCACTGAAGAGGTCCATCTCTTTTTTTGTTCTGGGGCCTGTGAGCTAAAGGCAGTACTCCAGGTGGACTCTCTCAGCAATGAAGTCAAGGGGGAAGATCACCTCCCTTACTCTGCTGGCCATACTTTTTGTGCAGCCCAGGATATGATAGGCTTTGTGGTCTGCAAGTGAATGTTGCCAGTTTATATCAATTTTTTCATCCATTAATATGCCTAAGTCCTTCTCTGCAGGTCTGTCATTATCAAAGTCTGTGTGGATACTGGGGGTTACCCTGACACACATGCAGGATCTTGACCTTGTTGAACTTCATGAGGTTCACATGAGCCCATGCCTCAAGCCTTCCATCTGGATGGCTTTCTTCCCTCCAGCAAATCAACTACAACACTCAGCTTGGTGTTCTGTGAAGTCTTGCTGAGGATGCACTCCAATCCTTCATCTGTGTCACTGATAAAGACATTGAATAACATTGGTTGCAGTATGCATCCTTGGGGAACACCATTCACTATTGGTTTTCATTTGGAGATTGTGCTGTTGATTGGAGCTCATTTGACATGACCAAGTTTTGTTCAACTATCCATCAAACCCATATCTCTCTAAAGCAGAGGCAACTGTATTGTGTTTGGATGTAGTGTGCCAGCAGAAGGCCAAGTAGTACTACATCTGTAGTTCTTGTCACTCCATTGTAGAAGGCCAACATACTAGTAGGTGCAATATGCCCTTTGTGAAGCCATGCTGGCTGTCTCTAATCACCTCCCTGCCATCCATATGCTTCAGCATAATGTCCTATTCCATTGTCTTACTGGGCACTGAGGTATTGCTGACCTGCCAGTAGTTTCCAGAGCCCTTCTTTTTACCCTTGTTAAAAATTAATTTGATATTCACTTTTATCCAGTCACCAGAGACTGACTGCCATGACTTTTAAAATGTGATTGAGAATGGCTTAGGAGCTACATCTTCCAAGTCCATCAGCATTCTGGATTCCAAATATGATCCTTATTTTGCAAACTAAGATGGTTTCATTCCACATCCAAATGGTATAGTATGTATTTGTAGTTTAGACAGCAGAACAGGTTTCTGGGGCTCTTGTTTGCAGTAAACAAAAATAATATTCAGTCTGTAGTGACATTTGAGTGCTTTCATTTAGTTCCTCATTAATAATTACTCCCAGAAAGTAAGGGTAAAAAAGGCCCTTGCCTGGCAGGGAAGATGTAGACTATATATGGTCAGGAGCATGCCCAATCTACTTGCCTCCCATTTACTCAACACAGGGCACCTCCTGAGCCTACCGTCACTCTTCCTTGGCCAAAGGAAGAGCTGGGTCACCCCTCAGGCTCACACAGCTGTGCAGGAGACACACAGCCAGACTTTGCCTACCCAGCAGCCATTTTCTGGGCTCAGTGTGAGGATCCTACATCACTGTGCGGGCTCAGTCACTGGTAGCAGCAGATTGATTTATTTCCCATCCAGCTGATGCTCTTACTTATGTTTCTCTCTTTTTTCCCTCTCTCCCTTTCCAGAATGAAACAAAATGCATATGGCCACTAAGTTGTTCATTGGAAGTGTTCGTTTCAGACAGACATTTTGTACCTCTAACAGTGTTTGTGTCTATACAAGTCTCCTTCGAAGCTAAAAGGAAGAATAACATGTGAAGCGTCTATATAACATCCTATCAACAATGCACAGTATGAATAACCCAACCAATGCTCCAAAGATTCTCTTCACAACCATAAGCCCTTTTTTTTTGTTGTTGTTGTTCTGAAACTGCTTAAATTGGCACTACTATTGAGAAAAATCTTCCTGCAACATCAGGCCCAGTATTGTTGTTTTACTACTTCTCAGTGTAGCTTGCTACTCCCAAATAAATGTCTAGGATAAAGGGTGGTGTTTCACAGTTATGAATGATTAAGAAAATGTGTTATAAAGTTATTCATTTAATGAGATTTCAATATTAATTTCAATATTAATTAGTTTTTCACTGTAGGAAATAAACAGAAATGAGACGGTTAAATGGTTTACAGTAATAATAACACCTGGAAAAAATTAGCTGTAATGAAGAAAAGAGCCTGTTTTCAGTATGAAAATCAATACAAAGAGCTGTGCATTTAAGAGCAGGACAGAGTTACTGGGGTCTTGATCCAGTGGAGGCAAATTATTTGAGTTTTGATCCTGTGAGCAATTGAAGTTGGACATGGCCTTTCATTTTTTTGGGGGGTGTCATGTTCTCAGAGTCACACTATGCATCCAGCTCTGCACTTTGACTCCATTTTAGGAAACGTTAAAGGTATTCTTCACAACAAAATGTTGAAAAGTAACTTTTTTTTCTTAATTTATATTTTTAAACAATTTTATATATACATTTCTATGCTCTACACATAATCAGTTATTTCTTCTTTCTAATACCTCTTGGGCGCAAGTGAGTCTGCAAGTGGTGAACAAGTAGCACAGCACAGAACTGCCTAATTAAAGATATTTTTCTTATGTCTTGGGTTTAAAATTCATTCTATTAGAATTTGAGAACCACATGAAATTTAAAAGGGTAACTTTTGTATTAATTCAGATTCTGTAGTGCAGTTTTATATAATGAACAAATGTTTTGCATTATAAGGGAAGTTCAGTATTCCCCTAAATTAGCAGTGTCTGTTTGAGAAAGTTGGGAATATGGAATGCTTGTTACTTCTTGTCTCTTGTTTGCTGCTGATACTATTCTCTTATCCTATAGAGTTCTTAAGGGATTTACTAATGCAGAAAAAGAGCCCAGACCTCAAACAGTAATCAAAAATTCCATTACAGGCATTATCTTGGGAACAAGCCCTCAGTTTTGTTTCTGAATTTTGCCGTTAACCACAGCAGACTGTAGTTAAAATACCAAAGATCACACTAAGCTTTGACTGATAAAGCGACCTGATATGCTGAGCTCTTACATTATCACTCTGGGCATGCCCTTCAGCTCTGGCTGGCTCTGACAGTGAAATGTGAGAGGTGGTGTTTAATTCCATATGCAAAAAAAGTTGAAATTATCAAAGAATTGGAAGTAATTAATTTTAAATGCTATTAAATAAGCATTCAAGGAAGGGTTGCAATCTCAACCACTTTTGCTGCCCCTCTGCGTAACCTTGAAATTTATGGTTGAATAAAAGCTGAAAAATACTTCTGGTCATTAGAACTCCAGCTAGAGGATGAGAGAAAGTAGTTCTAATGGTAAGAGCTGCAAATCGATTATTTTTATGATTGGGAAAGGTCCACATTAGACAGTAATTTTAGTTGCTTCCTGGAACAAAAGCTGGTTCTTCACATTTTAGCCACAAAATACACAAGGCAGAAGTGTAAATATACAGAAATCTTATTGAGAACAGAAGTGACTGGGAGGAAATCTGTTAATGAAATCAAAGCAATGTGATTAAAATGTATAATCACATTTATAACATTTAATAGATTTTTTTTATTAACTGAATACATTTTAGTACAATGCTAAAACAGAAAAATATCTGTTCTTCCAGGAAAGAATGTGAAAAAAGACAAAGATGGCTTTCTGTTTTTGAGGTTGCCTGACAAAACACATAGCAATGGAATACAAAAGGTCTCTTTCTAATACAATTACTGTGTAATAGTTTAAACTTCACCAGCTGGTCTTATGAAGCTACCATCTTCCTTGGAGACATGTTCCTTGGATTCTCTTAAGAATCTTCCTAGACCAGTTCATTTTGAGTCTTTGTGCTGAAATATCAAGACATATAGCTACAAAGCTCAGGCTTTATTAAACAATAACTAAAGTGAAGCACAGCACATGGTGTTTGACCGTGCCTGTGTTTAACTTGTATTAATTTATGTTTAGGAGTATCTTTCTCCCTGTTTCTCTTCTGTTCTCTGTTGCTTTAGGCTGTCACCTCCTGGAGCAGTCCCAGCCTCATAGACAACCCCATGTTTAATGGGGATTGGAATCACTGGGTAGTTCTGTGGAGTACTGCTACACGTTTTAATTAATAAGTTCAGTGTTGATCCTGGAAATACTTGTGAGAGCTTCTTCTTGTGGCTTAGGTTTCTCAATACATCCCTGAGTCAGGTCAGCCAGGGAAAAAGTAAGGCATGGGAGGTTTTCCAGGCTTAAAAGTAACTGAAGTCATTTGAGTAATAGTCTTAAACTTGCACTTGAAAAGTGAATTACTTCTGCAATTGGTTGCATGAGTTTGCCTTTAGATTATTTTGAAGTAGATTGCCAGCTGTGCATTAGAAACTTGTCAAACATTGAATGATGAACTGTCAGCAAAAGCCAGGACAATGTATGACCCTTTCTTTTTTTGTGTGGAAAGTTCATGTGGTTTTACATGTAGTTATTTTGCTTCATTGATCAACAGCACACCAGCTAAAAATATCTGTTTCTTTGAAAACATATGGTGTTTATGTATTCTTTAAAAAATTTCAGTTGTGCTAATCCTAAATGCTTTTTTGTGTTTTAGTTTCCAAAATACTGTTTTTAATAGTTTGGGTTTTTTGTATAAGCAAAGTCATTGATCTTTCTTTCACAGACATAATGATTTTCATTTGTTTAAGTGAAGATTCCTGTAACCTTTAAGCATTTAATTAAGGAAGACTTTCTGTTAAGTAACTTTACCAGAATGTATGGTTTTATAACACTGGATCCTCTGTCTTTCCAAGGGTATTCCACAAGTATATAAGGAAAAAATTAATGTTTAGTAAATGTTATCCATGGTTTTTTTCCTTTTCTAATGCTAAATTCAGAGA
>JAWWEW010000088.1:18259098-18270713 GCA_035583185.1 Anabacerthia variegaticeps | reverse complement strand
CTGTTAAAATCTGCACAACTTAATGTCAAAGTTTACAGGAAAACTTATTATGTAGGAAAATATGAAAATTCATGATGTTGATATACAAAAATAAAACACAGTGGTGTACAGGAAGGCTGATGATTTAACCATAGTTCTTGTGGTTCTTTAGTAAGTGAGATTGAATGGTTGAATGTCATTCCTTTTAGCCTTGAGAATAAAGAAGGAAAGGATGAAATATAGTACAAGAGTTTCTTCAGGGGTTTTATTGTTATTTGCTTCTTGGGAAAAGTTTGGAAACTGAGAAAGGACTCCAACCTGCAGTTTTGCATATTTGAGGTATCATTTCAATGACCTAGGGCCCTGGTGCA
This sequence comes from Anabacerthia variegaticeps, assembly GCA_035583185.1. Lineage (NCBI taxonomy): Eukaryota > Metazoa > Chordata > Aves > Passeriformes > Furnariidae > Anabacerthia > Anabacerthia variegaticeps. The sequence goes on along the minus strand of JAWWEW010000088.1, from coordinate 18,270,363 downwards.
GGCTTCAGGGTTGGATTATTTTTGTTGTGTTTTCTGGATCAAGTCATATGAATAGAAAATTAAACTGATATCTATTTGTACTAATGAAATGCTCCTATATCTTGGCCTAGGTCAAACTGAATAGTTACAGTCTGCCAGTCCAATATCCAAATTTTTAGTTGGAAGTCATTTTCTTTCTTGTCTTTTTCAAGCTAGGTATATAACTTGTTTCTATACCATTGAAACTAGTTATCTTTTTTTTTTTTTTTTCCCAGAAAGGTTGGCTTATTTAATAATTGGTTTCTTTATTTTCAATGATACTTGACTATACTTTGACATTCACAGAAATGTGTGTTAATGTGATGAAGTTCTTCACTTAAGTGAGGGTGCTCAGACCCAAGTATTTCTAACAATGACCTGCATGACTGGGCTTGTTCTGGGTCACTGCAAGGTTTTGTAAGAACTTTTAAGTAATCTGGCATAACTAAACTTTGTAGCTCTTTATCCTTACTTCCAGAGTGGTTAATTCTTCTTGCCACTGTAACTCCCATAATGTTATACTTTGTGGGGTGTACAGATATTTTCCATGAGAGTGATGACTATCAGAATGGATGAAAACATAAACTTCCGTACAAGAGGATTTCAACAAATTAGTGATGACAACATATTCCAGTAAGGAGTGAATGAATTAAAACTAATTATTTTAACTCAAGACCCCTTTCTGAGCTCTAATTATGTGCTAGAGACTGAAAATGGAGTGGAATGTTGTGACCAATCACACTGTTACTTTACAGACTCACAGAATCAGAGAGTGTTTAAGGTTGCAACTAAGTAAGAGCAGGCCAGAACGTAGGTCATGCCAAACTGCGTTTACCAAAGTACCATCACTGAAAAGGGTCTGCAGTAAGAGCAGCTGCTTAAAACTCTTGCCTTTACATTGTGCTGCAATCATGCTCTGAAGAAAATGTTAATCAGTTTCCACAACATCTACATCCTACTTCAAAGTAACCTGCAAACTACTAGGAATGTGCGTAGCATCTTGAGAATGTTGAGATGAGGCTATAAAAGGTGTTCAGGTCAAGAACCATCTCTTTAGTTTTTGTACAGTATTGGGCAGAGGTCCTAATCCATGAGGTGTAGGCATTCAGCTACTACTTATGTAAGAATAATTTAACAGGCATTCATTTAATTGGTGTTCAATGAAAACTGGAGTTTATAGGTAGACTTTTCATTCTGTTCCAGCAAATAATCTCATTTCACCATTGAACCTTGCTGTAAAATTTCCCTGCTGTAAACAGAACTACCATTTTTCTTTGAATAATCTGAGAGCAGGTACCAGATTGCCCCTTTTGCTGTAATCAATAGTCAAACTGTAATTGATCCAGGACAACAAGATACAAGTTCATAACATAAAAGCAGACCAAAAAACGCACTTTTAAACAAACTGGAAATTAATAACTATTTAATAATTCTGATAAGCTTTTCCCTGATTAGAATGTGTTTAGAATGGAAACAGCTGGAATTGAATTTTTGTTTTACTTGTTAGAATGGTCAGCTGGAGTGTGTTCGATGGATGGTGAGTGAAACAGAAGCTATTGCAGAACTCAGTTGCTCAAAAGACCACCCAAGCCTTATTCATTATGCAGGTTGCTATGGCCAGGTATGACTTTCATTTACTTTTTCAAAGAGATTACTTAAATGCTTGTATAAAAATCAGTTTAAATTATGTGTATAATTTTATGGCTTTTAATTGCAGGTGTTCTGAATTAGTTCAAATATAGCAAAATCTTTCCCCACTTAAACTGTGTAATTTTTTTTTTCATGTTTTCCCTCAAGTTTTTTGTTTGGTTGTTTTTTTGTTTTATAAGCTTTGAGTAATTGCTAGGAGAAGATTAGCGGCATATTAGGCCAACCAGTAAATCCCAAGAACATCTAGGGAGATTAGCTGCTGTGATTCCCAAAGGACTCATAGGACACATAAGAAAAGCAACAAATATCTTGGGATAGGTCACATTAGATTTCCAAGAGAGACTAATCTCAAAAAAATTTGCAAATTCTGACAACTTAAGGATTCAGTATATTGACAGTAAAGTGTGTTGAAACTTGAACATCTGTCTAGCTCAAGCCACTTCTATTGGAATCTACATAAAAAAATGTGTTCTGTATCAATCTTGTTTCACACCTAACTTATCTATAAATATAATAATGAAAAAACAGTGAAGTACAGCATTCTAGTGCTTTGCTAATGTCTGGAGGAACATATTTATGCCAATTAATTTTACTACGTTCTCTTCCCACCTAATCTGTTTTTTCCTAAGTAAACTTTGCTATAACATCTCTTCAAAGGATCTTCTCCAGGATCTACTATTCAAGAAATAGTGATTGCTTATTATTCTCTAATCTCATTGGTAGGTGGACAACTTAATTGCACAGTTTCTGCAACAGACATTAAAGATAAATCCTAGACTAATAGAATCATAGGATGGTTGGGATTAGAAGGGACATTAAAAACCTCCTAGTTCCAACCCTCCTGCCATGGGCAGGGACACCAAACCCCACTGGGATTTTGCTAATGGTTTTTAATCTTTTTAAGAGAGAACACATAAAATATAACCACTAAGAAAATCATTCTTTCCTGTGGAAGTGTGATTGTCTCATTCAATGCCATACCATTATTGTGGTTTATTTCTGCTGTTGACTTGTCCTTTCCAAGCATAAATTTACTGTAGAGGAAAGGAAGAGGAGGAGGCAGGTTGGGGAGGCTATAGACCTGGAAGTCTACCCTTTGTGCTGCTTTTTCCATAGGCACACTGACTTCCTTGTTTTCATGCTGTGCAAAGACCTCCTTTGCCTTTTCTCCGCTCACTTACTGGTGCAAGTTAGAACCCTGCCAGAGACATAGATTCATGGTGTCCTGCTTTCCATAGCAAGTTGGGCCTGTAAACCCAGCACTGAATATAGGGAAGCTGTGAGCCAGTTCAGAACTGGTTTCAAGAAAAGTGTTTTTGCTACTGAGAAGAAAAAGATTGAAAGAGAAAGTTGCATGTGAACTTAAGTTGATATCTTCACTTGATTAGCCTAATTTTGTCTTCGTCTTTAAAGATATTTATATAAACTAAATCCAATGAAGCTTTGGGGTTTTTTCAGTGAGCTATGCTGTCTACTGCCAGAAACAAATCTGGCACACTTTATCTAGATTCTTTTAAGAGCAGAACGGAAGCTCTGCTGGTTGAGAAACACCAGCTGCAATCAGCCACCAATGAAATTTGAAAAGGTGATATATTGATATATACATTGCTGCCAGATTTTCTTAGTTAGCTGAATGCCAAAGAAAGTTCACATGTAATGGCAATTATCTTTTTTTTTTTTTTTTAATAATCCATAAACAATCTGCAAACATGAAGGAGTGTTGAGGCTGAAGGAATGCCAGACTATCTTAGCCAACTGTGTTAAGAAGAAAAAAACTTAGAGAAATTTAAATGCTTAGTTGGCACTGTCCTCGAAGTTTTAATTTATTTTACTATTACTTACACTAGAGATAATCTGGGTAAACACTTGTCTTGGCAGAGTTACAACAGTAATATTTTCACAAGGAAGACCTGTTTCTAAAACAGTCAGTCCATCCATTGTTTCCCTAGGCATTATAGATATGCACACCATATTTTCTTCAACAATTATAATTTAGAATGGGCAGCAAAGGTGAGTTCATAGCAAAGCTCCCGTGTTAAAGGTCATCAAACCACACTCATGGCCTGACTCCAAAGAAATGTCAGCAATATTATATTTTCCCATTGAGAGAAGGACTGCATAAATTGATCTGATGGAAGAGCACAAAAGCTTAAAGTTGCCCTGTAGCCTGGTCACCATACGTTTTAGCAAAGGTTTCGTTAAGCATGAGATTATGCAAGAAGAAACTATGATTGTTGGCAGGTCTCTTCATGCTGGACATGAGAACACAGCTTACCAGCTTTGCCTGGCACAGTCACCATGTCACAGGACAATGGTGGCGTGGTCATACGTACACATTGTGCTAGCTCTGACTAAGCTTCACAGAGCTGTAATTTCTTTCCAACAAGGATGTTGCTGGTACTATGGACTGCAAAGGTAAAAGGCAGAGGGTGGGGAATGCTGAGGGTTTGTGACCTGATGGTGATACAGTGCTGGAGAACACAATGGAAAGGAATGTATGACATTCAGATATGCAGATGCCTAACAAAACACCTTTTTTACACATCAGCATGTTTGCGTGCCTGTCTAATGTCATTTTTACAAGAGTAATAAGTTGTTTTCACTCACTCCTACTCCTCTACTATGAGGGGATATTGGGAATGGTTTAGTTAACATTTAATTAATATCAAGTGAAGGGGCTAGGGTTAACTGTAGAGTCAGTACTCTTCACCATGCTAATCCTTATATTTGTCGTCCATGTAATGATTTAAATGGTCTTTCTTAGTTGTACACTCTCCAAAAGCCAGCTGACGGAACAAAAGTCTGCAGCATGTCCCAAATGTTCCCAGAATCTTTTTAGGGGCAGGTTTGAATTATTGTATGTCTAGAATATGCCAGAAGGATGTTAGTGACTGTTACAACCTGAGATAATTGTAAGTCTTAGAAATACTAGATATACTGAATAATCAATCAGTATTTATTAGATCCTGTTGCGTAATAAAAAAGTGATTATTTTCCATTGTCTTCATCTCATCAATTTTCTTATTATCCTTCATTTCGTCTGAATAAATTGAGTTGATGACTATAAAGCTACTCTGAGAACACTATTCTTGCAACATGAGTGTTAGTAAAGTGATATGTGGAATATTTTGATGTATGATGCTTTCATTTTCCCTAGTTGTATATGAAAAAAAATATTTGTTTTCTTGGTTTTTTGTTTTGGTCACAGATAAATTTGTTTAAAAATATAGTCATTTGAGAGAAACACAAATTGAGTAGGACTATGACTTTGTGCCTGTGATCACTTGATATATATTGAATATAGCCTTCCAAGCACTTGATTTCTGTGCTGACAAGATAAATTAATAGAAAACATCATTTACTTCATGCTGATCATGATCATAAAGTTACAAAACATGGCTAATATTCTAGTCCCTATTATATTCCAAAGAAACATATGATTTCAAAGCGATAGCTGTCTTCCAATTTTGCAGAGCAGTTTTGCTAAAATATTTTTCTTTTAATTATTAAAACATAAGGGTAATTCACAGAAGTAGTATAATTCTTCTTCATTCCTGGCCAACACCACCAACATTTTGAGAAACTGCTCAAAAATATTTTTAAAGGGATGTGTGATCTGAAGTTATCTCTCCATGCTGGCTGTCAGCTTTAATGGGCATTCGGCCAAGGAGAAGTGAAAATACCTATGCCTTGACTCTGTAATAAAAAGAAAATTGCTGTTAAAGTGAAGATATGAAGAAGACACTCGTCAGATAGACTATTCCTCTGAAGTAGTAAGCAGAAATCCAGGTGCTTGAATGGACAGAATTGTTTGGAGTAGACCTAGAAGAGTCTTATAATCCCTTCTCTTTTCATTGAGATTAAAGTTTCTGTGATATTTTTATAACAAAAAAATTGTTTTATACCCAACCTTCCTAGAATTTTCTTTCCTCATTTTTATTCTTTCTCTCTTCTACCTGTTTTCTGCTCAGAGTCCTATACATGCTTTCAATACTGTTTTGTTTAGATACACTTCACTTTTACAGACCCATGTATCTGACTGGGTGATTATGTACTTATGTGTCACTGAAGCTACTGAAGTGCTGTGGGTTAAGTCTGTGGATCAGTGCTTGCCTCAGCAACACTAGAATCTGCAAAGCCCTTTTGAACTACAGCTTGTGTCAGTATTACACATGATCAATATCAATGGAACGCACTGAAAAAAACATAGGTACATAAAGAAGTTTTAAGCTAGGAAGTCATTTATTCTTTTCAGTTATACAGATGCAAAAACCAGGAGCAAAGCTGTAGTCATCTATCCTTTAATGGACCTTGCATCTCTAGATTTATTCTAGATGTTCAATATGTATCATATTCAATAGGGCAAAATGAAATTTAATCTGGAGAGGCATGGAAAGTTCCTAGAGAGAAGAAATTTTTTCCAAATAAACCTGCTGGGGAAAACAGGAAAGGAAATAAGATTTAGTGCACTTATATAAATTCTCCACTGTTAGTAAAAGATACCCAGATAAATGCTTATTACACCTGTTTACACACAGAAAAAGTCCTGCTCGTACAGCATTAAGTTTGTACCTTAGTTTTGACTTTCAGACTTTCACTTGCACAAGTTTTTGCAGTCCAAGCCTCCCCATCCTTCCCAACATTTAGGACATGCAAATGGTCCATTAGTCAATACACTGAGAGCCTAGGGTAGCAAGATTTCCTCATTTTAATTGTGTTGCTTCTCCTCTAGCACAACTACCCAGAGCTGGGGAATGGCTATAGGTTTGAAGAATCTAACTGTTCAGCTCTGTGATCTGAGCATACTCCTGTTTTAATTTTCCGAAGGGGCTTGTAAATTTCAATCAAATGTCACAAGCTCATTTTCAGATTGATATATGGGTTTTTCTGCCTCAGATTTTGTCATCAACACAGAGGCAGGCATGATCTTTATGTACAGTTTCTCAGAATGTGTTACTCATATTTTTCCTATTATGTGTCTAACAAACACACAAAAAAACCACCCACAAACAAACAACCCAACAGCAACAAAAACAACCCAAACCCCAAAAGCCAAACTAAAAAAAAACCAAACCAAACAAAAAAACAAACAACACAAACAACAACGACAAAAAAAATCAGCAAAACAAACCAGAGACCCATGATTCACTAAGTCCTACAAAGTTAAGAGAAACTGAAAACAAGGAATTAATGGATAGTAACAGGTGGCAGTACCAGTATTCCTCTAGTATATTATTTAGCTTTTGGTTATTTCTTATATTTTCTGACATTTCTTCCCCCTTTCTCTAGGAGAAAATCCTTCTATGGCTTCTTCAGTTTATGCAAGAACAAGGGATTTCACTGGACGAGGTTGACCAGGATGGAAATACTGCTGTTCACATAGCTGCTCAGCATGGCTATCTAGGATGCATACAGGTAGAGTGATTGCTATATCACAAGCTTCTAAACATCAAGCTTGAATGACAACAACCAAAAATTATTATGGGAGATCTAAGTGGGAATAATTCTTGTTATGTTAAAATATACTAGAAGGAAGAATTTTAGACCATTAGGAGTCAGACTGAAATACTAAAACACTCTGATTTTTTGATTCTGTTCTCAATTATACTGTTGTAAGTCTAAAATAACCATTGTATTACAAGACGAATGTGTGATTATATTGTTTATACTTAAACAGCTAGTGTGTATGTTTTTGTCTTATGAAAGGGCAGCTGGTACAGATATGTGTATTCTTCTTGCTGTTCTGATATTTTCCATCTGTGGTTTTTTTTTCCGTTGTGTAGTTGTATCTCTCCAGCTTAGGGGAGTTATAACAGATAAGTTTGTTGAAGGATTTACACCTTGAATTAACCATTGTTTTCAGGCTTGGCATCTTTGAATGAATCTCTGCTAAACAATGTAGAGTGATGCTAATTTCTAACTATTTCTCAGGGAATCATCTGGGCCACTGAAAGCAATATAGTTCTGTTTTATAGAGGTACTAAAAATGGTAATTTGTCTGGCTGAAAAGGCTTACACATCTACAATACTTCTGGGAGTCAGATCTGAACAAACCAGTTTCAATACCTCTGTCCACTACCCATGTTCAATGCTGACATACCAAAAAGAGTCATAGGGTTGAACTGGATGGCTAGGTCATAGAATCATAGAACCACAGAATCGTAAGGTTGGAAAAGACCTTTGAAGTTCTCAAGCTCAACCTTCAAACTGGCACCACCACCATGTTCACCATTAAACCATGTGTTCAAGTGCCATATCCACAAGGTTTTTGAACACTTCCAGGGATGGTGACTCCACAACTTCCCTGGGCAGTCTGTCCCAGTGCTTAACAATCCTCTCTGTTAATTTTTTTGTCGTTTCCTAATATCTAATCTAAACCTTCCCTGGTGCAACTTGAGGCGATTTCCTCTTGTCCTGTTACTTGTTACCTGGGAGAAGTGGCCAACCCCCATCTCACAAAAACCTCCTTTCAGGTAGTTGTAAAGAGTGATAAGGTCTCTTCTCAGTCTCCTTTTCTCCAGGCTGAATACTCTCAACTCCCTCAGACACTTCTCATGAGGCTTCCACAGCTCCATTACCCTTCTCTGGACTCACCCTAGCATCTTCAATGCTTTTCATGTAGTGAGGGATCCAAAACTGAACACAGGATTTAAGGTGCAGCCTCACTAGTGCTGAGTATAGGGGAATAATCATGACCCCTATCCTGCTGGCCCCCTATTGCTGCCCATACAAGCCAGGTTGTCACTGGCCTTCTTGGCTACCTGGGCACACTTCAGGCTCATGTTCAGATGGCTGCAGAGCCACACCTTGGGCACCTTTACAGACTCTCTGCTTTAATCCTGTAGCACTGCATGGAGTTATGGCCCAAGAGCAGGGCTTGTTATTTGGCCTTGTTGAATCTCATACGACTGACCTCAGCCCATTGATCCAACTTATCCAGATCCCTCTGCAGAGCGCTCCTGCCCTCCAGCAAATCATCACTCCCACCCAACTTGGTGTCATCTGTGGCACACTGAGGGCACACTCAATCCCATCATCCATGTTGTCAATTATATTAAATAGGACTGACCCCCAGCACTGAGCCCTGAGGAGACCCACTAGTGACCAGCCACCAGCTGGTAACTGCTGGTAGCTCCATTCACCACCGTGCTCTGCCATCCAGGCAGTTTTTCAGTCAGTGAACAGTACATCCATACTCTGGGAAGCCAGTTTCTCCAGGAGAATGCTGTGGGAAACAGTGTCAAAAGTTTCTCTGAAGTCTGGGGAGACGACATCCACAGCCTTTTACTCATCACTTTATCATAGAAGGAGGTCAGATTGGTCAAGCAGGACCTGTCTTTCATAAACGCATGTTGGCTGGACGAGATTGCCTGTTTATCCTCTACTTGTTGCATGATGATGACAGTCAAGCTGATCTGCTCCTTGAACTTCCCTGGCACTGAAGTTAGGCTGACAGTCCTGTTTCCTGCATTCTTCTTTCCACCCTTCTTATAGACGGGTGCCACATTTGGCAACTACCAGTCATAGGGACTTCCTTGGCTGACCAGAACTGCTGGCAAATGGTTGAAGGTGAAGTAACTTAACTTTGTGTTGAATTGCAGCTGTACACCTAGTCCATCAAATTTGCTAGAACCACTAGTACATTTCAATATTTGTGTTGTCAGCACTTTGAGTGAAAGCTGTTTGGAGAAGAAATAATAATAAAATTATTCCAGGAAACTGCAGAAAGGTGCTTGATAAAGGAATTAGTCATTGGAGAAAAACAGATAAAAGAACAAATAACCACTTGGCAGAAAGACAAGAAATAAAAATTAAAGTGATTAAGTCATGTTAAGGAGGAGAACATGTCTTAGAAGCAGCAGTAATTCTCAAAATGAAACGACTCAGATATAGGTATATATATATATAGATACATAGAGAGAGAGATATATATATATCAGTAAACATGCTAGTCCTGTTACCACATACAAACTGATCCAGATCACCTTTTTAGGCTACTGCAAATGCAGATTTGCATGAGTCCAACCCTAAAGGAAATACAGCTAGTCAATTCTCATTACCTAAGCTCTTCTGAGAGCTAAATATATTTGTGCACACGGTTATATTGAATCTACAGCTGCAGAGCTGCTTATTGTTATAGCAATCTATTTATATATCTGGACACAGAGAAGACATAACTCCATAAAAGCCAGTTTGAGATTCTCACCTAAAAACAAAACTAAACAAAAACAAACAAACAAACCCCACAGGTGATAGTTAAGCTGAATGAATAGACTTGAAAAGAAAACAGATGAATTTGGAGAACACCACCATCTCCGAATTTTCTCATTGTGGGGACATATCTTTCTTCTTTTTAAAGATGTATGGAATGGACTCATGTGAGAATAAAATAAACAAATCATTACTTCCATAGTTTTATTATTGTACTGTAGACAATTACTATGATCAATTAGAAAAAAAAATGGATAGAAGAAATGTTTATGATTTACTAGCTGGGAACCCTGTTGTGGTAGAGGGTGTGCTTAGGGTTGCTATACAGTGTTTGTTTTGGATTGCTATCCCAACAGTGCCTCATTGAGCTGGACAATGCATTTGAAGGAGAAGTAAGTGTAGGTGATTTGGAACAGAGTGGTGACATCTGCAGGCTGTTTTCATGGATAAAACTAACCCAAAATGAGGCTATACCTGCTTTCCCTGTGACAAGTGAACCTTAATAAGTTACTTAGACTTATCAAGATTTTTATATTTTAGATAAATATACAATTATACAAGTTTTTTGTGTTGAAGCCATGAGAAATAAGTCAGGAAAATATTTAATGACAACAAAAATACACAGTGATAGTAATGTCATTTCACTAACACCTCACAATCTTAAGTGTAGTTGATATTTTCTTGTGCTGTGAAACAAAATAAGCCCTTTGCCCAGTAAGCTTATGGTCTAATTTAAAACAATGCAAAGTGAACAATCTGGTAAGAAGAACGACGTGGTAGAGGAGGCAGGGAAATTATAGCAGCCGCATAAAAATGGAGAGTCACAGGCTGTCTCATTCACGGTGTTTATGAGCAGATGACACTCCTGTCATGTTTCAAACTTACTTTCTGCAAGATCATAACTCTCCCTTCTTTATTTTCTTTCTTGACAAATTAAACCCAGGAGATGCAGTGCAAGAGTGTCCATAACTTTCCTTTCTGTATAGTTTTAGCAGACCAGGTAGGCTAGCAGTCCTCTTCCTCAGGTCTCTGTGCCTGCTGTTTGTGATCAACAAGGTCACTCTAATCATCAGTGGCTTACCACCTCTTCTTGGATAACACAAGAAAGAGCTCAGCCATACAATTCTTTTCCTGCATGTGAATGAGTGGTGTTAATGAAGCTGTAGTTTTTGGATGTATTATGAAGTTGTTCAGAAATTTTCTGAAGTGCTATGACCAATATGTGTCAAAGTATTACTGTGGGCATTTAGGTCCTATTCTAGGTTCTCCAGCAATGCAAATAGTGTGTAATACTGATTATCACAAACAGATGATAAAGAGTGAAGGCTTAGTCTCAGTTCTTGCTTCAGTGATTGCATGTCTTGAAGTCAGTCTGACAGGACTTTT
>JAWWEW010000088.1:18213855-18259047 GCA_035583185.1 Anabacerthia variegaticeps | reverse complement strand
GTCAGTCTGACAGGACTTTTTATGAACTTAGAACTCTCTTTATTCAAGTCCTAGAGTAACTCAAATGTTATCCTCACAACGTAGACAGTTGTCCCAGAGCAAGCTAGGCTTCTCTGTTGGTATTGTGAGTAACATGGGGATGTACCTCAAAATATAAGGGATTATTTTTCTTACAGACTAATGGCTGACATGTATTTCAGTATGTCTTCAAGGGAAAACAGGGGCTAGCCAAGGAAGTTCAAAGCAATGAGACTTCTTTCAGCATTAAAAAACCAAAACAACCAAACCTCCTAAAAGCTCTAACCTATCATTGTACAGATCTTTTTTCTGCAATAAGAAATTTGTGCCTATCTGACCTAAAGTGTCTGCCCTGTCGTTCATATTCAAACATTACTTATCTAAGGAACCAGAACCTTGAGACTGCTCTACTGAGTATTTTAAATGTAGGGGTTCTGCTGTGGTAGGAAATTGAAAGCTAAACCACAAAAGAAGTCAGGAAATACTGTAGCAATGACATTCCTAAAAGATTCCAAGGGTTTGTTGCAATACCTTGCAGTGCAAAAATCCCAAGAACAAGTACCAGACCTGGTAAGCCATTACACTCATCACCACCCACTATAAGCTGACTAGCATTGTGCTCTGAACAGTGATATTATCTAGAACAGATGTCCTTTGAATTGCACTTGCCTGTGTCCTCTTTTCTAGGTCTGCCGTGTGTAAATGTTCACAGTGTTCTGTAACACGCAGATAGGTGCATCTGAAAAAGTTTATTGCTGTGGTGCAGGAAAGAATCAGTAGGTGGCCAAATGGAAGTCCTCTGTTTTCATTTGATGATGCAACTCCCTGTATGAATGCTACAAGTGATGCTGTGCTGTGCAAACAACTGACCAGAAAACAAATTGAGTAGAACTGCAAGGGGAGAGGAAGGAATAATATAATACTTTTATAGCTCTTCTGAACCATACCTCACTCTTCCATGTTATTGTTGCACCTGAATGGTAGATTTTAGTCATATGTTTTGAGTTCAAGCTGCATACAGGCTTGTCAGTGACTGAATTCTAAAAGTGTTTGGCTTAGACTAACCTCGTCAGGCATTTTTTTCAGGAGTGCTTTGGTCCAACTATTCTTGTGCTAATCAAAAGTCGTAGCAGAGACATTTACAGATGTCACTGTTTCCTTTTGTGTTTTTACAGACATTGGTTGAATATGGAGCAAATGTCACCATGCAAAACCACGTGGGAGAGAAACCCTCACAAAGTGCTGAGCGGCATGGGCACACCATGTGTTCCCGTTACTTGGTAGTTGTGGAGACGTGTATGTCATTGGCCTCTCAGGTTGTCAAGCTAACTAAGCAGCTGAAGGAGTAAGTGTTCCATTGTTAGCAGAGTGATTGATATTGAGACAGTACTCTCCTTTGTCTTCAATTGATTAGCAGTGTCTGTTTTCTGCTTCATATATATGACATCTTCAAGTCATATTTCTGCCTTATTTCTCTACTCTTTCCTTCTCTCAAGTATTTGCACTTTCATGTTTAGCAGCTCAATTTTTCAGCTCTTCTCTTCGTGGCAGTTTGCTGTGAGCATAGGTTAAATGAATGGGAAATGAAAAGAGTATGTATGAAGCAATCCAGTGCCTTTTCCCTTTGCATACCTTGGTATCACATTATTACTGATCATGTTTTCTGTTTGCATAGAATGCTTTTACATACAGTGAGGAGGTCTTCCCAGTTACAGTGGTGGGTGTTGATGTTGGGATGAATTGCAGAAATAGTAATTGGAAGGGGTTTTTTGGACTTGAAAGGTCACCAAAGCCCACAATGGCTACTCAGGAAACATCTTTTCTTTTTGTTCTTCATATGAATTTAATATTTTAGTATCGGTTTTATTAAATGTTCTTTAAAGAGCTTGTTATTTTGATACACGGATTTTTGCAACGGTTTCCTTTAGTTGTAGGAGCAGTTTACTGTTACTTACTGTGTCAGTAGGTACATAAGACTCTTAGAAACCATCAACACTGACCTGACATTTTTTCAATGCAGATACGTGATCAGCTATCTCAGGCCATGAAAATGATGGCTGATAACCCCATGTTTAGATGAGACCGTACCATTTTATACAAGCAGCATGTATCCAATTGTAATGAGTAAAAATTACAATACCCTGCTAGCAGGAGAGCTGCAGGGTAGCCTCAGTGAGAACCTGAGGGGTTGAGGGGACTCCTCTCTGCTGGACACAATTCTCTGCAGTAGGCCTACTGCCAGGCACAGCTAAGCCTGTTGATCAGTCTTGTAGCACCTCTGTAAAAATATGTTTAAAAAAGAACAGAAAATGCCAGAGAGGAGAAGAGAACAAAAGAATGATGACAGGGAGAACAGCAAGGTCAGAGGACCTGGAGGAGCACTATGGTGGAGAAGGCAGAACCCCAAAGGGACTGTGGCCCATAGAGTACAATGGTAGAACAGGTACCTCTCTTGAAAGGATTGGAGCCCATGGGTAAGCCCACACCAGAGCTGGTGATTTCCTGAATGGACTGCAACTTGTCAAGACCCACACCAAAGCACAGGGAAAAGTGGGGGGAAAAGGAGCTACACATGAGCCCTGATCTGTGCTGCGTGTTGGCTCACTGAAAAGACTGGGTGTGACCTGCAGCAAGGACAAGAGGGGAAGAGAAGTGTCTGTAGTAAAGCCTGACAAATGGGGAGAAGAGGAGCTAGCAGTGCAGATGAATCTGGGAGTGACCTGACCTTGCAAAAGGGGAGGATGGGTATTTTAAATGTCCTTTTTGTTTCCCAAAACCCGAACCAATAATGAACTATTTATGCCAATTGACAATGAATTAAGTTTAATTAACCAAATCCAGTCTCTTTTGCCTGTAACAGTAGCTTGTAAGTGATCTCCCTGTCTTTACCTTGATATTTTCCCTTTGTGGCATCTTCATCTTCTTCTTATTCTTTTACATTTATACTGTCAAAAATACAAACAGTGAACAGAGGATTATTATAATTTTGAATTTTCATCATTTCACAGTCTGCCACTGCTCCCTAGGTATTTCAAAGTTGGTTCATTTGCTGAAAAAGACAATCATTTGACATAGAGGGGAAAAGACCCAGAATATAGGACATTTCCTGAGTAGACTGCATTAGCATCTGACTCATCTCAATACATAATGAAATTTATTTTCCCTATAATTCAGCAGCATACTTTTTCAGGCTTCAGATGGTTCCATTAAGTGCAGCAGCAGCCTTTTCTTCCTCTTCTATAGAGAGATGTAAGTCTCATGCAACCCTGTTGCAGTCTACTGAGGCAATGAAATATTCTATTTTCTGCTTGAAATAGCAGCTTCTGCATAGCTTTTGGGCTGCAGGGCTCAGATTGTGAGTGGTTTTGATAGAAGCAATGAACCATGTGCAGAGGCTCGTGCTCAGGATACAGAAAGGATGTAGGAAGAAGACTCTTACCCCATTCTGCAGTGCTTATCCTTAAAAATCCAAGGACAGTATGATGTACCTGTCTGCAACAGCTTCTCAAGAGGACGTCTAGCATAGCAGGAGAATTCATTGGCTGCAGCATCTCTGAAGATCCTGAATACAGTCTTAGTCACTTCAAATGGCTGTTACAAAGGAATAGCTTGAACTTGGGCAGCTGAACTGGCTTTCCTGTATTTTCTTCACCTATTTCTGTGAACACTGTTCTTGAGACAGAATAGGTATGACCGTATCATGATGGATTATCTGAACAGTCAATATCAACATTGAAAGCCTTTATGTGCTCCCCAGACTTTCTGATGCTGCTGTAAACATGAGCTGATCATGCAAAATGGTGAAGGCCCTTGAGGGGAAGCTGAATGAGGAGTGGCTGCGTGCATTGGTGTGTTCAGCCTGGAGAAGAGGAGACTGAGTGGATACCTCACTGCAGTTACAACTTCCTGATGAGGGGAAGAGGAGGGGCAGGCACTGATCTCTTCTCTAATTTCTGTTATTTCAATCCATCACACTATTTGAAGCCATTCCTGAAAGGAAAGCAGAAATAAAAACAATAAAATCACATTTTTCCAGAGTCTTCACATCTTTCATCTCCTTGTACCAAAGCAGCTCAGCTGACAAATACAGGGAAAAATCTTCTGAGCTGGGTGTAAGACTCCATTCAGAGAGAAAAGCCTTTATAACTGAAAGAAGGAAATAAACAGTAACTACAAATATTCCATAAAATCTTTGCAAAAGGGTAAGAACCAAGCAATTCTTTGCATAGGTAGAAAGGAATGTGGTCCACAAAGTCCTACTGTTACTGACTTCAAAATGCAAGCTTTGCTTTACATCTCTTGATAATTGCAGGAGTTTGGTCAATCCAGTGTGACTTTCTGAACAAAATAAAATATTTAGGACAGTCACAAAAGCTTCTCAAAGAGACTGTACAAAATAATTTGCATTCATCTTACTTTATGAGGTCTCCATAGGACTTACAGTCTTAGTTACTCCCTCACTGATTTTATCTGCCTTAAGAATTCTTTAGTTGCCAGTGTAGAAAATTCCTACCTTCAGTATGATTTTTATTGTTTGGGCTTTCCTGGTCTGAAGAGACTATATCAAAATTAATACTTCCACAGACTTCTTTTACAATGCTGGTTGATAATGAACCTGCATTCCAAAATAGTTGCACTGTCCTACATTTATGGACCTGGATGTGCAAATCAATTAATGAATGAGGCACTTACAAATTCTTTTGATACACTATCAAGACAAAATCTCTGGTAAAGCAAAGATCAAAGCAAACCATGAGTCAAAAGATGATGTTAAGAAAATAATTTAATATCCTCTGTTGCACTTTTTTGTATTCTGTAAAAGAAATTCATGATTTTCCTGGGACTTCATAGGAATATCTGTAAGAATAGATGAATAAAAATTTTTTGTAGTGGTGTGGTAAGTTATGTGCAAGTTGCTGGTCTTTTTGGTTGGTCGGGGGTTTTTTGAGGGGAGTATGTATTATATGGACATATGGTAAAAAACTCAGTGTAAACTTTTCAAAGCTCATATCTTTTTTCAGTTAGTTAAGACATTTTATTTTTTGTTTTGTAGAGTGACCAGTCATGTTTTATCTGAAAAAAAGTAGAGAAATAAGAAAATATATTATGAAAGATACTTAGGTAGAGCACAGTGCATCAGCCTATTCCCTGTTAAATTACTGAGCTCTCTGATGTCATTTGGACAACAGTTGGGGTCAACAGTTGCGTGAGTAGACACAGAAGGGTCCTTACATATTACTCATTGGGAACATTGTTAAACTAGGACCCCCAGAATTTGGCCATTAAGTATAACAAAGCAAGTAGACTTTCTTAGTCCTGAAGCTACCATGACTTTTGTCTCCTAAATCAGTCTGGTTTTAATTTTTGCAGTATTGCTATTTCAAGAAGCTGTGATCTCTTGTTTCCAATGTTATCTTAGATATATACATGTATATTATATATCTTTAGGGATAGCGCTGGCAAGATGTGTGGGTTTCTGTGAGTTATGCACTAGCTAATTAACCTGTGAAAATGGAGGAAACTTCAATTATTTTAGCACGATAAAATGTTTAAGTGGGATGAGAATATTAACTCAGAAGATGTCAGAGATTTCCATTAAACCTAAAAGCATTAAAAACTGTTTTAGCAGTTTTATTTAAAAAGTTTTGTTTTATTTTATTTAGCAGCATTGTTTAAATATTTAGAAATAGAAATTAAAGGAAGGACAAAAGGCAAATAGAACAAATAAATTGCATCACAACCTAATTTCGACTGGATCTTAAAAGAGAGTATCTGGGGATCTGCAATATAAGCCAATGTTGACAAATGGTAGGAGTAATTTTTAAATAGTCTAAGGAAGTGTGTGGGCTAGAGGAAGGAAAATGGAAAATTGAAGGAAGAAAAGACCTACATAAAGCATGACTATATTGTAAAATGTGATGGCAAGGCAGTATGTCAAGTTCACGTCTTTATTTCTATCGCACTTTTCAAATTCACTTTGATATATCAAAGGTAAAACACTTGTTTTCTGCCAGCCCTGCTAGTACAACCTTTATTATAAAAAGTCATCTGGATTCTTTCTGGCATTGACATTGCCAGTTATAAAGACTGCATTTGGAACTCAGCTAAATGTTCAGCTGATGGCATGCAAGCCAGAAAAGTATGCAGCTCACTGGTTGAGAACTGTCTTCGTTCTGCTCATCCAACAAGAATAAAAGTACTAATAACATATTACTTATACAGCAACAGAAGCAGATAAAAAGTCGTTTTCCCATGGTCATTTGGTCAGGACCAGGGAATGCCAATTCATTGGTACCAGGGAGTACTAATTCTGTTTCAGGTGAAAGATAGTCCAGTAAGAAAAAGCTCTGTCTTTTGTTTTCTAGTAGTTACCCAGTAATTCTGTCTGTGCAGTGTTTAGAGGCGCTGGAAATTAGTAGGCACTAAACAAGATTGAATGTTATCTGTAGTGTTGACAAGTTAAAGGGTTGTTTTAAATGTTAGAATGGAATGTCTGAATTGTATGGGAGCAGGGAAAGGGAGAAGACCTTTTTGTGGCAAATTGATCTCTTCCATCATTCTTGTAGAACTGCTTCAGGGTTTGTGGATTATATTGTTCAGCTGAGTCCTTCCTGCAGAAATAAGTATATTGCAGGACAACAGATAGCACAATAACACATCATAAATAGAAAATGGAGTTTCTAGTATGGATATCACTCTCATATTACTAACAATTTTTAGGTACTATTACAATTTTTTAAGTGTTGGTCTCTAAAGCTATTTACAAAACAGTGTAGATCATAACACCACACTGAAAGTGATAAACTGCAATGGGTATAGCACTACTGAGTATAAGGTGAGTGCAGAATACAGGTAGGACCTATGGCGAAGTTGGTCAGCAAGCGGATATGGCACAGAGGTCATATATAGCTCCATCCTGCAGCTGAAGATTGGACCAGTCCTTTCCAGTGGGCAAAACTCCTCTGAGTTTATTTGCAGATACACAAGGAAGGAGCTATTCTCTGAACTGTTGCTTAGCTGAGTAAAAGCCATCCACCAAACAAAACAAATAGCAAGTGGCTGTTTAATCTGTCCATTTTCTATTCCTTTCCACAAATAAGTGAAAATCGAAGGGCCCTGTTTGAACTTCCATATCTTTGTGTCTGAGTCACTCAGTTCCAATTCTCTGCTGCTTGTGATCACACACTTGCCCTTATTTGAAGTATAATAAATTATCTGACAAGTAAGATTCTCTCTCATTTGTACTTTTACAATGATTACAAAATGCCAACACAGATTCAGAAACAAGTACAAACTCTCTATGTTCTTACTTATAAGTTCTCTATTTACTTACTACATAAAAGTACAGGTGAAGAGGACTTCTTTCTTTTATACAAAGTTGAAAGGCTAGTATCTGTTATCCTGTAGCTTACCAATGGAGAGTTTTGCAGCTTGAGGTAAACAGTCTTACATTTTCTTACAGGCAGACAGTGGAACGTGTGACATTACAGAACCAACTCCAGCAGCTTCTAGAAGCCCAGCGGTCCGAGGGCAAGTCACTGCCCACATCCCCAAGGTAAGGTGACTGGAATTATACTGCAGCCTGGATTTGCACATTTTCATGGTATATCAGTTATCAGGAGAAGCTGTCATCTGGCTAAGTAGTAGATGTGTTCTGAAAAGAAAATATGGGGGGGTTTACCTTGTAGACTCAAAGCTGAGCTTCTAGAATTTGACAGTGTGTAATGTTGATAAATATTGGACTTTTTGAGTATGAACTAAATAGTCCCTGTTTCCCAACAGAGTGAAAACCAGTTTTACAGTAGAATATAATATATTTTAAATTAGGTGAACAGCAGAGGAGCCTAGAAACTCCTAAGAAAGTTTGACCTTGTGATGGTTCACCATACATTACTGCTAGCAGTAATTTATAAACCCAGTTACCAAAAAAACATACTTTCAGATTAATAAAGCTCCTTATACTCATTAAATCTTTTACCTGCAGTAGCTTGTATAAAAAGTCAAAACTCTAAAAATGTTATGTATTGATTACATGCCATGTCAGAAGTTGCAGAAAGGAACACAAATTAAGTTTCAAACATTAAAGAGGAGGACTGGATCTCTGATGGTGAATGCATGAAGTCAAGCAAGCACAACTTTCCTCTCACAGCAATCTGAAGATTACTTTGAAAGGAATTAAGCAGCTCACATGCAAATAGAACTTGGTTTATCATTACCTTCTAATCCATTTTCCTCTCTGTAATACATACACAGTCCTTCTCCATATTTCAGAGCTACATATTGTTAGGGAGCTACATATATGTGAAAGTATAAAGCCAGCACAAAAGCTTCTGCAGGCATTGATGATCAGAGCCTTGGGTCATCAAGTGTGAACTCATAGGATGAGTTACTGCCTTTTTTCGTTTCTCACAAAATCTCAAGCCTTTTTTTGTACAAGTGCTCCATGGCCCTGAATTTCATGTGTCACTGTTTCAGTCATGTGCAAATAGTTACAATAGTAGATAACAAAGTCTGGGTTGGAGATGCATTTGTGTAAAGGAAATTCAGCTAGGAAAGGGCTTAAACTCCAAACTCCTGCTGAAGAAGAAATCCACACTGGAAAGAATTTATTTTTCCATTTCTTGGCAATCTTTTTGCTCCCTGTCTGCCAGCTCAACAGGGACAATGGAACCAAATGCTGTCTTCCAGCTCTTTTGGTTTCTGTGATTTTTGCTGACTAGTCTTTCCAAGTGGTTTTGGATCTGAGTACTGGTGAGCACCACCACTGTTTTACTTTCAGTATCAGATAAGATCATGTCAGAACAGATCTCTTGTCATTCACTATTCCTGAAAAAGGCTGGGTTTCAACATAATTTTAGTTAAATGAGCAAGTCTCAACTCTGTTTTATTTCATGTCTGGCTACCACTTTTCCTTCCAGTTAGAAATGACTTGTGGATATTATCATCCCAGAAGCTGGTAGCAGATCTAAGAGAACCTATCCCATTTACTAGAAATGTCTACTATAGATAAATGCATATTCTTCAGTGTCTGTTTCAATTTGCTATAGAAAAACAAAGCACAAAATTAACTGAAAATGAAGTGGCTAGTATAGGCATGTGAATTTTTTTACAGTGTGAGAACTATGGAATCATCAGAGCATAAGCTGCTTGCCTGCCTCACAATAACCTTAATTTTGTCATCTTGTCCTTGCTTAGAGAAAAAGTGGTTTCAAATAAGAATGTGAAGTATTATGAGCTCTAGCATATGTCAGGTGGAAGGAAAAGGTCTCTGTAATTTACATTCTTTGCAATTCAGGCTTACTTGGAACTGCTGTTTCCTTGTTATAAAACATTTGGAGTTCTAAATTTAATTTATTATTATCATAGTATTGAAATACATTTATGTCACCTTTCTCTTGCTTTTCAGTATTTCATATATGAAAAAATTTTGAGTGCAAATGGCCCTGACTTTTTTATGAGGTCTTATATGGCTATTATTAGTACCAGATGAAGTTTAGATTTATGAAATCACTGCTATTTGGAGAGCTGGTCCTTTCACAGTACTTGGAATAAGCTACTTTTGTATTATGATGTGACTAGGATAGTAGGCATTTAACCTTGTGGTGTTTTTTTGCCTTTTAAAACTTGTCAACTCCCACAAATAGGAAACAGTAATTTCTCTAGAGTTTTCCTCACGAAGTCATATTTGGTGTGTAAGTAACAGTTCTAAGTTTTGATTTTAAGGAGTTTTCTTTGTAAGAGATAGTGAAGATACTCAAATCCTAAATAGGAGTGGAAGCAGGGTTACATCATTCTCTATGTAATCTTTGCTGTGGCATTGTAGTAATTAATTCCATGTGAGTAGTGATGAAGAGGATAAATAACAAAAAGCTGAGACAGACACATACACTAGAAATGGTAGTTTCACATTTTAGATGTGCATTAATTTTGCTGTGGCATTTCCTCTTTTTTTTTTCTTTAAGCTTGCCATCATCTCCTGCTTCTGGCAAACCCCAGTGGAAACCATCTGAGGCAGATGAATTGTCTCCACCAAAAAGTAAAGTGAACACGCAAGACGGGATTCAGATTCTTGGCAGCCTGGGAACTTCTAGTCGTACTCGAGCCAAGATAAAAGATGAGGACTCAGATAAAATCTTGCGCCAGTTGCTGGGGAAGGAAATCTCTGAAAATGTCTGTATGCAGGAAAAGCTGACTTTGGAATTTCAGGATGCTCATGCAACCTCCAAGAACGTGAAGAAGATTTTGCCAGAGAAAAGGGAGTTGAAGTTAGCCCGACTGAGGCAGCTGATGCAGAGGTCTCTCAGTGAGTCTGATACAGATTCAGCTAATTCTGAGGACCACAAGAACACCCCTGTGAAAAGAACTGACAAACCAAGGCCTCAGCCTATAGTGGAGAGTGTTGAGAGCACAGAGAGCTTGAACCTGCTGCTTAAGAAACACACTTCCACAGCAGGACGCCGCTTCCCTTTTGGTATCAAGGTCTCTAAGTCTGTGGACGGCCACAGTCCTTCCCCTACTTCAGAGAGCAGTGATCCGGATAATGAAGCCCCATATCAGCCTGGTACAGTACCGCAGAACCAGTTTTGTGGAGACAACCCTCCATCCAGCTTGGATAGTGCCACTGCTCAAAAGGTTGCCACAAGCCCTAAGAGTGCTCTCAAGTCTCCATCTTCAAAGCGCAGAACGTCTCAAAATTTGAAACTTCGCGTAACTTTTGAGGAGCCTGTGGTGCAGGTGGAGCTAGCAGAGTCAGAACTAAATGAGGAAAAGGATAAAGATCGGAGCAAAGGGCTCATGCGGGCTACATCCAGCTCTGGGGAGCATGTAGGGGACCAGCTGAAAAGGCCTTTTGGAACCTTTCGGTCCATAATGGAGACACTGAGTGGCAACCAAAATAACAACAACAACTGTCAAACAGCAAACCTGATCAAAACCTCATCAACACTGCCTTTTACCTCATTAGGAAGGAAGATGACAGACAGCAAGGGAAATCCAGCAGTTCTCTCAAAAGGAAGAAACAAACCAGTGAGTGCACTGAAAGAAGGAAAGGGCTTCTTTTTTCTAGTCTCTTTAAGTAATGAATAAGTTTGACAGCTCCTTCCTCTTCCCTTGCTATAGCAAAAGAATGCACACAAATACTTTATTGTATTTGACTTGTAGAAATCCCATCACTTTTTAGTTTTGTAAGGCTTTTCCAAAGCGTGGCAGGTATTGCTTGTGTATAGAGTATACTCTTAGGTCATAAGGTCCACGGGTTCTGTGTTGAACGTTTTCCACAGAAACATGATTGACATGGAAATGATGTTTCATGTTGCACTGAGTGACAAAATGTACAACAAGAATGTCACTCTTGAAACCATGGGATATCTGAGGAGTAAATAACTGAATGACTAGCCCTGTCCTGTCTTACAGCCAAGACTGATGAGGCCAGAAGAATAAGAAATATAACGAGGAAAAATTGCAGACATGGTCCTTTCTGCTGCTGTGGGAGCTACAGCCTTGTTTGTCCACCTTCTCCTCATAGCACAGAGTGTTCTTGTGTCAGAGCATATGGTTGGTCTGTAGCAAAATGTACTGGATCCAGATCATCCCCTCTTTGCAGTCAGCAGTGTCCTTCTGGGATCCCAACAGAAAGAGGAGTGTCTGCATTTAAGAGGCTGGCTCTGTTGTTTAAAAGAAAGGAGAAAATACTTTAAACAAAGATATCTTCCAAGAGAAAGATATATTGAATTAAAGAGACAGAGATAGGAAATACTGTGGGTGTAGTGTATTTGTTGAATGGAGAGAAGCGTGAGCATCTGGAGATAAAACAGTTCGAAGTCAAGCTGGGAGGGAAGGAGTGGATGGAAAGACATGAGGCAGAAGAATAATTTCAAGATGAAAAGAAAACTTAAAGCTGGCCAATAGGAAGAGGAGAAGGATTAGTGAATTATATATACTATAAAAAGTATGACAGGGTAATGAGAGAAAAACACAGGAAAATCTTAGGCAAAGAGGAGGAAAAATGAGTATGGAAAAGAAACAGTGGAAAGAGAGAACTGGGAAACAGTGAGCAGTTAGTATTAGTGGGTGCTGCTAGAACAGTAGTGGTAGCAGACTGAAATGAAGTGAAATGAAATGAAATGAAAAATGAAAAATTCAGAAGAGACGTAACAGGCTAAATAGAAGTAGGACTGCATTTCTTAAAGTTTACTCAGAATCACAATATGAACTACTGGTCTGATTCTTTAAAGACATACACCATCTAGCTGAACATCCAATTTAATACAGAAATATTTTATAACACAATGGCTTTTTTTTTTTTTCAAATTAGTGACTCAGATTTCATAGTGACAAAGGAAAAGACATTCTGTCTTCAAAGATGTTCTGATAGATTGCAAGGTCATGGGCAGTTTTCATAGTTTCCTAAGAAATTTGAAGAATTGTATGAGATAATACTGACAGTATTGATGTTTGCACTGTAAAATGCTTGTTGTATGTGAAAAGGCCATATTTGCCTGTCACTCTTGCCAACATCAAAACTATGGAAAGAGTAAATTTTCATACCAATCCAAAGGACCACTGCACACATCTCAAAGAGGTAACAGATTCAGGCTTAGAAAGAAATCTATTGAAATATTATTGTGGCTATCTAACTGCATGTTTTGGTATATTTCCATGTTATGCATGTTGTAAGTTCAGTGCATGCTTTTAACTGATATGATGTTGTACTTCCTTAGGATCCTTACTTCAGCTACACCAGTCTTTCCTCTAGCACATTGAATGAAGAACTTCTGTGTAATTATGCATGGTATGTGCTTATGCATGGTAATATTTAGCATCTCTGTTGCTTTGTTTTCTCAATTTATATGTGTTTGCTAATGCTATTTGTAACTGGGGCACTAGAATCTATTGATTCACAGGAAGGGAAATAGATGAACATCTAAATTCCTAGAAAAGCAGAAATTTATGATGGATTTCTGCTGATGTCACCATTGAACTGGCTACAAGGTTTGAGTTCCAAGCAAGTACAGAAAGTATTCATACTCATAAATCCACCAGGGTGTCTAGCAGAAGTTGGCTGAGTATTCTGCCTTTGTTGAATGAAAGTCAAGAGCCAGATGAGAATGGAAATTAAATTTCCTCTCTTGAGGAGAGCAAAAAAGACCACAGTTCATCTCTAAACAGAGTACAGAGAACATGAGACAGAATGCTGTACTTTAAGTCTACTGCTCTTTTATTTTCACACATTTTTCTTACTCTCCCTTAGACTTTGAAATTAAATCTGGTTTTTGAAAGTCTGATTAACTATGATTGTGTTCAAACTCCACAAATTGGATATGTTCCATCAGGACTATTCAAGCAGAGAGATCAGAAATTCAATAACCAAAAAGATATGTTGGGTAAAGAACATTTAAGCCATTAGAGAGTGTCCAAAGGAGGGCAACGGAGATGGTGAAGGGCCTTGAAGGGAAGCTGTATGAGGAGTGGCTGAGGGTGCTTGTTCTGTTCAGCCTGGAGAAGAGGAGACTGAGGGGAGACCACATCTCAGTCTACAACTTCCTTGTGAGTGGGAGAGGAGGGTCAGACACTGATCTCTTCTCTCTGGTTACCAGTGGCAGGACCCGAGGGAATGGCCTGAAGTTGTGTCAGGGGAGGTTTAGGTTGCATATTAGAAAAAGGTTCCTCACCCAGAGGGTGGTTGGGCACTGGAATAGGCTCTCCAGGGTGGTGGTCACAGCACCAAGCCTGACAGAGTTCTAGAAAGCATTTGGACAATACTCTCAGGCACATGGTGTGATTCTTGGGGATGAAAAGGTTTATTTTATAAGCAAATACTTTCTAAAAATTACCTCCCATTTTTACTCAAATCTTAACACTTACAAATTCCTTTTTCTTTTCCTGAGATGTAAAGTAAGACTGATGTTCATCATTCTGCAATTCAGGAGCCTAAATTACTTCCAGATTATTATTTTCTGAATATCTAATATATTTATCATTTTGTCCAGTTTTTTTCCTATTGCCAGGAACTTCCCATACTTGAAAACTCAATTTCCATAATGGAAATGGGAGCTTTGTTCTGAAGTCATTGGCACAATATATATGAAACCAGAAACAGAACTGTAAGATTTCCAAGAGATTTCATTCTCTTCAGAAGACAAAGAGGGAAACTGCTGTGCAGCAGTTTGAGGGAGCATCAGTGGGCAGCCTCCAGTCAAAACATCCAGCTGCCTGTCCAGACCATAGAGTAATACAAAACCATTAATCTCACCCTTTTGTTAGAGCCGTCTCTCAGAGGTAGCCAGTTGTTGAAATTTGGCACTGCCCTGTGGAACTGCTCTTGTGTGAGAAATCCCTTACAACATGGCGTTTCCCAGAATCAGTGAGAGACAGGAAAGTTCTGGCTGCCACTGAAGATTTGTGGAGTCACCTGCTGGGAGGGTGATGACTGGGCCTGAACTCCTGGCTATCCCTCCAGGCACTGCTGGTTCAGGCACCATGTCCTGAAGCTGCCCCCATGGCAGTGGACACATGGAGAATGAGAAAGTAGGAAACAAGGAGCAGAGTCCACAAAAGGCATAGCTTGAGGAGACACAAATAGTACCCACAAATTAGGACAGAAGTAAGTAAATTGTGTGCCAGAGTCTGTGTCATGAGATTTCCAAAAATTACATAAGAATGGAAGTTTTATTGTGCTTTTCAGAAATCAGAATCCAGATCCAAAGCCTGTCAGAGCTTCTAAGCCAGCTTTTGTCATACCTCTTAGTATCTGTTGCAGTTTTTGAATGGCAGAATGGGTGCCTGTTGTTAGCCTGTTGTATGATGCCCAGTAGCTGTGAAATTTAAATAATAGAAGAACATCACCATTGTGTACACTAGAAGCCACTGCACAGAGTCTGAATCTTCCCTGGATGGTATGGGGAGACTATGTAATTACCGTTTCAGAACTATTTTGAAAAAAAATTCTAGAAAAGAGTATAGTCTTTGGTTTTAAACATTTGTAGATTGTTATATTGGGGAGTTATATTTCAGGACAGAGTTGAAAACCTGTTTTAACTCTAGATCCTTATATAGGAGATTTTATTAGCATCTTTTGAAATATGAAGTCATTATACAAAATCTACCTTCGGTGAGATGACATTCCTGCCCACCAGTTTCCAGCTTCCTTTTCTTCAGCTTCTGTTTATTTAATTTGGTTTTTTTTTTCTTCTCATACAAAATACCTAAGTACATCAAGGCTTTGTAGTTTCTTTTTTTTAAATTGGCCGCAGCTTAATAATAGAGGACTGTGCTAAAATGTTCAGTGGCCTACTAAAATTTGATACACCGCATTTTTCTTAAAGCCTCAGAGGAAATTTCAGATATTCAGGATGCTTAGGGATAATTTTTTCCCCTTTTGGAAGGATTACATATTACAACTCCAAGCAAATACTTGTAGTTTTTACCATCTTCCCACACCTTAAATCATCTAAGATCTGCATTACATTAAAGTAAGCACTGGCTCACCATATTGGTAGAAACTATCAACAGCAAAAATTGATTTATACATTGGGGGAATCAGCAGAATCCACTGTCAGATTTCTGTCACTAAACTGGGCCTGTTTCTAAAACAGTAAGTGGATCTAACCTAACAGATATCGCACTGCCAGACCTAGTGCTAGGTAAATTACAACTTCAAATATATACTCCAGAAAAAGAATGCTTATCTGTATGTTTAACAAAATAGTAACAATTCAAACTAGTACAGTGTAACATCACTATGAAAGTAATTTTAGCCTTGTGTCAGACAAGTTACATTTGTTCTGTTGTGAACTGCTATGAGAATGCATCACTGCTTGCTGCATGAGGGGATGTTTAGTGCTTCTGGGATTCTATAGGCACCAGAAGATGCTAAAAAATTTAATTAGGAATTTGGTTACTAATTAGTAGTAGCGGTAATACATTTTCTCCAGGTCAGGTGGCACAGTTGTAAAAGGCATGTCTTTCAGTATTGTCACCTAGAGATATCTGCATTAGCTGAAAATTATGTTCTTATAACTGTAGAGTTGCAAAATGGGGTCTTTGGAGTGTCTAGCAACCATCTACATGGGGGATTTCACCCATAGGGTCTTTCAGCATTGCAGGTTTAAGCTCATGCAGTAGTTAATTAGCCTTTGAAAGCAGCCTTTAATAAAGCTACATGGTTAATGCTAAACATACTGTTGATAACAGCAATGCATGATAGGTGCCAAAAAGTAGATGGTGGCAAAGCATTTTACCTCAGACTCATTCCTACAAAGTCTGCCTCTCCTGGCTCAGTTCTTTGTCTTCTGCTCTTGCTTTGGGTATGTGACAACAGTAATTTAGATTAATGAAGGGGTTATTAAAATAAAATGATTCCTCATGCCCTCTGATTAAGACCCACAACTGTGATCCATAAGAAGGTCACCTTCTGTTAAATTCTGAAATAACCACACGGTAATCTAACCATCCTATCCTTGGGAATATCCCCTATCCTTGGGAATAAGTGTTTCTTTGTGATGATTGCTGACTAAAATAAAGCTATTCTGGTTTACAAGAAGCAGGCTTACAAAAACGTGACAAACTTTTTTATATGTAGACTATTGCCCTCACTCTAGCATCTGTCCTTTGCAGCAGCAAACCAGGTAGTAGTGATTGTATTGTAGGAGTTTGGCTGTTCAGTAGTATAACTAAAAGTGAGATTTTTAACTGGTTTGAAAGTTGCTGTGGCCTGGATGCTTAGTCAACAATAAATTGGAAGGTTAAATGAAGAGAGTGGGAACATACTGGGAATTCAGACCAAGGACATATGAAAGAAAGTGAAGAAAATGAGTGTTACAAATATATAGTGATTAATTCCTTCACCTTAACTGGCAAGCTATCATTCAAATCTCATGCACAATAGATAGATTTACTTTTTTTAATTTAAATTTGTCTAGTGGGAAAATGGAAATACACTATAGAGAGGTTATCCTCAACTGTGTATCTAGTAAAATCTTAATGACTTGAATTGCCTTTTTACCTAAATTAAAATATTAAAACACATGTAGACCCCATGTCAGGAAGATAATCACTGCTTGCCATTTTCTCTATGGTCTTTGCCTCTATCTTCTACTTAAAGCAGACACATAGAGTAAATATCATGAATCACCTTCTGAATGTGTTAATTTCTCTCTGATGAATATTAATGGGGAAAAGATGATTCCATTCCAGGCAGAGTCAGAAACCAGTAAGATATATCTAATGTGGGTCTTTTCATCACTGTGATACTTTTCACTAAAGGACAAGGAATTTCTTGATGTTCTTGCATTATTACCAGAACATTACAACAGTGCGCTAATTAATGCCGTGACTTAGAAAGCTCCTCATCATCCCATTGGTTTCCAGGTTTGATTTCAGAATGAAAGCTACAACTCAGTAATAATACAGACTATTGAAAAAATTTTGTGTCATACATGTCTAGAAAAATAAGCTCAGAGTGAAATATTAGTTCAGACTTCAGTACATGCAAATGGAATAAACTGGTAAATAAGTACAGCTTAAATCCCTCTATATTGTTAATGTTACCATGAGTAATTGTCTTTTTTTTTTTTTTTTTTCCCCAGGCATGATGACATCAACTGGAAAAGCCAGAAATCTGTCACTCAAAAGAGTAATGAAGAGCCAGAGCTGCAAGAATTCTTCCTCTAAACCACATCATGATGTTTTACTTCATTTGAAATACCTGAAATATAGCCTTTTGAAACACTAATATGACATACCCCTCACCAGCAAAACAGCAGCTGTTAGGATGCCTTAATTTGTAGCAGTTAGACCATATACAAAACTTTTTTATGATATATGTGTATATGTAACTTGTTTGTAAGCTGTGTTGTGTAAAGGCATGGGTCAGCAAAAGTAACAGTCTGAAAATTTTGGCAACCTCCAAAATGTTTGTTGGGCCACAGAACACATTTTGTACTTTGTGTCTTGCATGGATCTATTGTCATATACATTTATTTCCCTTTGTCGATGGCATATACTGTCAAAGTTTCAGCCAGGACTCTGCCTGCGCAGCTCTTCAGTGAGACCAAGGCAAAAGCATTGATTTTTTTTATTCTTTTTTTTTTTAGTATGTTTGTCTGTTGTTATTTCTATTTTTTGTAAAAAGGAAATAAAGATGGTGTTAATAGGACACAATGAGTACAGATACTTTTCATACTTCATTTCCTCATTTGAGCTCTAAATTTTTTATTGTACACTTTCATGTTAATCTGATAATTAGACAACATCCATACTCAGATGTCAGTTCAGTCAATTGAGTCAAGAATTGCTTTAATGTTTAGTGGTCCTTTATCAGCTTTAAAATGTGTAGAAATAAAAAAAAAAGTATAAATGCAATTTTAAGTTACCAAGTACTTTTACTTGCCAAACACTAGCAATGTGCTCAGCTGTGTTCAAATTACTGAATAATCTGTTGAAGCTCTAGTCCACATTCTCAAAGCTGTTATGATCCTTTTATTGAATGTTCTTTGAACTTTTCAGAGAAAATGAATGAATTCATTTTGTTTCTGGTAAACTATGAGTACATTCTTCAAATGTGTCATACAGCACAACATCCAAAGCAGACTACTAGGCAATCTTTACTTGTCACATTTATTTATATAAAATATATGTGTATATGTTGGCTTTATTTTGATTATATTGATTTATTTCCATTTGAAGACTGCTATGCTTTGCTGAGAAAGAGCCAAATACATGGGGATTTATTTTACTGACTGTTCTGATAGACTATAGGGAAGTCAAAAGAAGTTTGCGAAAGAAATTTTTTTATTTGTCAAAAAGACAGTCATAGAATCATAAAGTGATTTGGGTTGAAAGGGACCTTTAAAGATCATTGAGTTCCAACCTCCCTGCAGTGGGCAGGGATATAAAAATTATGATATTATGAAAACTGAATTTCTGCAATTGCAGAACTAATAACTAAAAAATGTGGACATGTGAGGATTTTGATTAAATACAATGGAGTTGCTTTCTGTGCAGTTTCTTATGCCTGTTTTTTTGCTGTGTCTGTCTTAACCATTGGGCTTCATTTTTCATCAGTGAGGAGGGAGAAAGTTCCTGAATGTGATTCATTGTAGCTATTAGAGATATCTCATTTACCAGGAGTACCAGCTGTCCCTTCCTACTTCCTACAGGGAAGTGGGATAGTAAAGCTCTTGAAAAAGTTATGATATTTGGATGTTTTTCATTAAGTGAGATAAATGTCTTTGTGTCAGTCTTCAGAGTTGATGTCACATTTGGCCATACATGTTTTGGACCAAGATGACTGAATGCACCAGGCACCCCGTTTGTAGGCTTTTTTTAAGGACACAGCAGTACTGGATACCATGGGGCCAATTGAGACACCAGAAAAACACAAAACAAAATCGAACAACCCCCACGCACACACCTGCCCCCACCAAAACCCCAACAAAACAAAATCACCCAGCACAAAAACAAGCCACACAAATAGAAACTAATAAAAGCATGTCCTTACAAAAATGGAATTCAGAAATTCATTCCACAGTTCTTATCTGTCAGTTGGCAACACTGTGATTTTTGAGCTAACATGATAAACCTAGCACTCTAGCTGACCTGAGCTCTGTTTTTTGAAGAAACAACTAAACCTCCAAAAATATCTGTGAGCTGGGAAAAGCAATACCTCTAGCTGGGCCTCCTGTCGTCTCTGTGCATATGAAAAATCTGAATACAAAATGAGAAGAGACACCTGTGCTGCAATTGCCAGTGCTGAAAGAGAGCTAAAAGGAGGTTCTGTGTCTGGTAGGTGGGCTTAAAACAAACTGACAATTGGCATTTTTGAGAGCGTGAACAAAGTTGGTTGTGGTCCTGTGAATGGCAGAAGCAGCAATCCCTGCTGAATGATCCTGACAGACAGGAGATGTGTACAGTCTGCCATAGCTGTCTGTAGTATAGCTGAAGCAGAGGATAAAACTGAATTTCAGTGAAAAGATTTAAAACAGACTAGGATTCAAGTATTGTCAAGTCCTGGAAGAAAGAAGTTGTTCTGGAGACTAAGGATTTAAAATTTCTCTGCTCTCTGCAATGTAGCGATTTCTAGAGTATATTGTCAGACAGCACATGGAGAATCATATGCAAGTGTCCTAGGGCAATAGAGATTACCACACAATATAGGCTTGGGGTGGCAGAAGATGTTTGGGGTCAGTGGGTAAAGTTACCCATGGCTCCTGAGCACATTGTGACAGAGAGCTGTTTCAGGCCTAGCAAGTGCAGAAGAGAGGCAAACTAGATGTAAGCATGAAAAGTATTGTCTGAAGGTTTAAGATGACCTTAAGGTGTATAAACTGCTGATTTTATTGTTCCTAGTTTGTAGTTTCTTTCTTACCTAGGGCCCCAAAATCTGCACATGGTACATTCTGATGTCATGCCTATTAGAGAAATGCTGATTCTGTGATCTTCAGCTGGCTGAAGCAAGTGTGCTCTGCATATTTGTATCCTTAGTAGCTATAGAATCCAGGGGCCATAGCTTTCTGTTCAGTTTGTAATCCTCCAGGCATATCCCTTCTGGCATGAGTATAAGTGAGGCTTCTGTCAGTGAAGCATAAGCATTTTCCAGAGATAGACGAGACGATCAGGGAATTTCTGGCAAACATTCTCAGAAAACACCAGTTAGCCAAAGCTTTTAACCGGAATACAAACCCTTTATCATTACAGCTCATGCAGGAAAGCTCCTCCTCTGTCCACTCAGAAATTTTTTATCAAAGAAGGCTGTGATTTACTAGTGAACTAGTGTGTGTCCTAATAAAACTCTGGACATCACAGGTACAAAGAATAACTATTCATGTTCTGTCACCCCCCAAAGATGTCAGAATAAGGCCCCTCTGTGTTTGTCCTGCAGTTCTGCACCAAGGGTGCAGAGAAACAGGGTGCTGGAGAGCAGTAATGAACTCCCAAGTTCAGGTAATCTCTGAACTCCTTTTTTGAGGAAGGAAAATCGTTTGCTAAGAGTCTTGGGTTTTTTCATGGTTGACCGATTAATTTGTTTCTGATATTTCAGATAAGCAGCATATGGATACATGCAGCATCAGAACTACAAGAATGATGCTTTGTTTCATCAGCATAGTGGTGGTTTATTCTTTGTCCTGCATTAATAGAGCAGTATTTTAGTAATATTTGTTTGCATTTCAGTCTCCATATTAGAGTACAAATACATTGGTTTGCTAGGTTACTAATTAATAACATAGCTACAGTCAGCATAGTTGGTATATGAAGGAGATGAAAGGGACAAGTTAGACAAACAGTTGAGATTTAATATTCATTTCACTGTAACTGTCATTCAGAAACTTTTTTGTAACATCAAGCTGACATAAGATCAATGGCATAACAAAATATGATTGACAGCAAAACTCTAAAAAAACCACTCCAATATCCACTTACTTATAACAAAATGGTAACTGTCTCAGAAACATGTTCTGTGAGAGCTGATTTGTTGAATGTTTCATCACCTACCATCACAAGCAATGTCAGAGTAGGGTCATGCAGCACAGTCGAAAGTAAAGTAAAAATGTCAGCACATCACATCTTGAGTACGAACTCATGCATTAGTGAACAGATCTCATGGTAAGACAACTTTTGTCTGCTTGTAGACTAAAATTTGCCTCCTTGTGCCCTTGAAATATCTCTTTGCCTTTTAAAAACCTACTCAAAAAAATCAACTGAATGCTTTGTGAAAAATATGGTCCCTGCATTTGTATCATCAAACTGCAAGGCTTAATTACCTGTCATGAAATGGTTTTCAATTATGTAATAGGAATAATTTCTCATATTGCATTTCCTATTCAGAAATGTCTTTCCAACTGTACATCAGCCGTACTCAAGTATAGCCTGTTACAAAGTTAGCTTTTTGTATAACCTTCTTTCTCTGTTTTTAAATTGCTTTTGAGATTAAAAGGAAGTACACAATTGTGCAGAAGTACAACACATGCCCTGCAACCAAAATGTCTTTCAGATACTGAACTGTGCTGAGTTCAAGTTGCCCAAATGTGAAAGCCCAAGCACTGGATGACCTGCAGTTCATCCTGTGCCTCTGCACAGTATCACTGCCCCACCACTTTCTTGCATACACCAGACTTACTATGCAGTCTTTGTGCCCATGTTTTCTTCATTATATTGACCACTCAATATGCAACTTTGACTCAAGTATCAGAGACTTCAGCCAGGAGAAATCAGTTAAGTCTTAATATACCACACAATCTCTTCCATCTAAAGGGGTGCTACATAGACAGCATCACCCCATCCTCGTTGCACACATTTAATAGTGCATCACCAGATTTTGTAACGCGGACTGCTTTTGTCTTAGATACATGGTCAGCTGTAAGTAATAGCTTAAACCGTCTGTTTCCTGAAGAGCATGTTACTCTTTGACATCTACAGAGTCACTTCCTTTCCCACTCAAACTGCTGGGTGTTTTGCCAGTATGTTTACTGGCAAACAGTGTACAGGAGGAAGGAAAATAATTTTTCAGGGTATATTTGGAAAACTGATAAGAAATCCTGACCCTGCTAGAACAGAGAGATAGATTTTTATCTCTTTTGTCAGTCAGAAATACTGATCCAAGAAGAGAAAATAAAATCATGTAGGTCTGGAAGTGAAAGGAAAAGGCCTTAAAGGAATTCGTCCTCTTTCTGTATAGATGTGTACATAAACTTATACGTAGATGGTGTATAGATATGTGTAGAATCTGGAAAAACTGCAGTAGAGTAAGCAACTCAGGGGTTTTGCAGTTCAAATAGCTGTGGCCTGGCCATATACCTATGTGTATGCATGCAGATGTTAAAGACAAGACAACTGGCTTCCATTATACAGCTGAAAAGGAGCATGGGAACAAATGCCTCTCCCTGTTCCTCTGCACATTGTCTACTATGGGTAGAACAAGAGACAGTGAATCTAGAACTGAGGCAAAGGGGTTGGAGGTTATGTGTGAGCAAAGCTGCACAAGTAGTGATAGCACTGGAAGCAATGGCCAGGGGGAAGATGTGAGAGAATCCTAATGGGAGGATTTTAAGAACAGGTGGGTGAAACAACTGTCAGAAATTACATGCCAGCAGCAACCATCAGAAATGCCATGGAGCAGACATCTGGACTTAGATGCCCTCCTGAGATCCCTTTCAGTAAAATCCCTTTTAATGGGTCTGGATTCATGGACCTCCTGGGGCAAGTCCAGTAGAGGGCTACAAAGAGGGACTGAAGCTCCTCTTTCATGAGGAAAGACTGAGTGAGCTGATGAGATGACTGAGAGGGGTTCTTATCAATGTCTTTAAGTACCTGAGGGAAAGGTATCAGGAGGAAGGAGCCAGGCTGTTCTCAGTGGTGCCGACTAATAGGATGAAAGGCAACAGGTAGAAACTGGAATACAGAAAGTTCCAACAGAACGATGTGGCATATCTTTACTGTGAGGGTGGCTGAGAACTGGAACAGGCTGACCAGAAAGGTTGTGGAGTCTCCTCCATGGATATATTCAAAACACATCTGGACATAATCCTGAGTAACATGCTCTAAGGATCCCTGCTTGAGCAGGGAGGTTGGACTAGGTGGCCTCCAGTGGCCCTTCTAGCCTTAAACATTCTCTGATTTTGTGATTCTGTGATTACTCACTGAGAGTAATTGAACAGTCCAGCTTTAATTCAAAGGAAGAATCTCAAGCAGCAAGAGAAGGTGGTGAAGGGAAGCTACCAATGCCCAAGCAAGTTAGCAGAGCAAGTGTGGAATGACAGAATGCCAATCCTGGGAATGATCCTGTCCTGTACCTGCCAATCAGTTCCCCTTCCATGTTGCTCAGACATGGATTCTGTGTTTCCCTTGCTGGAGATAGCATAAAAAAACATCTCAGGCTTATCAACAGGATAAATGTGGCTTGTCTTAGCTGCACATGAAAAAGCTACCTTTGCCATTCCAGTGATAAAGGGTTGAGTTCTTTGGCGTGAAGATTTACCTCCAAAAATCGTGGCTGAGACATCTGCATTTGTGTGAACTACTTTCTGAGATACTTGAAAACCCTTTGAGCACTCCTTACAGATGGAAAACCCTTTGAGCACTCCTTACAGATGATGTTACAGATCATAATTTTATTTTGACTTCATAAAATCCTAACAGAATGAAGAAATGCCCTAAAAATCTATAGCGTATGATTTCTGGATCCCCTGGGAATGCATTTGCTTCTAAAAAAAGTACAAGCACTGCTGTGTGCAAAGTGCTGACTGTTCTCACCTAAAAGTCACTTGGATGTCTCACTGTCTTCAACTTGTTTGCCTGATATGTTCCTGGGCTTACTCTCCTAAGTGGCTTTTCTGAGGCTGTTTTTCCTCCATAGTATGAAGTAGTTAGAAAACAGTCAATCATATTCAGGAGCAACTCTAATTCTGTGGTGGAAAATTGCCATCCAGTGACATCCAGTGTCAGCACTGAAGATAATTTTTGTCTGTTTTCAGTAGAATTGTGTTGTGTCTTTACAAACCTGATGGTGCTGAAGATAAGTGCTTTAAAGTGTACTTCAAAGCATTAAGAGAAATTATGAACAAAGGTTACTCACAAAGAAATCCCATTGTAGGTATCTACACTGAAAGCTTTTGCTGTCTTCATAGGAACAAGCTAAGCAAATGCTGAAACAGAGTCCACAATAAAAGAAACAGGGAGAAAATCCTTTTTTTATGCTGTAGCAATTAAAAAAAACCCAGGCATTCACTGATTTTGCTTTTTATTATACTTTTACAACAAATATAATATAGGAACATATTTCATTAGGCAGTGTTAAATAGAAAAAAATATTCATCTGGGCATTAAATTCATCTGTATGTTCCAATTTATTTTGAGGTTTTATTTATGAAAGTTCACTTCTGGAAAAGTAGTGAACTCACTCTTTTGGAATTTCTGGTTTCCTCGGGTAAAGAAATTTGCCACATGACAAATAATAGGTCTCTTTAGGGAGCTGTTATCCGTCCCTTTCCAGCCTTTCTCAATAGAAAGACAGGAGATATTTGTACTTCAACACAAAATTTTTAGACCAGAGTCTGTGTGTTTAACATGTCTATTATCTGTTTTGAGCAGCTTTTAAAACAAAGACCAGACCATATCCAGCAGAGACTAAGGGGAAAAGAGTTTGGTTAAAACCAAAGCTGTTGAGCCACTTGGAGATTTCCATTGCTGGTCTCATAGAGAAGCACTTGGCAGTCAAGAGGCCACTTCATGCTTGTCCTGTAACTGCACCTTTTGAAGCTGTTGGAAGTCACCATCTTTAGGACTATCAAGTAAAGTAGTGGAACAGAAGTAATTTATTCTCAAAGTAAATAGAGAAGAGGGTTCCAGAAACAGGAGGAATCCATTTCTAACAGAGACTGATTTTTCACTTCTACCCTTGTCCTCTAGATATGTGGATGGATGTGGATAGATTTTGTATGTATATGTAAATACAGATATACATCAGAAGAATTTAAAATGTCACACAGGTATGAGATATAACTTGGCAGCTACTGTCCTGTCATTTTGTGCTCCTGATATGCGTTTATGTAGTAGAACAGATGTCAGTAAACACCACCTATTCAGAATAATGGTAACTTCCAAGCCCTGAAAGTATGATGTGCAAGACACTGGGGAGCTATTTAAGAAATATTTCACAATTAAAGCCTTTTTGGGGTCAAATTTTTCCTAATGATATGTTTAGGACTTGATTCAACATAGTTTGAAAAGATTTTACATACAAAATTCTTAGAAGACAAGTTCAAACTGTATGCATTGAAATTTTATCTGAAACTCAGTAGCTGCAAAATCATAAGTTAGTAGTATGGTCATCTAATTAACAACTATCCTCAGAGAATTAGCGTATGTGTTCCAGATGCTTTTCTTCGTGCCACTTTAAGTGCAATGTGCTCCAGGTTTTAAAGCGTATGTCTTTAATGTTGTCTCTACCTTCTGGCATTAAAGTATTACAGGAACATTTTTCATCTGACTGTTTGCAGTATTGAAGGGTGGGTGAGACTGCAGGCACTCACTGTGTGCAACCATTTGGATTTTGAGTGGCAATTGAACAGTACCCTATGTGTAGAAAGCAAGTGACACAGGAAAGCCGTGTCAGACAATTCATGGCATCATGGGCACACTCCCTGCCATGTGGCCTTGTTGATCACCAGAGGGAGACAGAGTGTGTAACATTTCAAGATAGCGCTGAAAGTGGCAAGCAGTGCACAAGGTAAAGGTAGCACAAGACTACCCAAATTTCCAAAATAGTGACAGATGTGCATAATAATGAGACTTTACTGCTTTGCTCTGTTTTGGTTAGGGTGGACGTGCATATGACAGGAGAGAGAGAAGTAACTTCATACTAGCAGAGTACAAAATATTCCTGAGTAAAGGCAGACTCACTAGCAATTGGGTGTTTTTTAAATTTTTATTTTAAGTTAATGAAATACACAAACACAAATGGCTTGATCCAATCAGCACAGAAGCACATGTGTATGTGCTTTTTGAGACACAGCCTTTTTGAGAGAGAACTAAAAGGGTGTTTGAGACCCCATCCTCAAGGCAGAGGGAACCCATTCTTGTTTAAAAGGGCAAGTCTACAAGGATAGTTAATTATTTCAAAATTTCTTAATGATGGTGTAAATTTTGGTGGGAGGAAAAGTATATTCTCTTTTGTAACCACAGCACTTGTAATTAACCTATGTTACAACATGACTGAAAAGACAGCAGAGATCATCTCTGACTGGGCGCCAGGGCCTGATACCTGCAGAGCAGTGAGATCAGCCTGTGGATGATGAACTCAAGCCTTTACTGTTTCATCAGCCAAAATAATGATTTAGAAGTCTACAGTGGCTGTAGCAGCGACTGCTGGAAAAAAAAACTAGCAGCCAAAAATCATGGTACTGCTCTAGGCAATAGACTTGCAGGTCTCAGAGGCCTCATAATTACCTGGATGAGATGGCTTCTCACAAGTCCCACAGCTAATCAACATCCTCTGCTCTCAAGAACTTGCATTTGCTAACTGCCTATCTGGCTAAATGACTTCGTTCTGCTTTCTATCTTACTTTATTGATAGGAAAGGAAAAACTGGCAACTTAATGATTTGCAAGTAGTCAGGCTGTCAGACAGTTTTTCCCTGAAAGCCCATTCAGTGTCATTTCCCTGACATGTCTTGGAGCAGAACCATTCTGTAATGGTCAGGATAATGTGGACTCTCAAGTACTCTGTATTCCAAAACACACACAGAAAATCTATCATTTCTTCTGCATATCACCCCTGATTGCAGGAGGAATAGATCGCTTACACAGCTCTCATTTTAAGTTACCAAGTACACACAGCTTCATGTATTCAAACACAGTGACATGAAAATTTATTTAAAGTATAGTGGGGAAGAAAGAGGGACAGTAGGGTGGCAAGGCAAAAAAAAAATAAAAAAAAAATTAAAAAATTCTGTTAACCAGGTAGCTCATTTTGTCCTGTTCAAAATAGCACCTTTATGTATGACTCTGGCCTTGGTTCTTTTTGGCTATTACAACTGTTTTAAATTTAGTGTGGAAAAAGTGTCCCATATGCCAATTCTATGAACCATGTCTTTTGCAGCACTGAAATAATGCCATTCTTGGATTGGTCAGGTCAACAGGATTACCTGGTTGTTAATTGCTTAGGTTTGGCTTTACTGAAAGTTTTTCACATTTAAGAATAAGTTTAAACAGATAAGCAGACACTTTTCTTATTCTATTTTCACTCAGATTTGCTAAGTTTGTGCTAATTCTCACATGAATTCTAGATAGTGGGTAAAGAAAATAAGCCATATGTATTTCTACAGGTACGACATGCATTCACTTGAATATTACCAGAACTGGACCTTTCTCTGCT
The DNA here is from genome assembly GCA_035583185.1 of Anabacerthia variegaticeps. Lineage (NCBI taxonomy): Eukaryota > Metazoa > Chordata > Aves > Passeriformes > Furnariidae > Anabacerthia > Anabacerthia variegaticeps. The sequence continues at coordinate 18,231,162 of JAWWEW010000088.1, read as the reverse complement.
AGTATAGCATGGTTTGCTTCAGGAAATTGTCTTGTTAGTGCAAACAGAAACTTAAAAAGGGCAATAAGTTTTTCAAGAAGGCAAAAGCCTAACATCGGATATATTTTGAGCTCCCATTTTAAGATCACTTGAGAAAATATGCACCACTATTGTTTTTATTTCATCATGTCTTTTCCTCCTTTATTTGATCATTTACACTGTATCCATCATGATAAAATTTAGCCATCTGTACTATGTCACATGAGCCAAATATTCCTTCTAATGAAGTTCCTTGGGAATTTTGTCATTAATTTTCAGCTGTACTGGGAATTTTTCCTAGTCTTTACAATTAAGTAATGTCTTTCATCTCCAGAGATTCTCAGAGTTTCTCACATGCTGTGGACCTGTCCCCAGTCGTTCTGAGTTCTTCAAAGAATTTGGCTCCAGTGATGGGACTTAGGTTTTAGTTCAGCACATGCAGCGTTGGATGTGTATATATAGTGTTTTTATATCAAAAGCAAACACAGTTTGTGTGAGTACTTGAGTCTGAACATGCACAAAGACAGTTTGTGTGTTTTAAAGAGCCATTGTTTCATTTACTGGCAGACCGTAACACAGGAGAGGCTGACGGGAGGCAGCGGAAATATTAACTGTTTTGGCATGAGAGTCAGGAAGATAGCTGAGATCCAAAGAAGCAATTTGATGCTTTCTCACCATCTGCAAAAAGATTTTTCTCATTTGGTTGGTACAGGAAGCTAGAGACCGTAAGTGAGCTCATGCTTGTGTCTGTCTCACAGAGCTTCCTGCTGCAGTCACTGGAAAGCCTATTTTCTCTCTCTGCAGTTTCAGGCAACTTTGCTAAGGAAGGACTACACACAAGCCTTTCCTGTGAGAGTCCAACTTCTGTAAACTAGTTTTATTCCTTTTATTTGGTCCTTTGACTTAAGAAATATGTTATAATTTGATAGTAATGGGAAACCACTAATAACCTTTCTTCAATATCTACAATTCTTATTGTAATGTAAACCTTACTAGCCACTAATAGCTGCTCAAATTCTGCTTCACATTTAGCTGTGTTCCTTTCCCTTTCTTCTTCTGGAGAGCAGGAAGGGTTAAGTCCACATCCTCACAGAGGAGTAATAGTTCTCCCCAAAAGAAAAGTCACAACCAAACTATTTAATTGTAAACGTCTCACTGAAGAATTGGTACACGAATGAGACATGACTTCATCCTTTAACCTACATGCTTCACTGGTCTAGGGAACCCTGGTGGGTTTGGCCCACTTTAGTCATAGTTGTCATGGGAGATCCTTAATGACTTAGTAAGGTAGCTTAAAAAAATCTCCATACAGAATCTAGCATATGGTATATTTATTGGCAAACCTTAATCCACCTAGGAACAAGTTCTGTAGTAACAAATGATGAATTATGTGGCTTCATAAACACTCATGTCATCAAATGCACCACTGACCTTTTTAGATTTTCAGGGGGATTTTCTGCTGTGTGCAGTTTCTCTGGTTTGGAAGTGAAGCAGTTTAACGCCATGTCCTGAAGGAAACAGATAATCAATAATTTCAGTTTTGGTTACTGTAAAAGGTAAATGAGACCTCTATATTTGTTGGACAAGTAAGAAATCCAGGGACTAGCCAAGTTTAAGCAGGGCCTAACAGAGAACATAAATACTCATAGCGCAGGGACTAAAAGTAGAGGACAGCAGAGTTAACACAAAGTAGACTTCCTCGACAGGAAAAAAAGAAGTAAGAGTAGGTCAAAAAGGTTTTACAGTGTCAGAGTTAAAAAAACAAATGTTCATTTCAAGCGTACTTTTTTTGGTTAAGAAGTAAAACTGGAAAAATACCTCAGTCCAGTGAATAAGTCTGTTAAGAATTTTAACAGGAGATGATTGCAAGGTAGTCTGCCACCAAGAGGTTGAACTTCCATTTAGGTTAATCTGAGAGACGATCTGAATCAGTTGTCTGGATCCAGTGACTATAATTTTGGTCTTAGGCTTGTTTGGACATGTAAACTCTAGGAACTGTATTGAGAACTGGAGAATGGCTGCCTGAAATTACCAGATTGAGAAAGAAAGCAGAGAAGATTGGGATGTAGTCATGTCTGGTTGTTCTTGTAACTTGAGAAAATCTGCCCATGAGAACGGCGTCTGAACCATCAATCCACCAAAGACTTTTGCTGAAACCAGAGCACCGTTTCCACTAGAATCTTTTTCCAAAGCTAACATTTTATGGTCTGATAGAAAGAAGTAGCTATTACCACATGTAAATAACACACACAGCTCTGCATTTACAGTGTACAGTCAGTGCTGCACACAGGTACCCTCTGACTGCGGCACAGACAAAGCTGTGAAAAAGAATGCTTTTTTTTTTTTTCTCCTTGACCACAGACCATGTTAAATTCAAAACTAAACTCTGTGTTGAGCCAGCTGATGGAGTTTGTGTTCTTCTGTCCTTGCCTTAATCACTACTACACTGTGCTGTACCCAGCTAGAGCTGGTATTAGGTCAGACAGCCCACAAGGGAGAAGCTGAACCTATGTTTCACAAGATACATCTCCTGCCAAGTGAAACAACAGAATCCATAGCTGCAGTGGTAATGTAGTTATTTTTGGTCCTGGCTTCTCCCTGCCTGTGCTCTGCCCGACAGCTGAGATGAACTAACAGAACACGGTGTTGCAATGCATGTACCCAACAGTGGACAGACAGGTAGCTGTTGGAAACACCTTTTATTCCTGTGGTTGAATATGTAGAGGGCATGTAAGTAAACATGTAACTAAATTATCTTTATTGTAATTCAGTTGTGTGGTAGATATCAGCATGATTCTGAGGAACAGCTAATATTAATTTTCCATGCCTTGCACTACATGCCCCTAAAATCAGTGCTAAGAATTGTTCAGTGAGTAGCCAGAGAGGATGGGTTAGCTATTGGCAGGACTGCCACCACAGTTTCTTTCTTTTATTGTATATCCTATGCGGCTTTTCTCCATGGCTTGTCTGGGAAAGACTTCACTATAGAAGCTAAACAGCTTGCGGGTCAATCTGAGCTAGAATTGCCACCTTCATAACATTTATGAAGACTGACCATAACCACAGAAAGATGTCCAGAAAGCTGGGAACTTCTGCAGCTCCTCTCCTATCATATGCTTCAGACTGCTCTTACACATCCACAGACACTGTACACCAAAGACATGTCAAACAACTTCCTTATCCCTGCTGCTCACCCTCAGGACCCAAGGTAAGAACATGCTTTGTCAGCATCACAGAAACAATTCTTGAAGTACCACTCACCCCAGAAGTATGAAGTAAACCACACTAGACCAGCACAGGCACACTGAAAAACACAGTAATTTAAGCAAACTGAATTGCTTGGGGCTGGAGTTGCCAAGAGAATTTTTGGGCCATGAGAACATTTACACACCCTGGATCTGGGCTGCTTTCTCCAACCCATCATGACTTACAGTCCTAATTGATTGGAACTGCCAAGCCTGGCTGCCAAGCAGAATATTTTTATAATCTTGGTTCTTTTTAAGCACTGAAAATACAAAACTTGTTGTCAGAAAAGAAAGTGTGAAGCAGAACTGCAGGAAAAGAAAGAAATTGGCAGAAAGGACTGTGAAATGATTAATAAGGCACTGAAGGGTGGTACCACATGTGAATACCTGTGCCTGGTGCAAGGGAGTGCTGAAAGCACTTCTAGAAACATGCCTCTACAGGTCTCTGTAACAGCATCAGGTAGGAAGTTTTATTTTGAAATATGCACTGGCCTCTGCTGGAAATGCACTTGCTTTTCTGCCTTCAGTCTTTTTAGAGACTAATGACACCCAAATGTCTCACCTTTATCAGAGCACTTTAAAACATAGAACCAAACCTCCTACAAAATGACAGACACAAAATATCTCAGTAGAAGCAGCCTGTTTTTATTGTCTGTGACAGAAAAAAATCCCCCTATTTTGGAAAAGACCATTCTCTCTCTGGCAGTGTGGCAGCCTTTGTAGCCAGGTAGAGGAAAAGTTAGTGTCCTGGTTTGATTTCTTCTGCTAGCCAGAAGAATCAGTGTATGTCCACTTGTTATAGAGGAAACAGCTTGGAGGACCGTGGTGTTCATAAGGCTTTTTTTACACCAGCACACGGCAACCCAAGCATTTGCTACAGCTGATCCAATCTAAAACACCTTTTCTCTTTCATTGCCATGTAAAATAGACACAGGAATAGTGATAACTTCTCTCACAATAGCTCCTCAGCTCTGCTACTGCTTGTGCACTGACTGCAACCTTCATAAGCTTGTTTGTCATACTTTTAGTCAGATGAAGCTGTTACTTCAGTTACACTTGCTGTAGTTGTATGAATGCTTCAAGCCTAAATGAAACACTTGGTAAAACTCAGAGAACATCTCGAGAAGACCCTAGGAGACAGAATGGTGAGGGTATTCTGTAATGTGATGATTTTTACTTTATCTGAGTTTGGATTCACTCTGCTTTTACTCTTTTGTTATTTGGAATGATGAACTCATGATTTCTGTCAGACTCTGAGCTAAATCCTTTCCTAAAGCAAAGACTGTCTGCAGATGCCACTCAGGCTGATAGATCAAAGAGCGAAAGTGAGAGGTGGATGCATTTCCAGTGCTTGGTTAGATCTTATCTGAATTCTTATATGGTTTTTCTGTGAGTTTCTTGGCTGTAGCCATGAGCACTGAGACACCCAGACAGAGACTAGAAGAAGATAAGCTTGTCAAAGGACAGTAACAAAGCAAGGAGGTTCAACAAGAAGCTGTGTTACTCACTGAGTGAATACAGCTGCAATCACAACAGCTGAGGCAGAGCTGCCCAGAATTGCCTTACCGTAGTAAGATCAGTGCATGAAGTATGTGACCTGATCTTTTATGTGATCCACCAGGAGTGTTTTATAAGCAGAAGTGCCACACCGTCATTTGTCACTGTAGGGCTGGGAAGATGACTGCTGAGTTCTGCCCTTCTGTCTGACTCCTGTTATGAAAATTGATTGCGTATTGATTGCATGGTATATTGGCTTACTGCTAACATCATAAATAAAGACTGTAAATCTGCCCACTTTTTCATAGCTGAGATAAGGGACTGCTTACACGTGAAGAGGGCCCATGTTTTCCCATCCAGGCATTCCTAGCAGAAAAATGCTCAGCTGTCTCATGTGACAAATCACCAGACCTGGGCACGGCCAGGTAGCTGCAGGCACAGGTGGAGAAAATAAGGCTGTGAAGTGACCTAATCACCTCTTTCTTCCCACTCAGCCACGCTGGGAAGAGGAGATGCCAAACCTTTCTTCTGGAATCCCTCCGGCAGCTGAGGCGCGAGGCTTTAGCATCCATTCCACAACACCGCCGCCGGCCGCGGACAGGAGCGCCGCTTTCCCTGGAATCTCGTTTCCTCGGGAAGGGCAGCAGAGGGGGCCCTCGCCCCGCGGTGAGACGGCGCCGGCCTCTCCCCACCCTCGGGGGCCGAAGCGAGAGCGGGGCAGGTGGCTGGCAGGGATGTCTCTATCCCACGGGAAGCATCCCGCTCCCCCTGAGGCGCAGGAGGGGTCAGGAGCCACAGGAGACCCGCCCGGCGTGGCGGCCCCGCACAGCCTCCGCAATCACTCTCCGCCTGCTTTTGCCCTCTCTCAGTGAGGAGGAAGGAAATAAAATTTGCCAAGTGCTGCCCGCGAGTTAAAGTGTGTGCTGGAGCGTTTCTGTGCCGTGGTAGGTAGTGTGCTCGCCCTTCGCAAAACTGAGGTTTAAGTTAGCAACCCAGGAGACGCGTTACTGTGGGCAGCGGCGTCGTTCTCCGCTCCTCTCCTCAGTTCTCCTTCCCTGCAACAAGCAACCTGAGGAAACGCCTTTCCCCATCACGCCCCGGTGACTAGTGCAAGCACATGCGATATTTTTGCTCCGTTTACTAGGGTACAGTTTGGTCTTCCATGGTTTTGGTATGGACGGGTTTCGAAGAGAAAATAAGAGAAGTTCAGTGAGATTTGTTTCCTCTGTATTCAGGGAAACCAGCCTCAAAGGGTGTCTTTCTCTCAATCGTGTCTGATCTTCCAGAAAAGTAGTTTAGAACAGCACTTGTTTGCAATCATCATGAACCAAGAGTCTAAAATGAGGACTCTCCATTCTTATCTAGTGTATTGAATGAAAATGGTAAAAAAGGTACAGGATGAGTTTTCACTAACAAGGCAGCATTTTTTTACATCACACATAGAATCAAAGGAATGCAATGAAGCATTGATTTAGCAGTCATCACCAGAATTTATTTTATCTGTGGGTCTGATTCAACAGCACAACATTAATGCCAGTAGGATAGTGCACTGAAGTACTCAAGAGGCAACTTCATTTCAATACCTTGTCATAAAGTACAACCATGATTACAGTTATCACTGCAGAACAGTTTGCTTTAGTAATTACTGTTTCCTAAGGTTTCATCTTCTCTACAGAAATAAAAGAGCAAAAAGTTTTTATGTGTCATTCACACTTCTTCAGTTTGTATTTAATAGGCAAGAACTATTTACTTTAGCATAAAATTAAGTCAATTCCTGATGCAACGGCCCTACAATTCAAGATAAGACAGAAACAGAAAGGAAAGGAATAATGAATGGCAACAAAAACTAGTTTTATTTACTTGTGATGTTTAGCCTTTCCCTGGGTTTCTACCTAATGCAGCTGCCTCAATTTTTGGGGCTGTCTTCAGGTGCAAGGTACTATATCTGGTTCCTCAAATAAGCCAAAATTTTTGTGATGACCTGGAAAATAATTTTTATGAAAATTGTAAAGTACTTCCTTATTACCTTTTTTAAAAGTGCCTGCATAACAAATAGACTGCAAGGGGAAAAAAAGAGGTCAAAGCACCAGGATACACATAATCCTATTTAATATTAGTTTTATATAAAGGAGCTAATATGATTTGTCATAGTTTTGAAGTAGTCATCTGATTATTTAAAGGCTAACTATAGCATGCTTTTCTGAAGTATTTTTTTCTCTACAGAGAAATTTACAAGAAGTGTCAAAGTTAGTGCACAAATGATCTTCACGGAATATAACTTTCCAAGTATAAGGGAAATATGTGTATATTTTTAAATAATTTCTTTGGGTGATTAAGTTTGTCCTCTTGCTCTTTTGGGGATCAGAAATGTTTGTTTTCTTTACCAAACACGGGGAAGAGTGACCAAATGACACCAAATTTGAACTCATGACTCAAATGGAGTCCTCAAACTGTCAAAACTATTAGTTTGTCAGCACAACCTGCTTTGGATCCACAGCGAGAAGAAGCAGGAGGATACTAGGTTTTAATGACTGGTAGGCAAGTATAAATGAAGAAAATTACAAATCAAGAATTTGAGATTAAAGCTACCTATTTTCTCCAGAGTTGTGTGGCAAATCCATCCCTGCAAAGGCATTACAAGGTAACATCAATCTGAACTTGCTTAGGACCAGCTGGGGCATCAGTATGCTGCACCTCACAGCACAGCATGGGTGTACCCGTGAGGCCCTACAACATGAACTCCACAGAGGTTGAGACCTGGAACTGGATTTGTGGTCCCTTGCAGTTCAGGAATATTTGCAGGTCCCTGGGTTTTGCATGTTTCTCCTGTGCTCTTTGCTACTGTCAGTTCACTCCTTCAGTAAGCGTGTTTGTCTGCATTCCTCTCATTAGGCAGAGAGTGTCTGCACTGCTCTGGCAGAAGTGGAGTCACAAGGACAGGAAGCAACTAGTAGGGAGGGAATGGAGCACTTTTGGAAGAGCCATGCAAGCAGGCTGTGAACCTGGAGCCAGCAAGGTTCTCCCTCTGGCTGGAGAGAGAAAACAGTTGAAAGTAAGGAAAAGCAAGAAACCTAGATTGTTTGCTTGAACCCATGTGTCTATGTGACCTTTGGGCCACTTCATGTCACCCATCTGCCAGCCTAGAGCCTCAAAGCCACGTGATGTACCTACATGCCAGTGTATAGCCTAAAAGCACAAGGAGGCTGGGATTCAGGATGACAATTGTCACCCAGTGACACTGAATGCTGAACATGTTTCTAGTGACTTTCATGCTCGAACTTTCATTGAAACCAATCAATGCTTCTAATGCTTTTCTAAGTTAGGAAGCAAAACACTGCTGGTCTGAGTTTTCTGGTGGAAGAACAGCGATAGAGTACGTATGTGAATCTGACAGCCTTGAAACATCCCATCAGCAATATTGCTTCTTCCAGCTGTGTGCTTAGTGCTGTACCAGGGTGTCCCTTCTGTCACTTTCCCATGGGACTGAAGTCTATAGAGAGCCTCTGTCACATTGAATATCTACGAGGAAAGATCTAAACTCTCTTTGATACTTAACATGTCATCTATATGATTGTGCTTCAGAGTTTTTAATTTTCAATGAATCCTGGTTTTACAAGAAGTCCTGTGGGGGTAAAAAATGTTGGAATAATAAATATGTATGGATACTGTGCATGAATAATTATCTGAGATATGATCTTCCATAGCATTCAGGAAAACCACCCTTTTCAGTCTTGAATTATGCTGCTAAGATGCTGCCGTTACCTGATACTACTTCTTGTCCACCTTGACTAAAAAGGTAGTATTTGATTTGGAAATAGTACATTTTTTATTTTAAATGGAATAGAAAAAAATTGATTTTAAGCCCTAATTGCATACATGTCAAATAACATGTCACATTTAAAGGCTGTCATGGGAGCCGACTGGTGTAATTGTATATGGACAGTGTTATCTAATTTACCCTGCTTTGTATGATTTACTGGTATGTTTTGCTGTGGGTTGCATTATTTAGTTGTTTGATAATCTCTTTTCTTTCTGTTGTGATTTATGACATGGCATTTTGCTTGGTTTATACCAGAGTGTTATTTTGTCAATCAGAATCTCTCTGTGCAGCAGCAATATACAGAAAAGATAGTGGAGAATAACCCATATAGTGTATCTAATGCTTGCTCTAAACAGATTATTTATGGCAAAATATATCAGAGGAACCAATTTGCAAAGCAATGGTTGGTTATATGTAAAGAACAAATGCTGCAATCAGCACTCTGTGGGTTTGCTTGTGTATGTTTTGTAGACATGTTCAGTTGTCTTAATGATTAATGGAGACAAAATGAAAACTCTTTTTTACCTCTTGAGCCTTTGTACTTTCCCCTTCTCTTTCCTGATGGTGGAGTCATATCCTCTGTCTTTGTTGCATTACATCTGCTCCCCACCTTCCTAGCCTTTTCTGGTACCAAGCACAGAAATGTTACAGAGCCTGGCTGTAGCCTTTCCGGTCTACGTAGGCTACTGCTGAAGGATGGAGGCACAGAGGTTCTTGTCTAATTTGGTGACTGTGAGACCCTGAGTCACAACTGATGAGCAAAAAGGGGATGGAATACATCCTAAGCATGTAAGGCTGTGTGTTCAAGAGGCTATGTATGCATGCCAAAGGCAAGATGTAGAAAAGTGCATTAACTGTGGTCCTTAATATCTCCTAATGTGACGAGAATATCTGTGCTTCATTTGATTGCTTTCTACATGATTATCAAAGTTTGCTGTTTATAATACATAATTTTACAAGCTCTTTCACTGGTGACTTTCTGAGTTCTTTATTTATGAGAAGCAAAACGCAAGAATTTACTGAAATTCAAATAATGAACTTGAGTACCAAGCAGTTGAATGATGATGCATGGTACATGCAAGCAGCCCTCTTAGATCACTACAGAGGGCATAAACACAGTATTACATTGGTGCTGTTCAGTTTTGGACCTGTATGAATTCATGATCCTGTTTCCAGCAATAGCAAAAATCAAACTGGCTTCTGTAGAGACTCAAATTCACCCATGACATTAATTTACCATCTTAAACATTAAATCTCTGACTGCAACCTCAGTTAGCTACTATACATATGATTCAGATGTTAGCATAGTACAATCAGGACCTTAAGTGGTTATAAAGAAAACTAAAATAAATTCTCTCTATTGACTAGGAGCAAAAGTGTGTTTGAAGTAACTTAGGAAACTGAAGCCTTTCGGTTGATTTCAAAGGGATTTGGAGGGAATGTAAAAGACTGCAATATTGCATGAGGTGTACTTGTACCATTAATACGTCTCACATATTTGTCAGGGAGAAAAAGTGAATCTATTTTTAGAAAGAAACCTTGCCAGAGAAAAGGGAGCATGAGAAAGTGCAGTTCCCACCCCAGCTGCGAACTGGTATTTCCGGGTTAAGTGAGCAGAAGGCTTTATGGCCCTTCTCAGAATTAGAGGTTTACATGCTTTCTTTCTCTGTCTTTATCTCTGCATTCACAGGCTCAATGGATGTTAGGTATTTAATCAAATGAGGACAATCTATTCGTTTGAAACAAGAAAACTTGCCAGGTCTGTTTGATTTTAACATTCAAAACATAAAGAAAATCAAGACAGAAAAAAACCCTAATATAATTCTTTAGCATCAAAACTGCTGCTGAGAGAAATTCAAAGGTATCCTTATTTCCCTAAAATACCCAGAAAGCCAATGAGCATTTTTAAGGAAATGAGCAGATAAGTGTTCTGGCTTAGATGGAGGAAATAAACAGGTACAGTATTTTGTTATCTTTCCAGCAAAAGGCAAAAATTCAAAAAATTAACTGTGGAGGCAGTGTTCAGAGTATGTATAAACCTAAGGCTTTCCTTTAATCCTTTACTAATCCCTTACTTATCTCTCCCACTGTACACGCATTGTTAACAAAGATACATACAGAGCAAAAACACGCAGGCACTCTAAGGAAGTTAAATTCTAATATTTCAGGTATGAAATGCAGAATACCTACCACTGAAAAAGTCTTTGTACTGACCATGGAATAGTTAAATTGTAATGTTTAGAAAACATTTTCACGATAGTTAGCAGCTCATATATTTCTTAATTATTGAACCACTTTTTTTTTTTTATTATGATAGATACCAGAGATTTGTAAAGATAATGTAATGATCACCTTTGAATTATACCAAAGCACTAAATTCTAATTATAATTGTAAGTAACAGAAGTCGCTCAACTTTTATATTTTCATGTGTGTTTTATGAGAGAAATTAATTTAAAATATTTATCCTTTGCTGAAAAAATACTTCTAGTAGAAGAAAAAGTTGGTCCTTAAGTGATATTACAGTCCTTTTATGAAATTTAGTTCAAGATGAAGGTTGCTGGAAATAATATAAATTATTGACAGTGAATGCACATCTTATATGTGACGAACAGATTATTTTAGTGACAACGAATTGGCATTTGAATGTTTCGAGACCCACAAGATTTTCTTAAAGGATACAAACTGGAATTTACAATCTGCCATGTTTCAGACTATTCAAAAGAGATATGATTACAAAATTGAAGCACAAATTCATTTAGCTTAAACTTGTGTTTTGTTTTCTTTTATAAATTATTTCCATCATCTTGACCTTAAAATTGAAGTAAAGGAAAAAACCCTTTGCAGATATGACTTGTATAATCAAGTGTTGTTGATTCCACATCCTTTGGTGCATATTTTAATGGCTAAATGTGAAGGATTATCAAGTCATCAAGTACAGAGGTGTCTGTGACTATATTATTTAATGGTAGATATTTTTCTGAGAAGTCTACACCACTGTTCATTGCATGTACGATACTTCTGCTGGAGAAGGTATGGAGCAAAGTTATAGACAAAATGGAAAAAAAAATAAAAATTAAAAAAAAGCAAACAAAAAAAAAAAACCAAAACCAATCAAAACCACCACCACTCTTTAGAGACAGGATAAATAGTAAGAAGCATGTTTAATACAACTAATTTATAGATGAATGTGGTGCCAAGCTAGAATACATTAACAAGGTAAGGCTGCAGGGTCTCTAGGTAAGATAATATATTGCTTTCATTAAAAAGCAATCTGCATGGACCATATCCACTAACACTGGAAACTCTGCAGCTGTCACCTTTATCAGGGGAACAAGAGCAAGCCACTACATTTTAATCACTGGAGTTTGTCAGGAACGAAAAACAGCCAGCTTCCCACAAATCAACAGACATGTATCCTGATAAGGAGAGTGAATTGGAAAAGGACAGCTACACCCCATACTACACCACCTATTCTGGAGTGATCAAAGCGCTGTAATTGTAGCAGATAAATCTACTGAATTAGGCTCTGGGATGAAACGCCCGTCTTTTTACAAAACAAACGCATGTTTACTTGAGTCATCTGTGACATATTTCACTTTTTACTTTGAGTATTCCCAGTAGTTATCACAAAGGCAACAGGAAAGAATAATAAGATACTTGTATCCAAAATCTAGTGTCATTTTTTCCGAAGTATCTTTCCTGATCTTTACACAGCAATTAATATCTGCAGTGCCATTACTGAGGTATTTTTTTGCATAGTTCTTCCAATAAAAGTAAACATGATTGTTTGTTAATAGTTGTAGCCTTTGAATTTGTCATATCTGATATATATAAGAGCAAACACTATTTTTCTATGGTAGATAATTATTCTTCAAAGAGAAAGTACTAAGGAATTGCAAGGGGCAATGCTTGGGACAAGAAGAACTTGGAAATTCTTGCAGAATACTTACTATAAGAGTCTAATTTTAATCTCTAGTGCAATCATAGTTATATGACAGCTATATTGTAGGCAATGATAGCACACGACCCTTATAATGGATAATATAACAAGGATTTCCTGTAATGAAAGAAGTATTAACTAAAAAGCTGTCATGGAAAATAAGTTTGTCCAAAGGAAATAAGGAAATCTTTGCTTATTTGTGGAGGGATGACTATAGCTTTTAAGGCAGCGAGAGACTGATAGACCAGGTTTATTGTGTTTTGTTTGGTTTTTTTATATAAGACCCAGGACAGTAAAAGAAAATTAGTTTTTTTAGGAAGAAGCATTTTTATTTTCAAGAGCCTGGGAGTACTAATTAAAATCAGTTTAATGTGACAGAGGGGTCTTTTAAAAAGGAGTAATTCCAATACTGTGCATACAAATCTTGGCAGGAATGAGACATATTTGATTGGGTAAGAGTAGCCCATTTCCATGAGTTGGTAAAATTCTTGCTGGAAGACCAGGTGAGAATGCTTAGTTTATTACCATTTGTACCTGCAGTTAGAATTCTTAACTGGCAATAAGAGGGAAATAAAATAACTATTAGCTCAGTAGTGAGGTACCAATGTTCAATCAATAATCTTGTGATCTGATATTTTTTGCTTATGATACATCTTCTTACTTATAGTATTTCCAAGCTTTCTAGCATTCAGAAAATATTTCTCATAAAGTCAATTAAATGTTTGTGATTGGAACGCTTCAAGGCAGTTTTATGAATGAGATCCATGTTCCCATGGCATATTTGCATACAGGTAACAATCATCAAAATTCAAAAACTCATATCTCAAAAATTTGAGTTCATAATTAGAAAAGTTATTGTTAGGCTGTCCTGAGAGCTAAGCCTCAGAGAAACCATCCTGTTGTGTATTGTTGATGAGGACACACATCCCATCTATAGCAATTAAGAAGGCATGTGGAGGCAGGCACCAACAGATACAGACAGATCACCACAGAGACTCAAGAAAATGCCTGAGCAGTTCTGCGGGAAACACGTCCAAGCCTCCATCATAAGTCTTGGCCATTGGCAGCCTAATTCCCACAGGCACTCTCACAAGCCTAAGAGTTTTGTAGCTGTAGCTGTGTGTCTTGCTTGTCCCCATGCCCCTTTACCAGGCCTACCTGATTACGTCGGTGCAATAAACCAGAGTTCACAGGACTGTCCACCATATCTTTTTGCTGCTTGTAGGCCTGGCTGGCTATCCATGAGAACAGTGTGAGATGATTACAGCACTCACATGCTAAGCAAGTAGCTAAGAAAACCAGCTCCTGTCACTTTCTCTGCTGTGTTTTCGTTCGTGCTAAAAGCTGTGGTATCCAGGCATCACCCCCTAGCATTCATACACATAAGAAAGAGTTGTGTGTATGGACACTTTTCCTGCATGCTTAGCTGCCCTGTAGAATCAATACACAAACACATGATTTTCTGTGTTTTCATTGAAAGTTCTTATATATTTATTTGAACAGTGGGTATTTATGTCTTACTGCTACAGAGATAAGGACATGACACCTATTGCAATAGGTGTAAGAAACTCACTAGACAGCAAAGATGTACCTACCTCTGTTTCCAGGCAGCTTAATTCTACAGTTGATCTCAAAGTATAAAAGAAATGTTGCTAAACACTTCCTGAAAATAATAGGGAATTGTGTTTGTATTTTCTAAATTCTCCACATATTTATCATAGAGAACGCTAGGCTGGATTTATTTTGTATGCTTGAACCTACTGGTTAGCTGAAGACCAGAAAATCAAACAAACATGATATCAGTTTATTCGGATGTTTCACCTCTCAAAATCAATTATTTTTATCTCCTCTGCATTTCAACAGCACTTCTAAGGATAAAATAATATCCAGAATGGCATGAGAATCAGAGATTTCTTTTTGGTTATCATTTGCTTCTGGAATAAAAATTTGAGTAATCCATCATCTGGAGAGCTACTGAAATAAAATCACCAATATTCTGTCAACACTATGAAGAAAGTCCCATTGTCTTTCTGTTTTCTTGTACTTCACAAGAGAAGATCTGAGTATTTCATGTTGATTGTTTGATTGGCTGCACTGGGACTCTTTAAAAATACTAAAAAATCAACAGTCTGGTACAAATCAAACACAAGCTTCTATCAATCATGAGCCTCTCGTATTATCTGAGGTTTTTACCCAGAAACATGTCATTAAAAGTTGCAGAAATTAATTGGTGCCATTGGCTGTAATGGGCTTTCCTGACACAGTTTCTCAAATGTGAAGAAAAATTATGGATAAGGCAAATTCCTCACGGGATTTTTATAGATGTCGGCTTTGTTCTGTTATTGTTTATTGCAAATGTTATTACTGTGATCTATTGCCCCATCATGCTTTGTCTATACAGCTTACACCATTTTGCAGCCCGCAACACAACTGAGGGTTTCTGTCACTGACCAAGATGGCATTTATTTTTAAATTCTATGTTTTATATATTCCTATAGTGATCTCTAGGTGTTCATTTTGTGTGTTTAAAATTTCATACTCAAACAGATTTTCTTCTGATTGATTAAATATTGCCAATGATCTGCCTAGAAGAATTGTGAATATTCTCCCACTGTGTGCATCTTCAGCTGTTAGTTTAATTGCTGTATAAGGCTACAGAAGTTACTAGTTTATTTGGATTGTTCTGTTTTGCGTCTCTATGAAGCAAATTTTCACTCCCTTCCTTTTTAAATTTATTACTTATAAGACTATGTTCTTAATTACAAGTTAGATTACCCTGAGAAGTAACCTTCCAGAAAGGTAAATGTTTTAGGAGCAGAAAACTAAGAAATGCAGCTTATGCCTTACAGCAGTGCAAAAATAGAAGTATGAGTCCTCCAAAATTATGTTTGAGATTTACAAAAGTTTTCATATTTAATACAAGCAGGTTATCTTAATATCATCACTGAAGTCAGATTATGAAATTATACTGTTTTACGTTTTCCATTCTGGGGCTTGAACAATCTGCTTTTAGGCATTTGGGACTGTAAGTCTCTCTTAAAAAAAAAATAATTAAACTTTAAAGTATATTTTTCTTCATTAAGCTCCCTCAGAATGCTCTGTGTATAATTTATTGGCCCTTTAGGTTAACCTGTTCAGTGTTTTCTGTAAAATGCAATAGGTTGTGTGTGATAATGCTCTAGCAATATAATCAAAACTTAACAAACATGGGCAAAGAGGAAAACTTATTGCTATATTAGAATCTCAGCAAAGTAAGGATGTTTTCTTTTTTCCCCCTAGGCTTCAGGCTCATTATACACGTGGAAAATAGTGTAAAAAGACCAGCATTCTTAACCATCTGTCCAGGCTTCAGTCTGTAAAAAGGTGATGTTTAGCCTGTCATCTTTCAGGTTCAATGTTTTTGCTATGCACATTAGTAGTCTGCCTTCTGCCTATGCATTTTGATTCTGCCTGGTGATGCAATGCCACTGCTCTGTTTATTTCTGGTAAGGTGGTGTGCAGCTTCCAAAGCTTTATCTCTTTGTCACTGTCAGTTTGGTTTTGATTGGATAGTTTCAGAGCTGTGCTTCAGCATTTGAATTGATTAGCCTGTGCTAAAGTTGTAAATCCTTGAGAAGCCCCAGCAAGAGTTCACTGAAAACAGGAACAATGGGCTGTGCAATCCCAAGGGATCAGTAACAGAAACAGATCTTTTGTGGTGTGTCTTCAGTTACCACTGATAATCTTACCTTAGGAGAGGTCTTTGGTAGCCTATTTTACATGGCATTATGATCGAATCCTGATTGTAATAGTCAAACATCACTATAACAAAAGTATGGCCATTGTTATTTAGAGTTTTGCTGTCACTCTCAGGAAAATAAAGTCTGCATTTTAATACCTCTACAGGTTGTTAGTATGGCCTTTCTCACTAAGTCTGGTCCTGGAGGTTAGACTGGAGATATTGACAAGTCACGTTTTGTGAATCTCAAAACAGTGGGAAAGGATTGTTTTACTTTTCTTTGGTGATTTCCAAGATCATCCACCATCTTTTTCTTCATGTTGATTGTTTCATCATAATCTCTCCATTATGGGTCAGACATCCCATATAATTTAGTGACCCTCACTGGGGAACTGCTGAGAACTCTTTGTTTGATGTCACATACGGGAGACCACATCACAGGGGCCTAAGATGGAGGTCCCAGTGACATTGTTCCCATCTGGAATTATTACTTTCAGGACTACAAACACCACCGTCCATTTAACTAGGTACTTGTGGCACAACACCTTTAACCATTATGTCAGTCAAGGTACATTTATTTCTGCAGTGCCTGGGAGTTAAAACAGTGCTAAAAGAAGAGACCTTGCCTGCGGTTGTCTGATCATCTTCCAACTCCTAAGGATTTTTTAGGTGCTAATTGTGAGCATGATGCTGAGATGATTCAAATAAACTGTGACAGAGCATGTCAAGTGGTATGACATTTACAGCAAAAGCTGTAAGTAGGCAGACACTTTATTTTTTTTTCAAATCAACTAAAATAACTATTCATCATGCAATTTAGATTACTTATTATTTTGTAAAGTTGTGATCTATTCTTAAGTGTCTCACAAAAAAGCTACATTTGCCAGACTGTTTCCAACATTCATTTCAATCCTGTGTAATTCACACCTAGAAAGTAAAAATTATGTCTGAGGTATCACAATCACTGCTACTGAAAATAGAAGTGAGCTGTACGTCAAGTGCCTTTCTCATATTTCTATAATTTCATTGTAAGAGCAGTGCTTGGACAGTATTTTGTTTCTTCCTTCT
>JAWWEW010000088.1:18178487-18193233 GCA_035583185.1 Anabacerthia variegaticeps | reverse complement strand
ATGGTACAAAAGTCTGTGCAGGGGTATGGAGTAGAGATTTAAATCTTCACATTTCCTTCCAACAAAAAACAAACCTTTTGTTGTTTTTTTTTTTCTTTAGAAAGAAAGCTGATTATTTCCAAGTATTTAAGTTTCATCCCAAAATCGTTGGGATTGGTGATGGCTGGGGAAAAATAGAGCAAAGCTCAAAATTCTGGCTGAAATAAAAAATAAAGTACAGAAAAAATACAGTACACAATGTTGTCCAAGAACACTTGAACAGGAAAGAAAGTAAAGAAGAACAAGTAAGCACAGGATTCCTGGTATTTAGCTGGAGCTTTGTAATTTCCTTACTGTGGCATCAAAGACAGAAACAACTATATAGATTTTCTCCTCTCCAAATTTGGACAACAGAATTTGCTCAATTTTATAGTCATTATTTGCTTGAATATACCCATTCTCTACCTCTGCTCCTCATCAGCATTTGAAACTAAATGAAATATGTCACTTGCCACAAGCTGGGAAAATGCCTTTTTCTTTGGGGTAAAAGTATTTCCAACTCAGAAGATACATGGTGATAATTTATGTGATTCTACTTAATGACCAAAAATTTTAATTTCCCTTGTGACTGAAGATGTTTACATTTGAATTTGCAGAGGTTGAAACTGAAGAAATTTTGCAGAGCAATGTGTTGTGGTTCAGTATGTGTATTCCAGGCAAGAAGAGGAAGGACCAGAAGTCCCTAAGGTAGAAGCTGGGGTGGACTTCTGTCCATCCAGCAGACCTGTTTGGCCTGCAATTTGAGAGTAAGCCAGTGACAGCTGGAGCTCATCAAGGCAGGTGCTTCAACAGATGAGGAAAGTGGGACAAGAGGTGTTATACTTGTCTATTAGAGAAGGTGGCTGCAAGGAAGGAGGAAGAATGAGAATGCTTGGCACAGGAGAGACTGCCGAGAAAAATGATGTTTTGATACTAGCAAAAAATTCTCCCAGCATTTCCAGGGCACTCTTGCATTGAAGAGGTGGTTCAGACCAGCAATATCACACGTGGCCAATTCTCCTTCTTCTATCACACCGGCTATATGCCTGCTCTGTTGCAAGTGTTTCCCCTCCAGGTGGCTATCCAGGTTAGCCTACTTTCCAATTAGGCACTCTACCCAAGGTCCAGCATTTGTCTCCTCCCTGCATGGTAGTAACACCAGCTCATCCCCTGCCCATTGTCACATCCCAGGAGCCAGAGCTGCCTGAGCAAGAGACTGTCTGAAACTCTGCTTGCCACAGAGGCTGTAGCAGCCACCTTCCAGCCATACAGCCTGGGTGCCACACTCCAGCCCTTGTATCCTGCCCTCAGGCCTCTCTGCTCTTACTGGAGTTGAAGTTTCCCACAGAAGCAGTTCCAGGGACTTTTGCCTTGTGCAGTTGTCATCACTATTTCAAGTGTTGATACAAGTTTCTATCATTTACACCCTTTGGTTTATTTCTTAAGTTTTAATTTCTTTTTACTGTAACATGAATGTTACCACTTGTGTTTTCTCAACAGTACTGAGTATTTGCGCTGTAAGAATTATCCCTGCCTACACATATTCACTTGGTTTTTACATTTTTTAGAGTTTTACTGCTTTTTTCAGTATTTTATGCATGTTTTCTGATGTTGTTTTCCTTTAATATTTGTGTTATTTTATTTATACTATTTCTTTATTTATACTATGGACGTAGTTTGCTTTTTCAGTTTGCGCTTGCAGTCTGTTTGCATTTGATTTGTATTCCTATCTCTCTTTGCATTTGATATCACTGTTTGCACAATTCATATCAACTAACAGTTTGTGGATCACTGCATGGTTTGCACAAGCACCCTGCCTTCCAGGTGAGAAGCACAAAGGAATAGGATAGCACTGAGACCTCTGCTGCCTGCCAGACTCAGTCACATTGGAAAGAAGAAGGTGGAGGGGCAAGAAATGACAAAATAAGACAAAAGAAAATGGGAGGTGGTGTAGTGGGAAACACTTGCAGAAAAATTATCTACAAACTTAGAAAATATAAGATGCCAAAAATTTCAGGTTCCCTATAAAAGAGTGATTTAGACTTCTGTTGCTCTCATAAGTAGCAAACAAAAAATTGATCCTATCATTTCCCTTGGAGATAATCCCACTCTTCATTTCTAAAAAAAAAGACCAACTTATTTCGTTGACTGAGTTGGCCTTGAGTGCTATTCAAATGTGTTTCTGCCTTCCCTTTCACTTGTTTTGTACAGAAGATGATTGTATAGAACATAGTAAAGGGTCTTTGAAGGGAAGCCACACCAGGAGCAGCTAAGGTCAATTGGCTTGCTCAGCCTGGAGAAGAGGACACTTAGGGGACATCCCATAGCACATTACAGCTTCCTCACAAGGGGAAGTGAAGGGGAAGGCAGTGGTCTCTTCTCTGGTGACCAGTGACAGAACCCAAGGGAACATCATGAACTGAGTCAGGGCAGGTTTAGGTTGAATATCAGGAAAAGGTTTTTCACCCAGAGGGTGGTTGGATGCTGGAACAGGCTCCTGAGGAGAGTGATCACAGCACCAGGCCTGACAGAGTTCAAGAAGCTTTTGGACAATGCTCTCAGGCACATGGTGTGATTTTTGGGTCTGTCCTGTGCAGGCCCAGGAGTACTTAAATAGTCCTTGTGGCACCCTTCTAACTTAGAATATTCTATGATTCTATATTATTTTTTTATTATTATTGTTAATATTATTATTATTTCCACTTCATTTTCTGTTCTATTGCACTGCCTTTATCTCAGTCCATGAGTTTTACCTTTTTCCCAATTCTCTCCCCCGTCCCTCCAGGGAGCAGTGAGTGAATGGCTGAGTGGTGCTTAGCTGCCTGCCCAGTTAAACCACAATACCTGCGAATGGCTTGCCAAGCAGGGGTCATGCTAAGGTGGTATTGCCATACATAGGTAACAGCTTTCACCACTCTGCTATGTCTGGAGCTCCTGTGGTTGTTACAAACAGGTCTGGCTGGGTTCAGACCCACTAAAGCTGTGGGGCACACTGGTGTCATGCAGCTGCCCAGACAGCCTGCCACTGATGACGGTGACAATGTATTCTCTCAGACTGATGACTACAAGAACTGATGACTTTGCTACTTCCAACAGCTCAGGAAGAAAGCTGGAGCTGTCAGAAGTAGTTAACAGAAGATTAGGACAGCTTGGTTTTCCTTGCAGGTGAGGGAGGAGTGCATTTATTCACTGATGCAATATGCAAAAGACAAGCTCAGAAAAAAGCCCTGTGAATAGTCTCCCTGTCTGTGAACGTCAAACCTGTTCATGGTCCCCCACACTTCATGGCCTGAGCTACAGTCATCACTGATCTCTGTCCTGCCTACAGAGACCTGGAGTAGCAGGAGAAGGTCTGGGGAGGCATGTTAACTGCTGCTGATGGTGATCCACCAGCAGCAGCATTGTGAGCAGCATACAAACACAGAGTTGAGAGAAAACATATATAATTTAATTAATGGCTAGAGGGCAAACAGGCTCCAAGCATGTCAGAGTAGAGGGCTGTGAGCAAGAGGCTAAACCAACTAGCAGGACCACCTTCCACAGCTGTTTTCTTGAGGAATAGTCAACAATGGCACAAAAACCTCCCCTGTCTTTCTGGTAATTTCACAGAATCACAGAATGGTTTGCATGGAAGGTAGCTTTGAGGATCATCTTGCCCAATTCCCCTGATAAAGCAGGTTCACCTAGCGCAGGTTGCTCAGGAAAATCTGCAGGGAAAGAGACTCCACGACACCTCTTGGCAGCCCATTCCAGTGCTCCGCTACCCCAACAGTAAAGAAGATGAAACTCCCTGTGTTCCAGCTTGTTCTTGTTGCCCCTTGTCCTGTCACTTGGCACCACCGAGACAGTCTGGCTCCATCCTCTTGAAACACATTTAAGCTATTTACAATAAAAGGTTTAGGTAATATTAACAACATGTTTAAAGTAGGTGCCACAAACTAAACATTTAGAGGGAGTAAATACCTTTTGATGGACTAAGAATTGTGCCCAGTTGTAGTGAAGACTTGGCAGTTCTGTGTGAGTGCTCTGTAGTAAATGCATGCACACAAGATGCTGTCTCTGTAGCTATTTCACTGATGCCTTTATGCAAACCAGTACAATCGGTTTGTGACCACACTTAGTTAGACAACCACAATGAACAAAGTTGTTGGTGTTTGGGATTTGTATGCAAGGGGTTCAGAGATCATCTGGCAAAACATAGTTCCCTCCAACGTTTTCTTCACATTCACCTTTTACTTTTTGTAAGTTCATTGTGTTTGCATGACCTCAGCTGTTTAAAGTAAAATAAAAAGTGTTAGCATGGGTTAAAAGCTTATTTATCCACTCTTGATCTCTAAGTAACACCAAGGGGAATAACCATTCCAAAGCGAATGAATTAACCTATGACTTTTATCAGATATATGGAGCTGTAGAATGTAGAATTCTTTTTCTTTTACATTGTGTGGTCTGAATATTTTTAAAATTCTTTCTTCACTTATTTACCAGGATTTCATACATTTTAATATCTTATATTTTGCTGTGGAACTATTGAACATTTCTAATGATAGATGCTCCATTAGGCTCTCCTTCTGGCCTTTGTTCTAATCTAAGAAACAATTTGCAGAGTTACCTTATGCCAAGTTATACTAAATCTCTATACTGAAGTCATTGGAATTACAGAAATGTTTAATATAGAGGAATCTGTCTGCAGAAGGCTGAAAATGTTTTTGAGTTAATATATTATTTGGATTATATTCCTACAAAAAGACCAGAAGTATGGGGAGAGCAGGCCAGCAGAAACTTCCTTGTGTACCATATATTTCAGTCACAACAGAGAGCACAGTCTCATACTGGGTACTATTCCTTAAGGCTATGAACCAGACAATGATCTAGAGTCCATGCCTTGAAGAAGATAAATACAGTTTAGTGCTGCTATAGATCTCTATCTCTCTCCCTCCCTCCCTGTTTTTGTTTTGTGTTTTTTGGGTTTTTTTGGTAGGGGGGAGGGGGTGGGGGGTGAGTTGTAACTAATGTTTGAATACATCTCGATAACATCTCTCCCTTGTAAGTTCCAGATTGCAGAAGATCAGGATATTTTTCAGAGTCACATTTTTGCCTTACAGCAAAACCCTGAGACAATCAAGAGTGGCTAGATTACAAGGAATCACAATTTTTAAAAGTCATGTTTCATATTAACACAATAAATCTATCGCCTGAGCAGATAAAATTATACAATGGATAAAATCTTAGTTTATTTGTTTACAAAACTGCCAGGATGATTTTTAGGATCTTATTTCGCAGTGTCCATGTAGACACAGCTGATATAAGCACTGGATAAGGTTACTGTTTTGTTCTGCCTCCGCGAAAATGTGTAGTGTTTTTCTGTTGTTAGAGGAAGTTGCCGTGGCTTCGTTCCTCCCTTAGCACTTCCAGCTGGGTAGCTGGACACTCTTTAGGGCACTGGAACCAGCTATAAAACTATTTTAATGTTATGCTCATTCTTTTCAAGGTTTCATTACTCAACCTGCACTTCAGTGGTGGGCGGTGGTTTTACCTGTGGGACACACAAAACTGTCATGAGAACTGGGTAGGGAGAAGAACATCCTCTCACCTCAGGCTGTGTTTGTTTTCACTGTGGCTTACAGTGGACGGCTGGCTGAGTGCTTCTCATTGCAGTGCCTGTTGTGGAGATAGGGCTGGGTCCTACCCTTGGGCCAGGACAGCCCCAAGCAGCGTCACAGGCTGCGGGCAGAGTACCTGCAAAGTGGTCTGGTGAAAAAGGACTTGGTCCTGGGAGTGCTGGTCGACAGCTGGCTGAACAGCCGGAAGTGTGCCCAGGTAGCCAAGAAGGCCAAAGGCATCCTGGCTTGTACCAACAATAGTGTGGCCAGCAGGAGCAGGGCAGTGATCATGTTCCTGTACTTGTAAACAGGCATTTTTTAGCATTTCCTTTCATTGTAGATCTATATGAATTGTATCTTTGGGATTTTTAATTGAAAGTGTTAGCAGGTGATCTGTTTTGTAGTTGTTCATTACAATACTGAAAAGAAAAGACTGTGATTGGATTTGTACTCTTTTGTCCTTAGTGTGCTTACATTCCTATTGATTCAGGTAATGCATCCATCAGGGAAATAAAAATGTTTGGCCTTATTTAATTAAACCAAATTACTTCTGTGGCTTTTACACAGTTTTGCTTATTTCTTTTTTCTCTTATGGGAGTTCCATTAACATGTATAGAGCTTTGCATTTTGTTTATAACCAAAAAAAATTAAGAGGAGGAGATAGCTTCTGTGAATTAGAATAATATGTTACCTAAAAGACGGCACAAACCAAAGACCATTAAGTGGACATCCTTTAAAGTACCATTTAAATTTAGAAAATAATGAGAAAGCTGAAGGATCTAAAATCACGTGGCTTGAGTCTTTGCTGTTGTATTTCTTTTGGTACCAACCCCTTTGTATAGTTAGAACTGCATCTGACTGCAAAGTAAATTCCAGATATGAAAAGGTCTTAACTGGAGAAAAGCACCATGTATTTGTGGGTATAAATCTATAGGTAGATATCTACAAAATGGATCAGTAGTAGTATATTCTCACATTTTATGCAATCTGCAGGGGTAGAGGGGGGTTTTCAGAATGTGTATTCTGGAAGACCGTGGCTTGCCACTTGTAAAAGCAATTTTGATCTAAAAATTCAGAAATTACTTTGTACATCCTTGATCTAGAGTTTTTGCAAATCCATTAATGACTTGGTGTGAAGTGCTTGCTTTAATATGCATTTCTCTATGTACCTATGTGATTATAAATTAGGGGAAAATAAGTGGCAAAGCCCATATTTCTTGGTTATTCTCATTCTGCCATGGTCTCAGCATTTCTGTGTGTTACACTTGCCTGGAATTGCCACAAACAGATTTCTGTCACTCTAAATTAACAGTTGTATTAAAGAAAACAATTTCTCCAGTATATTGAACAGGTTTTACAATGTTCATAATTAGAGTCTCAACCAACATCAACTTTCACACTTCCTGTCTAAATGAGGGTTTTCTTTCCTCTACAAATCTTCCAAACCGTGCAACAAAGAGTAGCCTTTTTCACCTGTGGAGCTACCCTGAAACACAGTTTTCCACAGGGAAAAAAAAAAATCAAAAAAGGAATCTAAAATATACGAAGTCAAGGCCAGTGGATAACCTGCTGATTTCTGCTTATTTTTATTTTCGTAGTAATTTGTAATGGTTTTATCACTAACTCAGGAAGGCAGTAATTACGCCAAAGCACTAACTTGTTTCCAGTAAGAATGTATCCGTAAATAGCTAGATGAATACAAATCGAAAATTTTACCAACAGCCATGATGCAGCAACTTCCTGAGGATCCTGAGAGCATTGTAATACCTCTCTATGTCAGGATTTCATTTTCTGACCTGCGAAATTGGTATCACATAGAATTTTTGAACTAAGTAAATAGTTTTCCACACTATTATCTACAAGATATCACACTGAAAAACAAGCCGTGTCTCTGGACTTAAAAACAGATTAAACCACCCTGACAAGCCTTTTTTTCCCATATGTAAATTATGCAGTTAAACTATATTGTTCACAGGCATTACATTTCGCTAACTAAGCCAAGTGAGCAAAAAAATATTAATAGAGGCTTAAACAACTGAAGTATATTCTAAGAAATTTTACCCCATTGACACTACAAGAACGAGAAGCATGTCCACGTAGATATTAAGAAAAAGCAGTAACTATAGCTCTCTCTGTTGGAGAGGAACTTTGGTGTTTCCTGGAATGATTAATGTGTCCCATGAGTGAGAGAGCTTTTTCTTTTTGCCCATATACCTGTTAAGACTTTCTTAACCCCTGGTACTTTCAAAGAGATCAAGAGCTGCAAGCAGGCAGGATGGGATGGGGTGGGATGGAATGAGGCACCTGGCAACTCATGGGAGAACATGATGGAAAATGAAAAGAGGTTCAGCCACTGCTGTTGGGAGCGTGCCAGCACCATGGCTAATCCAGAGAGAGTGTGGTCCAGATTAGGCATAGTGCAGGAATGGAAAACCATCAGATTCATTCAGTATTCATGGTAAGCAGCTGTATAACAATTTGTTTCACAACAAAAAGTTGACAGAACAAATCCAAAACAACTCTGTGTGCATGTTTACATGGGAAGATATTGGCATCAGCAGTGCATTTGAAGGTGTGCTTCAAGTCCCTTATGCTTTTTGTAACATTTTCAAATTCATTGCTGTCTTCAAAATGACAGGAAATCCAGGTCTGCCTTCCTCCTGGGAGATCTTTATTCACAGACAAGTCAAAAACCCTTGACAAAAGGTAACCAAGGGAACTTGCTGACCTTTTAGCTGCCTGTCTAACATCAGTGCAAGTATTGCTTCCTGATAAAATGAGAAATTCAATTTAAGGGGAAACATAGCAGGTATTTGAGTAGGCTCTCATTTTATTTTACTTCTTGGGCTGTCTCTCAAACAGAAAACAAATGTAAATAAACAGGAATCCATTCTTCATTCCTGTGTAGTTCCCAGAGTTAACAATGCTGCACACAAGAATAATATCATTCTTACCCCGCTGTCTGCCCCACTCTCTGCTCTCCTGTTCACTAATTTCTGTTTTTCTCATCAAAATAAAACTGTTGTTTATAAGTCCTAATTTTTTAGTATCCTATTATTTTTTGTCCTTAATTTTAGAAAGAGAGGTGTCTGAGACTCCATTCTAGGAAATATTCAAAACCTAAGTGACAGGTTCTTGGTAGTGCTTCTTGAGCAGGAATGCTGGAGCATTTGACTTTCAGAGGTCTCTTCTAACCTCAGTTTTTCTGTGATTATGAGATGCATGCAGGTCATTTGAAGCCAATAGATAGCCTGGACTCTTCCAAGAAGTAGTGTTGTCATTTTATATATTAAAATAAAATTATTAGAGCATAGGTCTCCAATTTTGAGAAAGCCTGATAATTAAATTAAAGATCCTTGCATTCATATATTGTAATTTGGAAGTATCTCCTTGTTACAATCTGCTGATCAATACTTTTTTGGTCTTTTTGTCTTTTGTACTAATAATTAAAACCATTTCAAAGAAGTTACCTTCTCTGCTTAGGTGTGTGCATAAAGATGTATTATTTTATGTTTATATAAGATGCAAACTATACAAAAAGTTTGGAAAACAAATTCTCTGATGATTGTAGAAACTTACACGCTCATAAAAGTCAGTTGTGGTCTGTTTCGAAAAGTAACACCAAAATATGGAAATGTTAAAGTACAAAGCTCAGTCTTAGAGAATTACCCTTCAGGCTTGGTTTGTACATATTTATTGCATATCTTTGGCATCATTAGTTGAAATTAGTCACCAGAACTGGATTTGGAAGCTATTTCAAAGTTTGTTCTCATCTTAGGGCTACAACAGAAAAAAGTATCTGTTGTGAAGAGACAAACAGAAAAGGCAGACCAATTCTGTTAACTAGACTTGTAAAATTATTCATACCATAGTATCTTTTGGGCTTTGTTATTTGCAGTTAACACCCCTGTTGTAGATGTTGGTTTTATGAACAGCAGCACTCTGTCTTAGGTAGGCACTGCAGTATGGGTATTTCTTAGTGTTTCTTGTGATTTTATATTACTGCCATTAGCTAAATTGTCTTGGTAACTAATTACATCCTTCCGAACAATCTGTAAAATTTTAATTGAATGCATGGAAGAAAACAGATATTTGTACTTCCTGTGTCTGGAAGTCAACATACGGCTTCAGAGCTATTTTCTTAACAACCTGTGGTGGTTGTATGAATGGCACTGTATTTAAGCACATGGGAAACATCATCCAGCGCAATTATCTGTCATAGTAACCTTCTAAAGTTCCAAAGAACCATGCAGGCTGGCCAGCCAGCACTCCACAAAGCACAAAGTACATTACTGGGACTGCTCCCAACAGGCAGTTCACATGCTTTGGACTTAAAGAGCATTTACCTATATGGCTATGGGCTGGTCTATACAACTAGGTCTTAGCTGATCCCATGTAATATATTAGCTTAGAGTGAGACTTTTATCAGCACTCAGGCATGGCTTCTGGCTAACCATGGGAAGGGCAGCTATAGCAGAACCTGTACATTGCAGCCATTTCCATTTCACTATGTTCTACTGCTCTCTCTACCTCTAAGAGTTTTGCTGCTGTTTATCAAGGCCAACAGTATAGTAATATTGTTCTTCAAGTAATTAGTAATACTAATATCTGTTTTAAAGTTGATGTGGAAAATGAGATAACCAATGAGTGGTCAAAGTCAACAAAAGACCTGAAGTCTCTGGTCTTTGTTGCTTGTGTTCTCCCCTCTTAGTAAAGCTGCAGTTACTGTGAATGTTGATGCACGAGTCCCAGAACTGTTCCCTGTGACAGCACCAATAAAATTAAAACTAATAGGGGTTATTTGTCATTCACTCATGTCCATGGTAACCAATATTATCATACAAATTCTGTACGTGCAGATCTGCAATTATGAGTCCCTTTCCTTCTGACTAAGCTGTGAAGATGTTTTCTCCTTAGTATTTTAGCTATGTATTGGAGAGCAGGAAAGACCAGGGTTTATCTGTTGAGACTTTATGTGTGGGAGGAAAATAGCAAGAAATGTTGAATAATTAACAGGAAAAGTAGAACTTCATTTCTCCTGAGCTTTTAAAAGATCTGGGTAAATGTTGCAGAGATACTACAGAAATAGTGGTATCTTCTATGAAAACAGTCTGAGAGAGTTGAAACTGTTCAGCCAGGAGAAGAGATGGGCCATAGAGACCTCATAGCACCTTCCAGTGCATGAAGAG
Organism: Anabacerthia variegaticeps; assembly: GCA_035583185.1. Taxonomy (NCBI): domain Eukaryota; kingdom Metazoa; phylum Chordata; class Aves; order Passeriformes; family Furnariidae; genus Anabacerthia; species Anabacerthia variegaticeps. The sequence goes on along the minus strand of JAWWEW010000088.1, from coordinate 18,182,426 downwards.
GTCTATAGAAATTCTGGAGATGAACTGTTTACAAAGAGCATGGAATGATAAAACAAGGAGCACTGGCCTTGAAGCTGAAAGAGGGTAGATTTAGATTAGATATTAGGAAGAAATTCTTTACTGTGGGGATGGTGATACACTAGAACAGATTACCCAAAGAAACTGTGGGTGGTCCATCCTGGAAGTATTCAAAAACAATATGGATGGGGCTCTGTCTGGGCCTGGGCTAGTGGAAAGTGTTCCTGCCCATGGCAGCATATTTGAAACCCTCATGGTCTTTAAGGTCCCTTCCAACCAAAAGCTCTATGATTCTATGAAACAGCATTTCAAACTGACAGAGTTTAGAGTCCTTGTAGAGGACTCTGGTATCCCTCCTAATTAATACATATAACTCCTTAGAACCAACCTTTTTCAGTATGTCATTACCATGAAACTTGGATTGCTGATGACTTGACAACCAGAATTTGATTATTGAAATGCTGTCTGCATCAAAATACAAAAAGGCTTCTCACTGGAAACAAAAACCCATTTCCCTATAGAATGTCTGTTCTGTGTTGCTTCAGTGATGATGGTTTGGGGTTGGGTTTTTTTTTGTTTTTTTTTTTTTTGAGGTTTTTTTGTGTTTTTTTTTTGTTTAGTTGTTAGATTTTTTTTTTTTAAGGGGACCATTTCAGTATACTGAAAATATTCCAAGAAGATAAATCAATCAGATCTTACCAGCTGTTTCATGTTCAGGCCACACATCCTACAAGAAATGAAAATTGCCCCCTCAGAATGGCTTTAACTTCTGTATGGACCAAGAAAAGGCAAAAAGAATTGTCATAATGGATAAAAATGATCCAGCTGCCTTTCCAGGGCAAGTTGCCCCTTACATTTACATTTGTTAAAATGATCCACTTTGTGCATTGTATGGCATCCTCCTTCACTTACATATATATTCTGGTACTGTCCATTATTGTGTTTAAACCTTACTACAGTTCTGTGTACAGAGAACAGGAACTTTACCAGTGGAATGCTGGAATGAAATGCAAACAGGTTTTTTTATGCAGAGGTCCATATAATCTTTCAATATATACATATGTGCAGATTAATGTCTTAAGTACTCAGTACCAAGATTTTTTTGCTAAGTAACACAAATTCTTGCATAGGATTGGCTTTGGCTGCCTGTGATTTATCTGTTTATTGTAGCTCCACAAGTGAAGGAAAGCATGAACTGAAGGACCCTCCCCAAAGCAGTAATGGTTGCTATCACTGCACTGCTCTCAAGTTCCCAATCACTGGTATAGGAGCAGTTCAGTAGCCACCAAAAAGAGAGTATTTTGTACCATTTGGAGGTATAACAGGTCACAGCACTGCCTATGGTTGTGTGAAGAAGAATAATGGTTGCTCTATAAAAGAAGAACAACCAACATTTCCATGAGCAGTAAAGATGTACTGTATAGCAAAGTTCCATTGATGCTTTCCCATCACACAAGAAAAGAAGGTAGTCTGTCATGATGCAAATCTTTTTCTTGCCATGTTTCATTCTGCAAAAATTTCAACTTTTGAGATACAGTACCAGTATAATTCATTACAAAATCTAAAATAGATCAAGACAAACTGTTGCCTAAACCTGACTGTGGCATTCACCATCTGAGAATAAAAAAGATGTCACACAGCCATTTCTTCATGACATTAACCTACAAGGATTCTAAGACATGGCTGCATAAACTGAAATAAGGACAGTATAGTAAGGATTGAGAAAAGAGGGAAGAACTAGTGACACACAACATACTCTGAATTTACCGAAGTGACAGAGATGCACTTAATCACAGTCAACAATGGCAAAGCTGGCATTCAGCTACACCTTGCAATTTTGTGGCTGAGCACAGAAGACTCTGGCCTACTCTTCGTTTTGAAACAAGGCTCATTTTCAGTTCCTCTGTCTTCTTTCTTAACCAAAGGTGCCGCAATGCCATTTTGGTCCCAGCTGACTGCTGGGTGCCCTACAAATATAACCACTCCAAAGCTATGTTCTGTGTTTTTCACAGATGCTTCACCTGCCTTGTGGGCATTACAAAACTTCTGATCAGATGAGATGGGTAACATTGGGAGGACATTTTTGAATTAATGCTGCAAAATGTTTTGTTCAGCCTGACCTATCTGAAGTGAATGTCCAGATCCATCAGAGGAGACATCTTTGTCTAGGAGATGATCTCTATAAGGTATGGAATATCTAAGCATGGTAAAAATATTTATTAAATGAGAAGGAACTCAGGCAAATGTGTCTGTTTGTTACAGCCTTAGAAAGGAAATTTCTCTCTTGTCTTGCTACAGCTACCGAGTGTTGAGTAATAATGGGGAAGATATAGAGCTTGCCCCTTTAAAACAAAGAATGCTATTCTATGGCATCAGAAGAAAAAGAAGAAAATGCATATCCATGGGTTCCTGTCACACACAGCACTTGTGCCAAGGGGCAGGACATGCCACAGTGCTGCCATGAAGAATGTCTGGCTCTGCAGAGAAAAAGGTAATTTTCAGCAGACCTGTGGCAGCAGATGTAATGCATTTGAAAGCTCTCCTACTGTAAGGGTTGGGTTGGGTTAGGGGTAGGTTGAAATTAAAGTCTGTTCAGGAAACTTTCATCTGGCAGCTGATCCCAGAGACTATTTTCAGTCTTGGAACAATGCTGAGGGTGCTGTGGCTTGAGACAAGGGAAGCAAAGCAGATCCCTCAAGCTTCAATTCTTCTCCCAGCCCTCCATTTCTCTGCTCTGTAAAAAAGGACGGGGAATACCATGGAGACAATTTACAGTACAGTCTTCTATGCAACCTACAGGATTCAAGCTACATTTAGAGATAAATCAAGGGTACTCCAGTTGTTCTTTCACAGTTTATTCCTGCAAAGCTTGTAATTTCCTCTGTACATTTGTTGCTTCTAAGTCTGAATCTGACAAGGGATATCTATAAAGTGGACAGATTTCTTATTTAAGTTTAAATCATATTTGATAGAATTTACTGGTTAATGTTTTATTATGTATTAATAGTTCATCCAGAAACACCATTTTTTCCTAATTTTTCCAGACACTTTGAAAATCTCTGCACCCAGCATGAAGAAAATGAACTGTCTGTGTGCCTGCATGAAATCTGCTTTCTGGCAGTTCAGGCAGCTGAAGTTCAGGTTCTCCACGGAGGAGACCCAGTCAGCTACAGAGTATTGATCACAGATGAATGGGCTACAGTAACAAATCCTAGAGATAGCTCACAACTTTTTTTTTTTTTTTTTTTTTTTTTTTTTTTTTTTTTTTCTGGAGACCTTTTCAAACCTTTCTCTAATCACTGGGTAGAAAGCTGTAAATTAGCACAGCAAGCTCAGCCTTTGGAAACGCTTAGCAGGCGGGATGCAGCTGGAGAACATATAAGGGTTTGAATTATTGTATGCTGCAACCTTCCACATTTACAATCAAGTCATAAGTTACCAAAGTAAGCATAATAAGAATTAAATATCTGCAAAAGCTTTTTTTTCCCTGTCCTTTGATTACAGCTCTACTTTATTTATAACTCCCAAAAGAGAGCCAAACTTCTATTATATGACATTTCTTCTGTAAATTGTTAAAGAATCACAAAAATGAAATACTTCACAGCAGGTTTTTCCTCTATTGCTACCTGCCTGTGGTATTAGCTCAGTTGCTATCCCAAATCCCTCTTTAGTAGGTCATTTTTTTTTTTCTTGTAGGGAAGCAACTATAGTTTATCAGTCTCTTTCTGTAGTTTTCTCTAAAGCCAGGTGTGTACGAGGTATTTGATGCTTCTGCCACTTTCTATGTTGTTGTAATATTTTCATTGCTAGTAAGTGAAATATATTAAAATAAAATAAATAATTTACAAAAAAAGGAAAGAGAAAAAGAAAAAGAAAAAGAAAAAGAAAAAGAAAAAGAAAAAGAAAAAGAAAAAGAAAAAG
>JAWWEW010000088.1:18141184-18154910 GCA_035583185.1 Anabacerthia variegaticeps | reverse complement strand
TTTTCTTCAGTGAAAAGATACCATGCTTCTGATGACTCTTCTATAGCAAGTTGTTACATTGAGTTCTCTTTCCACCATCATCTGTGAAGATAACAGAGGAAATAAGGACAAAAGAAAGACAGAAGGTAGAAGGCAACAATTCTAGAAAAATAAGCTGCAAAATAGCATAAAGGGTAAAAGGAAAACAAAGTATGCATTTACGCAAGCAAAATATTGGAAGGCAGACAGGGAGGATCACCATAATGTCCCAGGTGTTAAGGTATCCATGACTTTTCCCTCTACCTTTAAATTGTTGTATCAGTTAGCTTCAAAAATTAGAACAAAAACTAAGAAATTGTATGTTTTAAAAATGGACCTGTGCATAGTGTCAGATAGGAGACAGAGGAACATAGGGCAGTGGGATGAAGCAGAAATTTCTTGGTGTCGGTTCCAACTCCATCACCTATGATCCCATGATAAGGCAGAATGTTATCATGGACAGACACCTAACTGACAAAAGTAACAGATCTGTTTGAACAAACATGAGAGGCAAGACCATTTTTTAAAGAATTCTTAAGAAAATACTGTGTACAGGATTTATATTGTGACAGAATGATCTAAGTGATTTTGGTTTATGTTTCAGGATTACTATCTTGCTTCACGTGAATTGGGCTGCTTGTTTGTGTTGGATGCTTCCCTTTTTAAAAAATCCCCTGTGGCTTCTTTTCAGATATAAATAAAACTGAAAAAAATATGTGAAGTGTGGAAGAAGGAGGAAAAACAACAGATCCAGACTCCCTGGTACCATTCAGTGGCAGCAGATGCCAAACATAACAAATAGGCTTTACAACAAGCATTACCCACTAGTCACCTTTTTCAAGAAAAATCTGAGGCAAGAAAAAATGATAGTTTAATTCTGTGTCTCTTGATAAGCACAATTCAACAATCCATAAAGTGTGTGTATCTTCAGTGCAATGAGAGAATTCAGTGCTTGTTCTTGCATTCATAGCTACTCTAAAATGTGCAAGTCTAAAACTGGGCAAAAGTAATTACTCTGCAGAAGTTGTGTAGGTCTAGTATTAACAGATGCCACCTTGCAACCTAGAATAAAGAAGGTGACCCAATCTGCTCCCTATTCTGAGACCACATATACATAGACCACTCTTGAAAGATAATGTTGAACCTACTGTTAAGTGTGTCATGAGAGCTGGTTCACACATGATAAAGTCTGTGTGTGTTAGAAAGTTTTTTTATTATCTGCCCAAACTTTCGCAATATGCAAATAAGCCTTTACTTCTTGCCACATTATGAGAGAAGTGTGAAATTATTCACTTTTCTTTACATCATTCTTCAGAACTTCTCATATATTAGATTAGTATTGTGTCCCCCATTGCTTTCTCCACTTCTCCTCACAGACCATGGTGTGTAATCTCTTATCCTTTTTTTCCTGTCCCTTGAAGTCCTTTTAGGCAGTCTACATCTTTTTTACTGTTCTTTATAGGCACGATATTCTTGTCTTGGGGCCTGAGCATCATATTAAGTTAAAAAAAAAATAAAATATCTCTCATGCCTTATGTAAAATGCTCCTGTTAATAACCCCATAGTGAAAGTTATCAATTTTGTGGGTCATAACCTCAAGATTATTTTTTTTATTTCATCTACACTCTAAATTTCCTCACGCAGTTTTTCTTCCTTTACAGTTGATGCTTGCTTTGTATTTGTGTGTTTCATATTGACTATGACTATGATTTTTTTATTTTTTTTTAATTCTAACAGATAATTCTCAAGCTCTTTAATGTCAGAATTTAATCCTTTTTCAGCCTTTCACTTATCTTATGGAACAAGTACAAATTTATTAATCTAAATCTGTTTCATCAACTAAATCAAAATTGAAGGACTGACCCAGAGAAGATACCTGTGCTGCAAGCTTACAACATCTTCAGCTTCTGACTGTGAAGCATTGACTATTCCTTTTTGATATGGCTTGTTGACTCCCTACCATGGTAGATGGATGAGACAACAACTTCCTAACAGTTTCAGAAAGTTTTTCTGGGGAGCAAACATGTCTTCGAAAATGTTTATTATGGTAATTACTCAAAGCTATCAAGGGAAATTGTTTATCTAAGGAGAAAAACTATTTCAGGATTTAGGTTCAGTAACATATACTGGCTTCGGTTCAGTAGATTAGTGTTGCTCAATATTGCAAGTTGTTTCTTAATCTTTTTTAATTAGTATGTTCCTCATCTTCTTGGATGGACAATGTGCAAAACAGTTTTTACTTCTGTAACTGGTGCACAGGTTTTATTATGCTTTTCTGGACTACATCTCTGTGACTTATGTTATCCACTTTGTACAGAAGCACAAAGACAGGCTCAAATCACATTATTTTCACAGTAAATTTTGATGCACATGGTTCTCTGCCACTGTAGCTACTTGACCAATGCATAGAAATGGTAGTCCCTGGAAAGCCAAGCTTTGAATTTGCCACCAGAGGGAGTCTAGTTAGCTCCAAATGTAACAAAAAATACCCTGTGATCTCACAAAAAAAGGGACAATTTCAGACCATAAATTTTAAAAGAAAGTCTAAGAATACATAGTATGAGGGCATGAATGGCAGTCTTGAGGTATGTCCTGCATATAAACTCTGTTACCAAGTGTAGTTTAAGCACCTGTGTTAGAAAAGAGAGTCAAAGTTTTTAAATTACTGAATTCATGAAGTACCATGCTGCTTAGGCCAGCTTTGACATAAATGTCTGATAAAAAAATGAAATCCAATGCATGAAAGTCTTTGACTGAGACTAATGAATTTTTCCAGAAGTAACATGCTCATCTAAAATAATAGGTTTCTTGTCAATATACTGACTGAACAAAAATAAATACATTCTTGGCAATAGCTTAGAGCTGTTAAAAGAGAACAAAAAACTCACTAGTCCAAAACAGTATTGTCTTCATTTTTTTTGTACTCCGGTTAAAAAATAGTATAGGAATTTCCTAATGTTGATGTTTTACGTTCATGATGTTTTAAGAGAAGTGGTTTTGGAATAACTTTTGCTCTCTCAACCAGGAAATCCACAGTGCATTTCCATCATACTGAAGTCATAATAACAAATCCAGTAATGTTTTCCATTTGATTTTATTGGGATATTCTAATACTTGGATCTAATAAGCACTACAATGTCAGCATTTAAGTATTCCATCTATCAGAACTTCAGAGAAGACTTTAATTTCCTCTGTTTTAAAAGGCTTTAGTAAAAATATATAAGACTCTAAAAAGAAAAAAAAAATTGAAGAAATTTATCCCATGTAATATTCATTAGATTGCATTAATAATGACCTTAACCCAGTATGTATAAGTTGTTTAGATCATATTGAAATATATATTAAATATTTTTTAATTCTGCTTTGAATCTCACATTGTACATGCAAAAACTAAGCAAATGGCCATATTTTTATACATATGGCTATGTTCTCATTGGGAGCTTTCAAGGCACCTTCTGAATGCTCCAGTTGGATCCTCAGTATGCCACAAGTACAGGTGAGAGAATATACAGCACCTCAAGATGTGCTAGCCTCCTTCAGTCCCCATCCATTACTCTGTGCCCAGGCAGGGATTAAGAGCCCCTGCTACAACATTTCCTGGAGCCTGGAGAGGGAAGAGTACTGAGTAGGGGCAGGATCCAGTTCTTTGAGAGACACTGAGCCTTCCTCATCCTTCCACCTTGACCAGAGAGTTAATGCCTGGACCAGGCAATCTGTATCAGCCAGCATCTGTTTTCATAGGTTTTTGCTGCCTAAACACCTGTGCAAAAGCATTGGTGCCAGGACTGCTCTTGCATTTCTCTCAGTCCTTCCAGACAACACATTCCTACAGACAATATTGCTCCTTGGACAAACCCCATTACACCAGCAGTCTGCTCCACAAGAAGTATGTGCCAGAATAACTTTTTCAGCCCTTTCTTGATGAATAGGTACAGAGAAGTCACCCTTGGCACATGGACTGCCTGGGTTACAGTAGATGTTGAGGCACATGCCAGGATCACAAAATGAACAAATGGCACCTACCAGACATAAAGTCCTGACAATAAGTTGCCAGGGACAACAGTGATGGTGGGGACCACACAGACTGTCCTGAAGTCTGCTCCTGGATGACACACTCATAGGCACCAGCATCCTCTTCTGTGGGGGCAGACTATGTCCTGTTGTTGCATGGGCTATGCTTCATCCTTTTCCGCTCCATGAAACTCACCCTGTCTTCTGGGAAGGGAATGGAACATCTCTTCATCTCCAGACAGCATAGAGAAGGCAGCTGCTTAGTCTGGTTGTCACTCCTACTGTACTGAGAACCCCAAGTGAATTTTTTAACTCAATGGAGGCAGACATTTTCCCAGCAGGTGCCTGTTGCTAGCAAAGCAGTGTGCATTTTTATCAAGTTTCTGGAATGTTTACATAGGAGTCAAAGAATAACTAAAGCTCAATCCACACAAGTGTGCATGTCCAACCCTTTTGAGCTCACTAGAAAACAGGTACCTGAAGAATCTTGGGGATGTGAAGTAAATATTTAGGTATGCATTGCCTTTCTATCTATGCTGCTAACAAAACTTAGTCAATGTAGGAGAAGAGGAATAGCTACAGCAAAGCCAAAATTATCACAATCACTTAAAAAATTGTCCTGATTTTAGTGCTCAACCAGATTTATTTAATTTTTAAAGATCAAAAAGTACTGCAACTGAAAACTAGTTCAATCATTCAGTATGACATAATAAATATTCTCTAAATATGAAAATTTTTAACTATTGCTCCAAAACCATCATGTTTTCTCCATCACTTCTCACATGTGCTATTCATTACTTATTTTCCATGCAAAAACTATTTAGTATTTTTAGTCCTCTGTCTCTGTCACCAAATACAAGTGGGATTTGTTTATAGACCACCTGGGACAAAATCAGCCAGGCTGGTCAGACTACAAACCCAGCTGGATCCTGCCTAGGCTGGTAAAACCACTTCTGACAGTGTATCTCAGCTGGATGAATGGAAGATCAGCTCAGCAATAACCCCCCACAGGACAGGGCAACAAATATCAGAGTACAATCACATCCTCCGCTAACACAGAGGGAACTGGGCCAGATCTTTGGGCTGAGCCAAGTGACACATCTGCACAGTACAGGTACTGTTCCCAACCTATGTGTTGAATGGCTTGATTCCCAGCACATTGATCTTATTGGTTTGGCCATTCTCCCAATGGCTTCCCAGAGCAATCACTCCCACTGGCACAACAGGCAGGTCCACTGAGCGGGCAGTGACAGCTTCCAGGTGAGCAGCTAGGAAAACAGCTTTGAAACACCACAAATCTTGACATTTCTTGAAAACAAATGCTTCAAAACATCACATGTTTTGTAGAAACCTAATTGGTCTATTAAGAGGAAGACTGGTGTGTTTGTTGGAGGAAAGCATTCAAAACAGTTCAAGGAGTTCAAATATATTGAAATAATTAAATCCATGGACTGGCTGTATTTGTTGTTCTTGATAAATCAATATGTCAGCTGTTTCTGATCTATATTCCTAGCATCAGGCAGGAAGCGGTAGGCTGCTCTTCCTTCCTCCATTTTGACCTCTAGAACTGCAAGCAAAAAAGCAGAACTGAGATATCAGTCCATTATTCTTAAAATTAATGTGCCAGCATACTAGCAACCACAGAAAGAGAGCTTAATGATCTCCAGGGACAAAATATTTCTTGTTAAAGCTAAATACTTATATATTTTTTCCAAATATTTATATATTTTTATTTTAGACTGCTATATGTGCATATAATATACACAGTGAGATATATATGTATATATACACTGATAGATACTATTATATTCTATATACAGAGAGTGCATATATAGATAACATAGAGAATGCATATATGTAGAGAGTGTGTATATATATACTATATAGAGAATATATAATGTCTATATGCCACATATATAGACTATACGACTGCATATGAATACTATACCTATATGCAGTGATATGTATTTACCTCTCCACCTTTTCACTCTCTATGCATTGTTTTACAGTTGCTTTTTCCATCAGGATATGCATATTTTGTAAGAGATTGAAGATCAAAGATCAAAGCTAAAAAAGTTAAAATGTTGCTTGTATCAAAGCAGATATGTACCTGAGTTGCCAAAGGAAAAGGCAAAAGGTAAGATAAGACTTTCTATAAGTTTCCTGTACAGTCAATAGAAAGAGGTACAAGCAGTAAGTGGGGGTGATCTAGAGTAAATTGTAATTTCTCTTTGAAAATGTATATCTCCTGCCAATTAAATGGGCAACATGAAAATGCTTACAGTACAGAAAATTCAATATCATCTATAAAATTAGGTAAGAGAAAGCTCTTTACAATTTGTCTTTATCTGAAAGGGAAAACTTGTCTAGGATAGGATTCCCTCCTCACTGTGGTGCTCAGTTTTCAAAGGAAGACTGGTTATGTATGTGAAGTTAAAACAACACCACCAATTGAGTTTCGATGGTTTGTTACTGAAGTTCCCATCTCTTTATCAATGGATTCCTCAGTATTTAATGACTGCATCTTCCTCTAAGGACTTCACTGAGCACTTGAAGCTGTTTTCTTAAGAAGAAATCTGAGAACATGCTTATTAATGTATTTAGACGGTATGTTGATTGCTTTCTCAACACTCTTGAGAGATTAATCTTTTTCTTACTCTGTGTTTAGAGTCTGTTACGACTTGAAGCACAAACTTGAAGGAAATAGGTTTTTCCAAGCCCAAATTTACACCTCCACAGGATAAAATTAGGCAGAGCATAGTGAAATAAAGTTTGTCAAAGAAGAACTATGCTGTAAAGCCAGATTTTTGCTTAATGTGTCTGCAAATATCTTAAAGTAAAACAAATATATGTATTAGATACACAAATATATGTATTAGATACTGTATCAGCTCTAGTGGCAACCATGCCAAACTCTTTCCTCCTGCTGTTCAGTGGATGTTTGCAGGTTTTCCCGTTACTTATTGGGAAAGCCATAATCAACATTAAATTGATAAACAAATTGTTATAACAACCATAGACAGTGTTATTTGGTGGAAATCAATTATGTTAGAAGTTTCTCATTTTTCCTACTTATCTTTTGCCTGGTCTGGCTATAATGTAGACAGATGCCCCAAGTCAGTTTACAGCAAAATTGTAAATGATGCAAATTACAGCTGCATTTGTGTTGTGAAACTTTGAAATATACCAAATTGTGGTTCATGCATAAGCACTATACAATTTTCAATGAAAAATTGCTTTTACATGCTCTTATCTTATATGTTTGCAGAGTGGGGGAAAAAAAAAATCTCTGTGTTTTGGAGACTATACTCTGAAAAAAATGACTGGAGACATTTTGAAACATTTTTCCTAGTGTTTAGCTCTCTTGATCCATGCAAATACAAACATTTTGAGAGATATTTTTGAGTGTGTTTTTTGTTTTCCTTAATTTTGGGGCTCTGGTTTCTTTAAAGCAGCAGCAGACATATACCAGTGTGTCTGGAGGGGAGGGAAGAAATTTTTTCTCAGGCTAATTTTGGACTGAGTATTATTGATAGCATTTTATCTCAGGTTAATTCTACAGACACTTTATAACTTTTATTATGATAAATACCATAATCAGCCAGAAAGATGCATTCAAGATTAAGTCTCATTAACTTAGTCACTTTATAATTTAGGATATATGCATATGTTTTGCTGACTGAGATTTTCTCACTGAATCCCAGCTGTTCTAAAGTCAAGCATCTACCTATGCATAAGCATCATCCCTTAGTAATGGAAATAGGCACTTATCAGCCAATCCATCCTAGCATGAGTTTAAGACAGAGAGACTGCATGAGAAATTATCCTTTTCTTTGACTGTCTCCTCCAGCAGTTTACAAACTAAGCTGAAGGAGCTCTAATTAATTTGCTACCTTTTAGCCAGCTACAGTTATGAGGTGCAAATTGTACCCAAAATGTATACAAAAATGCTAAGGAAGAACGGAACTGCAGGGTTTTGGAGCAATGTGTTGGACATGCACGTTCTTAAAATTCCAACAGTGGTTTCAGAGAGCAGATTTCCATTTTCTTATTTGATGATTTAAAATCTACTTGAATTATCTCAAATCAACTGCACTCTGCAGGCTGAGAGGGGCAAACTATTTAAAGCACTGAACAGGAAATAAGAACAGACGCAACACCTCCCTACTTTTGCACACACATAATCGCAGTGGAAGAACAGCTGGAAGACAAAAAGCTGACCCTTTTTGGAGAAACTCATGGCAACTCCCTAGCAATGGCTTCAAAGTCATGAGGACATACAAAATACACTGTCTCCAGTGTCTGGACTATAAATAACAAATATTGCTCCTTATCTATTACAAAGAACTAGTTGCAATGTCTCTTTTTCCTTTTATATACGTTTTATAAATTAATGAATTAATCAGCACCATAGTTTAATGTTTTAAGAGTGCAAATTTTTTAGAGAAGAATTGTGATTGGTAAAACCTGCTCTTGTTCCTATGGTAACAACTGAAAGCTCTGAGATACCTTGTGTTAGAACAAGGTCTCCATTACTGGGGTCCCACAGCATAGGAGTAGGCTGGTGTATCTGATTGTCACAGCCTCTGCTTTGTGCCAAGCAAGCAAGGAAATAAGCTTCCTTCCCACAGGCTCGAGACTTGGAAGAACAATGCAGTTCTCCCAAGGTTTATGGTGGTGAACTGGAGAGGCTATTATACCATGTTTTGCTGCATCCCACTTCCATTTTCTTCCATGCTGTCACCTTCTCTACCTCCAGGCTCTTGCCATGATCCTCCATAGAAGAAAAAAATCAGCAAAAAGATTCTGCTTTATTCACATTCTCCCCTGCTCTCTCCTCAAACCTTCTAAACTCAGATTTGCTCAAGAATTGTAACTCTTTGAAAGAGAAAGAAAATATAAACTTTCTTCACCTACCAAGTGTTAACAGAAAACTATTTCAAACTCTTGTTTTACTAAGTTCTACACTAGATGGAGATAGTACTGTTGGTTGATAGACATACACTGAGATGTAGCTCAGGTTACAGAACATTTTAGCAAAGTGCATGCTTTAAGCAGATGTGAGGGTCTTTTTTAAATCTTCTACAAATGGACACTTGGAAATTAATTTGTTCTTTGGTTGGGATTTTTTTGTTGGTAGCAGTTTGGTTTGGGTTTTTTGGGTCTTTTGGGGTTTGTTTTTATTTTGTATGAGGTTTTTTGCTTTGGATTGCTTTGGTTTTGTTTGGGTTTTGTTTGATTGGGTTTTTTTATTTGTTAGGGTTTATTTTTTTTTTCTTGAAACTGTTTTCATTATGGGTCTGACCCTAATGTTCTCACTAGGTTAAATTTTCCCTGGACAAATAAGATAAAATTGAATGGCAATGTTACATTCATCACCAGTGAATCAGTGATGGTAAGAGTTAGGAGGCATTGAGCAGTTCCTAATACAATACCAGAAACTAGCTGCAGGAAAAGAATATCACATGGAACCCTGTATCCCATATGAGGAAAAGAAAATGATCCACAGTTGAAGAAACTTGAAATCCAGTAAAAAAAAAATAAAAATGGTTAATAGCTACATGAAACCTTTTCCCTAATGAGAGGGATTTTCAATTCTTGACATGCCACACAGGGGTAGCACCAACTGATACTCTGTACTGACTTGCCTCTGACACTGTACCAAAGGTACAGTCTCTTTCCCCACTGTATTTTCTTGTGTCATCCAGTTTTGGACAAAAGAATTAAGACAACTCAAAGCATCAATATAAACAGCTCTAAAAAAGGAATCAAAGAATATTCACTGAAATAAATTGATTCAAATAACACTCAGTCAGCATTTAAAATTGCATATGAATCTTCAGGCAGATTGATGGTTTCTAATGTTCTTACCCGTAGCTGAAAATCCTAACAAGTTAGAGAATAGTAAAAAATGGATTTTGGCTTTAGTGATTTGACATCAAAAATCTTGTAATGATTTATCTCTGACAAAATGAGTTAAAATTGACTAATATACACTGCAAATGTTCATACCTTGCATGGCACAAACTGCACACCATACATGATTTTGTTACATTCTCTGAAAACAGGAAAACTGGTCAAGACAGCTTTGTATTTATAGAAATATATTTCTATATATAAGAAATTTACTTAGTCATGGACCATGGGCTTGCAATTACATGACCCAAAAATTTTACTGAGCTGAAGTTGAATAAATAATTACTTGGCATTTAGGAACACTTAGCTTCCTTTAATATAATTAAGACTATTCTTCTCTCTGTGGACATAAGCAGATTGTTGATAAAGGGTTAGGTCCAGGCAAGTCCATATGACACTCTTTCCAAGTATTGCCCCATCTCAATCCATGCTGAGGCTTTTTAGACACAGGCCTTCTACTTTGGCAAGGGATGTCTCAGATCTACTCCCTGCTAACAATATCTTTATATTTTTTGCAGCATGACCCCTGTATTGGGATACAACTCATGAGATTTGACAGGCAGCTGTCAGAAAGTAAGTGACTGAAGCCCAAAGTAAATCAGGGTAGCACAGAGGCTTCTGTGTCTCTCATCAAGTTTCAATGGCCTGGTTTAGATTTAAAGGTAACAGCATAAAATAAACCCAAAACTTTGCTGGAAGGCATTCTCTCTCTTGTAAGGCATAAACAGTGGAGGACAATCTGAATAGCAGATAAATGTGTGCACAGTAAACAATGTTTCTTGCTTAGTTCTCATCTGCCATTAGTGCTTATTAAGATGGAAAAACCTACTACTCTTCTACATCATGTTACTATTGCAAAAGGGTAAACATACCCAGCTAATGCTATAGAGCTTTATATTTAACTGTACTGCAACATCAGATGAACTAGGAAACAGACATTCCCATTCCATTATTTGATAGAGGGCTGTACCCATCTCTATTCCAAAGGCAAATGAAACATCTGACTAATAAAAAGAACTGGTCTCTTTTACATTTATAAAAATTATTTTTCTGTAATAAATGAAAATACTGACCACTCACTGGTGAACAAAGGTGTCAAAACAAATTATTTTTTTTATAAAATGTACAATTAAATACCCAATGGAAATATGGCATGTATTTCACAGAAGAACAGCCATAATGATCTGAAGTATAACGTTCATTTGACTGACCGAAAAAATGGGCAAATGAATCAAATGCACAGATTTTGTAAATTTTTCTTAGAAAAGCTGACTCACTGCAAGGCTTTACTGCTGTGTGCAAGTGCAGTCACTACACAATAGCACTATATTCCTTTTTTAATATTTTATAAATTGGAAAAATAAAATCTAAAAATTGCACCTTTTCTAATTCTAAGCACTCTGATGGTTGTTGTTTCCCCACTGTACTTAGTAATTTTCTTGCACTATCTCCTAGTGAGGAAATATTCCTTCATATTTCTTCGTATTTCTTGAACACTTATATTTTATGACATTTTCACAAGAAATCTAATGAAACATTACAGGTTAATCTATTACAGAGTAGGCACAAAACTGGTTAGAAAACAAAGTCAAAAGTTATTCTTCAGTGAGTACCATTATTATGAAAGGATGAATTGAATGAAAGATGACAGTGGTCTACCATGGGCCTGATATGATTTAATATTCTCATCAGTGATAGAACAGGGAGAATGCCTACTGTATTTGCAAGTGATATCAAACAGCTGTAGCATAAAAAGAGAACTCAAAACGGTCAAAACAGGTTGAAGTAAACATCAGTGCAAAGAAATACAATATTCAATAGGGGATGTGGGATTTACTCCAAAGACTGACTAAACTACTTTGCAGATACGAAATGAGGCCAGTACCAGCTCTGAGTATGAACACAAACTGAGCAAGCCCAGTACCATACCACTACAAAGTCATAATTTATATGAGAATGTTTAACTGGCAGTGACGGAGTGTGAGGTTAGGCATGAGGAATATCTTTTCTGGTCCTAGAAAGTAAAGCATTAAAGCAGCTTGCCTGCAGAAGTTTTGGGGTCTTCATCACTGGAGTTGTTGAAGGGAAGGTTTGACAAACATTTTCCAGTAAATGGACTAGATAATCTCCTGTGGCTCCCTGCAGATCCAAACCACATGGTCTGATCTTGGCTTGTATAATTCACTGTCACTCCCTCTTCCAGAATATTTTCTTCTAAGTCATAGGTTTCTTTCAGTTTCATTGATATTTCACTTATTAAAATAACACAATGTTACAGAGGTCACTATACCAGTGCAATACTAAAATAGACTGACACATGCGAGAAATTATGAAAAAATCTGTCAGATTATAAATCTTGATTCACGATGCTTAGAACATTGTCATCTTTCTTTTGAATCTAATTTAATAGTTTTTGACAGATAGACAAAAGCAAGGTAAAAAAATGGTACACTGCCTAAGCCCAAATAAATTCTTGTAACTATTTCAATGCTTCAGCACCTCTGTGACCTGCACCAAAGAAATTACATGGAGCCCTAACACTGTTGTACTGTTTCTTTTAAAAGCCATTTAAAATTGACAA
The DNA here is from genome assembly GCA_035583185.1 of Anabacerthia variegaticeps. Classification (NCBI taxonomy): domain Eukaryota; kingdom Metazoa; phylum Chordata; class Aves; order Passeriformes; family Furnariidae; genus Anabacerthia; species Anabacerthia variegaticeps. Next base: position 18,142,384 of record JAWWEW010000088.1, on the reverse strand, counting down.
GATTATACTCCTGAGCAAAACCTGATTCTACATGAACAAAGGAAGCTTTTTACTGTGCAACAATTCCCAAGAGGGCTTATGTAGAATGTATTTTTGATTTTCACATTCCTCTGAAGGGCTGGACTGCCAAGGCTGGCAGAGCCCACAGATGCTGTGGGCAGAAGCAGAAGTATGGTGAAAGTTTTGTGAGGCAGATGCATTGACTTGGAGGAACTAGTGGCTGATGGGCCAAAACCAGAAATTGTCTTTTTTGGAGGGTCCTCAATGACTCCTAAGGTTAATCAAGCAAGTATGGGACCTGACAAGGGCTCATAAATGGAAAGCAAAGAATAGCATAGAGAAGGAAGGAAAAACAAAGCCACTCCTAAAAATGTTGTGGGTGGGGGTTAAGGCCAGTACTGTGATACTGGTGAATGCTGCCTCGGTAAAGAGACTATTGAAAAGTTAAGTATTCTAGAAAACAACACAGAATCTAGCTGCCTCAGTTAGGGCATCTAAATTAATAAACACTTTCAGTTTTAATTTTTCCATCTCTGTTCACTGCCTGTATAATGAGCATCGTACTCCCACAAAATTCCTCTGAAGATAAAATTCATCAGAGCCTGTGAAACACTTTGACTTGGTAGTGACAAACCTCAGAGAAATGCTTGTGAGGAAACAAATCTTTTTGTCTTCAGAGTAGGGTTGGAATTGTGTATAATAAATGAAGTAAGGAGCTGTTATGAAACAAGAAAAAACAGTGTAACTGTGCAGTCAGCGCTCCTTAGGAGGACGGCTCATATAGAAACATTTTCATGGAACCAAGTAAATCAGGTGCATGGCATATACACAAGTTGCACATGCAAACTTATCCTTGATATTTCTACTTCTATTATTCACTTAATTAGATTCAACTCTCACAGCATTACAGAAGTGGATTTATTTGCTCCAAAGGAAGATGTGGTTGCAATTTCCATTGGAACACATCAGTAGCTTCCTGTTCTCTGTCTTAGTTTCTGACTCAGTAGCATGAGGTAGACAGCTCTCCTGTATTTGTTGAATGCCATACATGTTAATACCCATGTTGTCTTTAAATTGGGGTTTTGGTTTTTTTTCAGTAACACATCACAATCTCATATGTGATTGGCTTTTTGCAATCACCTGGACAGTCTTGAGAGGTGGGTTAATGCAAACCTCATGAAGTTCAACAAAGCAAAGTGC
>JAWWEW010000088.1:18125442-18139173 GCA_035583185.1 Anabacerthia variegaticeps | reverse complement strand
GCGCGGCCCTCACGGCCCGCAGCTCCCGCGGGCTTCTCCTGGCACAAGAACCCCGCAGCTCTTGTCTCCGAGCGCCGCTGTCCCCGGCCCCCTCTTAGCCCCTTCTGGTGCTGCCGGGGGAATAAATGTACTCTCCTTCCCTCTTCCCTGTGTTTCGCTGTGTATGTGTGTCCGTCTTCTCGCCCTCGCCTTAGACTTTGGGGGGATTAGTAACAACCCATTTTCTTTGTTTGGCTTCTTTCCGAGGCTTCATCCTCTTTCAGTTTGCGAAAATTCGCAGAAACTTATTTCCCTCCGAGGCTTTTTCCACGGGAACCGACGCAGATCTGGGCTGTTGGGACTTGCTGGGAGAGGAGCAAGAGGAGGCATGAGAAATGCTTATGTGTTCATGGTTTATGGTGGGAACCTTCCTTGGCGAGTTGTTCTCGTCACGTTTCGTCTGTGTGTTTTGCCAGTATCTTCTGGGAGAACTTTGGTTCTTCCTGTACACAGTCGCCCACCTAAAGAGAAAATTTTTCTGTTCCTGTTTTCCTGAAGAGTTTTCTGTCCCTGACCTTTACAGTAATAGGATCAGTACGTGTTTCTTTGTTTTTACTCTAGCTGTTGCCTGTCCTTAACAAAAAAAAAAGGTCAGAGGCTTTTAAATGTGTTTTAAAGTCACTTGCCTTCTTTCAAGCCACTTCCTTTTTTTCTTTCTTTTTATAGATGCATAATCAGTGCATTAGAGGAAAAAGATCTGTGGAAAAATGCTGTGAAGGAGTAGGAAATGATGGGAACCTGCAGTTGCAACAGTAGACTTCTGTGCATCTTTGTGTGACACAGTGTGTATTGCTGGAGTCTTGTTCTGTGCACTGAGAAAGACTCCAGTGTAATATAAACAATATCTCCATTGATGTGGTCTAGAATTAAAGGTGAAGGAGATAAGATAGATTTAGTGTCTAAATCACAGTAACAATGAGAAGTCCTCATCCTAATGGCTAAAAAGTTACTGAAAACTCCTCAAACTGTAAAAACTGGCAAAGAAACAAACTTCGTATCAGTTGTTTTGGCTGACAGTTCAGGTCCTCTGTGCTGCTGTGTTTGTGTATGCAGTCTTTTTGGAAGATAGTCTCTAGAAAGAGGAAGCCTCTTTGCTTAAACAGAAACTTTTAAAGCTGTGTCAGTAAAGCTTTTTTTGACATCTGCTCAGCTACAGCATTTGGGGAAGTGCCTTAATCTTGTGATTTTCTGTCAGCTTTGTAAGGAAGAGGTCATGAAAATTGTCGTTGGACTTCTCACTAGCTTGCATGTGGATTGATGAATTCAGTATATAAGGTACCATAGTCTGGAGAAGAATGATTGTGGGCCCAGCTAAACTACTATTTAGAGTGTTACTTTAATCTGGTAAATATTCATAAAGCAGCTGATAATAAATGGCAGTGGGAGTTCTATAGTAACAAGAAAATCATGCTTTTCGTAGTTGGCCACGTATTTGCTTGCTGATACCAGAGGTGAGAGTGTGGCAAGAGACAGTGAGATCCAAAGCCAACTTAACATGAAGGCTGTGGTACTTTGAAAGGGTTCCCAACTGGTTTATGTTTAAGCTGTCCATTTGCTTTAGTGTGATTTTTTTGTAATGGAAAAATACATGGAGGAACTTGAAAATAATCAGTAAGCAGTAGATGTCATAATCTGTCGAGAACTGTCATTTAGGGCAGGTTGTGTAATAATGTTATTGCCAGTTTATTGGTGTATGTTAAAGATCTGCAATAGGCATTTGGTTTTTGCACAGGAGGCAAAACATTAGATACCCACAGAAGCCCAGGTGGCTTTGATGTTATCCATTCAATTTAACAGTGGCAATTATTGAGGGACCAGTAAGAACTGCAGTATCTGAGAGGAAAATATTAAATCCTTCAATACTGTCCTGTACCTTTTCAGAAAGCTAAGTTTGTATGCAGCATTAGTTGGTGTAATTCTACTGGAACTTTGTGTCTCGTTGCTTGATGTTAAATGCAGGCTGTAGTGGAAGCACAAAGACATTTGTTCTGGCGTGGCTGCTTGAGTAGTCTGACATTCTGCTGGAAATTATACTTTTCTACTATCGTTGTCCTCTCCACTCACTCTCTGAGTTGTGAGCTTCTGTAACCCTGTTTCGGACAATGAGGTGTGTTACCCTGAACAGCTGTAGTGATATGATGGCCACCTTTTGTCAGCATACTGTTTTGACTGAAGGAGGCTAGGAGGGATTCAGACAAGTAGTTGAACTAGTTTTGTGGGGGACCCTAATGTTAAGAGAAAGGAGAATGTCCAATCATGTAGAGCCATAATTTCAGCCAACAGAAAATGTGAGACCTTGTTCTTGTTTCTTCATAAGTCAGACTATAACATACTTAGTTATTGCCTCCAAACATAATGAACAATAAAAGAAAAGAAATTTGAGCTTGTTATTGCCATTGTAAATTGGAATGGATCCATAAGCAAGAAAACAAGAAACAAGGCTGAATCCTGACTGTCCTGCATACCTGAACGTCCTGGCTATTAGGTATCTTGATTATTGAATGCTTCACATAAGTTTCAGCTCAGAAGTCATTCATAAATTTCACAGACATACACATTTCAGGAAATTAACATGTCTGTGACATTTTGTGAATCCTTGGCATCAAGTAAGTTTAAAATTTCTAAACAGCTATGCTGTTTGTCTGTATCTGGGCCAAGAGGTTTTATGTTAGTCACATCTTCCATTTTCACTGCGCTAACTGCTAGCTCCTTTGACAGCCATTTTAATCAACCGTTTTAGCAGTACTTCGTGGAGATAAAAAAGCAGAGTTGGGGACCTGTCTGTTAGCTTGCATATGTAGAAAACTGTAACTGGAATAGCTTAAAATGCTGATGGTTTGCATGCTGGGTGCTCTTTGGCTGAGTAGCACTCCCGTACCCACTAGCTTTGCAAAATTATCAGATTATTAGGAACTATTGAGTCTAGTTTCTGATACATTCAGGGCTGCGCCTCGCTGGATTTTTGTAGTTCCCTGGGGTCTGTGTGTGTTTTGAGGAGAAGAAACTAAACTTCATTGCAAAACTCTTCAGAACAAGTAGTGTTCAGACCATGAATAAGTTTTAGTAAGTTTCTACATGTTGCCTTTTTCATATAAAGTCCCAACTGTTTGTGAAGATATTTAGCCCCATACTTAATTTATGTTGTCTGAGAATGACAGCTGTCTAAAAATACCAAATAGTCACAGAAAGATTAATAGACCAGGAGATACCTTATTCATCTGTCAGCTTGTTTCAGCTTAGTTCCATCTGATGGCTGAGCCCCACACAGTTGCTCACTGCCTCCCACCAGGCAGGATAGGAGAGAAGATTGGAAGGGTAGAAGTGAGACAACGGGTGGGTAGAGATGAAGAGAATTTATTGGGTGTGGTAAAAGCTGGACACATAAGCAATACAATTAATTCATTCACCCCTTTCCATGGCTGGGCATGTGTTCAGCCATCTCCAGGAAGACAGGGCTTCATCACACCTGACATAAGTGCCTTAGTGAGACAAGTGCTGTAACTGCAAACATCCTTCTGTCCTCCTTCTTCCCTATACCATTTATTGCTGAGCATGGTGTGCAAGGTATGGGTTATCCCTCTGGTCGGGTGCGGTCCGCCGTCCCAGCTGTGTCCCCTCACTGTTTCTTTTGCACTCAGCCTGTTTGCTGACAGGATAGTGAGAAACAGAGAAAGCCTTCATGCTATCTAAGCAAAGTTCAACTGTAACTGAGACATCAAGACTGTATTTCCAACACTGTTTTTGTTGCTGATCCAAACTGTGGAACTCTACAAGCCGTTATAAAAATAATTCTATCCTAGCCAAAACCCATACACAACTGAAAATTCACTTTACCTGTTAATCATCTGCAAAACTAAATGTTAGTACCTACTATTCTTAAAAACAGACCGTAACATCTGTAACAAATGTAAATCTCTTATATAAAAAATGATTATTATTAAATAATACACAGAATATTAGTTTCACTGGGAATGTTCCTATAAGAGTCTCTTCTAGACTTTGTGCTTGTATGCAAATTATACCACCTGCGTGAATAAGCTTTGCTTCTTGAGCTGTCTGAGGTGCCCTTAAAATCTGTTTGAGTCCTCTCCTTTTGCAAATATTCTCATATGAAATTTGGAGAAAGCTGTCTGTAGCTGCTATATTAACTACAGCTGTGAAGCCCTGTATAGTGCAGAATTTTTGACTTTCTTTAACAACATCACTGGACAGGATCTTTCTCAGCTCAACAACAGAAAGACACTTGGTGGCATGTATTTATAACCATTCCTAGGAGGAATGTGTTGGTTTCTTAAAACTGGGAATAGCCATGAACTGACCTCTGGTTAACTTGTTGGTTTAGGCATGTAAATATTTGGTATTCCATATTATGCCATGCGTTGATCAGGTTTAAGTGTTCAGGGTGAATTTTGTGTCTGATAGGATTTCATTGGTGGTTAGAAGCCAGGTATAGTCAAAAAATAATCATCAGGAACTGAAGTGGCTACCTCAGGTAAAACTGAGAAGATGGGTTGAGGGAATAGCTTGAAGGTGTGAGTATATTCCAGGAGCTCTTTTCCACTATGCATTAATCAAGAGCACAATTAAGTGATAAAGAAGAAAGCTCTCTGCTTATGTGGAAGGCGTTTGTTCCCTGTGCCTGGCTGTATTAGAGCTCTTTTTCATGGCGGTGAATTGACAAGCACAAACTTACATGCCTTTCTGCATCTGTGGTAGTGTGGGGCTCCCACTGTGTCCTAAACCTCAGATCTATTGAAATGTAATTGGGTTGCTGTTCAAAGTTGAGTAGCAGCAAAACAGGTTTGGAATGAGTATCTGTAGTGTTTTTTGTGAAGAACTGCTTTTGCTGATTAAACTTTTCGAACCTCACAGAGAAAATCAAGCATTTCTGTGCTCTGCTGTTCTAGCTGAAGTACAAGATCTTGAACTCACAGCTCTACACAGCACTTCCTGGAGGGACAGACCATTTCGTCTGAAAGATGCTCTTTCTGAGTTCTGCTACCCCTTAAAACCTTTAACTGTTACATGTAACACATACTATCTATACCAGCAGTCGTAAAATAGTGAAGTATGTCAAGCGCCGTAGTTTTCCTACATTTCCTAATTAGTTTCATCTAAATTGTCATAAGTCTTGTGGTACAAAGGAGTTTCGTCTCTTTTTGATACTTCAGAGTCTTCACAGAGTGGACAAATACACCTTTACTACCCCAGAGCACTCTTTTTCCTGTGGGGTCGTTTTGGCATTCATTTAGTATGAGGTGGGAAGTGTTCATGTGACTAGTGGTTTGGTTCCTTGTAAGGTTACAAACACTACTACCTACGTACATTTCCAAATGTTCCTTCTTTGATGTTCTTTCCAGGCTCTAGGGCAAAATCCATCCAAGAGTTTAAGAGATTTCTCCTTTTGTTGTTCATCACTTTGGTTTGTTTATTGTTTTCCCCATCTTATATGTGTGCTTTTTAGAGAGTGGCAAAGGGAGGTATGACCTCTTCTGTCATTTGAATGGAGCAGCTTCTTGTTGCAACCATAATCTGGTTGCATTGATTTTGGGTAACATGAATTCTTTTCAGAGTGGCCGGTGGGGGTTGTGTTTTGGATTTGTGCTGAACACAGGTTTGATAAGATAGAGAGGTTTCTGTTATTGCTGAGCAGTGTTAGTGCTTACACAGAGCCAGGGCCTTTTCTGCTTCTCGTACTGTGATGAGGAAGTTGGGGGTGCATGGAAGGTTGGGAGGGGACACAGCTGTAACAGGTGACCCAAATTGACCAAAGGGGTATTCCATCCTACATGTCATCATTCTTGGGATATAAAGTGAGTGGAAGATGGAAGAAGCAGGAGATGTTTGGAGTGATGGCCTTTGTCTTCCCAAGTAACTGCCATATGTGATGGTGCCCTGCTTTCCTGGGTGTGGCTGAACACCTGTCTGCCCATGGGATGCAGTGAGTTAATTCCTTGTTTTGCTTTACTTGTGTGTGTAGCTTTTGCTTTCCTTATTAAACTGTCTTTATCTCAACCCATGTGTTTTCTGGCCTGTACCTTTCTGATTCTCTCCCTGATCTTGCTGGTTGGGGAGTGAGCGAGAAACGGGCTGTGTGAGGCTTGGCTCTGGCTGGGGTTAAACCACTGCACTGGTTTAGAGGATTATAAATTTTCTGGTATTCTTGTGTTTGCTTTCCAGGTCAATAGAGTCTTGATTTCATACTTCATTTTACTGCTGGAAAACTATTTTTTACTGTGTCTGAATTTGTCTGACAGGATTTTTGCTATTTGTACTTACTACTCCTGTACCAGAATTTCAGGTGTTTGAGATCTGGATAGATGTGAGGGTCAGAACATACACGACTTTTGGACAGCCAGTTATAAGGAAGACCTCTCTGTTAGAACTGTTGCTGCTGCTACGTTTATGAATATGAAAATACAACCTGGACAAAGTTTTTCAGAGTTGTTTCAGTATTTTTCAGTCTTTTTGTAAAATCTTTTTAGTCTGTGGTGTTTGTTGAAGTGGAGTGTGAAAAATTTACTATCTTTTCTGAATACTGGTTCTGAACTTAAATTATGACAACTCCATGCAAAAACTAAGAACCAAGTAGTGGCACAGTTTACTGATACTCCTTAAAATGCATACAGTTGTGAATAAGTACTCTGTTGTTGAAAACAGCTTAGCTAGCTATCCTGGATGAAGTTGTGAGAAGTGAGTCTTAGAAATTGTCTAGTACTGTGGCAGTAAACCTAGGAGATAACATTTTCGGGAAAGATTTTCTAAGTGAAGCACTGATCTTCAAGTAGGTGTATATTTGTTTTGTAATAAAGCTATACATTTGGTGGCCCAGCTTCAATATTGCTTTAATTTTCCTGAGTGTCTTCAACAGAGCAAGTTCTAGTCTTCATTGAATTAAAAGAACTGTATCTATGGCAAGCGTAGTTTCCATGTAGAGTACGGCATGACCCTCTGTGGCAGTAATCCTGTAAAACACCTATCCAAGTTTCTTAAGGTCCCAAGCAGCCTTGAATTATTTGGATGGCATTAACGGATTTTTTCAGTCTCATAAAAACTGGTATAGAACACTTGGAGATTTCTTTATTAATTTTTGGCTATGTACAAATCCAGTTTTAATTCCAAGCCTTTCCAGAAGGAACTTAATAATGAAATTATATTTGGCAATACTAATAAACTTATTCTTGGTATTTCTGTAGCAGCTTTTGCTTCATGTTAATTAAACCTGAGGAAACTAGTGACTCTTTTTTTTCTCTCAGACAAAGAAATTGAGAGCTGTTGACTAGCTCATATCTTTTGTTCATTGTTCCTGTTCTGGGAGTGGGAAATGGAAATAGCTGACACGGTTTCCTTTCTGTACATCTTGTCTTTTTTTGCAATGAAAGAATGTTTGTTGCAATCGTTCTTATATATTGACTCATGACAAATGTTTATCTGCTAATTATTTTACTGTGTTTTGTTTTTTTTTTGTTGATAAAAGTCAAGTCCTTCATCTCCAGAACCAGCAAGTCTTCCTGCAGAAGACCTCAGCACAAACTCCAATGGTCCAAAGCCAGCAGAAATCATGCTGGATGGTGACAGAGAGGACCTCTTTGCTGGTAATTACCATTTTCTTCTAGTGTACCTGCACAAACTCTTTTGCCCTTGGCCTGGAAAGAATGTGCTTCTCTGAGAGGGAGGATCGAAACTTTGTAAGTAGTTTGACAATGTTGTACAGGTTATTTTCTTGGGATACATTAGTTAAGTTTGTTTACTAAATGCAAGTTTCTCAGTGGTTTGTACTGTCAGTGTGTAGTCTGGAAGTGTTTAGCTGGTTACCAACATGTTCTGCTGACAGTAATAATAGTATTCAACATTCTGTAATTAAAAATTCAAATCTGTGTCTGTGAAAAAACGTGGCTTAAGTTGCATCCTTGTTTTCTCCTTGATAATATCACATAAGATATGTCAGTCTTTTTTTCAATTACAAAGAGAGAGTTCAAAAATAATGCAAATTGGAGGGTATTTCCTTCTTCTTAAAACTCTTGTTTTAATGAAAAGTTAACAAACTGTCATATGGGACCAGTCCTGTCGTTTCACTAGTGTATGGTTGTGTCTTTGGCAGTTGATAGTACTGAAAGTTCTAATAAGTAATCTGTTAAGGCAGCACATTTCTAATGCTTCATTACTCAGTTGCTACTTCAGTGTTGACTTTTGAGACTGAGTTATCATGGCTTACTGTTGCTGTCAATTGCAGGTGTAGGAGCATTAACTATTCAAGAAAGGTGGTATAATATTTGGAATCTATTATGCACATCAGAAGGTGGTTCTGAATGTTATCTCTCAGTGCTAGTATTTTCCATATTACTACATACTGAGTTAGTCAGCTGGCAGCGTGCTTTGAGTGGAGTCCTCATCTCATCTTTGTTTTTATTCTGATGTAGTAATTTGAAAAGAAACTTCATAGCCTTTAGTTCTGGGCTTTCTTGTATAAATAGATGTATACACGTGCTCATTACCTTTGTTCTAAACTTCATAAATTTGTATTTCCATATAATTGAACTTAATATTTGCTCATGCCATTGTTAGAATGTATGGACTAATTTACTAACTCTCTGAATGTGTTTTACAAGAAAAAGGGAATAGAGAAGTAATCGTACTTTTTTTTTTTTACATTCATTTTGCCTTATCTTACAAAGACCATCAGTTCTTTAGCAGTGAAGCTTTCTAGTACTAGTTAGTAATTTGATTATTTAGCTTCAGTATATAAAGCCAGCTTTTTATAACCATATAGCCATCTGGAATGTGTATTTTAGGAAAGCCAGTTCTCCTTTGAATAATATTAAGTAAAAAGGTGGTTGAAGTAAATATTGAAAGGAGCCAGACAGAAGGAACAAATGTTTGCAGACAGATTTGTTTCAACTGAAATGAATGCTGTGAGAAAAACACGCAGAAAAGCTGACTTAATGAGTTTGAGTTTTGCTGTGTAGGACATTCTCTTAAATGCTTGCAGTACTAAACTAAAGGTTTCTAGCATACTGCATGTCTAACGCAGCTGAGACTGGTTTTTCAAAGTTGTAGGCTAATACTCTCAAATAGTGGGGAAAAAAAAAGTCTGATTTATGGAGCCTGAGATAGAAAATTACATTTTTCACGGTTTCCTGTTCTAAGCAGGAAGTTTATGTAATGGAGTTGAGCCTAAGTGATGAACTTCTGTCTTAGTATCACTGTCATTCTGAAATGACATTCAGGAAAACTGTGTCTAATTTGTGTTCCAATGCTATGCACTCACAAGTATAACTGCTTTTTACTTTCTTAGGACTGACTTGCTAGACAGTATAGAAACAATGTGGGAAAGGCAATACAAGATACCTATTTTCTTGCTTCCAGCATGATTGCTTTCTATGAAAGCAGGACTTAATTTAAAAGTGAGTGTGACTGGTTTTTTTTCCTTGACATGTTGAAATTCCAGAGAACCCTATCTTGGCACATCTTATAGGAGCACTTAACTGGAGGGAAGAAAATGAAGCTCCACAGCTTTGTACCTTCCGTTATTCCTTCATCTGGAATTACTAGACATTATAAAATCCAGGTAAAGGAAACTCTGTGTGTGGCTCCTGAAAGGAGGGACTGTTATGCTCAGGGGTCAGAAATAATTCTAGTGTTTCAGACTTTCTGGTAAAGAGATGTGATAGTATGCCTCTCCAGATATTGTAGACTTTAATAAATCTTCAGTATTCCACCTAATAATGCAACCTCATGGAAAAGGAGAAGAACAGATTTTCTGTACTGTTTTAATACAGTGGGAATTTTTTTACTTTTTTAATTATACTTAAAACCCCTTTGCTATTATGTTTCTGTGGCAGCTGCAAGATAGCATGTGCAGTAAAATGGTTTAGATATTCTAAACCTTGTCTCTAGCAACTCATAAGTGAACTAATAAAGGTGGCTTGCAAAGGTGGAAGAAATGAGTTTTCCAGCTGTTGTTGAATACCACTAAAGTTTGCTGCTGCATTGTCGTTCTTGGTTCTGTAACAAAGCAAATTGTCTTGCTAGACTCTCTTAAGCACTTTCACCCTTAGAATAAAAGCCAGTATGTTGATTATTTGACAAAAAAAGACTTGCTTTATCTTACCTTGTAGAGCTCTTATATGCATAGAACATAATGGTGGGTGCTCCAAATGAGGTAGTATTAGGTATATCTTGAGTGATTTTGCGATGTATCTTAAAACTTGACTGTCCATAATTTGCTGTTATGCAGTGAAGAACTAGTTATTGGACTAGTCTTCCAAAATGTTGACACAAAGTTCAGTGTGTAACTGCACAATTATGCTGTGCCTAAGGCTGTCTGTGCCTTCTGCCCCTAGTGCTTCTAAGTGAGGAACAGATGTGTGAAGTTATGTCAGTGCTCTGTCACCTTCTCAGAAAACTGGAAAATTACATCTTTTCCTCTCCCTTAGTCTGGTAAAAGATTACTCTCTATGTTAGTTTGTTTTTTCAGCTCTGAAAGGTGTTTGGGAATGGATCAAGATAAGCAAGTGTCTAGCTACTGTGTTGTGGGGAAAATGTAATGCATTGGGACTGGAGTGATGTTTGTTTTTATTGGGGTTTTTTGTGGGTTGTTTTTGGTTTTTCCCCTCTACTTTTGGTCATGATAGGTTTGTCTTAGGCTTTTTTCCTGGAAGTTGAGATGGAGAAGGAGAAGATAGTTCTGTGGGCCAGACAAGGCATGTGTTTTAGACCAATCTGAGCAGAAAAGCTTGTAGCTGATGGTGTCTGTCAGGCTATTGTCATGTGATATGTCTGATAGAGTTTGGTGCAAATGCTTTGCTGCTTTTTAGAAGCTGGTTCTGGTGCTCTAGCTTTTTTCTGCAAGGAACAAATGCACAAAAGCAAGTGAACCTACAGTTTTGAAGTCAGAAGGTGTTCTTATTAATATCTGACTGTTCTGTTAAAACTATTTCTGTTCTCATTAAGGTCACACTTAGTACTCCTGGTATGACAATAAGGGTCATGGGCTTTGACTTAAGTGTTGTAGTTCTTACAGTCAGTTCTGTTCAGTTTTGTCCTGAAATATTGCTACACTTGGAGAAGCCTTTTTTAATAGCTTGTCCTCTTTTCTGGACAGTTTCTGCTTATGTTTAATTTCAAATTTATGTGTTTACATGAGCAAACTTTCAAAGATAATAAGCCAATTTAAACATTCAAGCTATGTCAGAATGTTAGAGGTCTGATATTTAGAAGTTTGACTAGTAAAAATAGCTCAGGGCTGAAGTGAGCTGTTAGTGAGGAATTGCAAACTTGCACTTCCTAAGATGATGTTTGACATATACTGGTGGTGAAGAATAAAGAAACAAGCTGTCTGATGCTGAGATTGAGCCCCATGCTTGAGCACTGATAGAAACTTGATGGCTGCAGAATGTTAATTAAACATTATCTAGATAGTTGTCTTCTACAGCAGAATAAGATGTTTTCATGATCTTTTGGGAGCCAAGCAATTTGACAGTGATCCATAACAAAGCCTGTATATGGTTTATAAAGTATGGTTTTATTTACAGCAGTCTTATAGCATTAGGTTGATGGGGGTACTTAATATGTACTGGTAACTCCCATAGCTGATAAAAGTGTTGGATCTCAATGTTTTTCTTCCGAAAGTTGGGCAGAACAGTTACTTGCCTCTCTTTAAGCAAGAACTACACTGGAAAACAAGACATCTAGATTTCATTTTTGATGCTAATATTTAAAAACCAAAGCAAACAAAACCTACTTACAAAACCCAAAACCAACTAAAAAGACACCAAAAAACCACAAACCCATACTAAGTTTTCAGGGGAGAGTCTAAAGTGAATAGATCTAGCAAATATTTCTGAAAGTGCCATAGTTTGTACTCTGAAACCTGCCAAATAATGTTTCCATGAAAGAAAACCAAACCTGCAAAACAAGCAGAACTGTCAATAAAAATTTTTAATCTGGACTATGTCATCTGATTTCTCAAAGTGAAAGGACATGTGTAAGAAGCATAAATGTCAGAGTTCATTGGAACAAACCTATTTCTTGGGAAACAGAGGTACAGTCTCTGTACTATTGAAAGGCTGCTTTTATGACAGAGGAAAAATGGCTAGAAGTAAGAGCCTGCTGTTGTTACATAAAGCTAATACTTTTTCCTTTCAGAACATTCTAATACTTCTGTTTCAACAAGAAGTACAACAACCTTGTCACTGTCCCACTCTGTCCCGTCATCCCCTTTTCCTGCCTTTTCTGTTCCATGCTTCTAGATTTGCATACTGTCTGGGATGCATGCAGACTTGGGGGTTGAGAGGTAGTAAGAGGGAGGATGGAATAAATTATTCTTTCTTCCTAAAATAACTGATTTACTGCTATTGAGCAAACAGATACTATTTTCTCTGGGTCAGTTCCTCCAGTGAAATAAAAAAGAAAGGTTAGTAGGGAGAAGCTATAAAAATGTGCTCATGCTCACCTAATGTGGGGTCACATAGTTTTAGAAAGACTGGTGTGGACCAAGTCTAGTCTCCCTGGCCCTACTGAAAGGAAGAATCTTTGCCTTCCCAACTGCTCGCTCTTGACACTTTGTCTTTTATGTAAATGATGCAGCAGTTTAGCAGTAGCTTTAGCAGAAATGGGGCTAATCCTGCTTGGAGTCCTCTTGATGCGCAACCTAGATCACTTTATGAGTGTGTGGATGCAAGTTTGAAGAAGAGGAATGGTTGGGAAGGAGTGCTTCTGTTTCATCTGGTAGCAATGCTGCTTTGTTACATTAAATTCACACTTTTTTCAAATTCGTACTTTACAATAACAGGATTGTGTTCTCAGCTAGTGAAAGCAAAAAATCTGTGTGCGTTAAATTGTTTAATGACTTGTTTTATAAACCTGTCTAAAACTTGAAGGTACAGAGAATTATATAGCAGTGATTAATGTTTTGTTTCCCAAACACGTGCTGGAATATAGCTGGTGATAGGAAAAAAGGAAGAATTGAAGTGGAGTCACTTTATTTTATAAATATTTTGTATTTTACATTATATCATGTATGTAACATACTGTGTTACCCATATGTGTATATATTTTTCTGTGAAATAGCAATTTATATAACATATATGTTGAATGGTGTTAGCTGGCATTCAACAAGCAGAGAGCTGCCTCTCTGCCATGTTGAAATGTACCAATCTAAAAGCCTTTTTGCAACTGCTTCAGTGTGACTTCCCACCTGATCTTAGATTTTGATTTAAAATTCTTTATTCATTTAAGATGCAGTGTCCTTCCTGTGGCATTTGAGGAAAAGCATCAGCAGATGCTTAAGGTCTTCAATATTTAGAAGTAAGAATAAAGCAATGCTAGGAAAATAAATGTTTTCAATGAAAGGCCTTAGATATTCTTTGTTCACATTAAAACAGAAGAATATAAAAAGATGCTTGCTTTTAAGTTTAGTTTGAAAATATATGAAAGTCTGTAACTTGAAATTAGGAAAAGCTTTTCCAGCAGGTTCAGGGAAGTGATCATTCCGCTCTGCTCAGTGTTGCTGAGGCCACACTTGGAGTCTTGAGTCCAGGTCTGAGCTACCTAATACAAGGGAGACATGGGTGGACAGGAGTGACTCCAGTGCAGGGCTGTGAAGATGATTGAGGCTGTAAAGTGTATGGAATAGGAGTTTGAGACAGAGCTTTTCAGCCTGGAATGAGGGGAATCCTGCAATATATAAAT
>JAWWEW010000088.1:18101324-18120799 GCA_035583185.1 Anabacerthia variegaticeps | reverse complement strand
GCATGAGCTGAGGCTGCAACAGCTCAAGGTGCTGACTCCGGGCTAGGAACAGCTCTATTCTCTGTTGTTCCTTTGCCAAAGGCTAAGTTCCCACAGTTCAATGTTACGCTAATGTTTCTTTCTTCAAGGCTGAGTTCTCCACAGTGAAATTATATAGTATTTTCTTGTGCCACGGACCAAATATGACAGGGCCCTAGACACTACTCTGGTCCCTAACACAATATTCCACCTCTCTGATACTTCAGTCTGTTTCTCTTTATCATGGTGAATGCAAAACGTCTCATTAATTCTGTAGGGTTTTAATGAAAACGCAGTTTTGAGTGATGCTAGTCTTCATGAATTCCGTGAAGGGTCAGACCCTTTCTCCATCAGCTGAGAAGCATGCCTAATCCATTAAAGAGTTTTATGATTTTGAAGTAGTAGTTCTTTGAAAATAACCAAACATTTTAAAAAGTAAAACCTGTTGAAGTCTTTTGTGTTATGCATATAAATAAGTGATTGACCCTAGAATGTTGTTTCGTAGACTTTTTTATAGTAGTTTAGTAAGAGCAGCAGCTTTTCATATAAGCAGGAGTAGGCAGACTGAGTATTTGTAGGCAGCAGAAGTCTTGGGAAATTCATGATTATACTTCTGTGGGAAAGCACTGCATTTTGAAGTCTGGGAGACTGAAAATTTGACCTGAATTTTTCGTAGTTCCTGAAATTAAAGTGTGATTCTCTAATAACCAGTGTTTCATAGAAAAAGAAAAAAAAAAATAAAAGTTTAATTCCAAATGCTAGCAGGGCTTGCAAAGATGGAATTAGGTTTTTGGTCACATCCTTTGGATGATACAATATTTAAGGCATTTATGGCAGTGTGCATTTACATGGAATCGTAGTGCTTGCATCACAGTCAAAATCATCTGTAAGACAAAGCTTTTACTGGATTTCAGATACCACTTGAACAAAACCAGCATAAAAATTGATACACCTGGAAGTCTATAAAAAGGTGGGACTTATTGCAGTGTAAGCAAGTACTGACTGCGCTTCAGATTCTTGTATAGAGACCTTTTTTAAGCTGTGGGTAGGTTGGGAAAACTCAGATTCTGTAGGACATTTTCAGAAGAGCATGAAACTCTCACATGAAAGTTGACTTTCACTGCATGCGTGTTACTTAGTTCTGTTCAAAAGCATGTAATCAATACATTTCTAAGCACTGGAACAGGCTAGGTTGCTTAGGGAGGTTGTGGAGTCCCTGTCTGGAGACATTCAAAACCCACATTCTTGTGTAACCTACTCCAGGTGACCCTGCCTTGGCAGCAGGATTGGACTAACTGATCTCCAGAGGTCCCTTCCAACCCTAGTAATTCTGTGATTCTGTAATTCTGGAGATAAGAAGGGACTGGTTCTAGGCCATTTTAAAATAATGCATCTTAAAGCAGAGAGCTGACAAAACATCTGAAGACAAGATGATATATAGTGTTTACATTGCACATATTTATTTTTAAAGTTTTAATACATATTGTCATACATTCAGTGTTATGCAGTGTCTGTAGTACAAGAGTCCTTGGTCTGTTTATTCTGTTAAACTGTTGATAACATATGGAGTTTTAAGCTCCAACTTTATTTTGGTGATGAGTGAGAGGGGCTGGAATTTTAGATCTTAGCTGCAAGTTCAAGTGATGTATTACTGACTGTGGAACAAAAGGATAAAAATGAGTCAATGGTGAGTTAGACATTCATCCAAACTGTCTCATTACTTACATACGCATGTGTGTAAGTCACGTTTTCTTTTTTAAGAAAATATGTTAAGTCATGGATCTTTTCTGTGAAGGATTTAGAAGGGTGCCTGTGCTGCAGAAACAGCCTTTATGGTTGCATTCAAATAGGCTTATATTAGCAATAAAAGAAATCTGGCATGATATCTAGAAATAACCATCGTATCACAGGCTAGGAATTCCTCATATTGGTCATTTGAGTATGCATTCAGTTTTTTCCCTATGAACTTGTGTTCAAACTTCAAAGGTGAAGCATCTTTTGCATTAAACACAGCATTTCATGTTTTCTGCAACAAAATGTTAATGTACAGTAATACCCTAATGCAAAAAGATGAGGCATCTGAGTTGCCTCACCTTTGAATAATTCAATCCTTTTACTTAAAGACATGCTTGATTTTATGGGTAAATTTGTGGATTTGCAGTTACATTACACTTTTTAGTATACCTTTGCAAAAAATGCCTATCAGATTTATTTTCATCATGTTGCAGAGACAGGGAAAACTATGGCTTCATGGAGAGGTTAAGGCTTCCTCCTTGTTTCTGTAAGGATACTCTTTGTCCCCTCCATGGGCTACTGTGCAAAACTTGTAAAGCCAGAAGGGACATGGGATGAGGAACAACACTGGAAGCTGTTGACCTGGCAGGTCACTAGAGTACACATTCAGAATCATAGATTTAGAGCTTTTAGCTGGAGAAGCACAGAACAAACAAGTCAGAAATACAGTAGAGTTAGTAATAAGGTGTTTGGACTGTATCATAAAATACCAGTCTTGTATTTTAGGAAATAAGAATAGTTATGAATGTCCAGTGTTTCATGGTGTTTTTAATAGGACTCAGGTTGCTAACATCTGAGTTTAGGTCTTTAGCATGAAAAATAGTCACCTCAGTCTGACAGTTTCAGAGTTCTTGTGATGCTAAGATTGAGTGTATTTCCCATACCATGACAGATCAATAATTGGCTCCCCATCATAGTTTTTTAGCCACTCTCATCTTGGTCAGAGGAAGCACTGTAAAGCTGCTTACATTTTATTCTGCTGATTTTATTCTCCACTCAGTTTGTAGTTGTTCAGAATTTTCAGAACTTGTTAGTTTGTCTCAACTAAAAAATTACTGGGTTTAGGACTTGAAAAAATGAATGAATGAAAATATTGGTAATAAACTTACCAATCAACAAGCTTATAACCTGTGATTTATTTTTCTATTCTGCTTTGTATAGCTAACTGTTTTCTTCTTCTGAGCATGAGTTACCAGTAGGACTCTTGATCGGCATTTAGATTGCCTTCATAAATGCAAATTAATCTATTTTTGCATAACTGTTAGTCACAATTAATGTTACAGGAAATTGCATGTTTCATAGAGCTGCTTCCACAAAACAATGTAGCATGAAGCATTGATGTTTTGCATTTTTTTGTTTATATGTAGTGTTTTTTATTGTAATTTGACTTAAATAG
This sequence comes from Anabacerthia variegaticeps, assembly GCA_035583185.1. Lineage (NCBI taxonomy): Eukaryota > Metazoa > Chordata > Aves > Passeriformes > Furnariidae > Anabacerthia > Anabacerthia variegaticeps. Next base: position 18,117,591 of record JAWWEW010000088.1, on the reverse strand, counting down.
GTAAAATTAGGTGAGCTTTATCTTCTAATCACATCAGTTATATTAAAGATTTATCTGTGATAAAATCAAAGTGATACCATTTTCTTCAAGGCATGACCAAGGTTAAAGTGGGGAAAGAAGATTCTTCATCTACTGAATTTGTAGAGAAAAGAAGAGCAGCTCTAGAAAGGTAATATGTGTAACTAAAATATATCTAGAGTCAGAATGACTTGTAATTTACTACATGTGTTCTGTAAGTGGAACATGGGCCATCTGTACTACGATGAATTCTGGAGGCTGCATAAAGCTGTCAAATTTTTGTGTAAAAATTGACTAATCTCCATTAATAAAAAGAAGTGTAGCCTTATTAATAGAAAAGATTGTAGGTGGTTTGTTTCTAGCTTGAAATTAAGATTGCAGAGATTCAATAAGTAAAGCTGTCTATCAGCTTATTTAGACATTTTGGGTTGAAGGAATTAGGGCACAGCAGCGTATCTGTTCCATAGCAAATCAGCCGCTGAGCAGGGAGGAGGGTGAAAGAGTCCTTCAGTTGCTTGAAAGTCACATGGCCTTCTGATTATGTACATTGATGGCATTAAATTCTTTAGAAAGGAAAATAAGGATCTGGTAGTCATACCCAATGAATGATAGATGAAAAATTGCACTTTTTATCTAAGCAGAAGTGCAAAAAAAAAAAAAATCCTCCTTTCCCTTGTGCAGGGAAGGAGTTGCATTGATTTTTACTTTTTTTGTGTGTATGCATCAGTCCTTTAGAACTAAAGGAGTTGAAGACTATAGTCTGTCCAGCATATAAGTAGGTCATACCTGGTTCATAATCAAGTTGCTTGTCCAAGATTAATGACCAGAATTACCTGTAACAAAAAGTCTGTCCACTGCACTATACAAGAATGTTTAAACAAGCTCTTAGTTTTTTTTTCTGGTGTAAATTGTATGGTATTAAAGGAGGAGGTCTTTATTCAGCTATTGAAAATACGAAGTTATATTTTACCACTTTGCAACATACAGTTATGATAGGTGCAGCCTTAAGGACTTTCTGGTGTAAAAGAATTGTTATAAACCACTGCCTGACCTTTAGTGTGTTACGTTGTGGTATGGAGCACATGCACTACATTACTTTCAGTCAGGCACATTAAATCTGTTCTGTTAGCTGATACTTTAATTTTTAAAATCATAGGTATCTACAGCGAACAGTAAAGCACCCAACCTTGCTACAGGATCCAGATTTAAGACAGTTCTTGGAAAGTTCTGAGGTATTTAAGTTCTTTTAACTTCTATTTGTTTCTAGATTCAATAATCTACCAAGCAATGTATTCCCTTTGTATCGAGAACTAATCTCCTAAATTAATATAAAATCCAGTAGGACTGTACCTATCGTGGGACAGAATGGCAGAGGCTACTTTAATAATGGTGTGCCTCTGGCTCTCATAAACTTGGAGTGGTAATGACAAAAACCTATTTGTTCTGCAGTGACTTTTCAAGTGAATTGGTTTGTCCAGTTCTGAGTGAAACTTGTCATACATGGTGAAAGTCTGTAACTGATGTTACGGATTGTAAAGTAAGATCAAGAATTAAACTGGCTTGGAAGCAGCTCTCTTGCCTCTAGGAGTTCAGCATGAGCGTTATTGGTAGAATAATGTGAAAACGCTAGCAACGCTGCTAGCCAGGCTGGGTGTTTTGTGAACAGAGGACTTCAGTCCTCCCTGTACTATCAATCTGGTACCTTTCACAATATTAAATATATTGTTAAAGATACACAGTATCTCTTTATAAATGTGCATAGTGGTTTCACTGTAAGACTGAAATGTCTTTTGGCTAATGTCAGTATCTTAGTTATACTAATAAGTCACAGAGGCCTCACTAGTGACAAAAGCATCAATAGATAATTTACAGTGGGTTTGTCAATGCTGCTGACAGACAAAACATCACACGAAGGGTAGATGGTCTGACGTAGGGACCACCTTGTATGGCATTATTCAGTGTAGCCTGAGTAATAATATCAATTAAATTTAAAGTTTGTTAACTTACCTCTGAAGATTTCTCAGTATCCACACAGATAACAGAGTTCTCTTCATGCGCATGAGGTATGTTTTAAAATTGAGCCTATATTGAAAAGCAAAAAGTCCTCAATCTTGTATAATCAGCACACAGTTCATGTCTTGCATTACAGATAAATGTTCTACATAATTTCTTTTGTCTAATTTGTTGTAAATCTAAGCTTTTTTGTTTCTGTAGTGACAGTTTGCTCTTTGTAGTGTATAGGTGGCTAGTTAGGACATTTGGCTAGTTTGTAACAGCTTTGAACAAGTGGGTTGTTTGTTCCATTTAAATGTAAAGATGTAGAAGAAAAGTAAATAGTCTATATTTTTAAGTTTTCCTCCTGAGAATGTAGTAAATCTGAGAAATTAGATTCCACTATATTGAAACACACAGGAGCAAAGAAAACACTATATCCTTTTCTTTCCCCCTTGTGCCCAGTTAAACCTCCATCCTTTTAACCAGTCTGTTTGCCCTTATTTGTCATTCAATTCCAGCTGCCGAGAGCGGTTAACACCCAGGCTCTGAGTGGAGCAGGAATATTGAGGATGGTGAACAAGGCTGCCGACGCTGTCAACAAAATGACAATCAAGATGAATGAATCAGATGCAGTAAGAGCTGATTTTTCGGCTTGAATAATGAGACGAATTAATGAGCCTCAACAATTGCATTTTAAAGCTGTAGAAGTAGAAAATGGGTTATTAATTTCCTTATTGGCTTGAATTCTTAGCTGTATCAGTTGACCACCCTGGCAGTACCTGGATAATTTGCTTCTTTAGAACCAGAAATGTTGTTGGTAATCTAATTTGTAATGCTTGACTCTTTCATCTTTTGTCAGTGGTTTGAAGAAAAACAGCAGCAATTTGAGAATCTGGATCAGCAACTGAGGAAACTTCATGCCAGTGTTGAAGCATTAGTCTGCCACAGAAAAGGTAACTTCATTTTTTTGTGACTGCGTGAACTTCAGGAAATGATGATGACACAAGAGCTTAGCATGTAAGAGCTCTTAACTAATTATTAGTTATGCAATATATTTTAATGCATGAATCTTCTAATTGTACCTCTTATTTTAAACTGCTCTAGTATTTCTGTATATCTGTTTTTAATCTTAAATTTAACCAGAGTATTCCTAGAGTTACTACATCAATTTAGCTTTTTCTCTTTCTCCCTTGCACCATTTCAATACCACACCTGCGAAGTGAGTCTTCTACAGTAGACATCCCTAAATTTATCTCCAGGTCTCCTGGCAAGAATAATTTCTTTCTGAACAAGAAGTGGCTGCATAAATCCATTTAAACATCTTTTGGTTCTGTTTAACTGAGTTTAAGCTCTTACACAGAAGTTTGCTATTCTTAATTTGGTCCACATAATGATACATCATCAAGGTACTGTTAAGGGAAGCTTCTCTACAAAAATAAGTAGTCACAGACCATCAGCTTTTTGTTTACTTATTTTAGAGATAAGTAAAGCTTGTACGTTTATGAGCAGGCTGTGTTGCTTTTTTGCCAAAGATGGACTTCCATGAGATGATTAAAAAAAACCCCAAGCCCCCAAAAAACACACCCCAAATGAAAAAAAAGAAACAAAACAGCACAATTTTGATTTGTAGTTCCAGGAAGATCATGAGTGTGCTTTCTGACACTATCATATTATGTTAAAATATGGTGTCACTTTTGAGCTCTTTCAAAAATACATGAAAATGTCATAAGTTGCTTTCACATAATTCTAAGCACAAATTACTCCCTGTTGTAAAAAAAAAAAAGAAATTTTAGCCAGCTGTCCTCAAGGCTAAAGAGTATTTAAGAAGTAGTGGAAAATGGAAATCTTGGTTTACTGTTGATTTGACATCTGATTTATAGATTTGGAGAAGTGTTGGTTGGTTGGTTTTTTTAACAGTTGTGTCTCAAATGTAAAGGTTGCAAATATCTGCGGACATTTTCCTTCTGCAATGACTTCTGGTGTTCGACAATTTTGCACGAGTAGCAGGTAGCAGAGCTCTAAAATAACCTGTGTTTTTAATCCTGAAGTAATTGGGACTAAACGTTTGTTCAAAGTGCCTTCATAGAACTTAACTTCAGTCAGGATTATGTAACATAGGATTTGATGAGACAATTGCACCAGTATTTATTAATAAATGAAAAAGCTCAAAAACTACCTCCACAGATGCTGATATGTGAGGATTGTTCATTTTTTATTTTAAGGCATGTCAGAATGTGGCAATACATTACAGTATGCACAGTAAAAGTTACTTAAAAATCAATAAAACATTCCAACAGAAATAAATTCCACTCAGGGGAGTGTTGGTTTTGTGAAAGAGTTGGGATTTTTCCACTTCGAATTTAATGAAATAACTGTGCTGTAAACCTGTTAAAATTCTTCTGGATTTACTCTGTGAGTGACTTGGCTTTTGTTTTATGGGCTTGCATTTTCTCTGAGCTAGGCAGTTGGATAACACTGAAGTGACATTTTTTTTCTATGTCTTTTGCTAGACTGAGTAAGCATGACATAACAGACTCAGCAGAACGTTTACTGGTCAAGAGTTTTTTTGCACAGGAGTCTTTCTCTTACGCGTGGTTTCATTGTGATCTCCTTGTGTATTTTATCCTGACCTTTAGCTTCTGTTTTTCTGTTGGTGAAGTTAGTAGGGTTGAAATTGGGCAGAGGTCTCTGCTCCACTGATCTATGCTGCTGAATAATATAACAAGTTAACTATGTTGTCCTGAACATTACTCATGTGTTTCAGAGCTTTCAGCCAACACAGCTGCCTTTGCTAAAAGTGCTGCCATGTTAGGTAACTCTGAGGACCACACTGCTCTATCCAGAGCTTTGTCTCAGCTTGCAGAGGTTGAGGAGAAGATAGATCAATTGCATCAAGAGCAAGCTTTTGCTGATTTCTATGTATTCTCAGAGCTGCTTGGTGATTACATTCGTCTGATTGCTGCAGTAAAAGTGAGTACTACTAGGAAAAATATCAATTTTGTGTTTAAAGTCAAAGTCCTCAACTTGGAGATTTAGGGTAAATGAATGTGTGCATTTGCACATGTTGTAACACAGTTTAGACATTTAAGTTTTTCCCTGAAGTTCTAGCTGGGTAAAATGAATGCATTCATGATCAGTAATTCCAATTATAAAAATAGTTGTGATCAAAAATGTGAATGGAGTAGTAACATCCAGAGAAAATGCAACTCTACTTTGAGCAGTACTGATTGTATACAGTATCTGGGGACACCGTAAGCAACTATGTTTAAGCATACTATATCTGCTTCTTTCAAATTACTTATTGTTATACTGTGCTCATAAATTTTCAAGAAAATAATTGAGCTGTATTTGGTAGATAGCCAATAGTTTCTGTGAATAAGAAAAAATGCAATTTGTGGATTTACTCTCATTAAAGAAAATATTCAACTTAGGTGTGAGGTATGCTTCACAGCATAATTAGGTTTTGACTTGGGAAGGCGTATCCATGAATTCTTTCCAGAAATACCTTTGAGCCTGCCAGTTTATCTGAAGTACGTATTTTTTTTTACTTTATTTCTTTTCTGTATTTATTAATATGTATATTTTAATTCTGCTACCATAGTCCATTGATAGCAAAAATGTGTTGCTGAATATGCTTGTATTCAGTGTGCACAAAACTTTGCTAGAATCTGCATGCAGAGAATTGTCTGCATAATAGAGCCCTTTGTAGTTGTTGTTTTGATAGTGTTTTGATGGAATGAGGCACATAAAATGGTTTGGGGCACTATCAGAACTATCTGTGCTGAAAAGGGTTCTTCTTAAATATTTACTCTGTTGTTTGTGGAAGGTATTGAGCTGTGCAAGCATGCTGTCAAATGAAATGCAAGACGTGGGAGACACGCTAAGGTTTCTTTGAGTTTACTTCAACAGAATCACACAGTTGAAAGAGACCTACAAGGATCATCGAGTCCAACTCCTCAGTGAATAGCCCATATGGGGTTGGAATCCACAACCTTGGTGTAAAAGTGCTTTGCTCTAACCAGCTGAGCTAATCTCCAGCTTTATCCAGAATTACATTTTCCTACTGAGAATCTAGATAGCTCTGACAATTCCAGTTGTTTAATAAATTTGTCTGTTCTTACAGGGTGTGTTTGACCATCGAATGAAATGCTGGCAGAAGTGGCAAGATGCTCAGGTTACTTTACAAAAAAAACGTGAAGCTGAAGCAAAGCTCCAACTTGCCAACAAACCTGATAAATTGCAGCAAGCTAAAGATGAGATAAAAGAGGTAATGTTATCAAACATTATTTTGGAGGTCAGAACTTGCTGCATTAGCTCATTCATTCTGCATTAATGCTGCTTTATACCATTTTTATTTATAAATCACTTATTTGCTGTTTTCCATATTTACTGAAATTGTTGAAAGGAGTTTATTTAAAATACTAAATGTGTGCAATTGTTATTCATTGTAAGATCCGTAAGGCAGTTAATACTGTCTGTACAGAGTCTGGGAAATGGGAGGAGGGGACTGTGTGCAAGATAATGCTTTTAACTGTGAACAGATCGCTTGGATAGCCAGCAGAGCATCTCTTTGTTTCTAAAGCTAAGATGACTGGGCTAAACCTAGCAAAGGCAACTAATAGAGAACTGTTCCCATGTTTTGCTTAGTTATGCAGCATATCTACCCATATATATATATGCATGTATATATGGTGTAATTTCAGTAAAAATAAATCTAACATGTTGAAGTGTCATAATTTATACACTTTTTCTGTCATGCTTCACTAAGGAAATTGAGGAGGTAGGACAACTTAATTATTTAACGCTAATGCATTCTAATTATGCTCCAGTACTCTCTATTAAATAATGGAAGAACATTATTGCAGATTTCAAGCTCTCTTACACAGTTGCTTTGTTTGGCTTCCTCATTAGTCACTAACCACATGCTCCTTTGTTCTTTTCGCCAGTCAATATTCTTTGCATATAGTATTGAAATTACTCATTAACTTGACTTTCTTTTTCTTAAAAAAGGCCTTTGTTTATTGAGAAAACTTAGTATCACTCTTGTGTGACCACATTCTTGCTGGTTTCCTCTCTTGATGTCACCCATCCATTCACAATACATTTCTTGATTATTGGAAGTCATAGGACATAATCAGTGATCCTTTCCTAGTCCAAATATTAAAATAATTAATTATATTTTTTTCCTAAGGACTTATTTTTCCTACTTTATTGGATCATTATAGAAGGTTTTTAGTAAATCCACAATTTAAATGTGCTGATTGAAAGTTCTTGCTGCCATTGAAATGTGTTCAGAGTTGCTGAATTCTGTAATAGTGGACCTTCTGGCAGAGGAATTGCAGAGTGGAAGCCTACACAGCTTGAGTGTCATCCATGACTCAGTTGTTTTTTCATGGATAAAAGGGCAAAGAACAGTCCTGGAAATACCTTACTGAATGAGAATTTTCTCCTTGTCAGATACTATGAGATGGCAAACTGTTGTCCCATGGTAGTTCACGTAGAATCTGGCATTTGGGCACGATGAAACTGGAATGTTGTTGGATCTGTTAGGTGTGTAGAGACTTCCACAGAAATCCCAGGCACCTCTAGTTGATGTGGTAGGAAGGCATGGACAGTCTTAATCTGCCTTTCCTTAGCTGTGTTTTATATTTTTTGAGTTCTTAGATACGTCTTTAGGCTGTTCTTCCACGACAGGCATCCTATTATGACTTACTGCTTCATAATGTACCTCTTAAAAGGCAATAAGGGGACTCTGCATAAATATAAACTAAAAATAAAAATACGGAGATGTTTATTGGAACATAGATGATGTTTATCATATCACAATAGTAACTTGACGCTGCATCATAAAATGCTTTTTTTGAATAAGCAGCACCACTGGATTGCAAGCAGGAATATGCTACGTTGAAGCATGTTGCTTCCCTGCTCCCTCTTTCTGAGGAAGATAAGTGTTACTGAATATGTTCCCATGTCTCAGGTAATATGTTGAGATTGACAGATAGAGTTGCATTTAAAAAACTGCTAGCCTTCATGTGTCTGCAGTGTGAGACTTCACAGTGTATCTACACAGATAGCTTAAACTTAATAATGTAATAGGTGTGTAAAAGCAGTTACAGGGTAATGAGATGTTGATGATCTCTTCTTGTCCAGCTGCATGTCTTTTCACAGGAATGAAGGAGACAACCTATTGTCAGGTATCTCAGGATACAATATGGCAAAACCTATAGGAAACACTTTTCCTCTGAATTTTCCTCTGTTGATGTTCTTACCTGCAATAACTTTTCTACTCCTGCTTCCTATGAAAACAGTTTCCACTAAAAAAGAAGACTTATGCATTGGCTTACTAAAACAACATGTATTCTGATTAGAAAGCAAACAAACACATCCTCAGTAGCTTTTCAACAGAAAAGTGATAGAGATAATTATATACTTGACCATAAGCAGAGATAAAGATTTAATCCTCTTCTCTGGGATGAGGAAAGTACAGGGAACGAAGCTTCAAGACTTTTTGATTGGACAGATTTAGATTAACTTCTTATGATCTCTGTAAAGGGAAGAGCAAGTAAAACCTTAGAGATCCATTTTCTTTTCTAAAGAATAATTTAAAAATGTTATACTTCTTAGTAGCTGTACTAAAGTATTTTTACATTTTATCTAGAGATAACATTACCTTACAGACACTATTATTTAACTGATCTGGTGACATCCTATTACGCAAATTTGAAATTATAAGACTTTCCCTTAAGTTGGCAAAAAAAAAAAAAATCAAACAGGTCCTTTTAACTCATAAGTGACTATCAATATGCTAAAAAGAGTTCAGATACTGGTATACTGAGTGAACAACAAACTCTTACTTCTGCATGTCTTTCCTTTGCCAGTGGGAGACAAAAGTTCAGCAAGGGGAAAAAGATTTTGAACAGATCTCCAAAACCATTCGCAAGGAAGTGGGAAGATTCGAGGCATGTATAATTTTGTCCAACTAAATTACAGTTTTACTTTAGACAATACTGACTTTCCAAGTAAAATCCGTTAAGAGGTTAATATGCCATAATTTATTTATTAACAGAAGGAACGAGTGAAAGACTTTAAAACTGTTATTATCGAGTACTTAGAGTCGTTAGTGCAAACACAACAGCAGGTAAGATAAATTTTAAGCTTTGTACAAGTTAATATTTAGTGCATTCCATATTAGGTTAGTTAGAAAAATATGAGCTTTAAATATAGTAATTTCCAAAACAAAAAGAACTACTTGTCTATACTGTGTTGGAGAATGCTGTGATGATTGCAGATTGCCTGCTATTGCTATACTCCCTTGCACAGCTGGCATTCAGGAAAGTAAGGGAGGAGCTCCCTTAGGAATATGGGCAAGAGGACAGTTTTGTTATCTTCCAAAACCAAAGTAGTATTTCCACCTACAGATTGGAGTAAACTGTAATCAGTATGTACTTACAGTTACTGAAGAAACTTTGATACTCAAATGTTTATTGCTCTTTTTAAAAAGTATGAAATATTACTGAATATTGTAAAGCATTAACACAGTTTCCAGTGCCTCAGAAGTCGCAGTCTTGTTCCCAAGAAAATGTCTGGACTCTTCTGTTCATTCCAGGAATAGAACCCTCCAGATTTGTTTAATGAGAAAAAAATAAAAGGTATCCTTAGAGAAAAGAATTACAGACTGACCTTTCAAAAAAAAATATATGTAATTGTACTCTGTAGAATTGCATTCAACATGTGGTAAAATATGTGTAGCTCTGAGCAGATTTGTATTTATTATCTGGTTTTTTTCTTGCACTATATAAAAATGTGAATGAATAAGCACCTGTGTTCTAACTTTGGTGAAGGCAAGTTTACCACAAGAGGAGGTAGGTGTGTGTTTTCTTTTCCAACATTTAGTACCTAATGAGTGATTTTCCCTTCTCTTCAAGCTGATAAAATACTGGGAGGCATTCCTACCTGAAGCCAAAGCCATTGCCTAAAAGAAGAATATTCCAAGTGACAAGACACGCTGGATGTTTGTCCTGGATAAAACTAAATTCCACAGTAAAATCACTTTAAATCATCCAAATAAACCACTATATATTTTATGAATTAACATGTGGCTTTTTTTATATACCACAGCATTTTACTAACAAGCTGCATGTCCTGACCCTCTTTGAAGTGGACTGTGGCATGATGTTCTGCAATACATTGCTGAATTGAACACTATTGTGTCTTAATACTTGCACTGAAGTGTGCACTGCAAGGCCAGAAAGCTGATATTTTTGTTCTTTAGAATACAATGTTCTGTAGTACGTTTACCTGATCTTTATGAAACAAATTTAATTGCATTGATTAATGTTCACTTAAACATTCCTGTACAAAATCATGTTTTTGTGATTACAATAATAAAGGGATGTACCTTGTGAAACATTAAATACTCTGGTTTTGTGTCTCTAGATACTTACTGTTCAGAACAAATTGAGATTATATCCAAGGCAGAACCAAAACATAGTAAAGAGTGCTGGAGAAGGTATTAAAGATCCACAAATAAGTATTTGTGGTCAGCTATTCTGTTTTTAATTCTGAATCTCTTCATTACAAGTATTCTTTTCACCTCAAGTTATCACCGCCTTGGCAAACTATAATGAGTTAATAATCATAGGATAAGAAGACTGATGCTTGGCCATAAACTGACAGACATAAACTGAAATCTCCTTCAAGTGCTTACAAAGCTTCTGCAGAGTTAAAATGACCTGCATGGTCAAATACTGGACTGATAAGTTTCTTCAGTGATCTTGGGATACAAAAAGAAAAAAAAAAAGTAATTATGGTGATCAGGGAGGAAGAAAAGTATTTCAGCTGAGTGCATGTTAGTTGTAAGAGCTAGCATTCTGCTTGGATTTTCTTGAGTAGAAAAGACATTTGCAGGGACTGGTTATCCCTTCTGCAAGAAATCAGAGCAGCTAAACATTTTTCTGAAATACACAGTATTAACATAGGCTATACTATCCTGTCATTTTAATGACATACTAAACTTGCCAATGGCATGTATTAATATAACAAATTTTAGACAAATACTAATCATATAAAGTACAGGAAAAGCTGTTACTTTCAGCTAATCATAAAACTGCAGGAAGAAACTGAATTTATATTATTTATGGTCAAATATAAAAAGTACACAATACCATTTCTGAACAGAATGAAAACCTAAATTCAGCTGGAAGATCATACCTACAAAAAAATGAGTGTAAACTTTACATATTAATGTCTTGTGTTGTTTCTGTTAACTCAGCATTTCTGGGAGTCTTCAAGGAAACTGGAACAGAAAACAAACAACAACAACAAAAAAGCCACCAGCAAACAAAAACAAGCAAACAAAACCAAACCCAACTTAACGAAGCCTTTATCAAGCATCTTTTTAATTTGTTAAATACTGAAACCGTAAGCTTATAATGCCTTATGCATCAGTGTTGTTCAGCCATTTATCTTATAGCTGCTTCTTGAAAAGCTCAAATATGCAACAGATTTATGATGGAAAAACTGATCTAGATGTAACACTCTATTAAATGTTATGATATATTTGACTTTGGCTTGCTCAGTGCTAATGTAAATTGATCAACAGCTCAATCTTACACTTCAGATTTGTTCCATTGAGAGTGAAAGTGATATTTCCAAAACTAAAGACTCAATTTGGATGTGCAGACTTAAAAATTTGTAAGTGTGTCCTTTTCATGATCTTTTTTGTGTAAGTGTTTTACCCAGCTTTCTTAGTTCTTGATCTCTTTTTGGCTTCTGTCAGGATTAGAATTCAGTTGAATTATGGATCAGATTCCTTCTATCTGTGAGGAGAGAATGAAATAGAACTTGCACATTAGTCTCCTAGCAAGCATCAGTGTCACTGTCAGTACTGGACAACTGAAAACAAGAATGAGTTTTATAGCTTTTTTTCTTAAAACCCAAACCAAAATCCAAACCCTCTCGAGGAACAAAAGGATCATGGCATTTCTGGAGCTCAGTGTCACAGAGGGTTGGGTTTGGTTGCTCATATAAAAAAAATGTATGTTTTTTCTGCATCATGAGGTTACCTTGAACAGAAGATCCTGATCACCTGCTGTGTTTGGCTAGCATAAAATTCTGGTTGTTTCAAGAATCTGTTAATATATTTTGTGTATATTCCCATACATGCGAAGATTGAAGGTTTGCTTATTGTCTTTCCTAGTACAATTAACAGGCATTAGCAGGTGTTTCTCAACATGGTGAATGGAGGTGTTGCTGAACTATTTCCTCTGTGAAGTTCATTACAGCACATTGTACTAAATTTAAGTGTTTCCTTAAAACTCCAAGCCAGTGTACTATGGAAGAATCACTAGCATGAGCAAAATAAATGTTTGCAAAATGATGAAATGCATTTGGAATACTGTATAAAAGACAAGGTGCTACTGAAGTCTAGTTTACTTTTCAGGTTAAAGTAGACTGTAGATGTTTGCAACAACTTAAAATCATTCCCCTTCGTCTATCCATCATGTCCATGGTCCTTTTTGAATTAAAAATATATGACATGAAGTGGTTCAAATTGAAGATGTTAGTTGTTTCTTAAATTAATGTTCAGTATACAAAAAGTCTCTGATTATTTAGTCACTGTCCGTTTTGAAACAAGATTCTGCTTCCCTATCAATTATTCCCTCCTCTACTTCTAAGTTATTTTCTCTCTGAAAGCACTGTATGAGCATTTGTTTCAGCATCTGTGGAGTTCATGCCCCAAATATGTCCATTTCTTTCAAATTGTGGAGATGAGTTGCTGGCTAATATATTCTGTGCATTTAAGTGAACAGCCAACCACCGCTAAAATTATGTGTATATTGAAATGATAGTCTCAAAGGAAAACAAATAGGAAAAAAAAACCCCACACTTTTTTTTTCTCTCCTTCCACTTCTGAGTAGAACAGGTTGTGGAATAATTTGAATCTGTGGCAAAACATGAGTCCACTACAATCATGTAAGAAGAAAAGGTTCAGTATTATAGCAGGTGAGGAGCTGAAGTTTCAGGTTGCTCCGAGGCTAGGACTATTCTTCTGTTTTTTTTTAAATTTTTGTCTTCTGTAGGGGTGAATCAGGGGTGAGCTTGCTAATAATTTTTTGACTTCCCTGATAAAACACTATATTTTTTGTTTTTGTTTTTTTTTTTTCACCCCCAAATCAATGAGGACATGACTAATATAAGGAAAGGATATAAATTCCTATCTTTTTTCTATCACTAAGAAAATCTACCATTAAGAAAGAGCATCTCAGAAATGTACACAAAGTAGCTGAGGCAGAATCCTTCTAACAGGATATTTGTATGAAAACTAAAGTAAAAGAAATATGCAATGAAAATGGAAGGGCAAGACAAAACTTGAGATAAACCGTGTATCTGTAGCTGACTTCGGCAAGTTTACTTCAAACCAGTCTTTCTAGTAGCAACTGAAAAATCAAAAAACTTAGGTTGTGATCTAATTAAGGACTATCTTTTTTATTATTATTACTATGTTTTGATATGTATTTTACTTATCACTTTTACTAGAATTTCCATATGGATTTCTTTGCCTACTTCTATTCTGGAAGCTAGTCCTTCAGAAAGTCCTCGAATAATGAAATTAGTGGAAACTGATCTCTCAAGAGTTACCTATATTCATTCCTTTTTCTCTCCCACGAACCAACCTAAGATGATGAATGTTAAATCCCCAATCCTTGTATGAGAGATTGCACAGTGACAACTTTGGGAAAAAAGAAACACAGAAGTAGCCAACAAAGGGTGAGATGGATGATTCATAGATTCATTTCTGTAATTATGGAAGGTTAAGGTAGAATCTGATGACAAGTAGCAGCAATTGGAGGGAGTATATTATTAATTTATTTTACATTCTGGAGCAAGTTAAAAATAAACCCAAGATACTGATACCTGTAAAAACACCCAGCACTGAAGACCAACACTTAGATTTTCTATAGTAGTTTTGGGAGCCTGCTCAACAGATGAATTTGAAGACAAGAGTTTTGCTTTTAAGATTACTAACATGGTTTTACTGCATGTTACACTACTTCAAGTCAAGCTGCATTTAAAATACACTTTCCTTGCTTTGTTGTTTGTGGGAAGCAGTGTATCATTTACGCAGTTAGCTTTCAAAACGAATCCTGGATGATTTTGAACACACTTTGATAATATTTTATGAACTAATGTTTCTTAAATTTTTGATCCTCAATGTATTAGGCAGAAAGACAATCCTTGGCCAGCCAGCCATGTGGAGTAATCTTTTTTTTTTCTTTAGATTTAACTTTAAAGATTAGCCAACTAATGATGATATATTGTGCAAATTAAGTATTTAACATTCCAAAACATATTGACGTATTTGAATTCAGCTCACCATGTAATCTTCCTTGTTCCTCTTGGCTGATGCCCAGCCAAAAGTTCCATTATATTCTATTGAATTTGAAACCAGATTAATGTCTAAAACTTTCCTTTGTTAATAAGTTGTATGATATTAAGGAGAAAAGTAGCTTTTTGAAGTTACTGCTTTTTAGATTGCAAACAACCACAAACAGTGCTCCTATGGAATTCTTCTATTGGCTTCTCAGCAGCATAAATGCATTATGGCACAAATGGTGTCATTAGAGTTATCCATCCATTTTGTATTAGGGGAAAAACAGGAACTAAGTCTGAAGATTGGAGTCTTAGCCAGAAAGTAACAGTAATGATAGCATAATTATTCTCTAGCTTGCCCACCTTTTCCAGGCTGATGAGACTTACTGCATAGGCAGTCCTTTCTCGGGATTCCTATAATGTGTCAATCAGGCTGCTTTGGGGGAGAAATGCCTTTCAGTCCAAAGACATGGTGGAGAGCACACGGACTGGAAACATTGCTGTTGTCACCTCTGCTGCAGAGCACTGCTGGAACTGTCCTGCTGGTCAGCAGTGGGGGGCATTGGCACAGAAGCAGCATTACATAGAAACAGGTGCCTGAGGACTATCTGGCTTTGATTACAGCTCATTTTTTACTGGTTTTGTTTGTTACTTTGCTTCACTTTAGCAAAGTGAACTAGTGTCAGCTTGCGTTAGTCCTCTTGGTTTTAGTCAATGACTATTTTGTATTGAATTACTAAGATCAAAAGTGTTTGCTTAGAGCAAAATATAATTAAATTTACTTGCCAGTAAAGAGACTCCCTCCCCAGTGTCACTAATCTAGAAGGGAGCAAGTTAGTTTTCAAAAGACATTTCAAAAAGCTGATAGCATAACTACAGGCATCAGACAAGTTTGGTTTCTGACCTTTTTCTGAGACACGTTATTATACTTGACTCTGCGTATGCAAAATCAAACCCTGTATACACGTGAACTTATAATGGTAGCTGCTCTCTAAAAGATGGGTAGGAGATGGTGAAGTTGCACATCTCGACGCCTTTTAGGATCTGAGACTCACCACCATTCATAAAACCTTACAAGCTGTGTTTTAAGGTATGGGCATCTAATACAGCTGCAGTTTGTTGTCATTTTGCAGTGCTTCCAAATGATCTGAACCTTGTGGTTAGGAAATTTGTGCATTTGCCTGCGCAACAGTATTGCCTGCTAAATACACTTGATAGTCTATCTTCTGTTTCCATTCCACTGTTCTTGAAGCCATCAAAACAGCTGCTTATTTTGGAGAGTGAGAAGTATTATTTCATTTCTCCAATGGCTAGAAATCACCTGCATGTCTCCAAAATGGTTTGGTTAGCTCTTCTAAATAACAGTTAAGAGGCAGCTTCTCAGGAACTGACACAACATGGGCAACTTTGTGCATTGCTTTTTTTTCGCCCCCCCTCAATTTTGTGTCCATTCAAAACCACTGCAAAAGGTGCTTCAGCATTTGTTTGTTGACCAACCTGGTCATGGCAGAATTGTGTGCCGCCGTTCAGCAGGACCTGGATCAGCTGGAGAATTGGGTGGAAAGCAACGTGATGAAGTTCAACAAAGGTAAGTGCAGCGTCCTGCACCTGGGGAGGAATAACCCCAAGTAGGAGCACAGGTTGGGGAGCGCCTCTGCAGAGAAGAACCTGGGAGTCTGGGTGGGTGGGTGACAAATTGGCCGTGAGCCAGCACTGTTCCCTTGGGGCCAGTGGTGTCCTGGGGTGCATCGGGAAGAGTGGCCAGCAGGCCAAGGGAGGGGATCCTGACCGTCAGCCCTAGTGGAACCACACTTTGGTGTATGCTTGGAACTAACTGGGAAGCAGAAGGTGGCAATTTCAGGTGCCCTGAACCAACCATTGA
>JAWWEW010000088.1:18088224-18099777 GCA_035583185.1 Anabacerthia variegaticeps | reverse complement strand
CATGCCATGCCATGCCATGCCATCCCATCCCATCCCATCCCATCCCATCCCAGCCTTACCCATCCTATCCCTTCCCATGCCATGCCATGCCATGCCATGCCATCCCATCCCATCCCATCCCATCCCATCCCATCCCATCCCTGTCCCACTCAGCGCAGGGAAGTGCTCTCTGCTGTCCCAGGCGAGCTGTGAGCAGGGAGAGGCCGCTGCTCTGTGCTGAGAGAGGCACATGCTGGGTCCAGGTCTGGGCTCCCCGCAAAACAAGCTGTAGTGAGTCCAGTGCCAGGCCAGACACGATGAAGGGACTGGAGTATCTCTTGTATGAGGAAAGGCTCAGAGGGCTGGGGCACCCTGGAGAAGAGATGGGACAGGGAAATTTCAATGCGTACAAATGATCTGAACAAGGGGGCAAAACTCTTCTCGTTGGTGCCCAGTGACAGGACAGGTGGCAGTGGGCAAACATCAGAACACAAGGAATACCATCTAAACATAAGGCAAGACTGGTTTGTCACCATGAGGGTAGTCAAGCAGAGGTTGCCCAGAGGACTCTGAGATCTCCATCCTTGCATGTTCTTAAAACCTGCCTGGACACTGTCCTGAGCAGTCTGCTGTATAGCTGACATTCCCTGAGCAGGCGAGTTAGTCTGCATAGTTTTTAGAGGTCCTTTTTGTTCCCAGTGGTTTTCTCATCCTGCAAAACTGTTGGACTGTAACACTTCTATGTATTGCTGAGTGGAGATAGGATGCTGTGGACCAAAAACCAAGGCATTTGACTGAATGTGGATATTCAAGGCTAGCTTCTAATGTATTAATTCAGTAGTGTGGAGCTGTTAAGAAATACAGCGAAAAAAATGAAATCCAGGTGAATTGCTAGAAGACTGATCCATGTAGGTGTAGTTCCATGAAGCAAGTGTATCTCCCTGGTGCTCAGTGCTGTATGTTATTTAGTCTTCACTACTGGCAAGTGTCTGTCTGCAAGCCTTGTGAACCACCTTAGATACGTTAATGTGGGACTGTAAGTGCATGAAAGTTTCTACCTCTTAGGTGAACTTAAATGTAAGTGGTTCCCTGCAATACATCTGTGTGATTTTGGGGAATGAAACTGGCTTTAAAATGTTTAGACTGAGTGTGGTTGCAATAACACGGATGTTATTGTTGTTATCCCACCATGTGCTAGTTAAACAGGTTAGTTGAAGTGACAGTGATTTGTAAGATGTTCATGTCGCACAAATATTTTTCATAGCAGTATTTATTTTTAGTATTTGTTTTTACTGGTTTTTATTTGGTTATTTCTTTAATAGTAATTCTGTCAGTGAATCCTGGTATTTAGAGGGTTTGATTTTTTTTAATTTCATAAATGTTAAGCTGTTTAAGCTTCAAAGAAATCAGAAATGAAAGTATATATTTCTAGAAGTCCTTCAAGAAAATGATCTTGAAAGTGAAAATCTTTGATTACAACACTGTTGATTGTTATGCCACTGTTCTTCTCAGGTTGCTTACTGGTGATGAGTCAAATTCGTGGATCTGAAACTTGCTGTAGCTCAGCAGATTTTGGTAGTTGTTTCTGCATGATTTTCTTGCCTTTTCAATCAGATGAGGGGGTTTATACTACATTCCATCCCAAAATTATTATGCTTTATGCTGTCCATGAAACTGTTCTAGAAGTTTGTCTGGGTCAGGCATCTGGTGGGAGAGGATATGGAAAACAGTTCTGATAATAGCATTGTGTATTTCCTTTATATTTTAAAGAGCCTATGTGCTATGCATGAGGAAGGCTTATGCCAATGTAGTTGTCAATTTGTTTTATTGCTAAATAATTTGCGTAAGTATAGTTCCAAGTACAGAAATTCAAATGAGTACACTGTATGCCCTTCTTCCAGCAAAACTGAGGTTAATGAAAGCTTGCCCTGCCTGTACTAGCTAGGAGGATACTGTGTAGACAGATATATTTATCATACATATTTACAGTAGAAATTATTTTGTTTTGAGCAACAAGGTGATCTCACTTTGATGGTTGGAGCTAGTGAATGTTTCCATGTGTATACCGCATCAGCTCTCATTCCTGTGGGGGTTAGCAGTCAGGAGGTGATACATACCACTACAAAATTTGAGGATTTCAGAGCAGTGAAGTCTTTATAAGCAGATTTCACCAATTCTGTGCTATATAAATATGATGAATTAGAAAAGTTAAATGGAGTAAGTGATGCCATGAAATACTATCTATTTGAAATGTAACCTTCAATTAAAGGGGATAGATGCAATCCTGGACAAGTGCAGTATATCTGAGAATGGTGTTTTTCTATGAAATTATGTAGGCAATTCAATTTTTGTTAGTTTGCATTGTCAGCCTTATGTACAGTGTTAACTTTTAAAACAGATGATGGAACAGATCCTCCTAGAAGCTCTGCTAAGGCACATGGAGGACAGGGAAGTGATTCAGGACAGCCAGCACAGCTTCACCAAGGGTGAGTCCTGCTTGATCAACCCAGTGGCCCTCTGTGATTGAGTGACTCCATCAGTGGGCAAGGGAAGGTCTACATATGTCATTTATGTGGGCTTCTGTAAAGCCTTTGACATGATCTCCCCATCCTTTTCTCTCTAAATTGAAGAGAGGTGGGTTCTATGGGTGGACTGTTGGATGCATAAGGAATTGGTTGAACAGTCATGTCCAGAGGGTAGTGGTCATTGGCTCAGAGTCCTGATGGACATGAGTGACAAGTGGTGCCCTCAGGGGTCTGTACTGGAACTAGTGTTATTTAATATCTCCACTAATGACATAGAGGGACTGAGTGCAGGCCCAGCAAATTTGCAGATGACACCAAGCTGAGTGATGCGGTTGACACACCTGAAGGATAGGGTGCCTTCCAGGCTGGACAAGCTCGAGAACTGGGTCTGTGAGAACCTCCTGAGGTTCAAAGAGGCCAAGTACAAGGTTCTGCACCTAGTTCGGGCAACCCCTGGTATCCATAGAGGCCAGGGGATATAGGGATCAAGAGCAACCCCACAGGGAGGTACTTGTTGCTGGTGGATGAGAGGCTGGGCATGAGCAGTGTGCACTCACAGCCAAGAAAGCCAGTTGCATCCTGGAGTGCATCAAAAGCAGTGTGGCCAGAGTGAGGGAGGGTATTCTGCCTCTCTTCTCTGCTTTTGTGAGATCCCACCTGGAAGGGGTCTGCTGCATCCAGCCCTGAGGTCCTGAACACAGCAAAGAGAGGGACTATTGGAGTGTGTCCAGAGAAGGGCCACAAAAATGGATCAAAGTGGTGGAGTACCTTTGCTATGAGGAAAGGCTGAGAGAGTTGGTTTGTCCGGCCTAGATAAGAAAGGGCTCCAGGGAGTCATTTTTGCAGTCTTTTAGTATATGAAGATGATGTTTAAGAAAGATGGGGACTAGCTTTTTATTAAGGCTTGTTGTAGTAGGACAAGAAAAGATGGTTTTAAACTAAAAGACGGTAGATTCAGGGTGGACCTAAGGAACACAGTGATAGTGGTGAAACTCTCTACAAGTTGCTCAGAGAGGTTTTAGATGGCCCTGGATACATTCAACGTCATTTAGATACCTGGAAACATTCAAGGTCAGTTTGGGCAAAGCTCTGAGCAACTTGATATAGATGAAGGTGTCCCTGCTTATTGCAGAGCGGGTGGATTAGATGACTTTTAAAAGTCCCTTCCAATCCAAACTATTATGTGATTCTCTGGTCACTGGAGTACTACTTTACACAGTTGATACTGTCACTATTCTCTTTCCCATAAGTGTTAACTTGCTCGTAATTAAAATGTTTTCTTGGAATACCTGGAACAAGGAACTATCAAAGATTATGCAATTAGTAGCAGGAAAGGATGATAGAACTTAGGGCAGACAGAAGATTGCTCATATGCTGACTGTCCACCAGCCCAGTCACTTACCAGGGGTTTACAGAGGGTGTCTTCTGCACTGTGATTACTCAGGCCATTGCAGAGAAGCAGGGCTGAAGAAGGGTTTTTTGGGAAGAGTGGTGATGGTCATCCTAGTGTGTTTTCTAGAAGCAGTGCTGGTGGTGGTGACCTCCTGCATGAAAGGCGAGACTGACAGGAGAGTATTTCCTTTCTGTGGTGGCTCTGCATGGCTACCATAATGTGCTTTCCTGATCTCTGCATTTCTGCTTTCTTACCTTCAGCAGAGCAGAATCCAGTTCCCCTGGATTTAGGCTACCACTATGTGTTCTTACTGCCTGAAAAGACACAAAAGGAATGTTTGGCCTTTTCTTTAAAGAAATTCAATACCAGCTTACTGGTTTGTTTTCAGCTTTACCCTGAAACCTGTAGTTTCCGGTTATTCTTTTTCTCCTTGATATTGTTAGACAGTACTGGGAAAGTGAAATGGACAGAGACCCATCAGTTCTGGGGAGAGGGTGGAAATGGCTTGCCATAGAAAGTGGAAACTTCTCCCTAGTTTCAGAGGGAAAACTACAGTGAAATTAAGAAATAGAAAGGGTGGGGTCTTGACCAGGGAAATGAAAGATTAGAAAGAAAAATTAAGGAAAAGTCTTATTATACAACACTTGAGTTTGGGTTCTGTCAACAAAGTAAATGGGAAACAGAGTTCTTTCAAAAGTCTTTGGTTCAAGAGTTCAGCTTTACTAAAGCATTATTCCTCTGATGTAAAATCTTGAAAGTCTTTTTCCTCCACTCCCTCCCCCATTTCTCCCAAGAAACCAAACCAAAAACCCCGGAGTAAACTTGCACTTGTTCCAGCTCAATTTGGAGTATACAGAAAATGATGAAACACAGAATAAGGAAAATGTCTGTTTTCCTAGTGAACAATTAAATTTCATTGTCAGTTTAAATTGATGACACTAGCTTCTAAACTATTGAGCCTGTGCTAATAAATGCAACAGTTGTTCATAATTTGGCAGTGAATGACCTTTAAATGTAGACGCTTACTAAGGATGTCCCTAGAGAACAATTCAACTTCGAAATGACACCCACGTGTTCTTGTTATCATTTAAATATGCTCCCTTTGTCAATAACAGAATAATAAATACTAGTTAGATTTCTAAAGTTGATTCAGATCCCAGGAAACTTACTGAATAAATTAGTGTACATTTGATTTATATTGACCAAAAAAATTTTACAGTGGTATATTGCAGGTCAAGGTGACATACATTTAAATGTGTTGTAGAGCAGAGGGCATATTTGACTGACACAAGTGCTTACTGTGTTTTTAATTAACACTTCCAATACTGCTCCCTAAATTTTCCTGGAGTTGCAAATGTTGTGGAAGTAGGATATGACATGTAAGATCCTAAACTACTGTGAGTTTTTTGAAAGTCCATAGACTTTGCCTCCATAGAAGCAGCAGTTTAATTATTAGGCTATAGTTGTTCTTATGGAAGTATAAACCAACATAGATTTATTGTTTGGTATAGTTTATGTATTTCAGCATTCTTTACTGTTAAAGTAAATGTACATAGAATAGAAAAACGGGAGACCTGAGAGTAAGCCACAAAAGCAAGTTATGAAGGGGGAACATTTTTAAGTATTGTAGTTACAAAGCATGGAGGGAGTAATTAGAAGTTTATCTGAAAACACTTCGAAGATTACTGTTCCAACCCTTTCACTGAGTGCCTGAACTGTGTTAACTTGGTAGTTTTAAAAAATCTGTACAAGATTTGAGTGCCTTGAGCATGAAATCTGCCAGTGTGAAGACTACTTGCTTACCAAATGGCTTGTACAAGCTCACCACGTGTTAACTTTGTCTCACAAGTCCTATTGAAATCAGTGACACACCAGTCACTCCAATTCCAATGAAGTTAAATGGGAGTATTTGATCTGTTAGATCTAATTAGACTTTTCTGCAGTCTTAGTGTCTTCATAAAGGATTTTCAAATGTCCTGGTTACTCCACAAGGGAGCCAGAGTAGGTCTGTACAGACATGTTCAGGAATGATGAAGATGATTTGACAGATGAAGGTAATTTGACAGATGTCAGTGATTATGTAATGTCAGAAAAATGCTATGTTGATCATTGTTGTTTGGGGTTTTTGCAGTTCCAGTGGGAGAGCATGGATTAGTGGAGGAAATAGACATGATGATTTTTGGATTTTTTGGTCGTAACTTGTTCATTTGTCAGCAGTGATGATTAAATTTCTTTCCTCCAGTCAGTTTTTCTGTTGACAGACTTTGTCAGGGCTGTGAAACTGACCACTTTGTATGCAGTGGGAACTTGAAAAGTATAAAGCAAGACACGAAGAATTTTGCAATGCACGTAATGGCAGCTAAGGCAGAAACTGGAAAAAAGTAAAACCGAAGTGAAATCTGACTGAATGTGTACACAGCAGTCGGTTAAAGCTGTTTCCTTTTTCGTCTGTGTTTAATCTGCTTCAGAATGTGGATGGGTTAGACGGAGACATACAGCTCCAGTGCTGTGTAATTGTTACACAGTTGCTCAAAGGCCTGCTGATTCACAGTCATGCAGTCCTAGTGGAAAGGGCCATGTAAGATTTCCCTGAGCAGGAAATCCCTTTTGCTGTATTCCTGAGGTGAGGGTTGGCAGTTGGATATAGAAACAGCAGTGTGATCACCTTGATCAGTTTGACGTCTGAAAGACCAAACATTGACACATTGTCAGTAAACCACAACTGCAAAGCATCCATTGTCCATTTTTTTCCCAAGGTATACTGATTTGTGGTCTTGATGACGAAGTTACATTTTTCAGAAAGATTTGGAGTAGCAGGGCATTCAGACATGGATCACAATAAAGATATATTTGAATTCCGTTGTATTTTTGAGAGGTATCGATGACAAAATTTTGTTAATAATGTAATACTACAAATGGAATTATTTTATCAGAGCATCTGCACACCTGATGGTGTTTTCTGACTGTATAGCATCAAATAATAAAAACTGTAAAATATTACCAACAAAGGTACTGTTAAACCCATGTATGTTCTTTACTTGCCAGCAGTGAGAACACACCAGGCTTTAAAATGCAACATGAGGGAAAATGTAGGAGAACTCTCCCTTTTTTATTATTGCAGCACACATTTTAATTGCTCTTTGCATTTTTTAATGTCTGGTCTAATTCATTCCAGGTTTAAATGAGAATTAATCACCATTGCTACAGCATTTATGAAGTTATCTTGGAATTTTCTTGTAAGATACCTAAGAAATGCTTGCGTGGCAAGAGTGCTTGGTGCTGCACAGTGCTGCATTTGAGCACAGTGGAAGTGCTTTAGGTATACACCATGGAAGCAAGCTAGTGCAGGCCTTCCAGCTACCATTTTCTGAATTATTGTAAGCAACCATTATTTTTCCTGTTTACAGGAATTATGTGAGGACTTGTATCAACTTTTCAGTTTCAGTTTTCTCTAAGTCTGAACTTTCTATGGCTTGGGGAAAACTTTAATAGTATTATAGAACATTCTGGAAGGGGATTTTGATGACAAAACGAGAGTGTTGTCATTCCCTTTGAAAGTGGCATTGTATTCTTAATGGGAAATGAAAGAAGAAGTGTATGTAGTCTGTTAGCAAACTTATTTGTTCTTAGATGTCCTCATGATAAAGGTCTTGCAGCTAGAACATCAATACCCTCTTTCTGTCAACAGCCATTTTTATTTTTTTTTTTAACTAATACTTCAACCTATATATTGTGTTATAAATATCTCACATTTCATAAACCAATAGATGTTGTAGGGTTAAGGTTGTTTTTCAAATAAATTGTTTGGAGCAAAACAATAAGGCTTGGATACTTTTAGCCACTGAAGTAAGATGAGACAGAAAGAACACACATGAGAAAGGAGAACCATCTCTCTGCCAGGTTTGAAACAAAGTGTATTTTCTCTCATTCATCCTCTGTCGCTGCAGTGAGAGCTCCACCTCCCGTTCAAAAAAACCCTTCAATTCTAAAAGCATATAAATGGGAACTGTGAGATGATTTTGGATGTTGGATTTGCCCTCAGTGTAGCTGCAGTAATTTATAAGAACTGACAGTCAAACCTTTACTGCAACTCATATCTAGTATTTTATTTATTTATATGTTGTGGGGTTTCTGGGTCTTAGTTAAGACCAGGGCCCCTATGTGACGGTTGTGGAATAGTGTACATGGTACACGAGGTTTCAAAAATCACTCTTCAAAGAAGTTGCCCACACTTGATAATAGTTGTTTGCCTGATGAGATGCTGTAAAAAGTATTGTCTATTGAAACCAATATTATTACCGTTTGAGTACTTAATTCTGTAACAGAATGATGACAGTATAAAACTTATGTGGTAGTGTGCTCTCCCACTAGATTACCTTGAAAATGGTAAGATAAAAATTACTGATCTTCATTATTTTATTTTTTATATTCCTTGTCTCTCCTGTAATTGATTCACTTTTAAAAAATGCACTTTTTATAGCAAGGCAGAGGTATTCAAGTGCTACAAAGTAGCAAAGTATCTCCAAATTGGAAAATAATGAAATCTAAAGCTTTCCTTATAATCTTTTACATAAGGACTAACAAAGAATCTTGATTAGGTAGTGAAACAATCAATTGTTCAGCAGCAAGTCTGTATTGATTACAATGAATGGCTTTTATGAAAAGGGATCATATGTGTTGAGGAGCATATAGTTCAGCCAGCTGCCTCTACTTCTGGTTTTGCACAGGACTCTTTTTCTTTGTATAGATTCCCTTCTGTACTCTTTATTGGGTAATCAAGCTCTTTCCAAGAATAGGACTCCCTGGTAATGTGTCTTCCTTGCAATTGAACTGTAATGGTAGTTACAATATAACTTTCCTCTTCCTTTAAGTTTGGGGGAGGGGGCAGAGGGGAAGGAAGAACATGGCTTCAGTTTAGTAATAAATGAACAAACAAATAAATTTATAGTAATGGCGGGGATGTTATAAAAATATTTGCTTTGCTTTACTTTTGTGAAGAACTGGATATTCAGAAAAAACATTCGAACCAACTTTGTAGTTGAAAGTTATGCCATTATAGAATCAGGAAATATATTAGCTTATTATTTTTCTGATTTTTTCCAAGTTCTAAGAAAAATTATCTCCTGTGATGATATACTCACCATAAATCTTCAACATGCTCCATTCTTACAAACAAGTTTGAGAACATTCAAAAACTGTTTTCTAATTAGAGGATCATTCACCTCATAAAAGCTGAAGACCTGGCTTTTGTTTGTTTTTTTTTTTGTTGTAGGGAAGGAGCATAAAAAGTCAGTAAACACCAAAAACATCTATTGTTGCTGTTGAATAGAAAATGCCAAAGACCTTGCCTTTGGCTGAACAAATGTACCTCTGGTTGTGTGATTGGTAGGAATGCAATCTTTGCACTATTTCCTCTGTTTGACACCTATTAGAAAGCTCAAATAGTATGGCTGAGTTTCTTTGGTGCTTGTATTTTGTTTGTTTGCTTTTTATTTTTTTTCCTTTTCAGGTGTGTCCTCTGTATCAAAATCTGTTCTTTTGATAGCTCTGGTTTTACCTTGCCTTTTCAGAAATGTTTCAATATCAGACACAGAGGTTTTGCCACAAATTCTTAGTGCCATTTGGGAAGACAGAAGGAATATTTTTATGTGTGTGTTAAAACAATTCAGTAAGAACTTTTTCAGAGTGTTATCAGAGAGCGTTGTTTTTCTCTCTCAATTAAGACAGTCCTTATGTTGGCCTGGGTTAGGGACAAAGTAGGAGAATATAATTCTTTTAAGTTCAGCACTTGCAACTAAGAAGTCTTTTAACATTTTACGTTTTGGTGCCTACTTGTTACTTTATATTCATCTGGAAAGTAAACCCGAGGAGAATATGTTAATGGGAGCCAGAAACAGTTTTAAGGTAATTGGTAGAATCATTTTTTCTCTATGTTCATTTAGTCTTTATATTTGAATTTTTCCTTTTCTGCTTTGTATCTAATTGCAGCTTTAGAAAACCTCTAAACATAGGTTTAAGGCTGAAAAAAACTCTGGTATCCTCTGGTTTGTAGTATGGAACTCTAAATTAAAAGATTGATTTTTTGACTAACCAGTGTGAGAAAAAAGATTTTTTTCTAAAAGAAATTGTTCTGTAAACTTAAAAAAGATTCCTAAAGTTAGTTCCTTAAACCGTGAAAACAACTGGATTTTTCTTTTACCTTTTTTTCTGAATTTTTTCCTACTTGAGAATGTCATGAATATCATTACTCTTTTTGAATGCAGCGGTCAGGATAATACCACTAGCACAAAACTTTCCTAACTTGACTAAATGTTTAAATAATACATTTTGTGAACTGATACAAAAAATGTTAATTTTGAAGTGGATTTGTGTCTAGGAATAAACTGATAACATGCTGCACATTCAGAAAATATTTTTTGCTACTTGCCAACTAAATTGTCAAAAATTGCTGATTTGAAAGGGGGTAAAAACCTGCTTAAAGTAATCACAGATACAACTGTTATCTGTTATAGGCTAAGAACTTAATGTCCCATTTCTCAAATGAGTTTTTACAATAACAAGATAGCTGTATCACTCTAAGTGAAAAGCTCATGAACTTGCCTGCATGGTTATTTCCAACCTCTACTCTTCTAACAAGCTCCCAAAGTTGTTGTTGTTTATAAAAGTGGAAAATGGACCTGATAAAAATGTTTACTTTGCAGGGCTGTGTTTTATTTATCATATCACAAAAGAACAATGTTTTGTTGCATCATGGTCAAAATAGAAGCGACCTTGCTTGTTCATGAGTGCTCAAAGCCTAAGAGATAAGAGGCAAAGTAATAGAGTACAATAGAAGGAGTGTAGTGTAATTATTTGTGGCTTGTCAAGTGAAGCCCTTTCAGGCCCCAAGTGATTCAAATCTGGGAACTCTGCACAATTCTGTACACTAACCATAGCCAGCATCAGAGAAATCTCACCCAGCTTCTCCGACAGTACTGAAATTGCATCAGTTTGTCATGCACTGAGCATGCCAGCTTCACACAATATCATTTGCTTGCAAATGGGCCTGGCCCCAACGCCCTGAGACACATTCTTTGGTATCTGACTCTTGGCCTGTGATTTGTCATGTCTCTAGTGCTATCGGCGTAAAGTAATTTTAATAGATTCTGATGGTTTGCTTGTGGAAGGTAAAGAATGCGCTACAGATCGTGTCAGGTAGCTTTCTGTGGCATGTAGGCATCATAGAGGCCCTCATGATGGTGATAGCCAAACAAAGAGTATGGAGAAATAAGAATCCTATTTTGAGTGGTATTTAACGCTCCTCTTCTCAACACCCTGCTGTGGACATCCTTGCTAACTAAGCAAGTTCAAGAACTTAGCAACTCTACAAAACAGTGTTATTTGTGCTTCAGAGTTGTTTAAGGATGAAACATACAGCAGAAAAACAGTGGCTTGTTTTGTCTCTATTCCAAAATAAAAATGTCTAAGGTGTGTAAAAATATTAATTAGTTTCCAAGAACTAAACTAGGTATATCTTTGTCTTGATATATAGCTTCATATTAATTCTTTGGAATACTAGTACTTTCTAAATAAAAATTGCTGAGATTTTTTAGCAAGTATACAAGTATGCTATTTAATACTATAAAAAAGAAAACAAAACACAAGACACTTGTAAAA
>JAWWEW010000088.1:18053198-18073646 GCA_035583185.1 Anabacerthia variegaticeps | reverse complement strand
TTCAGCATTTAAATCAATACAGTTTGAAAGACTCTCATACAAGTTGATATAATAACCTCTGAAATACTAATGATGAGTTATCACTTCCACTGGGAAACTGTACTGGTCCCAAGCATAAAAGTGGTCATTTAAAATGTCTTTACTAAGCAGCACAGAATTCTGCAGAACTAAATCTCAAGTAGATCTTGCTCCCTAAATGGTAATTCCATCTTTTTTTAAAAGGTCAGCTCAATTAGATTTTGGCAAGATTGAGTCTTCAGTGTCTCTTATTATTTTCATCAGGACACATTGGCTGGTAGTTTGCAAGTGTTCATGAGCAAAACAGGTTAGTAATACATTGGTACCACTACAAATGGATTGTCCTGATCACCGCGTAGACAAAACACTCCTGAGAACTGTGCAATTCTTTAAGCACTAGTGGCATGATATAATGAAGTTGTATTCCATTAAGCACTTGTATACAAGGGAGCAAAATGTCATCACCTGAGTGTGGCTGCATTTCTGTGATACAACCTCATCTGTTCCGTCAACTAGTTTTGCTCTGATCAATAAGCAGTTTTCTGTGGCCTTTCACTACTGTCAGATGTCATTGAATGATGTAAATACACGTCAGAAACTAGAAACTTGACAGCTCACCTAGACTAAAGAGAGAAGTGTGGGGAGGGGTGTACTGCTGGGATAGACAGAAATGACAGCTGATGTCTGCTGTGTATAAATGATTTGATATTGCTACAGACAAGATTTTTCATTTTTCATAGGCATGCAACAAAATGTCTCTGACTTGTACAAGTCAAATCATTCAAAAAGACCAAAGAGAATAAAAAGAATTTTTATATTACAGGACAGCGCTTATCAGATTGGCCTATTTACAAGTTGCCTTTTATTTTGTTCTTATCTTTTGATACTAAACCTTGGGTCCTACTTGATGTTAAAATGAAAGAAGACCATATAAGTACTAAAAATGTTCTTGTAGGCAACGTACAATAGGTAAAATATCTATTCATGCTACCATGCTCTTTCAAACCATTAGATAATTCAATATTTCACTAAAGAATCAAAAAATGGAGGTATTTTGGTTGGTTGGGTTGTTTTTCAGTTGTGAAGAAGCTTAGAAAAATTTCAAAATTAACAAAAGAGGACTAAATATGAAAGTAGATATTTTCTGTAGTGGGGAATTGCAGCTGAAATGTACAGATCTTTCGTACTTTGAAGGATTTTTAAAATATTTCATGACTTCAGTGAAGATAACTGCCATAGGATTTAGTACGAGGAGGAGAGAGCTTAGTACTACTTCATCTATAGTTGCTGTACAGTGGGTCATACCGTGGAACATGCTTGCTCCAGTTTTGCCACAAGAGTTTACAACACAAGTTCCAGAAGACAGTTTTCTGGCAGGAGAGGAAGTTTCTATAGTAGATGGTTGGGGCTAGATAAACGTCTAAGATGTTTGAACAGGAGCGTGGTATTTGACCTTTCATCTTGAAGGTTGGTTTAATCCTTCCTATGCAGGATAGTCATCTACCATATTTGCTGCCATGTAAGAAGCAAAATGTGGAAGACATGATTTTGAAGAGAAACTAGATATACATTAGTAAAATAAAATATGTTTCAAAAAAACCCCAACCAACCAACCAAACAAAAAAAACCCCAACAAATAAAAGCCCTTACTGTAAAGTAATAGCTGCTGATGTGTCAACAGGGAGATTTGAACTCCAGCCTACTTGTAATAGCAATGTCACTGCTACCAGTTTGAACTCTACCTTGCTCTCCTGGCCATTGGCAAAACTGCTGGGAACATAGGAGTGTTATCCCTGTGGGATGGTGGGTGGGTGTGTATGTGTGCATACAGGTTTGTAATGAAGCTCTGTGCCCCTCTACACCACCCTGGTGAGACCATGCCTGGATCCAGCTGCATCCAGCTCTGGGATTCCCAGCACAGGACTTGTGGAGATGATTAGAGGGATGGAGCACCACTCCTATGAAGAAAGGCTGAGAGAATTGGGATTGTTCAGCCTGGAGACGGGAAGGTTGTGGGTAACCTTGTTGTGACATTTCAGTATCTGAAGGGAGCCTACAAGAAAGCTGAGGAGGGACTTTTTAACAAGGGTGTGTAGTGATAAAATAAGGGGCAATGGAATTAAACTGAGAATAGGTTTGGATTAGATACAAGCAAGATACTTTTCATTGTAAATATGGTGAGGCACTGGAATGGGTTGCCCAAAGAAGCAGTGGATACCCCATCCCTGGAAGTGTTCGAGGCTGGGTTGGATGGGGCCCTGAGCAACCTGGTCTAGTGGAAGGTGTCCCTGCCCAGAGGGGAGTTAGAATGATCTTTATGGTACCATCCAACCCAAACCATTCTATGATTCTGTGATATACATTTGAGTCTTTGCTACCTTAATAATGTTATAACGTTTTAGTGTTCTTATCCACTACACTGAAGCATAGTTTGTATGAAGAAAAGCTCAGGAGCCCTGTGATTCAATACTGTGCTTCTACTGTGTGAGGTTTAGGGCATGTGCCATGAGGTCAGTGGTTAGGTACTGGAGATTGGTCTTCACCAGTCACTGGCCACACTGCTCATGTATACCAGGATGTCTCCACTGAAAGGCTTGGATTCAGAGCACGTATCAAAATTCCCATTGACTTCTGGAGTCCTCAGTTTTGCCTCTCAGGTTGCCATCACCTCTGCATCTCTGAGAGGTTTTCTGCAGGGCTTTCAGGCAGTGGTTCTCCTCAGCTGTAACACTTAGAACTGGTTTCTTGAGAATGTTGCTTAAGAACAGCTAAACATAACCACTCTAATTCCATGTATTCCCTGTTTTCTCAGATGTCAGGTCATACCTGCACCTTTCCTTTATACTGCTAATTATTTAGAGTGGCTTACCTTTGTGTTGTATACAAGAAATGGCCAGATGCTCATCTGCCGTTATAAATTTGTAACGAGTACAGTGGAATCTTAAGTGTTAAGTAATGCTAAGTCATGAGTTGCTACTCTGATACCATACTCAATTAACTTACTGTGAATTATGAATTATTCTTATGAAAGGGAGACTGCTGGAAAGCTCTGTGTAGACCGACATTTATTTTAAATAACAAAATTATTTTGAGTTGATTTTTAATTTGGCTTATGAAGTCGCTCAGAGCCAGTATGGCTCCCTTGCAAATAAAAACTGTTGTCACTTTTTCTGATACAAAAAATGACCAAACAGCATTAGCGTGCTTACAAGAACTGTCATAAAAAGAGCAGTGTCAAGGTGTAGCTGTTTAGTGTGACTTTGGTAACTGACTTTTTTGTGACCCACTTTCTTTGTGAGGGGAAAAGGGAGATGATTGACTTCTGGGATGGAGGAGATCATTACACAGCAGGAAAATATTCTATAAGCAGCCTTGTATGTCTGACCTTAAATCTTGTGAATGGTTACTGAACTTCTCTAGAAGCTAGCAAGAGGGCTCTGCTGCAACATAGTGCTTGTCTGTGCTTTAGGATACTTTATAGGTGTAGACCAATCTACTGTGTATTTTCTACTTTTTGTTTGTTTGTTTTTTAATTTTTACATAACAAGGTTGTTTTTGCTTTGAATACTTAGTTTCTTATACTGGCAAGTGAGAATATATACCTCATAGCCCAGTACAACACCTTCAAATAGTGTAACCTCCAGAACACATTGAAAATCCCCAGATGAGCAGTGTAAAATGCCTCTTAGCATTGTTTGCAATCGCATTCTTGATCTGATATTTATAAGATTCTTCCTAGAGCTATTTCTGAAAGACTTTAGAAATACACTTGCAGTTTTAATACACTGCTCATTGATGAAAAGATTAAAACTCATTTATTGTAGCAAGAGAGTTGTGTGGTTGCCCCAAACATACAGCAATTTTCCATAGTATTGTTTTTTCTCTGTTGTATTGTACATAATAAAGTAAAAACATAGCCAGGTTTGTTTTGTTTTGGGTTTTGGTTTTTTGTGTTGTGTTTTTTTTGTTTTTTTTTTTTTAATTTACAGATTTTGCAGTGTTTCTGTCACTTCAACTTCTTGTTCCTTATTAAGACTTCAGAGATACAAACCAGTAGCTCAGTAATTGCTTTCTTGAATCTGCCTTTAATAATTACATTTAGTAAAGCTGTATTGAAAATTAGAAAGGCAGAGACTAATGGAAAACTAGATTTTTCACTGAATTAGAAAGCAAGACAATCCATATATTGACAACATTTCAAGTTGAAACAGATCAGGAAAACTGTTTTGGACTGTCTGTGCAAAGAGGCAAACACAGGCCTGATGTGCAGTGGCATCTGCATTTTATACAGGCAGAGAAACTATAAGAGATTTCATGTAAATAGGTGTCTTGAGAGAGGACAGTAGAAATCTGATTTGGAAGTAAGTCACTTGAGGTTTTTTAGTCAAAGAACCTTTTTCTTCACATTAACAAAAGTCTATAAAGTACTAACTTTTCACTGATCAAAATACCTTGAAATGTGAGATTGGGAAAGAGGAAGCATGTTTTAAATTCTTATTTTAGGCCAGACCATAATCTGTGGAAGAATATTTGTTGAAGTTGGTATGACATCACTGTGAATCTACGTGTATGAAGTTTGCAGAAGAGAGGAGGTACTGGGCCTTTGTTTAGTCATTACTGAGTCTTTTCACCAAAAATGCAAGGCATTTGAATGCCCATTTTAAGAACAAGGAAAAACATGAAAATTATTTTCAGACTTCTATTTCCTATACATTGAATATTTTAAATGCCACTTATTACAAGCAGGCAGTGCATATATTTAATGATTGATTTACTCATACTTTAAGCACACTGTGTTCAGTAATAATTAGGTGTTTTGCAGTACCCTAAAATCTAAAAAAACACAAAACAACAAAAAACAAACTACTTTGAAATATATACAGATCTGGCAGTATAAATAGATCATCTCACAGTTGTATATTGTTAGTTGGACATAAAAACTTGTGCTTATAAGATTTGTGTTTTAAACCAGGTTGGTTTACTGTTCTGTCTTTCCTTTTTCAGCTAGTAACTGAACTGTTTTTTGTTGATAACAGTCCTTCAGGTATCTTTGTCTCACTTATCTGCTAAATAGACACTGGGCCTAACAAAGCTTATGTTAATGTCTTAAGCATTTCTGGAGACCCTTATTTTTAACCAACACTACAGTTCCACTTACATGCTGCATGTTTAATAATAGTTTGCTTTTATAGCGTAATGCTTTCTTTTGCCTTTTAGCATGCATTCACAGAATTAGGCACATTTTGCATGAGCATGCAATTTGGATTGGTGGGCATCAGTGGAGCGTAGATCTTGTGATTTGGATTACACCATGGACCAATTTTGATAAACATTGAAAAAGAGAGTTTTGCTTATATAAGTTCATACAGTTTACTTATTGGATATTAAATTCATCTTACTGCAAAATATTACTGAACTTTGAGTTTTTAATATGTTTCACTGAGCACAGGTTGATGGCTTGAAGGTTTCTGAACATAGAAAAGGATTCTCTAACTAGAAACTTCACCTTAAATCCTAGTCACATAGGATTAAATTGTAACTTTCATTGAGTTATATACATGTATTAATCAGTATGTAATTTTAAGCTCATTATTAGTAAATGTTGACATTCTAATAAACTTTTTCACTAATCCCGAGACTTTTATGACACATGGAGCTCTCCAGCTATTGCTAGTGCTATAGGCACTGTGCTGTACTGTGCAGTGATGACAGCAATGAAGACACTGTTAGATCACCAGCAATCTGGTGATTTTTGTAGAACTCATAAAAGCTAATATTTCTCTTATTTGGAATGGAAATAACAAATGTATATGAAAGCACTTCTGAAGTCACAGAGGAAATGAAGAGAATCAGAAAGGTTCTTGAGATTCCTTCCTAGGTCCCTGGAATTACCATATGAACAAGTCAGCACTTTTTGTAATTTAGAGATGAACTTGTCAATTGTCAATAAATTGCAGTTTGGACAGTATCTTTTGGACCTGATGTTTTTTTCCCTGTACCTGGTGGGAAGGATGAAAAGGTCTTAAGAAGAGAAGTAGCATGAAGGTAGTGGGTATATCTACCATTTCCTGTCCTACCACTTTCTTCAAAATATTGCAACAGGACCTTCACAAAAACAGCAGGTTCAGGATCTCATTTGATAAATTAGAATAAATTTAACTTTTCAAGGTAGTTACTCTACAAACCTGAAGGGCAAATTGCTGCTTGATAACACAAAACTGCAAAATTTGTGACAGGAAGGTCATGAATGTGTAATTGAGTCTTCTGTCTTCTGAGCATAGAAAAGGAAGCAGTTTTTTTCTTCATCTTTTTACTTTTCCTCCTGCTTTGGAAGGAGCTTTCACAGAATCATAGGGTCATTTAGGTTGGCAGGGGCCCATGGAGGTCCAGGCGCACCCTCTCCACCACCTCTGCTCAAAACAGGGCCAGCATAGATCAGATTGTGCAGGGTCATGTCCTGTCATGTTTTGGCTTTCTCCACTACCTCATGGGGCCCCGGCTCCAGTGTTTATCTAATATACACTTTCTGATGAAACTGTTAAATAGGCCAAATTTGGCACTAGATCTGGTCAGTCTTATTTTTCTAGAAAAAGTTGAGTGAGCTTTGCATGCAGTGATTTTTCATTGGTTCTTTAAAAGGAACAGACAGACAATTTGATAGAAAATACTGATTTCAGTCAAAGAAAGTTACGGGAATAGAATTATAATAGCGTATTATAATAGAAATATATGGGAATAGGGCTTGGGCTTCTAATCTTTTTAACCTTAATCTTGACCAGTTGGGATGATCTAAGTAGGTTTTTCTAGGAAAAAGCAAGAAATCAGTTGCTCAACATTGTAGAAGTACTTGGATTTTAGATCTAAAAGCCACCCTGCTGTTACTATTTGCCTTAATCTTAAGTCCATACTTTTCTGTACCTGTATTATTCCTGCCTTTTTAAGTGTTTTTTTTTAGTTCTTACATGGAAAGAGTCTTTATGGATGCCATTATTTCCATTTGTTCCCACAACTCTGTCAGTCCCACATGCTGAGCTAAGGGGACACTCAGTGGGGAAAAGGAGTGTGTGACTGATGCTGCAGGTAGGTGCGTTCAGGGATCCTGGATTGCATTGTGTGAAAAGCTTACATGACACTATGAGCATTTAAATTCACAACCATTGTTTCCTAATGGTTTTTCGTTTTATTTCTTTTACCCCTGAGCAGGTGACTGGGAATAAAGGGAAAGGGAATGTATCGTAGTGCTCCACATATATCACCAGTGAATGGATAGCTTTTAGGTCCCTAATACAGACTTCTAGACTAAGAGGTGCTTCAATTTTTGTTGTCCCCACCAGCAGCGGAGGAAGGGAAAGGGATGCTGTGTGTTACCAGTGGGTTTTCAAAGGAAGCCATTGCGGTGACATACAGTTCTGATTCATACACTACAAAATCATGCCTTCCCTTTAAGGTTACAGAAGCAGGAGTACTTCAGACTAAAAGCCCGTTCTTCTGCTCTTTTCACTTATTTTAATAGTTATGCCATATGGGGTTTTCAGGTGTAGTTTCCCTGTGCCATAGCGTAGACTCCTGTCCAGCATCTCTTTCTTATAAAAATGTAAAAATGTTCTCCAGTCGTTTTTCTGCTCCCTAACATCACAGCTGCTCCTGAACTCTAGAAAAAGTGTTCTGTGGGCCTGAAATTTATCCTAACTTTGTGGAGATGCTGTAAACTTTCAGTCAGGTCAGACACACTGTAAAAATAACAGAGCACCAGCAGTGCTGATCTTATTGGAAAACCTGCATTATGCACATAATTCTTTGCAAAGTTTTGTTAGGAGTTAGGCAGTTTTCCAAAAGTTTATGAGCTGGCCAAATTTGCCTCCCAGATGTCTTCCTGCTCTTCTTGTCCACATCTTGGAGGAATTCAAGTGAAATGGCTTGGGTTCTGTTTTGGATTGGGTTTTTGGTTTTTGATTGGGTTTTCTGGCATAGGTAAAGTAAAATATATTTTTCTGTAAGTATGTTTGGACTGTCTCATCTGTAACGTTCTGAAAATATTTTCTATCTGGATCATATACCTGATACAGAAAATCTAAGCCCAAAAATTACAGTTTGGCAAAAGTATAAGTAACTGAGAACAGTCTTGTAATGGAAAATATTAGATTATTCTAATTGCTCCTGGCACTGTCATTGGCTTCTATAATGCATTTTATTAAATTACCTCCCTCTCAGGTCCTCTTCAAATATTATTGAGATGTTAATAAAAAATAACAGTAGTATGTCTGAGCTGCAGCATGATGAAGCAAGGAAGGTCAGCAGTTAGTTCATGCAAAGTGAATGGCCCCCTTCATTACCCCTTTAGATTTGTTAGCTGTGAAAAACATTTGAGTGAAAAAAAACGTAAGCAGAGACAGGCTGTACAGAAAGTTGAGCAGGTGGTTTCTGAGGCAGTTGGAGATAACATGAAACCTCAGTCATATGTTGGATATAGGGTAAGTTGCATTTTTTTCTGCCCTGTAAATAGAGAAGTGGCACTTTCTGTAAGTATGTAGGAGAATCAACTTTTGCTGCAACTAAGAACTTAAAAGTAAACTGAGCAGTTTGCATTCCTTCTGCAGGGAGGCACTGGAGCTCCACAATAATAGAGCCTTTGGAACAGAAAAATATTTGAAAAATGTTATTAATGGCAGTGTCTTGTGTGAATAGAAATGTCATTAGTTTTTCTATTCAGTACAAAAGTTGAGAATCAGGAAAATGCTGAGACTTGGTGAGGTTTGCTTTAGGAGAGTGAAATTTTCACTGAGTTCATAATAGAACAAAAAGAAAATTTGAAGCGTCAGAATAAGGGAAGGAGTGATATCCGTGACAAAGTCGTATTGTACCTGTAAGACTTCTTATTGGTATCTGTAATTTTTTTCTTGATAGCATTTGTCATTTTGTCCAACTGAGTTTAGGGATTTAAGTCTGTATGTATTTAAATAGGTGACTTGGTTGGTACCTGCAGGTGATGAACATCAAGAGCTTTCTGGTACAGTAAATGAGTATTTCACAGCCAAGAACCCAGGACATGAAATGTGACTCTCAAATTTCAGCTAAAATGAATATATGAATAATGTTTCCTCATAGTGCTGTGTTTAGGAATCTACTAGCTTTCATTATCAAAGTGTTCAAGTCAAGTTAGTTTTTTGGTAGTCTGTGCTTGGCTGTGTCTAATTTTTTTTCTTCATTGAGTAAAAGGCAGTCATGGATTTTTAGGCCTGTGAACAGTGTTATTTGACTCTGATGCTTCTAGTTAATATTTGGGGAGATTGGCACGTCGTGCTATCTTCAGTTCAAGAAGCAGATAGCAGTTAAAATATTTAGCACGATTTTCAAGCATCTGTGTCCGGTTGGTTTTTTTGCAGTATGCATGCTTTTATTTCCACATTTCCAGCATCAGGCTCATTTTGTAACTTATTTAAAATCTCTCAAACGTGTTGGATACCTTAATACAATGTGCAGGTGTGTAATTACTTGGTATTTTTCTCACAGTCTTCCAAGTGTTTGAGAGAGCAGTTGCAAAATAGCATAATTCTCGCTGAATCAGTTTTCATGTCTTTGAAATGATAAATATATAATTGTACAGCCAGTGTTCTCTGATAGGTTATTCAATTTTGTATTGCAAAATTGCTAATAGGATACTTTATATATTATACTGGGTATTGTTTTGTGTTAGTATTTCTGCTGTCTTTGAACCTATATAATCTGTTGACATAGTTGTACTGGATGTAGTTTCCGTAAGTGGTTTAGATGTTGCCTTTTCTCAGACTTGGCAGTTTGAGTCAAATTCTGTGTTGCCTTAGCTCCTCCACTAATGCCAATGTAGTTCTTTGCCTGAAGTGTCTGTGATTTACCTACTTGCTGTGTTTTACACTGTAATTCTGAGGAAAGCAAATTAGGAAATACTTTTCTGTCTTCCTTGTGTTATTCCCTTATGTTCAAGTCAAATCCGAGCCCTTTACTTTACATTCACTCTGCTCCCTTTTGCAGGATGCTTGCACCTCACTGACTGCAGACATACCTGGGATAGAGCCAGGCTGGCCCTCTTGGCACTGAGCTTGATCCAGACTTTGCCACGATTGTGTGATGCCCATGATGTTGTTACTGTTAATGCTGTCACCAGTGCCTGAGCTATCTTAAATCTGATTCAGGAATATCTGCATTCACTGTGCCCACCAAACCAAATACAATTTAAATGCTTAGTAACAGCATGTAAATTCCGAAGCTTAAAAATTTAAATCTTAATTTGGGCACAACATATTATTATTTTTGAGTACTGTTTGTGGAAGTTGCTGTTGCATTTTCTTTGGTAGTTTTACAGAGTTTGTTGCTTCCATTCTCTCCTCTTTCCTTGCACAAGAAGAATGATCTGCTTTTCTGCAGCTGGATACATTGATAACCATGTCCTGGGAACCTGTTAAAGGTCTTGTCTCAGCCACAGCAGGCTTGGTCCAGTAAAAAATGAAACTGTCTTAATATTTGACCTTATTTCTTAGTCCCACTTTGAATTCCTGTTTCAGAGTTTGACCTGGCAAGGGAAACCTTTGGTAAAGCAGGGTTGGCATTCCTTGGAAAATTGATGCAATGACTTCTTTCCTGTAGCAAGTGTTGATGTTTGTCAGTGTTGTCAAATGAATGCAAGAATAACACTGATGGCAGGCAATAGCAGAGGTAATAAGGTTTCCATTTTGGAAGGCAGACCAGTGCCCATCTTGTGAAAGTTTGCATAATATAACTCCTTGAAAGGAAGTGACTGAAAATATTACGTGGATCCTGACTGCTCATCTTTGCTATTAAGAAAATAGCATTTGAATCCTCCATTTTGGGGCTGAAGAGAGGCTAATCCCAGTATTTAAATGGAGTCTCATTGCTAAACTGCACAGACATTTAGAAAACCTACCTCTTTTGACTGCTGCTCTTAAAAATTTATTTCGATTAACTACATGGACAGGTAAAGAGGAGCAGAGGCTTCTCAGATGGATTGCTGCAGAGACCTAATCAGAAATGATGCAAGATGGATATGCATTCTTTCTTTCCCCTGCGTTTTAATCACCGTGAAGAATGTGGAGCTGATTTTTAATAGCTTGTGTTTATGGTATCTTGACTAAATACTGTTGTGTTTCATGTTCATGTGTGTTTTGTTAGTCACTGGCAAAAGAAAAGGTTGATTTCGTATACCATGGTAGACATAACATTGAAAATGAGACTGTAGAAGGTCAGCTCCTTTGCAGTGCTCATCACCCTGCTGCTTGTATACTTTTTTATGGGTTCTTGACACCATTTACATTTTTGTTTGTAAACAAAACATCTGTGCTTAGGTCACCCAGGTGTTCTCCAGACAGCAAATACAAGTGCAAGCAGAGTAACACAGACTCAAGTTTCTAGAAAAAACTCATTCTTGTGTTTAGCCTCACAAAAAGGAGCTTCTTGCAGCTAATTGGCTGCAATATGAGGGCACTTTCATTGTGGTTAGGAATTACATCCTGCCTTGGGAAATGAGAGGACTTTTTACAGACTCCAGATAAAATAGCGAAGGATTTTGTGACAAAATAGAAAATTCCATATGTTTTATCCAATTTAGAATTAATCTGTTCCTTGTAAATATACTTTTGCCATCAGTTATTTTTTGCAGTATTGTAGTATTTTATTCTAATGTACCATTTCTATTGGAAAGCTCATCTTTTCCATAAACAGCCTCATGGTGGTTTTATTAGTAGAACATGTCCAATAAGAGACATTGAGATGATCCAGAGGAACAAGCAAAGCAGATCAGGCTTGTTTTTTTTTTCTTTCTGTGTATCTAT
Source organism: Anabacerthia variegaticeps (assembly GCA_035583185.1). NCBI lineage: Eukaryota > Metazoa > Chordata > Aves > Passeriformes > Furnariidae > Anabacerthia > Anabacerthia variegaticeps. The sequence goes on along the minus strand of JAWWEW010000088.1, from coordinate 18,061,806 downwards.
AAGCTTTATAATGAGATATAAACCTTTTCCTTTTTCAGTAAACAATCTACACGCTTTTCCTTAAGTTTGATGGTAAGGAAGTTAGCCAAATAGGTGGCCACAGTGACAATGAGATTTTAAAAGGCCGTTATCTATGTAGCAGTTGTTCTCTGAAGGGCCAGTAAAGAAAAATACCAAAACGAAGTCAGATGTTGATTTGGTTGCAAATTAAATTTCCATAGCCAGTGTATCACTGGCAAGGGAGAGGCTTTTTATTTTGGAAAGCCAAGTAAGTTATTTTTCAGGAAATGACAGAGAAGTTCCTATGGGATTTTATGAACCATGTGTTTGGCAAAGATTGGTTTAAAGATAGTTGAAAAAATCAGAAAACTACTTGCTCTTACATGTCAGCTACTCTTTCATTCAACAGTGACAGCTCCGTAGAAGCCTCCCTCGAGCTTCCCATGTTATAAGAATTACAAATCCGCCTGACTGGGTTGCAGTATAAATTGTTTTACTACCTCTTCCTCTAAACCCTGAGAAATATGACATGCACTTTTAAAAGGCCATCTTCAGAAAGAATATCCCTGAATCCTATGAACACCTTTTGTACACAATTCCTACTAACGCTGTACCATTTTATGACTGGGAGAGCCCCATACTGCAAAAGAATGTAGAAGAGAGAGCATCCTTAATTATTTTGTATTATTGGTGGAAAAGACAAACTGTACACTGAAAGCTTCTTGAAGAGGCTGTAATCTGATTTAGGTAGATTATGGTATCAGTAACACTGGTAACTGTTAGGGAAGAGAAAACCTTTTCAATAAATAAATGTCTGAAGACTGCATAAATTAGTTAGGAGCCATTTGAATTAGGAGCCACGTTTATAAGAATATGTAAGAACATGTGCTTGTGATGTACTTTTTTTTTTTTTTTAATCACTGAAAGCCTAAGTTAGATTGCAGTAACATGAGGTTTAACAGGAGCTGGTAAAATGACATACTTGTCCTCTGAATGGGCCTATGTCAGAGTAGGAAATCTATTTTTTTTATTACAAAAACAATAAGCCTGCTTTTCTAGGCTGAGATGGGTCAGGTAACTGCTTCACACAGGCTGAAGCTGTTGGGAATACTCTCTGGAAAACCTGCAGTGAACATTTCACTTCTTTGTCATGGTCTTTCTCCCTCACAGACTCTGGAGAAAGCAGTGTCATAATTGCATAATATCAAGCGTTGATTTCTATAGTCAATAAAAATACATACTTTTTTCTTTGTGATGTGACTTAATATTGTACATTGTACTTGAGACTAAGTGAAACAGTCTAGTTTCATGGAACAGGCATGACAGTGCTTGGGGTGGAGGGAAGGGACTGTTTTTGGTCTGTCCCAACTTTTGAGTTGACTTAAGGTGAGATAAGGACCTTCTAATGGGTAACAGATCTGAATCCCTATGGGGCCCTTCATTGAGGATGTCTGTTGAGCAGAGCTGTACCACTGGAGGTTGAAGCTCAAGCACAGGAAGCAGCTGCCTCAGGTTACCAGGAGGTGGAGGAGGCTGCAGGTCCATCGCCTGCCTGTAAGGACTGATGCCTCAGATGTCTGCACTACCTGAGCTGCCCATCTGCAGCCCTGGCTTTCCACCTGCTCTCGTGGCCATCACCAAAAAAGTTTCAGCATTTGTGAGGATTGTATTAGGAAGGATGGAATGACTCTCATCTGTGTCCCTGTTTATCCTCCCTCCCAACACTGATTCCTCTCAGACATTCCCTTCTTTATTGCCTCTTACACATATTTTCATATCTTCTTATGGCCCCAGCGAAACCAAACAGAGCAAATCAGTCCTGTAAGGGTTATACTGCTTCCATCTTTGCAGTGCCCCACCTCATTTCCCACTTCTGCAGCAGAAAAGGGGGCCCTTTCCTTACAGGCAGACCTTGCAGGAGCTTGTGTAAGGGCTACCAGTGTAGCATGAGAAGAGCAATTTCTACAGAGAGGAGGCAAAAGATGTGACTATAAGGAACCTACTTGAGGAACAGAAGGTCTTAAGTCTCAGCAACTGCATACGGGTGGGGATAACTTGAAGTAAATACTGGATGCTAGACAAAAGAGAACTAGAAGTGAGGGGAATATGATTTGGATAGAATGGAGATTTCCCTAACTTTGCCCCTGTGACCTCTGTCAGCCTGTTTCTGTGCCCTTTAGCTGCACTCTGCCTGCTGCAGAACTGAGTTTTGCTGCCCCACTTTTGAAAAGATGAAGTCAGAATAAGTGAGTCTGTTTCTGTTTGGGGGATAGTGAGATTCAGTTTTATCAAGGCAACTCTGAAGTTTGAACTGGCTCTGAATCCTGTCCTCATCTCCATCACTGCTGTAGAGGACATTCAGAAGTATGAATCATGGCACAAGACACTTAAACCCCTAAGGTGCCAAATTGCTGCAGCAGCTGCGTGCAGCTCTGTTTGCCACCACCATCTGCGTGCTCTTACTGATTGTGTGGAATATTGTTTTCCCCTGGAACAGTAGAATGGAAATAGGCTTAAAGTCATCTTTTGATCGTTTTTCTGCAGTCTTGCTCTAGTAGTAGTCATAGCACAGCTGAGACAGAAAATTTGTGATTGTCTGAACCATAATGAGACACTAAACATGTGGAAATCCTATTAGTGTTTCATGGACCGTAGCTGTCATTTCATTTGCTCTGGAATTCCTTCCATATGGCCATGACAAAGGTTTAAGGTTGAGTTTTCTTGACACTTTGAATGCATTAGCTGTTCCTCAGACAAAAGTCTGTCAAGTATAGTGAAGCATCTGAAGGGATGTATTTATTTCTGTAAGTAATACATTAAACAGAATTAGGGTTGGTAAGCTTGGTCTTGAGACATAAAAGCACAACACTAGAATTTTGTGGGGTTTCCTTTCCTAGTGAATGTTAGACAAATGGATCTGGTTTTTGTAAATCTCTCTTTTTCTGTTTTTTGTATCTCCTCATTCTAAACAAGTGTGCTCCAAATCTCTTTCTCAACTGTAGTTTTTCAGAAGTTTTGCAATTCACTTTTCCATGTATAAATATACACAGTATGTAACTTACCCCAATTATGACCTGTGTAGTAAATGTAATTTCCATGAGTGAATGTTAAGAGTTATCTCTCATATTTCTCATATTTCTCATGTAATAGGAAACCAAGCTGAGATGTTACTATGTTCATTAGTTTTTGTCCCTTCTCCTGGTCATGTTTGTCATTCTTGTCTGTGGGGGTTTTTTTGTTGTTAAACCGATCATCCTAGTTTTTTATGAAACTAATTCACTGAAACTGCATATTTTTGCATCAAATTAACAGATCAAAAATGTCCTTTTGTATTCAGTGTACACATGTGACATAGGTAAGAACTGAAGGGGGGCAGTTTCGGTGTTACTCATCACACAGTTCTTGATGTGCACTTACAAAACCAGTGGGCACCATTCGCAGTTTTTTGTATACTTTACTGGTTCCTGTTTTCTTCTGTTTGTGCGTTCTGTCTTTCAAATTCACAGTGATACAGTACCAATGATTTGCCCATATATAATCCAGTTTAGTTATTGTGTAGTAGTACTGTCCAGTTTCTGCAGCCAGAAAAGTATGTATTCTTGAAAATAGTGAAGAAGGATCATTCAGTTAGAGTTTTGCTAATGATCAGATAAATTCAGGAAAATGGCAAAATTAGGCATACTTGTTAACAAGAAGAAATTAAGAAAATGGTTTCCAGGATCTGAAAATCATCCATATAATTGGAACAAAGTGGAGAGCTAAAAAAAAAAATGTGTAAATCTGTTTTGTACTTGGACCTGAAAGTTTTTACTATTTTATTAACAAAGACCTTAGGAATTCTTTTTGAAGTTTCCTTCACAGGTTTGGTGGTTATGAATTATAATGGCAGATCTAAAATTCTGCTAGGCAGAAAATCAGCATTATTCACTGGTAGTCACTCCAGAGATCTTTACCCCCTACACCATTTATGTGGGTTAAAGTCTGTTGGAAGAAAGCTTTTAATGGATAATTATCTTCTGGCTATGTGCAAACATTGTTGATAACTATTGTGGCAGCAACCAGAACTGGTGAGATGTTTCTAGTTTCAGCGTACTCACAGACTTTTCTAATTGGTATCTTCATATCTATGGTCCCTTGTGTCCTAGTTAGGCTGAACTCCAGATCTTTCACTGCAGTGTAATTTGTGGTATTTCAATGACTATGGGAAAAGTATTTTGCTTGTCTTATTCAGAGATTAATTCTTGTATTTTTCATTTACCTATCTGTCACTTATAAAAAGTCACATGTTCTTTTCAGAGATATCTGCTCATAGAACGTGAACATTTTTACAAGAAAAGTAATTTCCTAGCAGTGTTGCATTTTTTCCACTATAATTCTTCCGTCTTTACTTTGGCACTTTCATCTATGTTCACCAGTTTCCTTACATTGTTTTTCTGTCAGGGCCTGCAGTTGCTCAGTTAAATTTGTGTGAGATTTGCCTACAGCTATTTTGAATCCATGAAGAGATCCTATCTTTCTCAAAGCATAATGTGTCTTTCTGTCTTTCACACAAAGCCATGTCGTTATATGGAATAGTCTCGAGTACTTATAGCTGAGGCAGGAGCCCCATAGACTGCTCCAAATTGCTTGGCAAGCCCTGTAGCCAATAGAGGTGCTAAACTGAGAGCAGTGAGTGGCTCTTAGCTGACTGAGGTGTTACAAGTTGCTTGTAATTCCTGGAGATTTAAAATCAAGTAAATTCTTACCTAGAGACACATGGTCACTTCTAACCTCATTTTATATTTTATTATTCGTTCTTCCCAACAAGTTATCCTTGAAATTCCTTCAATGCAATGGCTTTCTGGAGCAATACAAAGCAGTTTGTTCCTTGCAGAACGATTTCTTTCATACAGAATGTATAATATGAGATATAAATAATGTTTTTCTCTCATATAATTAGATTGTTAAGTCTCAACGAAAGAAAAAAACCTGCATTGATTTTCCCTTGCATATGATTCTCTTTACAACTCTGAACTTGCTATATATTCCTGAGGGTGCCTTGGAGTCCTTTCATGTGTAGAGGAAAATTGTTTAATAGTCACTGGCTGTTCTTCCAGGGTAGTCCAAATAGATAGGAGGGAGGGAAAAAGTCAGTGCACCCAAATAAGGTCATCTGCTTTCAGTGATTAGGGCACAGAAACAGTCCTAATCAAAGAGGTAGAATGTAGCACAAGTTACTACAGAGATCCAAACTAATTTTGGACATGTAAACATTGGTGTGAAATCAGTGCAGTCCTATCCATACTGCATTCAAACAAAGGCAGGAGCATTTTGGTCTGGATTAAATAAAATGCTTTCTGTTTTTAATGTGGTTTGGCTAGCCAGTGGAAAACCATAGCATTTTGACCTGTTTGAAAGGCAGCTTCTAGTGGACAATAGAAAATGTTTATCCAGTATAGTTTCTGTATGTTTGCTCTGATCAATGCTAGCTGGGCATGTTGTGACAGAAAACCCTTTTTTCTGCATTCAGGCATAAACACTGTTTGCAAATTTGTTTCAAAGAACTTTTTATTTGGCAGAAGTTTTGGGACTTGCTGTGATCATCTGTGCTGAACATTGTTTCTCATTGTCCTGGAAACAATTATTTCCAGCATTTTCTCAGTGAAACAGAAAACAAAGAATTCCTGGGTAGACCAGGTACCTTTTCTGTAATACTTCTCTACTGATTGAATCTTCATTTAACAGACCATGTTTCCTTGAGAACCTCAAAATTTTTCATCGCTTGTCCTCAGAACTGACACAGTGACCTGAGAATTCAAAAAATGTCATGTTAGTGACTACTAATTAGTGGATCCAGAGAGCTGCTTTTCCTGACCTTTCAACCTTCCAGAGGCAGCAACAAAAGCTGTCACATGTATCATACAAAGAAAATAAGCGTTTGCCGTGTTTGCATTTTGTTGTGTTTTTTTCTAGGGTGTAGATAGGAGCACAAGCTTGCTTGAGACTACAGATGAATTTGTAGATTATGACGAAATTATCCTACAATATAGTGATTGTATTTATTTCTCCTTTTCTGTGCATCATATAATGCATATATTATCCAGTTCTTAGTGAACACTCTTGAGTGTCTCAGTATGCTATATTGTAAGAAAGGGAAAAGAATTAAACTCTATGTCTCATCTCCTTTTTTTTTTTTCCCTGTTCCTACCATTTTTTTCAATTTTTTTTTTCAAATTACTTTAAAGTATATTTAGTATTTCCAGAAGGAAGTATTTTAATGCTTAGTTTTTAATGTACAGTATACAGTCCAGGCTTAAGCTGTCTTTTTGTATGTTTGTTGAACAAACTTATTAATAGAAGATTCAGCTGTACTTATCATTAATCACTGTTGTACACTTCTGCACCTCATGAGACACCTTGGGTTTTTTGGGACCACTTACTAGAATGACTAGTGAAAAATACAATCACAGCCACGTCACAGAACTGTTTGTGCAAGTTACAATAATCTCTTTTTTATTATTTATAACTTTCAGGTCTTTAAAATAGAAGTGTTGATGAATGGAAGGAAACATTTTGTGGAGAAGAGGTATAGTGAATTTCATGCACTTCATAAAAAGGTATTGATCATTTTCTTTATAAGATGTGGTTTTATTTTGCCTCCATTGTGATATTTTCCTCTCTCTTGTAATTGCTTTTCTTAAATACATCTCGTATTTCTTGTCTCTAGAAATTAATTCCTGACTCAATTTTTTCTGTGTTTTGTAAAAGAGGGTGATGACTTCTCACATTACTAAATCTCATTTCTGACTGTTGTTTACATGCTGCATTGCTAAAATGCTGTTTGTAGTATGTTTTTATCTTCTTGTAAAGTCACAAGACACATTCCAACAGCAAATAATACAGTGGGATTTTAAATCCAATTAGGCAAATTATTTGTTTATTCTATAAATTGTGTTGCTAACTTACCATATGTTACGCTGAGTAAACAAGTTACATACACAAGGAAACTAGACATGAAAAAGACTGAATAAACATCTGCACATTATACAATAAATATAAAATGTCTGCGAAGCTTGTCTACTGAATCATCTTTGTAAATGTAGAAGGGAACTCTTACTTTCAAGGCTAGTTATCTACTAATTGTTCTTTAAATTGCTTTGAACACTGTTAAAGTATGATTTCTTCTTTCCAAGCTGAAGTGGATTTGCAGTTGTGCAGCTGAAAGGCAGGTTTTGCATTTTCCTTGCCTTATGGAGACCAAATATTGTGAAGGAGAATTCTGGCAGAGCATTGCAGACCATTAACAACAGTGGGGCTACAATGAAGTGCTTTAACCCTTCATTTCTAGTATTTGGGTGAACTAAACATCTCTTGGTGTGTCTCAGAGGCAGTGCAGTGTGGATACAGTGGGTACAGTCAATGACTGATGCTGTTAGCTTTCAGTATGAAAAAACTTCCCCTGCAAACAACAGAGGCACACACAGGTATTTACAGCTCCTGCCAGAGCAATGCAAAGGGTTTATTCACACCAGCTGGCGATCCTGAATTAGCTCAGGAATCATCTCATTCAGGAAAGAAGCATTATCCTGGTCCCAGAGAAAATGGTTTTGCTAGCCTTGTAAGATATAAGCAAACTTGGCTGAAGAAAAGGCAGCTATTGACCCATCTGTGTGTTGGTCCTCAAAAGTCTGAAGACAAGAATACAGTTTGCTTTACTGCACCCTAATTAAGATGTGCTAGTACTTCTTGCCTATTTGCTTGTTGCTGCAGTAGTAGTATCCTCTACCACTTTGTTACACTTATTACCTTGTTTATTGTTTTAATTCAGATCGGTCTCAGATATTTTCTGCCTTGTGTTTACATTAAATATGAAAACATGAGCAACAGTCAGAATTACTAGTATAACTCACTCACCCACCTCCAAGCCTTGCAATATATGTGTACTTTATTTTACAGATGAGAATAATCCTGCAATTGAAAGTAAAGCAGATGAATAGGTTAGGAAACATTATGAGGGAAAAGTCAGAATGTATATGCTTAAAATGCATAATACCCAAGGACACAGTCTCCTGTTGTTTCATCTACTCATCCATTTGCTGTTTGTTTATATTACTCTGCAAATGAATAGAGAATTTCTTACTTGTTTCCTGTACAGATGCAAAGCTTCCATAATGTTTTTACGATACACTTTTTTCTTAAGTCTTTTTGAAGTTGCAGTAAAATTTCAGTGTGTATGGTTGAACAGCTCATGCTCTGAACCTCTCTTAGTGCTTTCAGTGTTGCACAAATCCTGGAGAAAGCATGTGCCTCAGTTTGCTATGCCAATAGGATATTTATCTTTTGTTCCTCTCTTCCCCTTATGTTTCATCCTAAATTTCTGTGAGTATATGGTAACGGAAGGGGCTCTTTAGACTTATTGCATATTCAGGTTGCTCTTAGTGTTGGAGATGTCTGTAGTGAGTAGAAGAAACAAGCTTCTGTAGAGAAGAACTGTGGAAGAAAATGGCCATAGAGGCTGACAGGGAGATTGTGCCTTTTGTTGGAGAAGGGCATGCGTCACTAGCATGAAGGAAGAGGGACTCTCTTGCTCATGTAAGACATTATTCATTCATCAGAATGCAAATCAGTT
>JAWWEW010000088.1:18033526-18048286 GCA_035583185.1 Anabacerthia variegaticeps | reverse complement strand
GCTTCCCCTTATGAGGATGTTGAAGACTGCAGTGAGGTCTCCCCTCAGTCTCCTCTTCTGTAAATCTCAAAATGCCTGTTGCTGACAGTGGAAGAGCACTAGACCAGCTCTAAATACCTTGTAGTGGCCATCATCTAGGTAACTTTATAGTTACTTGTGTAGTGCTGCAGAGATGAGAATGCAGGTGGTTTTGATTTATAATTTGTAAAATAAATCACTGGATTATGCTGTAGCTGACAAAAATATCTCTGATTATAGTTTTAGAATGCAGCAAGATTACAACTTAGATAATACTTGTTTATGGTTAGAAACATGTTGATGCATTTCCTGAAGAGTTTGGTGTTGAGGAAAGGTAGAAGGTACAGATTTTAAGTAGCTGGTTGTATAAGGAGCCTGTAATTTGAGAAGGGCTTCCAGGTGGACCTGCACTGAAAGTCTGACTCCTGATAGTAGTGAGTGTGGAGAAATATGTTTCCTTCAAAGTAGCAGAAGCTGAACTTAAATGTGGGAAATGATGGGGCAGACTGGTAATTAATATTGTAGCTTCTGGATGGTGAGTTGTTGTCTGAGATTTTTTTCATCCACTATATAATCTTGGACTGACTGTTTATCACAAAGCAATACAAAAATAGGATGTGTTTTGGAAGTGTATTTAAAGGAGAAATAAATCACTTGAAAAGCTCTCTTCCACAATTATTGTGTACAATTTCAGTAAGTCATCTTGTGGATGGACCAAGTGAACAGGTAGTTGGGGGTTTATTTTGGACATTGAAGACATTGTTGGGATTTCTAAGGGTGGCACTGGAGGAACCTTATCGAATTGGTTATCGAAGCAGCTGCAGCTGCATTGTCAATTGGATCAGTATTTGTTACAAATAGAGTTATATGATGTACACTTGGAGGAGCAGTTTTTACAGAGCTTATTTCCAGTGAATTGGTAATGGGGAAGAATTTGATCTAGGCACCTGCTCTCTACTGATTTGAAGTTAGGTCATATCCTTGTCCCAGTAAGCTGACACTGGATGTTATTGCCATCCAGTCTGTCTTCCCCAGGGACTTGGCCTTTGACAGGTCTGCCTTTTAAAGTTCAATGGAATAGATATTTTCTAGCCCCCATGGGCAGAAGAAATCTCATCATTTGCTGATATCATCAGTCCAACAAGATAACAGGCATCGTTAGCAGAATTCACTGTGAAGTGGCACCCACACCTCAGCATGAGACTCTGCAGCTGCTGCTGGTCTTCACTGAAATTATTTGCTTATAGATTTTGAAGGACGCCCATATTTTTTATGAGCTTCAGGATAGTAACTCATTTCATGTTGTCTGGGTGACCTGAAGAAATTCTTCTTGTGACTGGCAAGGCTCTAATATAAAACAGAGTGTTGTAGACCTTCTGAAGTGCTCTGTATGTATGTAGAGACCGTATGTACATATGTCTCTAACCAGAGTTAATATGTAGAGCTAATATTTCTCTCTTGGCCGAGGTCAAGAAAACATGCCTTTTATTTATCCTTGAACTTTTTACAAAGAGAACAGTCGTGATTCCTGGAGATAAGATTGGTTAAAGTACTGCTTGGCTGTGAGATGTGAAGACTTGATGAACTTCAGCATTCCAGCAGTTTCAGGAATCCAAATCTTAAAAATGAATTATGGCGTTTATGAAACTGGACTACAGTTTTGTTTTCCATTTAAGGACATAATCTGGAAATCTGAGTAGCACTTTGACCTATACTTCAGTATTCTTCAAAATGCAATTCTCTTTAAAAATATTTTAACTACCAGTCCTTCCTGAAAAATATAAGTAAAACCATATCTGTTATGATTTTGCTCTTAAGAAATTAGAATCCAATCCTATACTTCTCAGTTTGCCTTAGTTTCCGGCAGGGTGGAGTTAGGAAAACAGTGGGTGGAGTAATGAATAATGTGTACTTGCTTTACAAGTAAGTTCATCAGAAATATAAAGAAGAAAAGCAGCCATTATTATATTGCATTTTCTTACTCTTTTTTCAGGGAACAATTCGACAGCAACTGAAAAAAAAAAGAAGACAAATGTTCTATTTCTGTAGTTAGTGACTGCAGAAGAAAAACTATCATACGCAGTATTTGGCCCAGAGAGTCATTTCTTCATGGGTCATGATAATTTTCTTTAATTACTTCAATAAGCATTGATACAGAATTATTTGTAGTAACATTCAATTAAATAAATAAATAGCCATTTCTGACTGGACAATGGGTATGAACAAAACTTTTATACTATTTTCTTTTGAATTTATCTAGTTTTATGATGTTGCTTCATAAAAGTTTTAGATTCAATTAAAAAATACTGAAAGGATATTTTTGTTGATTTGGAAACTTTTGCAGAGCATTTTGGAACTAGTAAGATATCTCATATTGCAACCGGAGATAAGAATCTTGTGATTTCTTTGAATGTCAGTCATTGCCCCTTTTTGCTATCCTTCTGAAGACTGAGTTAATTTGATTTCTCAGGGGTTTTTATCTAATTGTGAAGAAAAAGATTTTTCTTTGTCACCTTGTGGGTGACAAGAAGGAATGCGAACTCAGCCATTTATAGCCTTGTCCATTGTCAAGAAGGCGGGAGATTATCTGGTCTAAGAAAAGCCACCTAGACTCCTGATGCCAGTCTACAAGTACTCCACATAGTGTGTTTGCTAGAGGTTTACCTTTCAGTGGCCTAATATTCCTGTTCTGCAACTGTAGCTGAAATCCTGCTTCACAGCTCTGTTGTCTGGAGTAGGATCAGAAAGAGAGAAGAAATCCTTGGTGATGTACATGGTTTTTCACTGCTTTCTCTGTGTGAAGTGGAGGACAAAATATCCCATAATAGTACATAAAAGTTATCCTGAGATCTGCTAGGCAGAACAAAAACTAGAACTTCATATAAAGACAGGGAGATCTTGATTTGTGACTTGTTTGAAGCTGGCATAGTTCTGTAGGAACAGAAGCAATCTGTAAGTGCTTTATAAGTGGAACAGCTCTTGATGTTCCATTTTCAGTATAAAAGAAAGAAAAAGTAATGTCTATCTGTAGAGGTAGCAGTTTTTGAACCAGTGCTGTTGGAGCTGTTTGGAAGTATTGAGTTCTCTGGTGTGTGATATGTGCACTTTTATGAGATATTTGTTTGCTTTTGTCCAATAAAAATAAATCAAGTTTGTTACTATTTAATTCTGGAAATGCAATGGCAAAATGATCTTACAACTATTCAACGATCGTTCAACTATTTAAATTCTATTTCTGTGCTGTTCACATTCATCACATTTATCCATTCTGTCAGTGTTAATATGCATCACAATTGTTCTTCCTTTATATTCTCAAAAATGCATTCTGTATCAAGCATTTAGTTATTCCTATACACCTCTGTACCTTTGCCAAAGAGTGTTGTGAATGCAAAATTTTGAGTTGGTTCAATTGGAAGACTGGAAAGGTTTATGGAAGAGTAGTTTATATCGAGAATAGAAGGGCCTCTCTCTGGAGATAACTTTGGGTGCTGCTAGAGTTTCAAAGAAGACTGCCTGATACGTTAGTCTTGCTCATTTATGCTCTTCCTTGGTATCCATTTATAACCATTTTGGGATATAGAATACAGTGCTTAATGGATCTTTGAATCTGAACCATTATGACCTTTCTTACATAATCCTTAAAATAATTAGACAATTAAAATAATTAGACATATACTTGTGTTTCAACTTGTTGTTAGATTTGTTTAAATATTTATGTGTTTTCAAGAATCAAGCCCTGTATGTGTCATGAACAGTATCAGTATTCTGTTTCAGTAAAAGAAAAAAGAGTTAATCTAATGGCTGAGAAGACATGGTTGAATCCTTTATATATATATATATAAAATAAAGAGGTATGCAGGTTAGATGCCACTGTGCAAAGCCACTTGTAAAAGCTAGTGCCTTTTCAGACTAAATGCTTTACACATGGGAGGTAATTGGTTATATACTTAAAAGCTGAATTCAGAGGTTGAAATTTTAAGCTGTAAAACTTCGTGCAAAATATGGGCCCATTTTTGTTTTTCTTCACTTTATTCTGTGCCTGACCTGTGGGCTTTTTGCTACTAGACTTCTGTTTGACCATTCCACATATTTGAGAGCAGGAGCTGGATAGAAATCACTTAGACTTCCTCATGTCATTCATTAAGCACCACAAAGATTTCTGCAGAGGCACTCCTTCCCTTTGTCCTATGTGCACATTCACTGTTGGGATCTATTTGTAACTAATTTAAGACCAAATTGGCTTATTTTCAGAAAAAAAAAGAATTCCCATCAAGTCCAGAACAGATGTTTATCTTCCTGATTGCTGTTTCTGGAAACCAGTTTTATTTTAAATGCAGGTGAATACATTGGGAAGAAAGAGTCTAGCATTAGAAAGTTGCAAGTGAAAGTTGGATTCACCGAAATATGATTTAACTGGTGTTTTACTTGGAAGTCTGTTGAATCACCCACATCTGTTAATCACATTGAAAATTCTCTCTGTTATCCAAAATTATTCATTGTCTTCCTTCTCTAGCTCCATTTAGTCTGCAGTAATCAAGGCTGAACTGTACCTATAAGGAGTTCTAAAAGCAAAAGTACGATAAGTATAAAAAGACAAAATGTTCTTTGTCCTCATTAAAGATTGTGAGCAGAGTGTTAAATAATATTAATGGCTGGGATTGTCAGTACTTAACAGTACTTTCCTAGTACAAGTGATTTTATTGATCGATACAGTCTCAATGTAACAGGGCAGATTATTCTACTGATTTTATCGAAACCTTAACTAAGTTTGTTAGTGTACCACATATCTTTAAATAGATCTAGATGATGATGTAGATTAAGAAAAGCAGACCACCATCCATCTTTTTTTGATCGGTTAATAACTTAAATCCATCATTGCTGCTACCAGCTTTTTTAAGATTCTGTTGTGCATACGTGTTTCTTTGGTGGTACAGATACGTAGCTGGTTTTAGATGGCTGTAGATTTTAAAGAAGTGTGCCTGACACATGCAGGATTGCATATTTGTTTAGAGGAAACAGAAAGCAAAAGAAAACAAGGAAAAAGGAAAGCAAAATAAATCTGTAGATAATTTAAAGGAGAACCATTTATAAAGATTGTTTGCGTGCAGAGATGTTTCCTGAAGAAATATTCAAAGCATTTTTCAATCATGCTTAGAAAATTACCTGGTTTATGTTTTAAGAGTTATGTTTTTTTGCTTTTCAAGTGTTGCTGTGTTGTGATTTATGACTCATGATTTTTTTCTTCATCTTCAGTAATCTGTTTGGTTTTGCTGTATAGAATTGTGCTCTATGAACTTCTTATTTTACTCTTACATGTTAGAGGTGATCAAAATAAATTTTACTCAATTAAGTGCAGAATTTACATTGGATGTCATGACAGATTTAGAAACCATGTCTTTGTTCTCTTTTCATAACATTTATCATAATGATATTATATGACAAACTTTTGTCCAAGTTAACATGAACATCAAACTGTGCTAATTGTGCATTTCTGTACAGTGAGAAATGGTCTCTGTCATGACCTGCGTATGCACAGAAAAACTGTAAGATGTTTTAAGAGGAGAGAGATAGAAATTAAGTTATCTGACTAAGAAGTCACAGTCTGCTAAAGCAGAACTGGGGATATTAAAACTCAAGTGCTGGCACACTGTTTGTCATCTGCTGGTGACCAACTGTTCTAATAGCCATGATTCCTTCTAGAGCCATGCAAATATGAGAGACTTATTTCATTTAGCCATGATGAAAGAAAAAATTGTTTCTGTCCTTATCCTCAATGCAGCTCTTTATTTGATGTGTAGGCATTAAGTTTTGGGTTTCCTTCCTGTTTAATAGATTTGTTGTAACTTCTCTGGGGAAGGTGGAGAGGAGTCAAAAAACTTTTGTCCATTATAGCAAAGAAGGGAGGAGGGAGCTGTAATTCCTGCAGTCTTCTTATCAGCACCTGAAGTACAGTAGGAAGACTCAAGTTTCCCCCACCTTTTTAATCAATCTCTAGCATTTTAAACACAGTTTCAATTCCTATTCTATGTTGTTTTACATAAAGTAATTCTTCTGTTTTGGTGTACAAATGACTATTGTTTTTTTTAAATTGTACTTTCAAGGCAAGTTAAATCTTATGGGCTTTTTCTTCAAAATTATTCTGTAAAGTTACTTAATGAATTGCCAATGAAGAGAAAAACTCTTTCTAGTGAAAAAGTGCTTTATTATTGTGTGTATATTGTAACACACTATGTTTTGTTAAGGTTGTTCAGTAGTGTACAGAACTATAAATTAGCATGTAGTTTAGACCTAGGTTTGCCAAATCATTGATTTTATGCAATCTGGGAATAGTGTTCTGCATACACTCCCTATAAGTGAAGATCAACCATTAATATTATTTACATATTTACATATTGCACATGAGGGCCAGAGGAAAAAAAAATTCCAGAAGTGAATAATTCTGCCTTTACAGCACGATTTGAATGTGCACATAAGGCACAGGCCACGCTGAAGGTCAGAGAAAGGAAACAAAATATGGAGTATATGCTGAGCCATCCATTCTGTACTTTGGATGAAGAATTCATTCTGGGGGAAAAAGCTAGTATAGGATCATGCTACATATGTAAGTAATGTTGAATAAATTCTTATATATAGGGTAGTTGAATTAAAGCTTGACTGTATTGTGCCATAATAACTTTGTCCAACATTGTTTGTATCATTTAGCCTACAGACCATTCTGAAAGGGTAAAAAACCCAACAACCTGTAGAACTAATCACAGGGTTTTACCAGAAAGATGCTGAAATAAAACCATTCATTGTAGAATTTCTTGACTGAGACAGACTTGAATTTTTGTGCAGGTACATTTACAAAAAAATACATGTTACCGAATAATGTCTAAATTTATAACTCTGGTTTGTTTTTTTCCTGCCGACTTTAAAAACATGGGCATTAAAATAAAAAACTCACAGAGGTGCTTATGATAAGCACTGTGAATTCTATATAAGAAAATCTTCAAGAAATATTGATGTAAAAATTGAGGTTTATGGTGCAGTTGCTTCTTTTTAATTTCTCATAATTATTGTTGTCTTTAATACACTTTTTCTTCTGCAGATGAAAAAAGTTTGCAGAAACAAAGCATGAAGTAGAAGTAGAAGCTTTAATTTCATTAGGCGTGTTGTAACTGGTGAAGATTAATGTATATATCTCTTGCTAATTCTTCTCAATTACTCAGTTCATATAAATTCCCAAACCTTGTTAATTATGCTGAAGTCAGGTGGTAATTTTTAACAGTATTTCCACAGCAAGGGAATTTTCCTGGTCTAACCTTGCCCTCCTGTAGAAACTCTCAGCAGATTAGGCATTCTGACTCTAGTCCATTCGTTTTCAGCACAAGCCTAATTGCTGCCGACTGCCTGCCACAGGTACCCTGGTTATTGTACATTTAAGGGATGCAGGTTCTTCTGAGAACAAATAAGGAAAGATTAATTGTTTGTTTTGTTTCATCCCAAGAGAAATGTGGGACCTTAATCAAGAAAAATAATTTCTTCTGTTGATTTGGCTTATTTGTGGAAAGGGATAATTGTATAGAGGCAGGCATAAAGCTATGCATTTTGAAAGAAATTTTGCCATTTACCTACTTGGGAGGCAAAGATACAGCAAAATGAATGTAACACAGCATTGGAATTGATGGGGATGGTTCACATTTCTCATAGTAAGTAATTTGGCTGCTGAGCTTTTATTTGAACCAATATTGCTAGGTGGTGTTGTCATTTGTTTTGTCTGCTTCTTTGGATATCTAATCAAGGAGACAATAATAGGGGGAAAAAACGCTTTTCCAAATTGTCCTTAATTGCTAGAGCACGAAGTGAGCTAAGCACTCAGGTATTTCCAATTAAAGAACTTGTTTCCAGCAAGCACCATTAAATCTATCTTTCCCAATCTGATAAATAAGCTATCAAAGAGTGGAACAGATTAATTGAGAGCAATTAGTTCAAAGCTCAGTATAACAATCCGAGTGAACCAACATTATCAATGAATGCAAGTTTTACATAAAGCAGTAAAGAAGCACTGATGCAATAAAATAGAGTTGAGAGTAGCCACTAAGCACAAAGAAATTTTTATCTGTGATAGGGAAATAAAAGACATGGGAATATCACAGATCTTACAATTCAGAGCCTATCATAAGATGTACTCCAATTGCATCTAAAGCATAAGAAAGTTCCATGTATACATAACATTGTGTTTGTAGGTATGGTAATCCCTTAGTGTATCTTGCTTAAAGTAATAATCAGTAACCCCTGCGTTTGGTATAGACTTAGCATAGTGCACTGGATTTTGATTCCTCTTTAAGGTGGTGTCCCTAGTGATGTGTATCTAGAACTTTTTGATAGCTGTTTGTTTCTTCCACCTGTCTGTGCCAAATTGCATTGCTCCACATGGTGTAAGCATCACTCTGCATTTGAGTCCTCCATATGTTTCTCTTAATGACAAAACAAAAAACCCACCTGCATGCTTTCTTAAAGGGCTAGCCCTTTGCCTTTTGAAAATGCATGCATCAGCATGAGGAGAAAGCCTCTCTGCCCCGTTAGATATTGAAATAAACGTATAGGCTCTGAGTATTAATATGTTCAAAAACGTATTACATGTTGGTTTGGTTGTTGATACCTTCTGGGTATATTCTGCTTTGGAATAATGTACTCCATCTGTAAGGCAGGAGAGGATACACATAGTCTGTTACACACTAAACAGACTAATTTCTAAGTCAGCTTTTACAGAACTACCTTGGTTAGGTAAGTTATGTTGCTGCTGTGTGTGTTAGTGTCATTCACGGAAATTGACAGCACAAATAACCAGCTGCCACAACTTTTAAAACTACTCTTAGAACATCATTTTGTGTGGTGCATCCCTGGCCTTTGCAGCAGCAATATGGCTAGAGTCTGCTTTTGTAGAATTACAGTTTTAAAATGGTTAGATAAAAATCTTATTTCTTATGCTGTTGCAACCCACTGGGTATGTCTATTCTAGGAAAATGAAAAGGTCACTGATAACTTTCCCAATAAAACCTTCTGAGAAAATGTCATTCCAGTTATGTGTATCTGACTGGGGGAGTTCATCCTCCATTTTTTGAGTTTCATACTTTTTATTTCCGGAATATCATCATCATTAGAGAAATTCAGCATTTATAACTGTGACAGTATGGTGTCATATCAGCTCATGAACTGATGATAACAGACATGCTTTAACAGACACAGCAGTTTGATTGCAGGTCATTTACGCTACTTGTATCCTTTGTATCCTGGCAAGTCACTAGGGGATAACAGTTGTATTCTGAGTAACTGTGGTTTTCTGAGCAGCTTCCTGTAATGCTGGCTTCTGAAAACTATTCCAAATATCCCCAAGAAATCATGAGAACCTTAGGCATGTGAAGCTTCGCCCCGTTTCTCCAAGTGTCAAGGCATTCAGATCTCCAAGTGAGCTTTTCAGAGTGGGATTCAGCTCTCACATCTGGTTCAGTGGAGAACAGTCCTCATGTAACATTTCAAAAACACTCATAAAGCAAGAGAAGATTACAGAGGAGCAAAGACCATGCAGAGGATTCAGAGTCTACATCTTTCAGCCAGCAGCATTTAAGCTGCCATCTCCACATTATCCCATCAGATGTTACTCTGTGTGTTTGGACTCAGCCAAGGTCATGCATATGTGCTAATAGTTTTGAACAGCAGCAGTTGTATAACTTCAGGATTAAGAAGCAGTTTCTGGTTTTGTAATGATACTGTATTTATATGCCATTCAATAGTACTTAACCTGCTTCACAGGTGGATTTTTTTATTATTAATCAAATTCAGGCAAGTTTAAATATGTGACCTGAATTAATTATCCAGCTTTAAATGCTGGAATCATGAGCACATGTACAGAAGGAGTAATATACCATGATATATTTGGGTCATTTTGTAGTATTGGAAATAAAGATTACTGGGTTTTGTGATGAATTTACCCTCGCATGGTGTAGGAGGCTCTTGATAACTATGGTCCAGTGCAAATGCTCAGGAAGCATATTATTCATGTAACAGTACAGACAGCATTTCTGTGAAGAGGTCCAGTAGCCAGACCTGACAAAAAAGAAAATAAAAATAAAAATTTCTCTAGTTTGGTCAATTATTTTTGCCCAGTTTTACAAAGTGGTGATGTTCACCAAGGAAGTCAGAGAGAGATCTGTCATGAGATGGGACATGTGGAGAAGCTGGGTTTGTTAATGTGTGGATGGAGACAGATAAATTATTTTCCCTGTAGTATATTTACCTGTAATAACTACCATATAACTACCTTTTTATGTCTATAGCAGATTCTTTCCATTTCAGATTCTTTCAACTACCTGTCTTCCAACCTTTTCTTGTTTTGTTTTTTCCCCCTGAAATTTAATTTTGTCCCTCTGACTGGTTTATTCAATCTACATATATATCAGTCATAGTATTGTCTTCTGATGGTCGCATGTTGAAGGTAATCTCACTGGCCAGCCAACAGAGAATGCTTTGAGTTGCGACACTCCTTCTTCAGACATACTTGCACTGATGGCATACTCAGTTTTATTTGCTCATCATGGAGTCTAGGGTCTGATTAAGCTCTCTCAACCACAGTGTTATAGTCCTGTTCTGTCTTTTTATTGAAGCATCAAGAAATGTGACTTAAATAACAATTTAACCTTAGCTTCAGATGCCAAGGCTTTCTTTTATGGTAAACCACAGGGACAGAATAACCTCTGGGAAGGAGGGATGCAGCACAGGCTTTTTTGCAAATTCTTCTTGCATGGAAAACCCAAGGACCGAATATTTGTGCCCAAATGAATAATAAAAGTAAAGAAGATTGCTGTCTGAAAATGCCAGTATATATGTTTCATGAATCTGTGATTCTCAATTTCGACCTCATTTGTGGAGTTTACTGACCATAATTAAGTAGTTCTCTGGTTGCTGAGTGAGGAACATCAAGCAATTTCCAATTGTGATTATAACATCAGAAATACAATATTTATAGAGAGCACCTTGGCATTCTTGCAGTTATTTTAATGTTATGATAGTTTTTATCAGAAATACAGATAGCTATTTATCTTCTGTTAGCAGGCTAAATTGCAATCTCACTTCTCTGTCCTGGAGAAGTCATCCCTTTTTTAATAATAAGAATGTGGAGTAGGTTTAGCCAAATCAGAACATTGCAGAATTGCTCTGCTGTGACAAATGCAGCCCTCCAGCTGACGCTGCTTGTCTGCCATCAACACAGAAAAGGTAAATAAGCATTCACTGACCAAGTTAGGATGGTCTCTTTTCAAAAGTAATTGCATCGTTCCTCACCTTTATCAAGGACTCCCTTTCTAGTGAGTTTTGGGAGGGACAAGTGTCAAGGAACAGAACCATAATGAAGTACCTGCAATTGAGCAAGGATTACATTGCTCCGTTAATTCTGTAAAAACTTGTCAGTTTGCCACCCAAATAAATGCCTAGACTGCGTAAAACATGGAGCAGAGTGACCTCTAGAAGAAAAATCAATGGCAATTCATATTTCATATGTCTATAATTGCTTGTGAGAGCATGGCAGCAGTTTGTTTATAGAGGAGCTTGTTTTACCAGGGACTGTTTCCTGACTTTTTTTTCTTTCCAGTAGTGATGCCTCTCATGGACTGTGTATCACAGCTAGACACAGCATTAGACAAGTTTTATTGGTGGTAATTTTTTATTATTGTTTTCACATTACTGTCTTTGGAATTGCTACACTGTGTTTTGTTTGAACCAGTGCACTAATCTATAGTTACATGTAAATTGTGTTCACAACTGTTTCCTTGAAAGACTCCTGAAGCTGTTTTTTACCTTCTTTTTAGCAGGCAAGGTTTTATCCTCTGTGAAGTTATCCATTTGCCAGTATTTTAGCCGTCAAACTGAATCCAGTGTGCGACCTTCATTTTTAAGCAATTTGTCAGAGAAGCAAGGCATTCTCACAGTCAGCTAATTTAAAGACAGAATTTTGAAAATATCATTTTTCCCCCTGCTTTGCTTTGTTTTTTCTTTTTTCTTTCTTCTTTTTTTTTTTTTTAAGACGCTGTTGCAAGATTTGTATCCCCACTGAGGACTGAGATGTCATAGGGATAGAGAAAATGCCGCTCACTTTATGGATTACTGTTAGGTCAACAAAACTTTGGCAGCATTGATTAACTTGACAGTGAGTACAGCAGTACATTTATCACTTATGGCTGTGCTGTAGAAAATCTAATAAGAGGCAAACAATTCCCTTTAGAGCAGTAACAGGTTCACTGTGGCTAACGGTGCATGCACTGGAAATTTCTGACTTTAAATTATACCCTTGCTGCTAGTTGGGTCATTGACTCCAAGCTACTGCACTTTCACTACTATGTTCTGTATTATTAATTTGATCAAAATTGTTTTGGCTTCTATAAATGTGTTCAAACCATATATTGGAGTTCATATAAACTCATAAGCATTTTTGAAGAAGGGGTACAGAAGGAGCATGATCCAAGCTACATTATGTAGCAGGGGCAGCTGTCTGTTAGAACTACAGGTGTTTGGGGTCCTTATAAGGTTATAAAAGACAAATTTTGAACTGTTGCTTACAAATCTGCCTCTAATGCACAGATTTAAATAAACCCCAAACGCAAACCTATCTTACATTCATTAGGCTGGTCAGAAGGACTTTTTCCGTGTGTACAAATATGTTCTTTTTAAATTAGCAATAATTACCTTTAAAAATCTATACAAGTTGATTTATAGATATGCTCTTCCAATTGTCTTGGTTTTGCAAGAATTATGAGAACTGAATCACGAACAAGAGATTTTTTTGCCTTTCCTGTGTAGAAGTGCTGCTTCTTGACTGCAAGTTACTGTTTGGTTCTAATCTTAATGTGAAATGGGGTTTTACTCAGTACTGCTTGGTTTCACTTTAATAGAACTTTTTTACACTGGGAAGTGTCTTTGCATTGCAAATATTTATTTTTTTTTTAAAAAAAAGGCCTTATTCTTGAGGGGTTTTTAAGTCTTGTAGTGATTAGTTCTCCTAAATGGAAGCCCTGTATAAGGTATTCTTCTACAGAAGAATGCAAGCTTTTTTTCAATTCCAAAAGTATGTAAAGGCCACATATGCAAATAATTATGTTTCTAGAAAGAAGCAGGAAAGAAGATTGAAAAAAAGGTAGTATTAAGTGCAGATCAGAATATACAGTATGCAGCTTAGTTTATGGCTTTGCGATACAATCTGCAAAATTGCTGTTCAAAGGAGAGCAGGTTTGGTTTTTTTACTATTAGGATACTTGGCTCACTAGAGGAGGGAGCCTTTGTGAGTAGCAACTATTTTTTCAGGTATTTTGTGTTATTTTAGGAAACTGTTTAAATTGGAGATTTTGTTCTGCAATATCTCTAAAAATGATGTCGTTTTCTTTGTTGGGAGAGAAGTATTCTACTTGAATCAATTGTCAGGAGGCTTAATGTAATAAGGCAGTTTGTGGTCTGACTAAAAGAAACACGGTGGAAAAGAAATTCCCACAGCAGTTTGTTTTTAACAGGAAAACTGAGTTCACCTGAAACATAAATACATTGAAAACTGAGGCTTAATAAGGTAGAGCAGCTTCAAAAGGAAACAGATAGGGGTTGTTGTTCAAAGTCTGTCTTGTAAGAACTGCAATTTAACCAAATATCTATGTTAATGATAGAGTAGCTCTATCAACAGTGTAACAGTGGATTCTTTGAAACAAAGGAACAAGAAAGTTGGCATTAGTACCCTTTGCACAGTTAGGGAAAAGTACAATTAAAATAGTGCTTCCTGTTTTTCTTTTTTTTTTCTTTTTTAATTTACAGAATAGAAGTTGTGTTTCTCACTCTCTTCCTGCTTTTTATAGGTAACAAGACACATTTCCACACTTTCTCCTGGGTTCATGCAATAAAGGAGTTACCCTACTGCCTGCCTTACTGAACAGAGACCTGGTATTGATTACCTATCACACTGGCATCAGAACTACTCTTAGGATTCAATTTTTTTGTTGTTTTGCATATTTTATTGATCAAAAGTGGTAAATGAGCATCAAGCGTGCAAGAAGACGATGAATTGTTTACTTGCATAAAATAACCTTTCAATAAGGGAAGATGCATTGCTCACACTTTTGGTGCTGTTCTGCTGCCCGAAGCAGATGGCATTCAGCTGCTATTGATTTGCTCCTATAGTTACAGAGCAGCATGTAACAAGGCATGCTCATTTCTCTGAAAGAGAGGTGAGGGTTTTTTGCCAGGGTGGCAGGAGTGAAGAAGGAAGGATGGGGGTTTTGGAGTTAGATTTTTTGGCAAGAAAAAGCGTGGAAAACCTTGCAACTCTGCAAACAAAAAGCAGGGTTTGTGTGTTTGCAGAGAAAGAGGGTTACTTCGTCCAGTTCTAGCACTTCTGGTAGCAAGAATTCACAATGCAGATTGAATCTGTGACCAAGCAACTGCTTAAGATTGTAAAAAGCAGCCAGAATTTAGTGTCACAAACTCCACACCACAAGTCTTAGCTGCTATGTTTTTTTAATTTTGCATGTTTTTTCCTACTTGTGAAAAGACTGTTGATTCATTAGCCAGATAAAGTCATACTACAGTATGCTGTGCTTGATTCTGCAAACACTTCATTTCATTGAAGAATACAGAATTTAATAATTTGCTGCTGGATCTCTTCTATAATAGGGGACACATACATGTGACAAAGACAGCTTTCTCTGAAAGCTTATGTGGAAGGATATT
>JAWWEW010000088.1:18012539-18027206 GCA_035583185.1 Anabacerthia variegaticeps | reverse complement strand
AACACACAGGTCTTAGAACAAATTTAGCATTATCCTGTGATATTTTAGTACTGTTTTCCACTGCATGATGGCATCTAGCTAAGGTTAAGGCAGAACAAGTCCCTTTGCAATTTTGTGACTATATTTTACTTACTGAAGGGGAAAAGATGACCGACAATTAAGTATATCATGTGTCACTGAAAGAACATGTGCAACTAATCAATTACATCCTTAGGGAACATGATTTTATGAAACTGATAAGGTAGAAAAATTGGGGATTTTGTGATTTGTGTTATATAATAATAATTGCATCCTTTCAATGAAAAAGTCATTTCTGCTGATCTAAACATCAGGCTTTCCCTTGTGTTGTGTTGTGGGTGTTTTTCCTGAAGCACAGAGTAGTTCATTAAAGTGTGACAGTAGCAGATAAATACCCTTTACAATTTCGTAGGAAAATATGGCACTTATACTCTTAGTTCAACTGAAATCAATAAGTTGGAAAATGTATTTCTGAAGTCACTTCCCAAATCATTTGTTAGAGGTTACATTAGGTGGTTTAGGTTTTCTTTTTTGGGGGGCGTGGTATTTATTTTAGGAAGGAAATACACATGCTAGGGTTTTTGTTTTTTCTCCTTAAATTTGTCTAGTTAGCACTCTGAGGCCCATATTTGGAATTGCTATGATCTTGGTAGAATTTGGATGTAATAGAAATTCACATTACAATCAAACTAAGTGTGAGTTTTTTTACTTTGAAAATATTTATCTGAAGTTTCTAATGGCAAACAAGGTAGTAGTCAGTTACAAGCCATTGTCATATATTCACTTGAAAAAATGCTACAGTTGAGCATATTACCTCACAAATTACAGAGAGTGGTTGAGGGACCTTACGTGCTTGCTCCTTTTGCTGCTCAGCAATCAGTTAAAGATCATCAGGTTTGCAAATATGTATTTCTTACAAGTTTTCAGACAGAAGTAAAAAATCTGTTGTGTTATGGGTTGTTCCAGGTAAATTAAGACAATTAGGATAGCATTTATTTCTGATTTAAGAGTATTTTTATAACAAATACGAAGTTGAAAATGCTTACATTTTTCTTCTAAACATCCACTTCAGGCCACCACCAGAGATAACAAATATATCTAGACAGACACACCTAATTCAGGTGACTGGGTTTTTTTGTTGTTTCCAGGGGTTTTTTTCTCTCTTCCTTTATGTTCTGGACCTTTCTAATGAAGTCAAGCCAGAAGATAATTTGCCCCCTTACTTGTATAAATAACTTGTACCTTTTTTGTGTTTGTTTGTTTGAAGTGCATGTCACATTATGTTACCTCGGTTGAAGAATCTTCCATTGTTCAGTGCAGTCATTCCTGCCTTCATAAAATTCTGGAAATGACAAAATTCTCAATTAACAGAGGTGGCATACAAATACAGTGCAGTGCAAAAATTGCCTTTGCTCCTCTGCAAATTCTGAATTTTCGAGTTTAATGAGCACCAAAGCAGTGTTATTGACAGCTAACAAACTGTATGGCTTAACACACTGAAACAGATGCTATTTGCTTACATCTTTTTGTGAAGTATATTTGGGCAGACCAGAATTAGCAGGGCCTGAGTTGACTTGATACATGTTGTGAAAGAAAAAAAATAAAGAGAATGAAATATTAATCTGGAGTGAGTGGAAATGGAAGCGAATAGGTTTGTAAGAGCTGTCAGGAGTTTTCCTTTTATACAATGATGTATCCTTCTCTTCTTCCCTGTTCCGTTCAGCAGCCTCAGCAGGCAGCTCAACTTTTGGAAGAAGCTGTCAGGAGGTGTAAGTATGAGGTTGCCTATAAGCACCAGATGCCCTTAAGCATCTTTATACAACTTCTTGTGGTTCATCATTGCGTATAATTAGTAAGATGGTTTTATTTGAGCCAATCATGCACATTATTATGCAATTCACGCACCCTCTGAATATGCATCCATCTCCACCCCTTCTTTTGTGTGTAACCTGAATGCAAAACAGGATAAATTTTGCACCAGCAGGGTGCTGATTCTGCAGAATGCAAATGAAGTGGCATTTTTTAATGCATCTTCATATAGAGGTGAACTGAAAGGTTTAACACTTGCCAGCATCTCACACCTCCTTATTTGTTATATCCATTAAAATCTAGAGCAGAAAAGTTCAAAAGTTGCATTTTCCCCTGTTCATTTATTCCAACTTGTTAGTGATGTCCTCAGCTCTTCAGGAAGTATAGACTGTGAATTCACATTTGCAAATGTAACATTAAAAAAAGTACTAGTTCTCAAATATCTTGGTTTTCAAACCTGATACAAAATCTAGATGACTTCTAAATGTCTCTTCCAACCTTTTCTTTTTGTGATCCTGCTGTCCTCCACATGACCATTGTGTCTTCTGTGTGATTAATGTAATGTAAAAAAGTACACATGCAAGGATGTTACCTCCTGAATGTAAGCAGAGTAATGTTTCTTCTCTTCACCAGGCTTGTTTCTTCTCTGTATTTATTTCTTCTAACATAGGGTGTGAAAGTAAACCGGATGAACATGGATAGCTTTACTTTTAAGAGTCAATCTGTTTATAAACCAAATGAAGTTTCTTCACTCACTTTGGATCAGGCCTTTATGAAGGAAAGCTCTTTTGGGAAGAGCCTGTGGGCTTTATTTGCATGTGAAGTACATGTGTTTTCAGAATGTATGGCACTATTAATAGTAAAGAAATAGGGGATTAATCTTTCAGGTGAGACATTGGTTGAATTTATGAACTGGTTTTGTTTGTCTTGTGTCAATTGTAAATCATCTCATCAGTGAAAGAACAGAGGATGGTGTCTGGCCATTATGTGGCCATTATGCTGTTGGTGTGGAAGAATATGGCAGGTCCAGCAAGCACCTCCTTGGTCAGAGCTTTGTCATTAGGAGCCACAGTGCAGATATAAGGAGAACACTGTAAGTTGACTTGTCAAGCAAAGCAAAGAGTTTCCCTTGTTATCATTTACCAAAGTGTGTGCTAATAAAGCTACATGATGTGGAGAGTTCCTTTTTCCACTTATGCCAGATAGGAGTCTTTTTTGAGGTGAACATGAAAGCACTGAGCTGAGGTTGCTTAATTTTATATTTTAAATAAGCAGAATTTTATTCACAAATGAGTGTGCCAATAGTAACTTAGTTCCAGAATCAGACATCTCTACTTGAGAGGCATCTAGCTTGGCATCAGTAATGGCAGGTGAAAAAGAATCTTAGTAGCATAAGCTGAATATATTTTTATGTGATTCATCAAGAACTGTGGTTTTCCTGTTGAAATTAAGCATTCCAAAATAGGTGTAAAAAAATGGAGAATTGAAAAATGTTGCAAGAGGCAAATGTTTTGGTAGCTTGAATAGTGCAATGTCTAAAACAGTTTTAAAATATAGGTTTCTATTTCCCTTTTTTTTTTTTTTTTTACAGACAGTCATTTTAGAAAATGAAGAGCTCCCTAAAATATTTCTTGATTTTCTGAACGTTCGCCATCTACCTACTTTGCCAAAAGCAGAAAGCTGTGGGTAAGCTCTCATTTACTGAAAAATACACGGAGGCCAAAAGGCCTATATCCACTCAGTGCTGATGCAATTCCATTGACTTAAAATGGTCTTGCTGCCAACTCTAACACTGTAAAATAAATGGGCATTAGGTTCATGTTAAGTATGTTTATATATCCCCAAAAGGTCATAAAATAAATCCAGCCTCTTCAAAGACAGAAGTGAAGTTTAATGTAATATTCTTGGAAAGTAAAGGAGTTTAGATGAGAAAAATATAATTTTCTCATAGATCTCTAAAAATCTACTGAAATGTAAGATTTTCATAAACACTCACTAAAATTGCATAGAAAACCTTTGCGTGTGTTTTATGGTTATAGTATCTGCACAAAATAAAAGTTCATTCTGTGATCATTTAATGATCTCTCTCTGAGTGTTTGAAAATGAGGTCTTTCACCTTCCTGATGACAACTACCCCAATGACCCAACTGCCCTTCCCCTGGGAAGGGTTCTTAATCAGACTGGCAGAAGGGAATCTTAATAGTGTGAGTGTAACAACTACAGAAATACCCAAAACAGTGTACTTGGAAGCTCTGTTACTTCTGCAGCTGTGAGCGTCGTAGGAAGAATTTCTTTTGCTACGTAAGCTGGCGTGGTTGGTAGTCCAGAAACATTACCAGAACTTGCTCCCCAGAAAGCCACATGGCGCTTTTCCACTTTGCGGGAGACTCTTTGGATCTGCAGTGGTGAGAAGGCAAGTTGAGTTGAAGTTAGAGGCCCTGTTTACACTTGGATGTGACTCAGGGCAGTGTCCTGAGTGATTCAGAAGGTAACAGACTCATGATTGTCACTTGCAGTTAATGACATCAAGCAGTATCCCCAGTGGGACTGTACCCCAGCACTTCGTAGGTAGATAGATGGAAATGCTTGTGAATCTCTTACAGAAAAATAGATCTATCATTTTTAAGTAGTGGTGGTTGTAAAAGAATACAGTCTCCCACATTCGTTTCATTAAACTGCATCATGCAGCCACTGACAAGAAAAAGATTGCTCCCTTTGGTGATTCTTAAAGAATTTGGGGGTTTTAATTATAAAAAATTATAAAATTAATTTTGTTTTAACCAAAGTTTCCTCTCACTTTACTTGCAGCTCTTTTGATGAAACAGAATCTGAAGAATCAAGGTAAGCTTCATTCCTACCCTTTCTAGGACACCTGATTATCAAACTACCTGAAATTATTGGTTTTTACTGTATTTGTTCCTTGCAGTTGACAAATTAGCAGAGTTTAGCATTAATAGTAGATGTGGTTGTTAAGTATTATGGTTAGTTTCATCAGGTGTGCTAGACCAGTACAGTTGTACTGTGAATCGAGCACCCTTATGCTAGTATTGAGTAATTTCTTACAAAACTAATAAAATACTGCTAGCTCTGAAATCTATCTGGGAATTTATTTTTCATAGCAAGAATGTTTGGCAGAAGAAATTAGACATTTGGGTTCTATGCATTTGATAGAGCTGTGTATGTATCTGGTTGCACTGCTTGACGTGTATATGTGCAGAGCAGAGAGAAGGGGGCTGGGGGTGGCTGTGTCTGTACCGTGTCCAGCGTGGGAGTCGGGCCTGTGAGGGGCTTCCAAGGACTTTTTGTCCATGAGTGAGGAGTACAGCAACTGCCTTAGGGTCCACAACAACATGGTGACATTGTCAGTCTGTTTGGTGTCCTGAAGAGCATGTAAACGTGGAGTCTGGTTGTAGATGGACTTGTAGCCTGCATTACACCAAGTGCCAGGGAGGACAGCCAGGATCAGGAGGTCTCAGAGCCAGCTGAATGCCACCTCTCCAGGATGCAGCCCCTTCAGTTCCACCTTCACACTGAGGGTTTCACTGTGTGGCTGAGCAGAAGCAAGCTTTGCTTCCAGGAGATGGAGCCTGCCCTATTGGGCAGCACTGGTGTGTGGAAGCACACTGCATGGCTCCCTCACAGCTCAACCACCTCGCTTTATCAAAGATAGTTTGTAGAATATTCTGTGTGCTGTCCCATAATACTGACATCCCTGTTCTTGACCTTTCCAGCAAACTGTCCCACCAGCCTGTGCTGCTGTTCCTAAGGGATCCATATGTCTTGCCTAAAGCCAACGGTAATCAAACCTGTCATCTGTTAACAGCACTTTACTGATCTGACCCTGCACCACATAAACCACATTATTATTAATACCGGCCTAGTCAAGTGACACTGGTCCAAAATCTAATAAACTGCCAATAAAACGATAGTTCTTGTGTAAGAAACCATTAAAACACTAAAGGGGGTGGGTCATTTATAAAAGGCTGGAATTTTCTTCCCCAGTTGTTCTCTCAGACAAACCTACTGAGAATTCAAATCAAAGGACAAAGAACATTGCATTTTTTTTCTCATTGTTGACCCTTTGGGCTATTTTGCCTGAAGGATTTGAACTGAGAGGCCTAGTCCTTTGTAAGTGCTTTTTCCCTAAACACCAGTCGATCTACTGCAAGCATGTTTGTATTTCCATTTGGATTATTACTATTTCTTATCACTTATAACCTCTAGAGCTCTTTAAAGGGAAAAAATTGTATACTTTAAGTATAATTGATACATTTCACAGGACATTTACATTAGCCTTCATCTCATAATACGTGGTTCAAAAGAGTGTTTGAAATAGCTTGTTACAAACCCTTTATTTATAAAAAGTTCTCTTAAATTAAATGTGAGCAGGAAAGAAAAAAGTACCATTTCAGTGTGTGTTCCTTCTGGTTTTGTCATTTCACTTACTTGAACCATTACTTCTACTAAAATTTTTATTAAAAAATATAATATGCTTTCAAGAGAGAATTTCCTCCCTGAGCTGTGTGTTAAGATTCTTTTTAATATGGCATTTTGATTTTAGAAAATACTGTGTAGAAATCAATAGTCAGATTCTTGCAATTCCTTGAAAATCATTTAATCTTTAAGAGTAAATTTAGGAAAGAACACTTTTTTTGCTTGTAGTTTCTTAGCCAATGGAGTACTTCCCTGAGATTTTCTCAAAATGTATATAAATACCCAAAGGGAAGTGTAATAAAGCCAGTCTCTTTTCAGTACTGCCCAGTGACAGGACTAGAACATCAGGAAACATTTTTTCACCAAGCCCAGACACAGCTTGCCTGGAGTGGTGGTGGAGTCTCCATCCTTGGAGATACTCGGAAGCTGTCTGGCCATGGTCCTGGGCAACTGGCTGTAGGTGCCCTGCCTGACGAGAGTGTTGAATCAGATGACCTCCAGTCATCTCTTGCAGAGTGCAGCCATTCTGTGATTCTGTTTCTTTTTCAAGCAGTTTATCAAAACCATAGGGACAAGGCTCATGCATCTTGAGGGGTTTAAATAGTCTCACTTGCATGCAGTGGCCACTCTGGCTACTAGTGTGGCCCAGCAGTACTGACCCTATAGAGTATTACTGAACGCAAATTCTGGTTCTAGGGTGAAACACGGACAGCAGAGGTCCTGTGTGACCCAGGTCCACATTAGAAGACACATTTCAGATTTGTTTAGTTTTCACTTTAACTTCAGACTGGTCTGGTCACAGAGATTGAATGTCCATTTGACGCTGGAGTGCAAATCACAAAATCAATGAACCAAAGTACAGTAAGGGGAGAGGGTCACTTCACAAGGTCACTTCTGACCCAGGTGACAACAGTAATGAAGAAGCACCCACAGAGTTACCTCTGTTTAAAAGTTGTTCAGATGCTGCCTATACTAATATTTAGAGTGAGCCACGCTGCATGTCTTAATCTTACTGTTTAGTGCTGCTCCTAATTACATAATTGATTCCTTGAGAGCAAGGTGTAAATTATGAACATCAATTTAATTCCATACCATTCCAAAGAGATAGAACAGTTTTCATATGCAGTTATCCTGAAAAACTGTGATGGTGCTTAATATTTTCTACCCACGTGTTACATTTTGCTGGAAGACTTCTGTTCAGGATTTTGCAGTTCTGTGATGGTATTTATATTCCTTCCATAACATCTACTCCAAGGAAGGCTAAGCTTCCTTTTTGTGAAATCATTAGGAACTTTGTAATGAATTTTGCACCTATTAAGTAGTGTTTTTATTGGATGAAGATAAAAGCCTCTTCTAATGTGTAAGATGTTTAAATAATAAGTAGACCTTCATTAATGACGTCTGAAACAAAGGGCATTTTAGACTTTTGCCAAGGCATTTCCTGGCCTTGAACCAAAATAGTTAGAATTTTATATGGCAGGTGAATATTCTTGGTATTTGAAAACCCTAAAGTATCAAATTCCTTTGCAACACAAGTTATTCTTTACCTTAATAAATTAAAACACAAATTAGAAAGTGAGTTGTGGTATTAAATTGGAAGAAGAAAACCAAATTGTAAGTTTAGAGGCTCTACTAGTTGACTCAAGTCTAGTTAGAAATGCCGTTTTTACACAACTATCACTGCCTTTAATTATTTTTCGTTTTTAGTTTGCAGCAGAGAAAATATAGATGAGCTTTCTAAAATTTTCTCTCTCGGATCAATTCTCACTTTGATAGATTTTGATTTCCTTGTAAAAACAGCCAAAGTTGCTCAACCTATGACCAAAAGTGTCTATTAACAAATAACTATTTGTTGTATATTTTCTTTGAAGAAGGTGAATGGTTGTTTCAGTCAGAAGTCTTTCGTGAATACAGGAATGCCTGTGTTAACATATTTCCATAAAAGAGGAAATAGAGTGAGTTTTAAACAAAATAAATAGCTCTTTCTGGAACAGAATACTCAAAGAATATTTTTACCTTCTCAATGCACTGTTACTTGTCTTTATAAAATACAGTCTTGCCATAATTCCAGTGACTGGGCTTTAAGCAGTGTTGAATTGCAAAACAACTTTCCAAAAATAAAATTCACAGGATTCGCAGTTAGAAACCTCACTGATTTTCAAATTCCCTATTTCATGATATATCTAACAGTCCAGTGCACATTTTGAGTAATGGTGTGGGGAGAAAAATGAAGGTAAAACATAATATGCTGAAAATTGATGATGACACCTTAGAAGCTAAAAAAAGTGGAATCTGAAATTTACTGTCACTTGTTTGCAAATTGTTCTCACAATTCTTTAAGCCATGCAAATATCACAGATCTGCAAGACTGTGCTTTGACGTATTTATACATTTAACTTGATATGCCTGATTTTTTTAAGCAGCAAAGGATCACAGTAACTCTGTAAAGTTGTATCATTTTTTAAATCAATTCTTATTTTCCTATATATGCTATATGTTACAGAAGAACCCATACAAACTGATTTCTGGAACTGCGGCATTTAATTCAGAAAGAAACCTTCAGATCGCCTTTACAAGTGTATTTTTAATAACATTCATGACAACTGCATTGGGTTATCCTTCCAGAGTGGTTTGAGACAGCTGAGCTTGCAGGATTTGAGGACACATTGGATTCAAAATATTAACAAGTCATTTATAATTATGACTTACTGTGAGAAGCTGGGGAGAATTATGCATTTTTTTATGTATTGTTTACAGTGGAGGTTACAGTTCATTAAAATATCCTAACATATCTCTGTTTGTAACATCTTGAATATTCTGGAATCACCTCATTAATAGCAATGAAATAACACATTTAAGCTAACAGGGAGTTGTTTTTTTAATAAAGTCCAAATCTACATTTTGCTCAGTATTTTTACCTCAAAAACTATTTTTATGAAAGAATTTGTGGCAAAACCTACTTCCCATCCACATCAGGTGAATTAGTTTATCAAAAAAGTTTCATCTCCCCTTTGTGAATAGCCTGTAGGCTGACAGTTGAATATTTGAATAATGTGGAAAAGTCTGTATCAGAAATGGTCTGTTCTTAGAGGCAAATCCATTTCCTAGCATATTAGCCATTTTAAAGTTGTAAGATGTGATCAGAAACTCTTACTATTAATGCCTGCTCATTTAAGTAATCCCTTCATTAAAAACTCAGATGCATTTCAAAAATCCTTTCACTTCAATAATGTACATCCTGCTATTCCTTTGCTTGGATCTATTACTATGCTCTATCAGGTAATTCTTGCATGTAAAATTGAACATGAAAATTAACTGCCAGTTTCCTCTGCATCTGTGATAATAAAATAGTGGGGATTTTTTCCTTCAAATATTGTGGGATGACTTTTTGTAACATGTGACATTTTATGTTGACTGGGCAACCTGAAAATTTCCTGCCTTAAACAATCATCTCTGTACAGGCACCTTCGTCTTCTCAGTCTAAACATTGCTGTAAACCACAATCAAAAAAACAGCTTTGAAGTATTCCCAGTAGCAATCTTGAAATTTCTTCAAGTATATTGAGATTTTGTTAGAAATTGAATTGCCAGTGTAATCCATCTTCCTTGTGAGAAAAGATTCAGATAAAGAGCTGGAGCCTAGCAGCATTAAGTATTAGAACATCCCTTTAAATCAATAAGCTACAAATCTGGCAGCACATTCCTGCAATGCCCAGTGCTACCCTAAAGTGGCTTTAGTGCTGAAGCAGCATTACTAATAGCACATCCCAACATGGATAAACAGTAAACTGAAGTGTACAAGGCCTTACCTAGTTAAATTTCACAAAAAACATTTACATTGTACTGACATGAATAAGAAAGTAAGTGTCTTTTTTTTTTTTTTTCAGATGACTTTCCCAATGTAGTTATAGATGGCATTCTACATGGAATATTTTATCCTCATTTACTGCCCAGGTAGAAGTGATGTGATGAGAAGAAGCTGAAGCAAGTCTCTGAGTCATGTTTAATAGAATTAACAGGAATATAATTCTGTGATGTGAAAATTATGCACAGAAGCAAGAGGCACAGCCTCAGATTAAGCTCAAGCATTTTATCTCTTAAAATAAAATCACTGTCATTACAGTTGCTGCTTTTAAAAAGACAGATATGGAAACAACAGTATTGAAGTTATTTATACCTTCCTATATATTGATGTGCTCTAACTATTTAACACTAAATATTCTAAGTCATACACTGAATTGTGCTTACCTTTGAAAAGTTTTACTAATTATTTCTATAATTTGTAACAAAGCAAACACTAAACCTTTTTGCACAAGAAGTTTTCTCAGCACATTACCCACTGCAGGCACTGGATGGATTAAAAGTTCTGAAGAGAGTGTGTGAGGAAATGGAAAACATGCTTTCTCATTCTGAAACACATGGCACTGTCTAAGGAAATTTTCTAGATTTCAGTTGAAATTATTTTACTTACCAGGAGCTTTTACGTGGCATTTATTCATCTCCATCCAGTTACAACATCTAACCTGTGTGTATGTTTACTCTCAGCATCAACTTGCAGACTGTATTCCGTGTCTTAACATTTTATAATCACAGAGGATAGAACTCTGGTAAGCTAAAGCATGATTAAGATTATGATCAAACTAAAACTGATATATATGTTCAGATTTAACTGGAAATTTGTTTGTGTGCTACTGGACATTACAAAATAAATTACTAGGACACAAATGTCCTGCATCGGTGTCTTTTTTGTGCTTTTCTATTGAAGCAAAACATTTCTTTGAGCTTCAGTCACCAGAAGTGGGTCTCACAGATGTCTCTTCATGAAGGATGAGAAAATACCTGTGTTTGCTCATTTAAAGTTCTTACCACCACACCACCTGAACATGCTAGGCTTGCAAAAGTGTGTATCTTGGTGAAAGAAATTCAGTGTAATTGAACGGCCAGTTAGTCAACGGGCTCATCAGCAGAAGAGAGTGTTGCACAAAAGCAGCAATGGCAAAGCTAAGCACAAACACAAGCCCGATCCCGGAGATGCAAGGGTTGCCTTCTCTGACTACCAAACATGTTTGGAGGCTGCCTGGGGAGAGTGAAAAGCTGGGACTTGGAGAAAAGTTATGCCCATGACTGCAGCACTTGTTCAGGTAGCAGAACTCTATGCTGTTGGCAGAATCAACCTCCCGGAAGGCTTTCAGCCACCAGCAGAAAGCTGTTCGGGCAGGGGAGTCTGAGGCATTCTTGCCCCTTCTTCATAACCCTGCTTCCCAGGCTTTAAACAGTTGGTAGAAAGAAAAATGATGATGGGTAAAATGCAAGTCTGATTGCCTAGCACTAGGCAAGTTTAGAGGCCCTCAACAAGTTCTCTCATTCTATTTAAAGAGGGCAGTAATCCTTTCACAGTTCTCTGAGAAGTGTCAGGAGAAGCCCCAGAGCTGTGGAAGATGAATCAGGAGAATCCCTGTAACTGCAAACGACATGTCAGGAGCACCTGAGGTAAATCCCTGCTGACAGTTTCCCTTTTCCTTGCAAGTGGAATGCCTGTATGTACAATCTCCTACCTTGCCCCACTTAAAAGTCTGGATACCTCACATGGACTCCAAGACATGCCTCGGGAAACTAGTCACTACAAAGAGGAGTGGTGTGGTGCCTGCTGCACAAGTGGATGACTCCTTCATGAGATCTTGGCATCAGCTCTTCTGTGTCAAGTTCTAAAACACTGTCAACTGAAAAGAAGAAAATCTGCATCTCTGTCCTGTGAAGTACTAAGTAACTCATTAAAGAACTGAATTAACACGGGTATCTCTTACCTTACACTGACTGACCTTGTTTAAAAGCTACCAGTTAAATTGTCAGCTTAGGAATTACTTATAAAGCATCACAAAAATAATAAACCTAAAGTTGCAACTGACGCACAGCAAAATTTAACAAAAAGGCATTTGAGCTTTCTAATAAATAACACCAGTTAGGTTACAAAACTCTCCATGCTGTAAAACATGGACTTTTCTGTTTTAATCAGTTTCTAACTGATTATCTTATTCACTAACGGACAGAAAAGCTGCTCTTTGTTGATTACAGGATGGTATCTGAATACTGTGGTTCTTTGAAAGACAGCAGGGACTTTATCTGACATGTTAAGATTAGGTAAATTTACCATCCCTGCTCTAACCTTACAACCTTATTTCCTGAAAAGCAGAACCCCCTGCATATTTTACAGAATCAGCTGTGATGACAAAAAAGACCGTGGGGAGGGGGAGATAAAAAAGGCTTTCAAGTATTTATTTGAAATCAAAGTTTATTTATTCAAAACACCTTTTTTTAAATTTTTTTAAAAATGCTGGTACTGTTACAGAAAATATTTTCAGTTGAAAAGATGAAAACAAATATGGCTAAAATTTCCAAAGAAAACAAAGACCATTTTAAAACATTGAAAAAGTAGAATTACTGCTACAATTTTTCAGGAAAGACTTTTTCTGCAAGATCTAGAATTCAGTGGGATATGTCTTGCATTTCAAGGAGTGGCAGCTGCATCAAGTTGTTATGGAAATGGTCCTATCTCTTATGTATTTGGCAAATGCTAAGTTTTGCCCAAATATAGCCTCCTATAGATAGTTAAGATCAGTCAAAAACAGGCATTAAAGAAAAGTGATTAAGTTTCACTTTTCATTTTAACTGCTGGTCTCACCAGTCACCTACTTCAACTACAAATGGTTCCTTTACAACTATTTTGCCACTGTTTACAATCACACAGTCTTGAAGGGGCCGGTCATGTTCATCTGTCTGCTGGAGTTCAATGGAGTGCACCACAGACTGTTAAACAAAAACAAACAGAAGAGTCCAGCTTAGCCAAGGAAACTCCAGCAGCTGACATCCTGTACCACATAAGCAACAAAGTGCTTGTAGCATCACTGTTTATTAATCAACTTTTGAATGAATACCTTTACCCTGTTGAGTTTCCATGTGCTCTTTTTCCCCACATTAACAGTTATGCCGCTCTGCAACTCATACACAGTTGACAAAAGCACAGGGAAGGCTATTTGCCCTTCTAGAAAAACTGTCAGCCAACAAAACCATTATGAAGGGGCAACTGGAAACATGTTCAGCTGACCCACCTACCACATAGAGGGTTCTGTCTGTAGCCTGTGAGCAGACAGTGAATCCAGAGATCAGAAAGGCTGATCTAATTCTAAGGATGATTTCTAGTTGTACAGCATAA
This sequence comes from Anabacerthia variegaticeps, assembly GCA_035583185.1. Taxonomy (NCBI): domain Eukaryota; kingdom Metazoa; phylum Chordata; class Aves; order Passeriformes; family Furnariidae; genus Anabacerthia; species Anabacerthia variegaticeps. The sequence goes on along the minus strand of JAWWEW010000088.1, from coordinate 18,013,736 downwards.
CTGCTTCCAGAATCTGCTTACTGCTTTTACCTTTAGCATATATCACACACATACAGATTTTAGGCATGTAACCACGTCACCAGTATTTTTCAAGGACAAAATTCAGTTAGGTATATTGACTACCTGGCTTTGAATGTTTGTCCATCTATCTGACTAAATTAAAATTTAAGTTTCTCCTCAAAAATTTACAGCTGCTACAGTAGGTCACGAAAACTGACTTCAGTATGAATGTGGGAGAGATGGACAAGGTTTTCAAATTCTTCAAAGAATTGGTTTGTCCAAAAGCATTTGTTTTCCCAATTAATTTCAAAACACAGATTAAAAAGGAATAATTTAAAAGGAAAACAGGACTAATACCTTCAGTTAAAAGTACCATTTTTAAACTTAAAATTCTAGTCCACCTCTCACCAGTTTTGCAGCTGTGTACAGTTTGAGAGAATTAACTAGATTTTTTTCTTTTTAAACTGATCTGAATATGTGTTTTTATACAATCACATGCTTCTAAAAACCCTAACAGTAAAAGTGTTACCCATAAGTACCATGTGGTATAAAATCAGATTTTAGCTTGTAGAAATACAATTATTTGTGGCTAATAGTGTTAGTGAAAGGAGGACCTGAACTTATTCCATTTGTAATCTGTAAAGGTGTCAGTGTTGATTTCAGCAGCTACTGGTCTGAAACAAGGGCTGTGAAAGCCAAAACCATGATTTAAGTTTCCATTCCTGCAGTTACCATTTGCTATTTCAGTTCTAAATTGTCCAGCTGGAGCTCTTCACAATCATTCTCTACCGTGTACTTATTAGATGAACACTCAATCATGTAAGTTAGGGCCATATGGATATAATGTGGCAGAACTTGTCCATGTTTTTTTGTATTAACCTTGCCACTACTCTCAACTTACCATTCCATCAAGGACTTTGCCAAATACTACATGTTTTCCATCTAACCAGGAAGGCTTTGTCACACTGATGAAGAACTGTGATCCGTTGGTGTCCGGGCCAGAATTAGCCATGCTAACCCATCCAATTCCATAGTGTTTGAGCTTGAAGTTCTCATCTGGAAACTTTTCTCCATAGATGCTTCTTCCTATGACAAAAAATAAGAAACCAAACTTTAAAAAAAAAAGAAACAACCAACCAGCCAAACAAAAAAATCCCCACAAACCCAAACAAAAGGCCTCTTTTGTTCAAAAAGGGG
>JAWWEW010000088.1:17992427-18005629 GCA_035583185.1 Anabacerthia variegaticeps | reverse complement strand
GTCCCCGGGCAGGGCCCCGTCCCGGGCAGGGCCCCGTCCCCGGCAGGCCCCCCCCGCCGGACGCGGCCCCTCCGCAGGGTGAGGCCCGGGCGCCGCCCGCGCCCAGCGCTGCCCGCCCCGCCGTGCCCGGCTCACCTTGGCTGTGACGCGGGGCCCCCTGCGCCCCCCGGCCTGTCCCGCACCCAGCGCACCCAGCGCACCCAGAACACACAGCCAGGCCAGGCCGCGCCGCAGCCACCCCCCCGACATGGCGCGGCTGGGGCGGCGTCTGCGCCGGCGGGAGGGACCGGGGCCGGGGCCGGGAGCGGGAGGGACGGGCAGGGAAAGGGAGGGAAAGGCAGGGAGGGAAAGGCAGGGACGGGGGGGGAGGGAGGGAGGGAAGGCTCCCGGCAGCGCAGGGCGTGACGGCACCCATCCCGGGGCAGGTGACCCATCCCGGGGGAGTGTTCACCTGTCCCGGGGAAGAGCCGGCACCTGTCCCAGGGTGGGGAGCACTCTCCCATCCCGTCCCGTCCCATCCCAGAGGAGCACTCTCCCATGCCATCCCATCCCATGCCATGCCATCCCATCCCATGCCATCCCATCTCATGCCATGCCATGCCATGCCATCCCATGCCATCCCATCTCATGCCGTGCCATGCCATCCTATGCCATCCCATCCCATGCCATGCCATCCCATCCCATCCCATGCCATCCCATCTCATGCCATGCCATCCCATCCCATGCCATCCCATCTCATGCCGTGCCATGCCATCCCATCCCAGAGGAGCGCTCTCCCGTCCCGTCCCAGCGGGCCCTGCCAAGCTGGGTTTGCCCCATTTTCTGGGCCCGGGGCCACCCGGCTGGGCACGGTGCCCTGTCTGGGTTTGGGGACAGTCGTGGTGTGACTGGAAGCCGTGCGCCCCTCCCAGGCTCAGCATCCCGACGGGAGCTGTGCTGTCCCGGAGCGGCCCCGCCGCCCAGCCTGCTGCTGTGGCCGGGCCGTGTGCCCGAGAGGTGCCCTGAGCGACCCACGCGTGGGTGAACCCAAAACACCACGCGCTCGTGCAAGCCAGCAGCGTGGCCATGAACACCAGTGGTATCTGGGGTGCTTTGGGAAGATCATTGCCAGCAGGTCAAGGGAGGTGAGCCTGCCCCTCTACACTGCCCTGGTGAGACCTTCTCGGTGGTGCCAAGCAGTAGGACAAGAGGCAAAGAGTACCAAGTGACACACAGGAATTTCCACCTGAATAAAAAGAACTTCTTTACTGTGCAGGCGACCAAGCACTAGAACAGACTGCCCAGAGGGGTTGTGGAGTCTCTGTCACTGGAGATATTCATGAACTGTCTGGACACAATCTTGTGCCATGTGCTCTGGGATGGCCCTGCTTGAGCAGGAAGGTTGGAACAGGTGCCCCACTGAGGTACCTTCCAACCTGACCCATCCTGTGATTCCATGATTTTGGAAGTGGATCATTGGTCTTTGGTGTATTTAATGTGCTGAGGAGAAACAGGAGCCTGTGAGGCACTTGCAATGCTTTTGGGTTCCATTGTGTTGTTGATGGAGGTGCATTGCTTGGCACTCTTGTCAGTGCCCCTGGCTTTGAACAATAAAAAGCAGCACCAAAGGAATTCATCAAACACAAACGTCTCTCCCAAGGCATTATCAACCAAGATGGGGAAGAGGGATCTCAGTCTAGCAAATTACTCTTGACTTTGACCTGTTCAGACTTTCTCTGTTCAAAAATCATTTGCATTCGGGACCTGTCTCAAATGGGGTTGCTGTTGCAGTCTCTAGAAAATTTGCAAATTGTAGCACACACTGAAATTTTTTGGCCTCTCAACCACCAACATATGAAAGAGAAGTTGCACTAGATACTGATACACCACAAGCAGAAGGCTGGCAGTGCTTTGTGTAAACACACTCGGAATTAAACTCAGAGCACTGTTTCTGGGCATGTGGCACAGCACCTATGCAGAGCGTTTGGTGCTGGTTGCAAAGCCAGCTGAGATGAGTGCCCAAGGAAGACTGTGCTCTGCACCAGCACATGTACACTGTTGCTGCTGCTGAACCTCTCAGGTTGAGTCTGTGCCTCAGTGCGCAAGTAGGAGACACAATAACCATGGAATCATAGAGCTGTTTGGTGGAAAAAGACCTTTAAGATCGAGTCCAAACATTAACCCAGCACTGTCCAGTCTGGCACTAAACCATGATCCTACATCCACACATCTTTTAAGAACCTCCAGGGAGGTATTAAATATGTTGGTGAACAGCCTGTTCTAGTGCTTGACAACCCTTTCCGGGAAGGACTTTTTCATAATATCCAACTGAAACCTTCCCTGGCACAATTTGGAGATGTTTCCACTTGTCCTATGGTTTGCTCCTTGTGAAGAGGCTAACCCCCACCTCACTACTACCTTTCAGGTAATTGTAGAGAGCCATAAGATGTCCCCTGAGCCTCATTTTCTTCAGGCTAAACACCCCCAGCTCCCTCGGCCACTCTGCATAAGATTTGTGCTTCAAACTGTTCGCCACCTTCATTGCCCTTCCCTGAATACACTCCTGCACTTCAGTGCCTTTCTTATAGTGGGCATCCCAAAACTGAATACAAGATTCGAGGTGTGGCTTCACCAGTGCCCAGTACAGAGGGACAATCTCTTTCTTGGTCCTGCTGGCCAAGCCATTTTGGATACAGGCCAGGATGCCACTGGCCTTGGGCACCTGGGAACACTGCTGGCTCATGTCCAGCTGTTGTCAACGAGCCCAGCTCTGCTTTCCAGACACTCTTCTCCCAGCCTGTAGCTCTGCATGGGGTTGTTGTGGCCTCAGCGCAGGACCCAGTACTTTGCCTTGTGAACCTCATACAACTGGCCTTGGCACATTAATCCAGCCTGTCCAAGTCCTTCTGCAGAGCCTTCCCACTCTCCAGCAGGTTAAGACTGCTACTCAATTTAGTGCCATCAGCAAACTAACAGAGGGTTAACTCAATCCCCTGATCCAGATTCTGGATAAAGATATTAAACAGGGCCATCCCCAGTACTGAGCCCTGGGGAATATCACTGGTGACTGACTACCAGCTGAATCTAGCTCCATTTGCCACCACTGTCTGGGCCTGGCCATGTCATGCATGTCACATACCTGTCAAAGCCATGAACAGACAATGTCTGCACTCTGTGCCCTTCAGACAGTCTGTCTAGCCAATCAAATGTGTATTAGCAGTTGAAGAGTGCTGGGCGTGCTTGTGAGACACATACTCTGCTGTAGTTTCATTTGACAGATACCTGCTTTGTGCATGGCAAGACCTCTCTGCATTAAGAACCAAAGCACAGGTTGGCATGTTGAAAAAATTCAAAATTCTTTCCTCATCCGGTCTAAAACGTACCATAGATGTACCCTAACGCTCACTTTTAGGGTGATCACAGGCTGTCTTTCATAGTTGATGTCACTTTTCTGCTCTTTTCCATTCTGCCTCACATGCTGCCTATACTAGTGTATCTGAATGCAATGAGATTTCTCATCAGGTGCTTGGAGTAAGAACTAATTTCACAGCACAGCAGAGTGGCAGTTACAGATTCCACATTACATAGCACATAAGCAGAAACAACAAATTATCATCTGCCTTAACTGATGACTGACACAAATAGATCCTCTTGCCTCAAAAGGATAAAATATATGCAGTTGTGGCTCCTGAGTCAAAGAACCACCTGAACTAATCTAGGGCTTAACTTTGACACCCGATCTGTGTGCTGGCATTTTGTAGAACTGAAGACTTTACTGAAGCCCTGCCCATGGGGACTGTGGTCAGCATTGGCAGATATGGGGCTGCAGGGTATGGCTCAATATTTATCCTGCAGTTATTTGAATCTGTTTCTTTTAGTGAATCAAAACTAATTCACGTCTGTACAGGTGGCTAAAGCACTTCTTGATGCTGTTGCTAGTGAGTGCCATATTTCACACTAACAGTCTTCTTTAAACATTAAAGCAGGCCCAAAACTTTACTGTCTTTTATGTTAGATTCTCCCATATGTCAGTGCACTTTCAGTGAGTATGTGAGTATGAGAGTTTACTCAGAGTAAACTGAATAAGTTAATTCTCTCTGCTAGCTTGATAAGGTACTGAGAATTTAATACTATGATTCAGCTGCCTTCCCTGCAACACAAACACATAATTTTACAGTGTTTGACTAACTCTGGGGTTAAGAGTTACTGCAGAAATGTAATTTGTTGCAGTAGTTGGATATAAAATATAAAAGGTCTATTTTATTGTACAAATGTATTAGAATATAGTTAAGGATTAAAATAGTTAAGGATTTTATCTAAATACTCACAGAAAACTTTTGCAGTCCACATATGTACCTAATCACCTAATTTGCGGTAGTTAAAACCCAGAAGATGTAAACTTACCATTTCCGTCTCTGTTTAGAGAATTATAGAATGGATTGAATTGGAAGACGCCTTAAAGACCATCCAGTTCCAACCCTGCTACCACGGGCGGTGACACCTCCCAGAGCTCTATCCAAAATGACCTTGAACAGTTCCAGGCACCGCACTTTCATAACTTTCCTGTGCAGCCTGTTCCAGTGCCTCACCACACTCACAGTGAAAAATGTCTTCCTAATGTCTAATTTACATCTTTCAGTCTTTTAGTTTGAAGCTCTTCCCCCTTGTCTTTCACTACTGATCTAAAGTTGTAGTCATTGTGCTTGCACTAAACAAGAAATGTTACAGACTGTGGGATGTTCAGGGGAATATGGTGGAAATGGAAGAAAGTCCCTCTCAGAGCATATGTGAGCACATGGTAAAATTTTCATCACTCTGAAGGGAATATTTTTAGATTTGTGGTGAGGGGAACAGAACAATTTTGATACTCCAAATGCATGCAAATGACTAGGTGAATGTTGACAGAAATATGGAAAAAAGCGGAGCCATGACTAATTCTAAGTTTTGAATTTGAAAGAAGATCAGTGAAGGATGATGAGACTGTATTGTCTCAGAGCAATTTAGTCAGAGCATTAAACTCATTCAAATCATGAGATGGAGAAGAACGAACAAGGAGCTGGGAGGACCAAAAAATTGGTCTGTTTGGGCAGCTCCTTAATTTAATACTCCTTAATACTGAAGGGCCTATTTGGTGTAGGCATGATAAACAACACTATCTAGCCACAGTACCCTCCTGAGTTCCCTTTCACTCTCTCTTAATAAAAGTGTTGGTGTTTGCAAGGATGAGTTCCCTGTTTACTGAAGTGTAAATATGTTTCATCCATGTACAAGATGGCAGTATAAGGCAGGAAGAACAAAAGGAGTGGTTGATAGAACTGAAAAGATTTTAAAAAAGCAAGATGAGACAGGATCTGGTTTACATTATCTTCGAAAGTTTATGCACACTGGTGATGCTGCTAAATAATTTTTGGAAGAAGATAAAACAATGTTTAAAGAGGAAATATTGAAAAGAGACAGAAACTTAATATGTTCAATGAAAACTCAATTTTATACAGAAAATCTCTTCCTGATGCTGGACAAAGTACTTCTTCTTTTTGTAGGAATTTGATGTCATGACTGTCAAACTGAAAGTACACAAAAGCCAGACAAACAGTAGACTTCACGCTAGCTGTGAAAAGGAAGAAATCCTTGCAATAAAACTAGGGAACAATATAGAAAAGCCAGTTATTAATGGTTTATTTCTCTGCTTTAATTATTCATAATTTTCTTGAAGATTTTGGAGGCCTTTACAAACTCTTTACACCAACTGGGTACAGTCTGCTGAGAACTACACTGAATTCATTGTGGCTTTGCAAAGGGACAGCTTCTCCATACTAAAAAAAGAAATTAAAAAAATAATAAAAAAAAAAGAAAGTCAGGAGAGGGTCTACAACAGAAAACTATTCTTTCCTGTTCCATCCTCCCTAGCCATGAACAATTTGTTCACCTCTTTGGTGCAGCTGATTTGAAGACTGTTATCATTTCTCCTTTCAGTTTTCTTTTCTGTAGACTAAACAACCCCAATTCCTTCAATCTTTCCACATGGGTCAAATATTAGAGCAGGCGTCATCTGGCTATGTAGTTTTCAGCTGAAATATTACCTTTGTCCTTACATGTGAGTAGAAGCTACAGATAAGCACATTTTGAAATGTCTTGCTTTTTCTCTCCTTTTTTTTTAAGTTGATCAAGTGACATGAGGCTGTTGTGGCAAAAATTATGTAGCCCATTCAAGGAATATGTTCGGTCTATCTTGTGTTTTTAATATGGTGCACAGAACACGTTGCATTTTGGATCTAGCAGACATGCATTATTTTGGTGCTTGTTGTCTTTTGAAGTCAGCAGGCTTTTAAAAAAATAATTTGATACCATTTGACAGTTTTCAATTTAAGTAATAGTGCCTGTAATGAGATGTTTCATTTCTTCTGATGGGCTTTTTACAATTTAGAATGGGTGCAGAAGAGAGATTCTATTCAGCACATAGCATCTGACAGATTTTGATTTCTAGTAGTACTACCATTGGCAGTAATTCTAGCACTTCCCTTCAGCACTATGGCATGATGTGAGCTATGATTTATTGCAGTGATACAGAAGTATTTCATATCCAAATTGCCTTAGTATGTCATGTTATACAGGTAAAAAGAATTCTGGCCATGATATATGTAATAATAATGCTTTATGGTTCTATAGGCATTTTCATCAACGTTAACTGCTTGGATATCCTGCTGCCAGGATAAAAGTTAGAGTAGGCACTGTGTCCTGTAAGGGCGTGGTAACAGAGATTTTTTTTTTTTATTTTCTCACTTTGAAATAGGTTTTTGATTCTCAAGCCTGAGTCACTGAAAGTGTGTCATCCCTTCCAGTCTGCATATTTGTCCATATAGTTTCACATTGCCATTATACTACTTATCTTGATTTTTTAATGTATCAAGTCATACAGAATCAGCCAGGCAGAATCAAGTCATATGTTTAAAGCAAAAATTTAATCCCTTAAGGGCTAAGAAATGCCACCACTTCATCTTGTACATTGACCGAATTATAAAATGGTTAAAAGCGTTGAAATATCAGGGCCATTGTGATTACATATGGTTCTAAGATACCACAGTTTACAAAAAACAATTTAAGGTCCACAAATTGTAAGTCACTGTATATGGTCTTCTTGAATAATGAAGAAAAAGGTTTATGGGGAGTTTTGTTTGTGGGTTTTTTTGTCTTTTCCTTTATGTGACTTGAGAAAGATGGAGTGTATTGTATGTGCTGTCTCTTCTATTAAACCACTTGTAAAATGGCTTGGACTTCTCCTGTCATCTGGTGCACTTATGCAAAATAAATGTGTCCTGTGCTCCGGATAAGTGTCTTCCTTTTGGTGAACAGTTTTTAAGTTTTTTAAATTTTGTATCCAAACACAATTTGAAATGTCACCCTTTCCACTCTAATGGTCAAAGCATTTATTTAGGTGATACCAGCAACGTGTTTTCAAAATAGTGCAGCTGGAGCCAGCACCATTTTGAGCACATATGTTTACAGGATATCAGAGCTATCTGTAATTGCACATCTCACTGCAGCAAGCATTTAGCACATAGTCATTCATTTAAATCCTGTATTTCATAGCATCTGCGGTTGCATGAGATCTCTTAGGGGAAAATTGAAAAACTAGCAGTAAAGCTTGGCTGTGAGGACACGTAATGTCAGATTTCTTTGTTTTCAAGGCAAAAATGCTAAAACTTATGAGAAGGAAAAAAAAGAAAAACTAACACTGCATAGCATCCTAAAATTCCCTTTCTTTCTTTCTTTTCCTTTTGCTTTCTTTCTTTCTTTTCCTTTTGCTTTCTTTCTTTCTTTTCCTTTTGCTTTCTTTCTTTCTTTCTTTCTTTCTTTCTTTCTTTCTTTCTTAATTTCTTTCTTCCTTAATTTCTTTCTTTTGCTATTACTCACAACAAAGATTCTCATTCTTTGAACACTGTAGCACATCCCTTAACTACAGCTGTGGTCTCTTTACTGTGGAACTACTCACACCTACCTAAAGTAGGTACGCAGGTGTCTGAAAAGTATGGCTTTGTCAATAAATTTAAGTTCCAGTAATTGATACTTTTAGCCTGCTAATGACCAGATGTACAAATCAGGATATATAGCCCATTTCTCTTGGCTATTAAGAAAAAAAATAATTCCTTCCTTAAAAATGCAAATGGAAAATTGAAAAAGTATCATTCCTTTACATGACTGTGGTGAAGTATTTACACAAATCTGTTGTTTTCATGTAAGAATTTCTATTATTACTGGTGGTGGAGGAGGGGAGCAAAAGAAAGGTAGGAAAAGAAGGAAATAGGCAGAGTGAAACAGTGAAATTCATTAATTGTTTAGGAGCTAAATAGCAATCCAGAAGTAACACTCAGAAGATGATGAACATACTGTGTGTTGTAAGACACATCAGTGGGTTTGTTCCTGGCCTTACAAATACCAGATTACATTGTAGTAATCAAGAGGGAAAATGAAACTTGCAGCTCTTCAAAAGGAAAGTGACAATGACAAGTAGAAGAGTTTTTCCTTTACAAATCATAAGGAAACCAGTCAGATATTTAGAGAGATTTTATGTGAAAACTGATAATTTTAAAAAAGTTTTGAGTATCTAGAACAAGGGAGAAAGCTGCTGCCAGGATGGTTTTAAATGAAGAAAATTATGTTGGTGGTTTGTTTCGAGCTGAGTGAAAGGTGAGAACACATGATATTTCTCTCTCCAACTCACTCTGGAGCCTGCTGTGCTGACAGAAGTACAAAGCTACCGTCATTAGTACAGGAAATATGGGTTAGAAGATAGAGGAAAAAAAGATATGTGTAATTTCAGTGTCCCTGAAGTTCTACATTGTTATTACTTGCTAAAAGTAGTGTCTGATCAAGGGCCTCATCTATCTAGTTTCTTTCTGGTTCCTAATCAGTAAGATGCAGTGTTACTGAAAAGACGTATTAATTTGCTATCTGACAGACTACATTATGTAAAAAAGATATCTTAAGCTACCTAGAAAAACTTGTGTCCAGTTCTTCACCTCCATATTTTAACTTTGATTGAGATTTTATTCTTATACAGTTAACTGAATACACTAGATTGAGATACTAGATTGAGATACTACCCTATTTGTTGCATGTTTTAGGTCTTTATGAAAATATACACTGAAGTAAATAAAGTATTTTATTAGAGCTCTAATATTCTTGGAGATATTATCAACGAGAGATCAAATTTCTAAGAAATACATAATATGACCCTTTGACTATCTGAAGTAAGTTTGTATAAATTTTTGTACATTAGATATGTGCAACAGCTAAAGTATCTGCTAGGATTATGCAAGGATCTGGGACAGGATGCTAATTGTGTTTACAAGATGAGCATGAAGTGCTCAGCTGTTAACAAGTATATGTAGTTGGTGTTTTTACTTAGTTTTTTTTTGATTGGTTGGTTTTGGTTTTTTGGTGTTTTTTGTTTGTTTGTTTTTGTTTTTTGGGTTTTTTTAACAGTCTTACAGTGAGTCACAAGTAAAATCCTGTACACTGATCCTCATTAGGAATTTCCATGTCACAGTATCTAGGAAAGTGTGATGGTTCCTTCAGCTTGGGGAAAAAACCCAACCAACCAACCAAAGAAATCAAAAAGGTGATATCCTGATGAGCATGATACAATAACTCTGCATGTGTTAATATTTTAGAGGTGTTTTTGTGGGGTTTTGCAACATTTAATGGTAATTCCCTTACCATTGTCTCTGCTAAGTTGATTCTCCTTTTTCTAAGTAATCTATTGTATAAAAAATAGTAAATTCTACATTTTGTGCCCAGTAATGTACTATAGCAGTCACCATTATATTTCACCACACTTTTTTTGTAGTGCTTGTAAGGTATGGTAACATGAGTATATTATTTTGGAGAAAGGAATTCTAGGCAATTTGGAAATAATTTCAATTCTCAGTTTTGGAGAGCTGCATTGATGGCAACAGGACCCCCCTTTTATGGTGGGTAGACTGTGGCTGGATACAAGATACCTGCTCTATCACTGCCCTTCTCAGCAGGATAAGGGCTTGAAAATAATATGGAGAAAAAACTCAAAAGTGAAGATAAGGGCAGTTTAATAAAACAAAAGCAAAGATTGTGCATGGAAACAAAGGAAAACAAAAGACTTGTTGTCTACATCTGCAGATGATATCCATCTACTTTCTGGGAATCAGGACTTCAGTACACCTACCAGTTGCTCAAGGGGAAAGGAGGCAGAATGTTGGAGAGACAGCGCCAATGCTGTGGGAGCCAGAGCAACACTGTGTCATCAAAATGCACAGCACTGTGAGGGAACATCACCTCCATCTCAGCCAGGACCCACACACCTTTGTAGATATATATTTCTGATGTTCACAGGTACATGAAGGATCTCAGTATTGAATTCCTGTTATCAAAAGAGGAACCAAGAGGTCTGACGTGAAAAGCTGGGGATTTTAAATACCTTGTTTGCTTTTGGGAAAGGAGCTTTCAGCTATTGTGGAATTTTTCAGTATTGTTTTCAGATGTCACTGTTACGCTAGTGAAAGAGTAGTGTTTTAATGATTTTTTTAAAGTGTCAGCAACCTCCCTAAGCCCTGAAGACTACACAAAGGATTTTAAAACAAGAATTTCTTATAAAATACATAGAATATGCATAATGCATGGAAATGCACTTGTCTGGAATGAAAATTTTCTCATACTGCAAATGTCACTTCTCAATATTTAATTCATCAGAAACTGATGCTGATAGCATCTTTACCACTTGCCATGTGTCTTCTCTGTATTTCCTGTGAAGCCAGACTGCTAAACCTTAAGTATATTTTTTTCCTGATATATTGTCATTAAATGTTTTCCTGGTTTTTGATTTTGTCATCCAATGATACAAAGCACTGTAGCATGTCATAAAAAAAGTGGGAACAGTCTTGGAAATTTAAACTGGTCTGAATAAACAGAGCAGATTTCTGAACAACTTGGTCTAGTTGAAGATGTCTCTGCTCATGGCAGGGAGTTGGACTAGCTGACTTTGAATGTCCCTTCCAACCCAAACTATTCTATGATTCTTTGAAAAGTGATCAAATTTGTGACTGCAAACAAAGGAACAGCTCAAGGATCAGATGTGTTACAAGCATTTTAATGGGAAATGCTTTAAGAAATATGACCTCACATCGTGCTTTATGTGCCAAGATACTTAGTGTAACTGTTAACACCACTGAAACTATTGTTTTTCCTTCAGTCTTGAAATTGCTTATACTTTGCTGGATGCCATATTTTCTCTGTGTTTGGAAGCATATCTTAGTATCGTAAGGTTTTGGATGGCACATCTGACAAAGTTTTGATGGACAAATTAATGATTTGGATGGCAAAACAGATTGGAGAGTCCCACTTATAATATTTAATCCATTAAATTCCTTATAAAAGGCCCCCAAGGCCTTACATTGATTATTAGTTTTCAGTTCAAAATAGACCTTGGTGGATTTAAATGGAATCCCACAAATGCTACCTGGAAGCTGATTTACTTTTATGTCAGTTTTTACATATCTTAAAATATGGCCCTGGTTTCTAGCAGAAGCAGAGTCAGAATAGAAACAAAGCAGATGTTTCTGTGATTGCATCTAAGGATATGTCAATGGTATTCTTAGAAATAGAGAAGTTTTGGCTTGGCCAATTACTGGTGGCATTTTTCTTCTCATTAAAACATCAGGTTGATAAAGTCCATGTACTGCTTTGTTCCAAAATGTTCAGGCTTCTTTAAACATTAGCATTCTTATGATTTCATTGGCACTGCAGGCTTCTAGGAAACTCACTTTTTACAGATCTCTTCCTTCACATCTTTCCTTCCATCAACCTGTCAAGCAAGAAAAAAGTCAGCCATAAGATTGCCAGTTGTAGCTGCTGCTGAAGGTAAGAGATGACAACAAGTGCTTAAAATTTGGTGCCAGGAAAGCTTTTTCCTGTTTGTGGCTATGTCTCTCCCCACTGACAGAAAAGCCAGGACTTTTTTAGATTTAGCAATGCTCTGTGTCAAAATTTTCTAACTTCAGACAACATAGTCAGGGAAGTGACAGCTTTATATGTCTCTCTTTGTAGAAGACCTCAGTAGTGTTGTAAATCCAGAGTATATTCACAACTGTTGTGCTTATACATTGCTATAAAAGCAGACCAATATATCATGTGATGTGCAAACTACTGTTTTCACACTTAGGACACCAATCTGTAAATTTGAACCAGTAAATCTTCCTGAACATGAAGACAAAATTGGTACTTGTTTCATAAACACATTGGCTATGTATATTATATCTAATGCAACAAATGTTCCCCTAGAGGATAAACAATGTCATCCACAGCTAAAGTGTTGTCTTTTAATGGCATGGTTCATAAATTATAATGTCATTAAAAAATTAGATTCAAACTATTTACAAAAGCAAAATGAGTTTACTGCAAAAGTGAGTGAAATGTAAATTAGAACTTGGATCTTTATTCTGCCTCTTTATCGTCAGTGTAAACTCAGTTCTTACAGAGTGGTGTTTGCCTCTGTCAAAGCAGAATACCCCAGAGCACAGGAACAGTGCACTAGTGAAGCATTCCAGCAGGGGTGTCCTTGTTGGCTGACCTTCTCTTCTCTCTGTCTTCTGTCTGTGATGCTTCCCCATTAATTGCATTTTCTGTCTGAGTAAGATTTTTACATTTGGTAGTGTAAGATTTATATATTTGGCAGCCCATAAGGATCAGCTTGGCTAAGGATGTTTTTCTAGTGAGACTAAGAGCGTCCACATGTAGTCTTTTCTGCCAGAAGGTGGGAGTGGTAGAAGAGACATTTCACAGCTATGATCTGATTAAATTAAGCTTATCCATCGTTGTGTCTGAACTCTTGCCAGTTCGAAGATAGAGGTGTGATTCATGCTTCTCCCTTCAGACCTAGAACAGGTCTGCATGACTTAGATGTTATCACAATTCATATTTCAGCCATGACATGAATAAGAAAAATTGTGAGGTGTCCCAATCCTGATTTCTAGAGGAAAATAAGATGATCGTGGCTTTCAGATCAAATAATTAGAAAGAACTTCTCATGAAAGATGGAACAGGAGCAGATCATTTGTGAAGGACAGCTAAGAAGACAGGCAAAAGTTTATATAAACATAAAATTAAGGCTTCACATTCCCTTCTCTTCTCTTCTCTTCTCTTCTCTTCTCTTCTCTTCTCTTCTCTTCTCTTCTCTTCTCTTCTCTTCTCTT
>JAWWEW010000088.1:17924883-17942554 GCA_035583185.1 Anabacerthia variegaticeps | reverse complement strand
CTTTCCCTGACACAACACAGGACCTGTACCATGTCTAATATTGTCATTCCACTAGGATTTCCACACGTGCAGTTAAAGATGTCTGTGTGCTCATCAGGCAATTGTTTGCAAATGTCATATTTTTTGTATGCATGCACTCAGTTTCCCTGTGAAATCTTGTCCCAGTGACCACCAAGTGTCAAAGTAGAGCATGGGCACAACACACTTCAACAGTATAAAAACTGGCCTTCTCTGTGGCTGGCTGCACTGTCTGGATAATAAGATTATGGCAAGAGTCACTAGATGACACTGTTACATAGTTTCACACAATCGTTTTTCTTGGCGCCTGTGTTTAGACTTTGAAGATATGCTGTACTGTCTCCTGTGTTTCAGTTCCTGTTAGTTTATACTAATGCAAGCACCAGAATGATTTCTGTCCAATTTAATATTTGTAATCAGACTTTGCTGAAAGGCAGAACTGGTACTTTATTTTGTACAAAGCTGAGGATAATTTGTGTCCTGCAGACCAGTGTTGGTAGCAATGGTATCTCCTTGTTAACAAAAAGATCTGCAAAGATGTCTACCTTTGGAGAACTCAGAAGATAGTCATGTTCTCCATGGGACAAAGCCATGTTTACCCAGGGACTGTTGGATGGTGTGGTATGGTGACATTGGAGAGGAAATGTTGGAAAGAGGAGCCACAGCTGCTTCACTGGCATCCCACCTCCCCTCCCAGTTCAGCCTGGTTCTGACATGGAGCGATGGACTGTTTGGAGCTGCTGTGTCTTCCATGTGGAAACTATGCCTTCCTTTGGCCCTTCTCCCAGTGGGGAGATCAGATCCTCTGGTCTTAAGTGAAGACTTTTTTCTTCTTTTTCTGATAAGTCTGAAATAGGCTCACCATTCTCTACTATTCTGTGCTGTAGTTTGCCATATCAGGATTTTCCTGCAATACAAGCAGTGGTATGCCATTATTGTCAGGGCCCAGACATACTTATATTCCTGCCACTCACATATTATTTCAAGGCTTCAAGAAAAAGACTTGAGGCATCCCAGACAGTCAAGTCTTGAAATTAAAATTTAATGGAAGTGGCATGCTTCTATTTATTTATTTAATTATTTGTTAGCTTTTAAACATGTCTGGAAAGCTCCCCCAGTACAGTAGTTTTGTGAGCAATATGACAAAAAATTATGGTTGTTTTTCCTTTTACTTTTGAGTTGCTCTGCTCTAATCATTTACTTGGTAGTAAAGGTCATTTTAGGGAAGCAGCTTTCAGCAGCATTACAAACCACAGCTCTCTTAAAAACTGCTGTTGCTGTTGTGTCCTCTACCAAAATAAAGGCTAAGTATTTTAAGACTGATATGATTCTATACATTTTGTTTTAAATATAATTATATAAAGATGGTGTTCTTGGTTTTGTATTAAAAATGTAAAACAACAGTCACACTTCAATGTTAAGATGGTAAAATTTCTTTATACTATTTTCTTCAAGAGCATGAGAAAGCAACCACTATGAAACCAATACAAAAATGTGTGATTTCTTTGAGTACTAATCTTTGTAAACCCCATTTTAGGGTGTGGCAATTTATTGCAGGTCATGCTTGCAGCATCAGTCACTGGCATTTGATATCAGTCAGTTAAGTATCTGATCTAAGCAAGTTAACCTTGCTTATGATGTGTTGCCCTCTGATGGTGCCCGTTTCTCTCCATTGTCTCCACAAGGACATTTCATAATAGGGTTAGGTTATATACTTAACCTTAGTTGGTTATTGCTATGTGAAATGAATCCTACCTTCAAGTGGCTAACAAGCTTCATTTTACACTGCCTGTGAACAAAGAAAATAACACATGGTTCCCCAATATTTATTATCAGGTTCCTCTTCTGTAAATTCACCAAGAGTGTGCTATATTGCAACTAAGGATGTTTCTGTGTCTCTGGGCAGATATCAACCAACTAGTTTAAATCAAGATAATTATTTCACACTTACAGAAAATGTAACTCCATCAAAACTGAGTTTACCATAGGATACAAAACTCACAGTAAAGCGTGGTGCGTACATCTCATGCTGCTTGTGATTGCCCTGTTGTCATGGCTTAGATAGCTAATTTACACCCAGAGAACAGATTTGTCTGCATCAGTCCCAGTCACTTTGATTGCGGCATTAACATGTTCTAAATCAGCAGGATTTTTTAATCTGTGATTATAATTGACATATATGAAAGACTGGTATCTTTTCCTGTGCAATGCATCTGATATGTCTACTAAAACAAAGACTGTTAAATTAAATGTTTTCTGTTTTGCAAATAAAAAGCAGCCAATGTATTTATTGGATAACATTTGTTCCCAGTCGTAGGTGTCAGAAGGTCAGAAGTTCAAAATTACATGATGGACTTTATCTATTTTTTTTTTTATTTATTTTATTTAAAAAAAATGACGTGGTTACTGCCATAGCAAGTTATATTAAATTGTTTTGGTTGTATAATATAGGATTTTTATATTAATGCCATATTTAAAATGTATTTATAAAGCACTTGAGCTTTAAGTATTGTAGTTCAGATCTGTGCAGTTTTATAACTGAGACATTTGCAAATTTATGGTTAAAATTATTTTGTCAGAAACCAAGCATTGATGCATTGTAAAAGAAAAACTTTGGACAATTGCACCATGATGGATTTTTTGAGTCCAGTTCATTTTTGCTCTCAAAGATATTAAATCAATACAAATCTCAGAACTAACTCTATACAATATGTGAATGATGTATGTGATGAGATTTGGATTTTTTTTCTCGTTTATGTGCACAGTATATTTAGATGTAACATTAAAGTTGACAGACTGAGCAGAGTTGCAAAGCTAATGGCACAGCTAACCTCAGGTGTAAAATTGTAATTGCAATACATATCTTTTGTAATATTAGAGGTGAAAATTGCCGCAATCATTTGTTATAAGTGAGGTAAGGTCTTCCTGCTCTTTCTCTCCCCTCACCACAGTAATTTAAAAATCTGCCAGCTATCTGCTCCTGCCAGTTATTATTGTACTGACTTCTAGAGGACTTACACTGTAATTAAGAGACTGAAACAGAGATGCTCTGCATTGTGGAGCATGATAACATTTGACACTGATTGTAGTCTTTGCTTAAAATTTTGTTTTAAGAGTAGTAGGTCATAGTAGTACAATTTCAGGTCTAATTTGGACCCTATTTACAATGTTAAAATCTGAGGGTTTGTTTTAATGTCTGATGATCTTGAAGACTTTTAGCTAGAACACATTTTAGACTGACAAAATGTCAGCAAAAATAACATTTAAATTTGATGAATATGCAATACATCTACAATTAAACTGTATTGTTTTTAATAATCTTGCAGTGATTAGAATTGATTTAACTAATAGTCAGAACAACGGTGGGAGGAATACTGAAATGCCTCCTGCATTTTCACTGAATTTGATGTAGTAGGTATAGAAGGTAAATCTCCTGAAATGTGGAAAATGTAGCAAAAAAAAAAAAAAAAGGAAAAAGAAAAACAGGAAATGTAATTTTCTTCTTTCAGAACTGCTAGACATTCTGTATAATACAAACTATCCTGAATATGTAATGAAGTCAAATATTAAAAACATACAGGGCACACTCTTTTCAGTATTGTCATGGCAACTGTGCTTTTCCAAACATGCAGCTGTTTAAATTTCCAGAGATTTGGGAAAACAATAACTACATCTGGACCCATTGTCTGTACAACTGGTCCAACACAGAAGGTTTGTTTAGCATGTGAAAACTCTGCACCATGACTTTTCCATCCTGCGTGGTTTGAGATTTCATATTCTTGCTACTTCACATTTCACAAGGTGACCTCGAGAAGTAGTTACACACTTTTGGGATGCTTTCAAGAAGGTTATTGAAGATGCAGGTGGGTATTATCAGGAGTAAGCAAAACTCACTGACCCAATCTATATCTCACTGTCGAGCAAAAGTTACTGTGTCTTTTTATGAGCATGTTTTGTCTCTGCTATACCTTTCCTCCACTAACACATTGCAAAGCAAAGTATCCCAGGACGCCATTCCTCCTGAATCCCCAGTGACAGACTGCACTGTACATTTTCATGTTCTGTGTGCTGAACTTCCAGTGATATCAGCAGCAGTGCTAAACACATAAAAACTGAAAAAATGTTCCGGTATCAGTGTTATACAATGGAATCAGTGTGGAAGTAGAGATTATGACAACAGTTTTGGGGGCAAAAGACAGTCATCCATACTAAACCCAGGCTTCGTTACTCCTGCTTGCTGCACAGCTATCCTTTAAAGTATGGAATGCTCCTGAATGTACCTCATTATTAAGCCTCTGGTAAGTGTCTTTTCCTCTCAGTCAGTTTGTTTATTCATCCTTGATTCCAAGGATTTGCTCAATTTTCTAGTAACTGTAATATATTTCCTATCCAGATGCCACATGGGATTACTAGACAATTTACTTATCTGGACAAAATAAATGTCTTTCCTTTGAAGCCTGGAATAACTCAGATCCTTCTCTGCTCTCTACCAGAGAATGAAAACTCTTTGCTAAAAAGAAGCAAAATCTACCACAGTGACATATTATCACAGTCTGCTGGATGAATCGCAGTATTTTTTGATGGAATAGTCAGCAGAGGCTGGAGTCACAGTGCATTAACCTCTCCCGCCTCACTCATCCCATACTCCCAGTTTCTTGGAGAGTTTTTAGAGACATTTGAACAGGCCAAAAGGACAGTCTTAGGATTGCAGCAGCTGTTTGGGTTGTCTCAGTACAGTGTCTTATCTAAAGCTGGCAGTAATTCTAATAGAAGTGACTCCCTAATGTTAAAGTACTTTTTCATCTTCTCCTCTCACCTTTTACTTTGCTTCTTTGTTGTTTATTGTTGTTGGGTGGAGTAGGTTATAGATACTAAGCAACCAAGGATTTTTAGTTTAGGAATGTTTTCAAAATAACTATAAAATATTAAATTTATACTATCCACAATACATTGGAGGTCAGTACGCCCTCAAAACATAATGTCTGACAATTGTGCTTTCTTAGTGTGGGTTACAAAAAGAATATAGTAGACTTAGGAAAACATCATAATTTAAGAAGTGACACATTTCAGCAAAGACATAAAACTGTAGGCAGTACAGAAAAGAGGCAAAACCTTAGGAAACCATTACTTCATTAGGACAAGTATTTTATGTCTTTTAAAAGACTCCTTATTAAAATGGGTGAGCTCTAGGATATTCATGCTTGCATGAAGTCATAAACCTGCCATTTGAGAACAAGAAGTGCTTCTTTCTGTGGATAAATTGATTTTTATTACAGCTTCATCAAATTCTTTGAAAACAGTTAATCTGAGTGTATGGCTAAGAGTAGGCACACACAGTTATTTTTAATATTGTCTATTCTTACAAGTATAGTGGTTAAGCCACTAAGGAAAAGCAACCACATACAGTAGGTATGTGATCTGTGAGACATTAAAAAGAAGCTGAACAACGACTCATTTGCTTGCTATTAGCAGGGAGTTGTTGCTCTTGAGGAATCCCTTACAAACAATATGTAAATGTGCTCTTTTATTTTCCAGGTTGTCTAGTGTCTCCAGCCTTTCTTTAGTGTATCTTACCTTTCCCTTTGCCCTCAAATGCATGGGCTAACATATATATGGCTTACAGTTGCCTACCTTCCCAGTGTACTGGCAGTCAGGCCAAGAAAGGGATGAGGTTTTAACTTGCCTGCAGATACATTCAGGGTTTATTTTCTCCATGCATGGGAGAGAGATGGTAGAGATCTGTACCCCACTGGGAAGCCAGAAAGGGGAAGCATGGCAGTTCCTGCTTAACTTCAGAAAACTGTGAAGTCACACTCCTTATTAATCTTTTTGTATATAAGCGGAGAATTTTTTTGATTATGCATGAGGGACAAAGAGGTAGGAAAGGAGTTGGGAAGGGTTACACTTTCATCACATTTTCTGGGTCTTGCAATTCATTTAGCCTTATCTGGGTCTTGTAGATTGCAAGCTCTTTGGTGCCTTGACTGTTTTTATGTATGCCTTTAATAGCCTATCACTGGGGTACAAAAGATAACTAGTTACAAATTGTTGGGGTTTTCCAAGGAAACAATTTTTTTTTTCCCCCCAAAGAATGCTGAGAAACTAAAAACTCTTTGTGTAAAAATGTCTGTTTCATGGACTTTTCTCATGAATAAGACTTTGGAGAAAATGGTTCTAAATTATCTGAACATGCAGTTCTTACATTTTCTAAACAGAAATATTTTTTCTCAGCTCACAATTCCTTTCAGTTTTAAAATTCAGTAAGCCTATAATGGAACATTTTATTATGGTTTACAAAATTTTGAATTTTTTTTTTTTTTAACTCTTGCTCCAAGACATTTTTCTATTGTTATTTCTTTACTAGCATTGTGAGGTTTTGGCCATATCCAGCAAAATAATTTTGCATGCAGATCTACTACACAGTGATTAATTTTCCCTTTGTGTTAAATTTTAAAGATCATGGGAAAAATCATCAAAATAATTGGTTTATTTTAATTTTTATTATTTTATTTAGAATTTAGATTTGAGAAAAAATAAAAGTTTTGACAAATCATTTCACTGTTAAAAATTTCAACATAGATTATAATCACTGGTTCTATTGGTTTCAAATTTTTTCATCTGATTTGAGTTTCTTTTTAAAAAAGTCATCCTTTAAGGCCAGTACAGTTGCTGCTCAAACTATGCTACTATTTCTGAAATGTATGTGTTTCATTTGTGTTGGTCTAGAAAAGCCATCTATATACTTTCACTTACAGCAGTTTGGGGAAAAAAATTGAAAATTTTTTTGGCACAGGGAGCATAGTTGAGAAAGGCTGGAAGAATAAAGGTGAGGTGTGTACTCATAAATGTAAATGAGATAAAATGCAGAATGTAACAGAAAAAAAGAAGAAACACAAATATTTGCAATTAGTCCTTGGTTTTCACTCTAATGAGCTATTGGGTGTTTTTCTGCTGCCTTGATAAATTGGGGGACAGAAAAAGGAACAGAATGAAACAGTGGCTGATGGGATACTAGAGGTAAGTAAAAAGAGTTTTGAATAAGACTGGTTAGCTAAATAAGACAAAGTTGTAATTAACAATAAGAACAATACTTTTTAATCTATGTAGAAATAAGGACAGAGAAGGGCCATAATAGCATAAATTATATTCTTGTAACAAGGTTGCCACACGGGAACAAGAGTTGTGGAACCACAGTCATGGAATGGCATAACATGGCAATACAAATGTAACCATTTATAGAGGATATAAATGTGTGTATACATATATATATATATAATTTTAGGACTGGTAATATTTGATTCATTCCAGGAACAAGGTTACATGTTTATGGTTGAATTGCTAACACCATTAACAGTCAGTGTCTCTTCAGTTACTTGGACATCTCCTGTCTCAGTATTATCTTTGTTAGACACCGAATAGCTTTCGAGAATTGTCTGAAGACCTGCAGAATATAGCTTGGCTCTGTGCTAACCCTTTGGAGAGAGGCTAATTTATATTTATTTGTAAACCAGTATCATTCTATGATTTTAAAAAGTGTGTTCGTGAGCTGCATGTAGTCCAAATGAGGAGTGCCTGCAGCTTTACTGCTTATTTCCAGATCAGATCTTTCTGAACTGTACTCTTTGGCATGAATCTAGAATGTGGATACCTAAAAGGGAAGTGCTTCATTTTTGTTATCATCCATGTAATTTTCCAAATTAAGTGCTTCCATTCTCATCCATTGAGTCTTCCAGTCAGGTTTTAATTTTCACAGCATGAAGATGTGATGAGTACATAAGCAGTTATTCAGATTTGCTGGTCATAGTCTGAGATTAATTACAAAACATAGGTTTGTAATAATGACCTTGCCAAAATCTATCAAACATTGATCCTTTTCTGTGTCAGCAAATATGGAAATGAAAAAGGATTATGGAAAGCTTGAGCTGAAGACTAATTGGAACCTGTTGTATTTCATTCACCTCAAAAGATATGCAAAATGTTTTAATGATGAGTCCACCCTTTATTTACAGTATACACAGTTCGTGACAGTGGTTTTTATAACTCTAAAAATTACACTTAATAAATATGAGAAGATACAGGTTTTCTTGATTACATAAACCTAAATGTTTATTCAAGCTTTCATGAGAATTTTGTCTTAATTTAAACAGAGCTAGGACTGCTGAATGGATGCCATTTTTTTGATGTGGACACAAAACAAGTTTAAGTAACATCCACACTCATTTAACCAGTAAATGTATTCTACAGAGGCTTTGCTTTGGCATGATTTGCCTACTGCAGTCAGAATAACTTTTCATGGCTAGATGGTATTTAAGGGTTTTATCCTTCATTTCATGAAGGATTGCTGGCTTTAATTAAAAAAAAAAAAATCAGAAGAAATATGTAAATACTGCTGCTGTAGTTCAGAGCTATGCAGTATTACTTGTATTTTCCCTATGGGTGTTGATGTATGTAGAATTTGGAGACACTAGCACATTGTGGATATTGCTGCTGAGAAGGGGAAGGGAAAAAGATAGGCTTGAAACACAGCCTGTGAGATGGCACAAAGCCAACGCATTGAAAAATGGCAAACGTCACATTTAACAGCTGGACATAGAAATATTTCTCTTTAATTTGGAAGGAGAAAATTTTTTTCACAGCAGGGCACTCTCAAAAGAGCACAACATCAAAGAGGGTGGGTCTCCCCAGTCAAATATCATCTGGCTCCAGTGATGGAGCAAAATGAATGAACTGTCAGGACTTTTTTCCAGTGTGTATGTTTTTGCCAAGTGAAAAGTAAAGGGTTTAGTGGCTTGTTCTGATCACAGACCAAATCCTGATAATGGAAAGCTGATTCCCTAAAGTCTTTCTCTGATCAGCTGACAGGCAATGTCTGAAGAAGACTCCATATTGATTGATGGTCCACTTTGTATTGATGGCCCCTGCCATCCTTAGAGATAAGTGAGATATGCCAAATGCTTAACAGCTTTGGAGGGCTCCTGTGATTGTGTCTCAAGCAATGTTCTAATCTAGTGTTATAATCCTCACAGAAACAAACTCACTTCCAAAGAAACTTAACATGATACTTACCAACACCAGACCTGCACTCTGGCAAGAAAAAACCTGTTTCACATTCTCCACTGTGTGTCTACTGGCAACACCAGCTCTACTCCTTAGTGAGCTCTTTTCATTTGCTTCTTGACTCTGACTTCAGCCCTGAAGAAGTTGCAGACTAACCATCTGTGCTGTTTTTCTGACAATCCTGTAATTGAACAAATTTGAAGAAATAATACAACGTAGGAATTTTTTTTTATATAAAAACATGACAACACAGTTTGTACAGCCATTATTCATTTGTTTTATGAGAAATCTCAGCCATAGTTTATCATATACTTTATTACTTGACCTTTTAATCATCATCAGGGGAACTTGACATTCCAGACATTCCAAAATATTCCAAACTAAAAATATCATTGTGCCTTATTATTTAAAACTCACAAAGGAATTAAGTATATTTTCTAAAGTATGTAATTTTTACTGAAATTCCTCATTTATGGTGAGACTTAATGAGATGTTTAAAAAAGGATTGAAAGAATTATCTATGGAGTCTCTATTGCAGTAGTAAATTGGTGCTCTGCTGAGATAGATGTTCTACACATACGCTGTAAAGACAGTCCCTGCCCATATTTACTTTCAAACTCAGAGTGAAGGTAAACAAATGGTGCACAAAACAATTTTATCAAAGTCCCTGTTTTCTACGGCCACAGGATCAAGACACAGTGTTTACGTACTGGCTGTAAGTCATGTGACAAACCTTTTTCATAGCAGGCACTAAAGCCCAAGCAATCACAGAACACTTCAAATATCTGAACAGAGGATGATTTGTGGCATTTTAAATCCTGAAAAAATCTAAGACATACAGACATGGCTGACAAGTAAGAGTCAGAACTAAAGAACTGCCTGTCTTCTGGAGCAGTGACTGAATGCTCAGTAGGATGCTTGAACCCATCAGAAACACCAGCTGAAACTTAAGTTTGTGCACCTGAATATAACTATTTGCACCCTAGTCCAGCAACAAACCCATGTCAGTGGATCACAACCACTGCACTATGCAGCAATGCTTTTATCAGAACAAAGTAATGTTTTCTCACATGTAACACATTTCTGAATTGTTTTTGTTGTTTGTTTGATTTTGTTTAGGTTTTTTTGTTTGTTTGCTTGTTTGGTTTTGGTTCGGTTTTTTTTCTTTTTTTTTTTTTTTTTTTTTCATAAAATGTCCATAAAAAATGAGTCAGTAAATTAAAAATTAAAATTTGGAATTGATCCTTGTCTTGCGAGCTGATGAGGTGGTCTCCAGAGATTCCTTCCAACCTCAGTGGTTCCACAGTTCCCTGAAGTGCCCTACTTCAAATGAGACCATAGCCATTCATGGTGCATTCAAAGGAAATCGAATAATTTCTTGTCTCAAGGCAAGAAGTCTTTCTTAGAAAATGAGAGGAAATTGTATGATCTTTTACCTGTCTAAAAAGCAGACAGGCATGCATGGTTCCAAAGTGTCCAAATGAGTTAAAACTTGAGTCCCATTGACTTCAGTGACAGTTTTAAATCTGACTTGAGGAAGGCTTTTTTGCCAGTTCTGCTATAGGATTGAGACTGTCTCTATAGAATCAGAGGATGTTTAAGGTTGGAAGGGACCACTGGATGTCACTTAGACCAATCCCGTGCTCAAGCAGGGCTCCCTGGAACATGCTGTTCAGGATTGTGCCCAGATGGCTCTTGACTGTCTCCCGGGAAGGAAATTCCACAACCTTTGTGGGTGGCCTGTTCCAGTCTGTGGTCACCCTCATGTTTTCCTCAGATTCAGGTGGAACTTTCTGTGTTCCAGCTTCTATCTGTTGTCTGTTCTTTTATTGCTTGGCACCACTGAGAAGAGCCTGACTCCATCCCCTTGACAGACTCCCTTCAGACTCTCTGTGAGCTCTGCACATGAGAAATGCCTTCTAATCTGGCTCTTAAAATGCTTAAGGGAATATCGTATTGGAACTTTAAAAAATTCTGAAGCTAAAGAAAAGAATAAGAAGCTCCATGTGCTGCAAAGTGAAACTAAACAAAAACTGTAATTTAACAAGTTTCATTTACAGAGTGATAATGGTGCCATATATTCTATGTGCCATAGTTCGTTATGTCTGAAAGTATCCTTAAGGACTGAGTCTGGGATTTGTAAGTCTAAGATTTCCTACCTCTCTGGAAATGCTGATTCATTCACAAAATTATGAAAATAAAGTTTGGAACAATGTTTTGAAAACATACTCAACAGAAATTACAGAAGTGAGGGAGCAAAGGTTGTGCTTTTCTTGTGCTGTTACCTTTCTTTTACCAACAAGGTAAGCCTTGAGTTATATTTGAAGAACAGACTTTTCTTGCTTTCATTCCTTCACATATATTAGAATCAGGACAATTTAGAATTATTTCCATGTATGAGTTTCTTTTGGTCCTGAGTGATTTCTCTAAGGTCGTTGGGTTATCAGCAAGTCACTTCAGGAGCTGTGTACCTGTTCTCTTGTTTCAGCTGTGTTGCCTAGCTTGAAGCTGAGTGAGGAAATCTGCCAAAATCCTACTTCAAAATTTGGTTGCATAAAGGGCATGTAAAAAATATTTTTTAATTTCACTTCACATTGTCTAAGGGTTTTAAGAAGCTGCAAGAAAATGGTCAAAGCTATGTCATTACTTGCAAGGGAAACACTGCTCTGTTTTCAGAGGCACCACGAGCAATAAAGAACCAGCATAACCATTTTGATTTTGTGGCTCAGAATATCACCTTTGCTACTGAGTAAGTTCATTCAGGCTTTCCAGTTGAATGAGAGTTTTCAGCATTGGGCCCTTACAGCCTTAACTCCTTTCTTGACATACTTAGTGGGATATGCATCTACCAGTCAACTGGTGTGACAGTCTCCTGTTTGGATTATTTCAGCTTTGATAGTTTCCTTCTCTGTTTTTAATCCACATTTTCCTTTTTAGTCTGTTTTTTTCCTGGTCTCGGTGTACAGTGAGTGTAGATTGGCAACACTTTTTCTCTTCATGCTCCATGTCTCACATAGAAAAGACTGCAGAGGACAACCTCAATCTGTTGCCTCCACATGGTCTTCTGCTACCAGGGCTGCACAGGAACACAGAGCAGTGAGCAGCATAGAAATACCAGTGTTAAGCAAAAATATCTCAGTTGCAGAATGACTCGTGGCTAGAGCACCACTGTTTTCTCTGTTCTATGACTGGACCTGTCAGGAGAGTGCAAAATCGCACATTGTGGAGGCCCTGTGGTGTGACTGGATACTGCAAGAGCACTGGTCCTTTGCAGACCTATCTACACTTGTGCAAGATTTCAGCTTCATGTGTGAGGCTTTTTCTACTCTGTGTCTTCCTCTCATTGTTCTGGTGTTGAGTAACACCAGTTTGTGTTGTGTGAAATTCTTTCCTATTCCAGGACCTCCATGGGCTAGTGTCAAAACAAACCACTGAGACTTGACTTAAAATAAAACTGAAAAAAAATATTTTATGAAGTCCACATAATCAGCAGGGCGTTGCTGCTATGACACTTTCTGGAATAAGGCCCCAATCCTCCAGCCGCTTACACAGATGCTTGATTTCACGCGCGAGTAGTCCCATTGAGATCAATGGGACTACAACATGTGCAGAAGTGTTTGCTGGACTGGGGTCTAAGTGAGAGATGAAGTCTTTCACCTAGCACAGACAGTTCAAACCAATGTTTATAGTTTCATATGCTATAACCCTTTGAGAAACATTAAAACTAAATAGCTTTTAATATTATTTGGCAAGTATTCTCTTTTAAAAATTTGCTAGATGATGCCTGCTAGATTAAAGAGAAGAAACATTAAGCACATATTACAAGATGTATGCTCCAAATCAGATATGACTAATTGTAGAAAATTGCTTTGAATGGTGTGGGCAGTTAAAGACCATTGGCTGTCAGGATATATCTCTGTGTATTTTCACAGAAAGGTTGCATCCTAGGGAGTTTATTGCCAACAAGTGTAGGAGAACTTTCTCGTTTAATTTTAACCAGTGAGGTCTTCTGATGTTTTCTCCTTGCTCACTTATTTCAGATTTCTATTCTGTTAATTTTTTATAGGAGTTCAGAATGTTTGGAAAACTTGATGATAATTCAAAGTATAAACAAGTTGATACCATTTTGCCTGTAATGTGAAAGCTGCAAAACAGAAAAATCATTCTTTGAATGAATTGTTGCACTTTCTGCATGGCAAGGAGATACCATCCAGTTAGCAAAAAAATAGAAGCACTTCAAAGTAAGTAAGTAGTTACTGACATAGATTATTTCACATACATGTAAAGGCCGTAGTAATCAACTTTCAGGTTCTACATAATAATAAACAAAAGCATCCTTATTTCATCCTGAGCCAAAAAGTGTGAATGTTATCTGTAGCATATTTATATTTTTAATTTTTAATTGTCCATAAAGAATCTGAAGGTGTATTTTAAGTGGAAAATAAATCAGTTTGTTTTATCAAGCAACAGTGGAATCTATGAGAAGTATTTATAATGAATGTCTTCCTGAAGTAATGTCCATGCAGTTGAATAAGGAACCTGCCCAAACACTTCCACTTGTAGTAGAATGAGGTTGATGACATGTATACTACTATTGTTACATACCAGTTTTATGTGTGTAGTTGATTATTACAGATTCAACAGTATTTATTAGACATCAGAGTTGGAGATATCACAATGTGATGAACAGTTGTTTCTTTATACTGGCTGAGAATAATTTGCCTGTTTACTGTACAGGTAATCTAAAAAGCAGAATTTCATTTACAAAGTATTTCAATGTTTGAGATGTGGTCTTTGTAAAGAATATGATTAAATGATAGTATTATTATCTATCAACATCAGTGTTTCTTTATAGTTAAGCTGCATTTGGAGACTTTTCCGTGTGTCTTAGTTGGTTTCTGAGTTCCACTGTATTTAATTTTTCTTTTATATAGAGACACTAAGAGTTGTTCTTAGAATATTTGCTGAATATTCTTACCTGGTCATCAATCTAGTGAAAGAAATGTGAAAAAAGTGATGGTTAAATGCAGGATTGTTTCTACACAGCTTTCTCATTCAGTGTGTGACAAGAGGACACATATTTAGAAGGGCCCTCCCGCACTAAATCAGATGCCCAGCTCCTTATATTAACAAATTGAAAGCCTAAAAGCTTTGAAGACTTGTTGTTATCAATAAGAATACAGCCGCAGTTTGATTTTCAGCCCAAATTATACTCCTTAAATGTAATCTTTTCAGTTTCTTCTGAGCATTTTCAAATTTCTAGATCCTTTGACAGTGTGTGAATTTTCAAAGTCACCAATGTACTAGACAGAATCCAGTCTAAATGAGTAAGGTATCAAGTCATGCATGCAATTCGGTTTGCTTTCAGTTTGACATGATTAGCAGAGCTAACAAATGCATAATGTATACTTGTCATAATAAACACAAGAGCTCACTGGCATTTTGCTTGACAATCCCTGCCTTAGGCAAGTCAAATTACTGAATTTTACTGTGCAGTTAGTAGTGTGAAGTCTCATAATCATTATCCCTTTTTCTTATGAGGGACTTGAATTTACCAGATATTTACTGCAAACGTAGCATAGCAGAGAAGAAGCTGTCCACAAGGATCCTGGACAGGGGGGTGGGAGAGTCAGCTAGGGAATGTGCCCTGCTGGACTTGTTTGTGAACAGAGAAGGACTTTTGGGCTATATGGTGGTTGGAGGCTGTCTTGGTCACAAGGCACACAAAATGATAGAACTTTCAAATCTCAGAGAATTAAGGAGGAGAGTCAGCAGCACTGCCACCTTGGAGTTCCAGAGGGCAGACTTTGACCTGTTTATGAGACTTGCTGCCAGAATCCCTTGGGAAGTGGTCTTGAACAGCAAGGAGTCCACGAAGGCTGGATGGGCCTTAAGAAGAAAACATTAAAGGTGCAGGAGCAGGCTGTCCCCATGTGCCAAAAAATGGGTTGGAGGGGAAGAAAATCAGCCTGGCTGAACAGAGAGTTTTGGCCGGAAGTTAAAAGATAAAAAGAGTTTGTGAGCTTTGGAAGAAAGGGGCAGGCAACTCTGGAAGACTACAGGGTTGTCATGAGGTCATGCATGGAAAAAATTAGAAGGTCCAAACCCAATTAGAATTACTTGCTGTAAAATAAAATAATAAAAAAAAGTTTCTATAAATATATTAATGACAAATGGAGGCCTCAGGAGAATCTAGAATACTGGATGTGTGAGGAAACAAAAAAAAGATGAGGAAAAAGCTGAGGTATTTAATGCCTTATTTGGCATAGTCTTTAATAGTAAAACCAGTTCTCTGAGTACCCAGGCTCCTGAGCTGGAAGACAGGAATGGGGAGCAGAATGCAGCCCTCATAATCCAGGAGAAAATATGCCAGAGACCTGTTATACCCTTTAGACACACACAAATCTACAGGGCCAGATGGGATCCACATAAGGGTCCTAAGGAGCTGGTGGAAGACTTCACCAAGCCCCTTTCAATCACTTATCAGCAGCCATGGCTCATCAGGGAAGTTCCATCTGACCAGAGATTGGCAGGCATGATGCCCATCTACAGGAAGGGCAGGAAGGAGGATCCGGGGAACAAAAGTCCTGTCAGCCTGGTCTGGGTGATGGGGAAGGTCTTGGAGCAAATCATCTTGATTGCCATCACATGGCATATGCAGGACAACCGGGGCATCAGGCCCAGCTAGCACAGGTTTATGAAAGACAGGTTGTGCTTGACCAACCTGGTCTCCTTCTGTGAAAGAGTGACCCACTTAATGGATGAGGGAAATGCTGTGGTTGATGTCTACTTTAGTGAAGCCTTTGAGACCATTTTCCATGGA
Organism: Anabacerthia variegaticeps; assembly: GCA_035583185.1. Taxonomy (NCBI): domain Eukaryota; kingdom Metazoa; phylum Chordata; class Aves; order Passeriformes; family Furnariidae; genus Anabacerthia; species Anabacerthia variegaticeps. Next base: position 17,926,656 of record JAWWEW010000088.1, on the reverse strand, counting down.
ATTCTCTTGGAGAAATTGGCTGCTTACACTCTTCACTGGGTAAAAAACTTGTCTGGATGGCCAGGCCTAGATACTGTAGACAAATGGTGCTATGTCCAGTTGGTGGTCAGTCAGTAGTGGTGTTCCCCAGGGCTCAGCTTGGGGACCAGTCCTGTTCAATGCCTTTATCCTTGATCTGGACAAGGGGATGGAGTGCCCCCTCTGCCAGTTTGTAGGTGACACCAAGCTGCGCAGGAGGGTAGGAAGGATCTCCTGAGGGATCTGGGCAGATTGAACCAATGAGCTGAGTCCATTTCTATGAGATTCAACAAGGGAAAGTTCCAGGTCTTACCCCTGGGCCACAATGACCCCATGCAGTGCTGCAGGCTGGAGGCAGAGTGGATGGAAATCTGCCCAGCAGAAAAGGACCTGGGAGTGCTGTTTGACAGTGTCTGAACAGGACCCAGCAGTGTGCCCAGGCAGACAAGATGGCAAATGGCATTCTGGCTTGTATCAAAAATAGTGTGGCCAGCAGGACCAGGGAAATGATTATTCTTCTGTACTTGGCATTGGTAAGAACACAGCTGGAATCCCGTTCAGTTCTGGGCTCCTCACTACAAGAGAGACATTGAGGACATGGAGCGTGTCCAGAGAAGGGCAAGAGAGCTGGTGAAGGTTTTGGAGCACAGGTTGGATGAGGAGAGGCTGAGGGAGCTGGGGGTGTTTAGTTTGGAGAAAAAAAGGCTCAGGGGAGACCTTATCACTCTCTACAACTACCTGAAAGAGGCTGTAGGCAGGTAACAAGAGACAGAAGGAGAAGAAATGTCCTGTTGTTGGGTCATTGGAGGCTTAGATTGGATACTGCGGGAAATTTCTTCACCAAGGGGATTGTCAAGCACAAGAACAGGCTGCCCAGGAAAGTAAACAGAGAGTTGTCATCCCTGGAAGTATTTAAAAGAAGTGTAGATGTGTCAACTGGGTGGGTTTGGCATGCTGGTTTAAGGGTTGTACTCTATGGTCTTAAATGTCTCTACTAACCTAAATGATTCTGTCATTCTATAATTGCATATCTTTTACAGGCTGTAAGCTAAGTACCCAGGCTTATAAGCATTACTCTCTTTGTATTGTTTTCAACTTCTGCTTAGGATAGACACCTGTAGAAGATGTTGCAGTGTTATTACATTAAAAGCCAGGTCTCATGATAGTCAGATTTGCCCAACGTAGAGATTATTCAGTTCATGTCCAAGTCAACAAAGGAAGAAACTCTTGAGTGTTACTGTGGCTTGTAGGTTCATACACTCTTCTAGAAAAAAACATATTGTATGGGTGCTACCATATCTGACCTGTCATTCTGATTACAACCTTTTTCACCACATTTCTAGTAATTTTGAATACATCCATAATTTTTAAGTGTATAGCAGATGATTTATGAAACATATGTACTCATCAAAAATACTCTGCTATCTTGAATATTCCCATTGATGTCAAGGGTAAAACTTCTTGTGGGACGAGAAGGCCCATATTAAATGATTTGAAAATTCTATGACCTTAGTTATTGATGTCCAAAAGAATAGCTGGTAAAAGCAAAAAGAAAAATTCTCAGCTAACTGTAGGAATTAATTCTTGGATCTTTTGTGGTTTTCTTCACATCTTTTTTGATGTCTTGCAACATAAAAATTTATTCTAATTTACAATACAAATACACTAGCAAAAAAAAAATCCATTTTCAGGATTAGTCTCTGACTGCCTGAAATGAAAAAGAGAGGTAAATTAGTTGTATACCTTTATTATATA
>JAWWEW010000088.1:17843314-17860190 GCA_035583185.1 Anabacerthia variegaticeps | reverse complement strand
AGATCAGCTCTGGAAGCAGTGAAAAATTATAGAGGCACTGTCAAAGAGAAGGAGATTTGTCAGGCAGAACTTAAAATGTCTGCATGCAGCACATGGGGAGAGGGCTGGTGCCTGCAGCCACAATAGAAGCTGTCACTGCCAAGGCATTGCGTGGGATCTCCTGTGTCACAGGACGCATTTCCACTGAGGAAGATCTGCTGGAATAACACTGAAACACATTGAAAAAAGTACTGCAGTGGGAGTTGCTGCATGCAAGTGTACCTGCTGAGTCTGTCCTAGCTAGGCATGTTTGCAGTTGGGATGTCATGGCTAAACCCTGTCCTGGCACCTGATGCATGCTGTGGCCAGACACTGACTTCTAGGACACTTCAGGCTCTCCTCTGGAACACTCCAGGGAGCAAAGTGTTTGTGGGAAAAAACTCCTTCTGCAGTAAAAGCTGCATCATATTTTTGCCTGTCTCCTTTAGGCAGTAAATGTATCATCAGTGCCTCTTCAATTTCCCAAAGTAAAAACACAATAGCAATTACTAGCAGTGAAATTACAGGAGTGCATTCTGTAAGAGAGAAAAATCTCAGCAGCCTATTTTAAAGGGTGCTTCTTCCTGGAATGCAAGCCCAGACAAAGATTTAGCCTGTGTTTTTAGTTTAAGTCTGGTGGAGCAACATGTCATACCTTCGACAATCACAACAAATCAGTCTTTATTCAAGTGTGAAAATTAAGGCATAAATTGCTGTCTGCTTATCTCTCAAAACAATGTCATGTTATAAGAAATGTGATATTTTGAAGAGAAACAGGAAAAAATTTATCAAAGTTTTTGTTACTATTGCATTATCCTCTTGCTTGATCTACTGGCTATAGATACTCAGTGTCTGCTAAAGTGCTTTCCAGTCTTCCCATAAGCAAATTCTGGTTGAAGACTATATATCATTTTACTCTTGATCACTGCTAGTCTCAGTACCTCATTACAGCAGGCCACTTTTTGAAACTGAGCTATAGCCCAGATAAATGATTGTATAAAGTTTTAAATAAACATACAACATTTATGTTATGTTGTTTCACAGGGATGATTTATAGTCATTTTTTTCATCCAGTCCTGAGCTCTGGACATAAAAGACACTGAGCTCTCTGCTGTTTATCCAAGCTAAATCCTCTGTTTGTTCTGTATAAGCGTTCTTGATTCTTTAATATATTGCAGGCTTTAGGTTCAGGTTTATTCCCTCTGGGATGGTGGAATTAGATACATTAACTGACAAAGATAAGGTACGGACATTGTAGCTTAATAGCCATTAAAATAGATACTGTGATAATAAAAATGGAGTTAGGAAAGGGAGTCAAGGTTGTGATATTTTAAAAATATGTATTTAAAAGACTTAGATGAATAAATGCACGATTTAAGAAATCACTATAAGGAAACCCCCAAATGATGGTGGAATTTTGTTAGTCTGGTTGGGGTTTTTCATAAGGAAAAGAGAATCAAAAATGGAAGATATTGTGAACCAGGTTACATGTTGCCTCTCATGTCCCCAAAGAGAATTTTCTTCCTTACTAAAATGACACTATATAATCTGGTTGCCAAGTCGTTGAAAAGGAGAAAATCAGGATAGCAGTGTGAGATAGAGCAAGTTTCTCTGCCTTAAAAAAAACCACAAAAAAAACAAACCCAAACCCTGTGTGGATTCTGTTTCATATGTTTGGTCTTTCATCAGCATATTTAAATACATGTATATGAATATATATATATATGTTCAAACTGCAGAAGGTAGTCTATTTACTTCATACTGCTATTCTCCATTGCAGCCCTTGTTGTTCTGTTAAAAAAGCAGACAACACCAAATACCTGCTATCTCTTGTTTTGTGATCATAAACAAACAAATTTTGAGCCCATTAAAAATTGCTTTGTAGTTTGGCTCAGTATTACTTCTTACATTTTTTGGGTAAAACCAGCGTTAGTATTTAAAGACCTAATGCCTGCAACAGGGGAAAGATTTTAAGAATTATAGCCTTTAATGTGACATACTCTAAATGATCTCTTACCATGGTATAAAAACTAAGCTAAGATTTTAAAGGCCCTAAATGGAATTCCATTTTTTTCTAAGTCAGGATTAACTGGTGTATACGTAACAGACTGGGTACTTTCACTGCCAAAAATTATCTAACTAAATGTTTGAATCTGGCAGTATAAACAGCAGCCCTGCCTGTACTCATACATGCTTGTTATTTTGTGGTACACAAGTTAGTATGTTGTCCATGCTCTGTAAGAGACTGCATTCCATAAAGCATGAAATGCATTTTTTTCTAAGACTTAAGTGGTAAAATAAATAGCATTCAAAATAAACACATGGGCAGGCTTACCTCCCTTTTTTCTTTTCTCTCTCTCTCTCTCTCTTTCACCCTCCACCCCTGCCCCCACCTTTTCTTGTTATTCTACAAGCATTTATTTTAGCTAAGGTACTTCACTTTCCTAGTGGAGGGATACTTCCAGAATTAATGGTGCAGATCATGCAAGTGACTTATTCAAAAGCAAAGGCAAAAAGAAAACTTGCTGAAACCTACAGGTCTTCCTGAAAGATTGCTTGAGTTCACATTAAAAATATCTTAGGAAAAAGAAAAAGCAAACACTTTCTGTAGATGCTGTTTTTTTAAAAAAAGTTATTATTTGATCAAGATTACTTTCAATACAAAGTATACAAAGTAGCATACAATCCCTCTGTATGCTTAACTACCACACTTTTCTATTATTCATTGTAAATAAGGCACTCCAATTTATTTGTTTGCTCGGGAAATCTGCTATTCTCATCATCATGTGTACATGTGATAATAGCAAAAGGGGGAAAAACAAAAAAAGGAGGGGGAGTAAAAGTCTGCTCTAGCAGAAAAACATAAATTTCTTGGTGTCCAGGGAAAAACTTAAGTTTTGTGAGCAGCAGTGATAGTCTTTTCCATGTGAGGGCAAGTGCAGTGACACAAAGCCACATCCTTCATGTCCCTCTGCCCTCTGTGGTCCAGCAGTCCCTGAGTTTTTGTACTGAACTCCAGACCTGGATGGAGAATTTGTGACCATCTCATGGGCACAGCCACACTTGGCATGTGAGTGTAGGCGTTCTGCTCAGTAGAATCCAGTGGGTTTCACAGCATCTGAGAAGTATTTTGGTAAGAGTTGGCCTCCCCCCACCTTCAAAACTCATTCCCAACAGTATCTGTCGACAACATTTGTTAGGATAATAAGTATTTGTTTTTATTAGTATTTCAATACTAATAAGTCATGAAATGATTTTCCTATAAAAGTTTTCACTAAACCCCTCACAATTACTTATTTACTCAATAGATGGAATATGGCAAAAAATGATTGACCTTTTCTTTTCCAAACAGCTGTAACAACCAAGCACTAGCTAGCTATTCATCAAAGCATCAGTATAATGAGGAATCACCTTCATCTTGCCAAGAGTAAGAAACAAGAGTAAGTAGTACTGCCTCATACCACAAAAAGACTTGTTTGGGGCAGGCCCAAAACTTTAGATATTTTGCCTTTTTTTCTGCCCTCACTGAATGATTTTATTTCATTAATCTCTTAGCAAGATTAACCTAACCTTTCTCAGAAGGTTGCAGCCTTAGACTCCCTTAACTTCCCTACAAATTAGAGTTATACGCAAGGATTGAAGTTAGTTTTTTTTTTTTTCTAAAGCTTTAAGATGAATTGGCAATTAGCCAGAAGAGCGAAAGAATATGCTGATTTACCCACTATAAAAGAGCAAAGTAAGTAGCTTGTACTTACTTGCTGAAGAAGTATCCCAATAGAAGCTATCTAACCCTTTTAGGGCATTAAGACAACTGCAACCAGCACAGATAGTCTGAGTTTAAAGCAGTTTGAGAACCAGTTACACAGAAAAGCTTTTCCCACATTATTCTCATTTTGCTGATAGGAAGTGAAGGCCTAGAGCCCTGTTCAAGATCACTCAACACCCCTATAACTAAGATGGGCAGAGAAACCACAGACTTTGTGTCCAACCCTCAGCCTACCACTGGGATCACCTTCATGAGTGATTCAGGAGAGATTTTGCTATGTTGCACAAAGTACTGCAACACAAGCTATTGGTCAGAAAGGGAAAGTATTGCTTTTGCCTTACACAATGTCTGAGAGATAATAACTTTTAAGTGGTTTTCCTGCTAACCGTACCTATTTCTACCTAGGCTATTACAAGCCATCTGCACTGAAGATGATATAAGTAAATGAAATGGGATCAGTAGCATAAAAATCTGTTCTCAGGTAAAACTTCAGGACCCTTTTGTTGATTTACTTGCTGTACGCAATAAGCCATGGAGTCAAACAAACAAACAAACAAACAAACAAATCTGTTCTGCAAGATGTTGGGACAGGTAAAACTTATTTTAGACACCTAATAATGTTGCCAAGGTGCACAGGTTTTTCCAGAAATAGCAGTGCCCTCTTATGGAGATACACCTACCAGTTCCTTAGGATTCTGGTGTGTTCTTGCCTTCGACATTCTGTGTTTTATTTCAGGTTACTAGCCCCATTCATTCAGTCAAATAATTGCATTATTGTCAGAAGAGACAGGATAAACCACTAAGTTAGGTATTTGAAACATCATTGCACCCACATTCAGAAAAACTGCAGTAAAAAACATTATTGCCATAGAAGCATCAAAAACATTATCTGGGTGAAACACATCTTATGCATTGTCTGAGTGATTCCCAGAGCAGCAGGTAGGCTCTGTGGTTTGCACCAAATATGCTTTGGTATTCATGAAAGCACACTCACAGTGCTGGCTCTAAGAACAAACTACTAACTAAACTGTCTTATTTGGATGAGAAGCATCATGTCAACTTCATGTCTGACATGAATCGGACTCAACCTTCGTTGTGTGCACACATAATTACAAAGCAAATAGCAGCTCAAGGGGCTTTTCAGCCCTGATCTGGATGACCTATTGTATTACAGTATTAATCTTGTTGCCAAAAATAGCTTTTTCATGCAAACATACTCTGGTATGTCTGGTGTCTTGAACAACCCACATCTCTTAATGTGAGATCAATTAAATTATTTTTTGTACCTCCAGATGTGAAAACCAACACAAAAAACTACCCTTGTTTATGATAAACTACTAAGCAATTACAAAAATGTTGTAGGACTTACCGTTACCTCTTAAACCTAAATTTTACAAAAGAAGTGTGTTAAATTGATTGCCTGCTCAATTCAAAACCCAGTAATTTAATTTTGCTGTTGTATTTACATTTGCATTTGTAAAACAAAACTTATGATATTCAGAGTAAATCATAATTTTCACATTTTCACAGTACATTTAAAATGATGAACAATGTACAAAACCTGCTGAAACAGCTGTGGAGTGTTCTACTCTATATTTTATGCCATATTATTTTGTCAGTGCAGTTATGTCTCAGAAATCCTTTGCTCAAAGACTCAGTAACACTACACACTTCCATAACCATCTACTCTCTATGTTTCTCTGTGTGTCTCTAAGTTTTGTTAGAACAACACTTTTTGTAGTAATACATAAATTGCTTAAAATGTTGTCCAAATACTACATGGATTTTGCTTGGAAAAAAAGAATACTGGACTACAAAGTAGGGGACATCACTTTTCCAGAAGCATTATTAATGGGAACTATTTTAGTCTTCAGTGACAGGGAACGACACGCTGCAGCACTTCTTCAAGTTAAGAATAGAAAATAACTGTACTTGCAAGAATTCAATTACTCTGCATTAAAGCTGCCATGGGGTTACTGTACATTTATACATCAGAAAGTCAGTAAATTATTTTTCTATAAATTAGTCTCTCAAAGATGATTTTTTTTTCCTTTCTGTTCTGAATGCCAAACTCCTGACTGCTTCTCCACCACAGAGACTTCATATCTGGATAGCCGACATCTGTAAAAACATTTCTAATGAAAACACTACTAATACAACCCCCTGGAGAAACAAATGAAATGAGATCTAAGTATGCAGCCGCCTTTCTACAGCTCTGTCTTTAACAATAGTGAGACTAGTGCTTCCCATCCAAGCCTTGACACAGGTCATGATCATTTAGGCACAGTAGTAGCAAAATAAATAATTGTGTAAATATGTATTAACTGGTATAAATACTTCAGTAGCACTTAGAAGATATGATAAAGGACTTCTGTTTTTAGTTGTGCATTAAGGTTTATCTCAGTGGATGGAAAGGAGAAGCATTTAAACTGCAGTGAAGGAGAACTACAGATTGAATACTTGAAAGCTCAGTGCGAGATATAACAATGCTTCTTTTATGCAACAGCAGTTTTGAAAGTGTATTAGTGTTAAAAGTGTTGGATCACTTCTAAAATATTATAGAAACAGTGGTTATAGCTTCACTCCAAAAGAACAGTATACTGTAAACATCAATAGTGTAACTATATGCTTAAATAGTTCAGATTGAAAGCAAAACAATGTCATCTTATTTTTAAAATAATTTGTCATATTTTTTCACAATGCATTTCACTGCTTTAATATGTAAATAAGAATTTAGACACAATTTTCCTGTTAAACAGTCTAACAACTATCAGGGGAGAAAGGTATGTTTCTTTTTAAGACTTCTCAAAATCTTAGCTAATGCTCCATACCAAGGAGTATAAATACACAACCATTCAGGTTTCCTTCCTAATACACTTAAACTTGTATTAAGTAATTGATGAAATTCTTTGGTAGCAAAGACCAGTAACAGCAAATCCGCACCACTGGCAATAAAATTAGCACATCCTGACACAGGAGGGGATCCTCTGCCTGAAGAGCATCAGGAAAAAAACAATAAGGAAAAAACAACAGTTTCTAAAACCCCCTGATTTTCAGGTGGGCTAATGCTTTTCCTCTAAAAAGATGGATTGAAAATACAAGATACAATCCAAGTTTCCTTATTCAAAGTGAACTGCAAGATCTGGGCCCAAATCCTAAGGCAGTAGAAGACTGGAAATGATTTGCCATGGAACTGATATAGAACAGCCATCCCATCCCCCCACTCTCCCTCATTTGGGTTCCCACAAACATATTGGTAAGAGTACTTGTTTTGAAATAATTCCATTAACTTCCCTAGTGAAATCTGGGCACAATAAAATCAGTAGGAATTTGCCAGAATTCCAGGAGGGTCTAGCTGCTGCTTCTCTTCCCACCACAGTTTCTCTGGCGTATGGAACCAGGACTGAACCTGTAAATGCAGGTCTCATTTCCAGCAGTCTTTTTATGCTGGATAAATTAAAATGAGCTGATTATCTCATGCATCTGTTTCAAATGACATTTTGTTTGCAATGAACAGAGATTGAAATAAAAGATTTAAGATATTTCTGATTAAAAAATGGTATTTGGTCTCTCCACTGAATAAATATGACCTTTAAAATGGCTTTGAGATAATAAAAAGGCAAATGGAAACCAACAAAAATTTTCTTCAAAGAAGAGTAATATTGAGGTAATCTCTGCTATACATATCTACTACAAATATATATCTTGCTTCTGGAGTACTTCAGTCTAAAGCACATAGACAAACTGTGCTGGAAAAAAGTAAATTGAAACATGAAGCTTAGAGTGTCCTCATTCTAACACAAATTATGAACACTAAGAGTAATGACTATACAACGAAACAAAAACGATAAGTTCTTTTAATAATCACAAAACTGATGGTTTGCACGTTGTAAGCTGTGATCTTTCAAATGGCTAAGTGGACCCAAATGGCTTAAGTTATCAGGTTTAAAAATGTTTGGTTTTTTTTTTTTTAAATAAGTATTCTATGATTTATTTTACTAAATACTTTGATTTATTCGAGAGAAAACTCACCCAAATTTCTTTTTAAAACCCACGGCAACAAGACTGCTTTTTTCTTTTTTTTTTTTTTTACCTGCCACAGAAGAAGCTCAATTAGAAATCAAGAAGTGAAATTAACTTTGATTAACAAGTTCATTATTTTATGGATTCAAGCACTAAAGACTATCATATTACTGGAAATACTAAACAAATTTTTTTTGTTGAAATACATTGTTAAAAAAATGCAAAGTTCTAAATATTTACTTAAAAATCAAATTTTATTGAACAAAATAATACACCTGAAAAGTGACAGAATACCAGCTCCAAAAAACTAACCAGTTTTGAAAATTTAGTCAAACACTGTCTCTGTAATATTTAAGTCTTAGGCACCCTCCAGTGTTTGGAAAAGAAACTACACAAGTGAGCAAGCATTTGAAGAAAAGCAGTGTGAACAAGTTTTCCTGTCGAGACAGAAGCTCTCTGGGTCATTTACAGTAATTTCATATAACCATGCATCAGTGATATGACACAGCCATGGTGAAAAAAAATATTGTAAAATTGCATGTCATGGATTTTTATTGGATTTAAGGAGGTGGTATTTTCTTTGCTAGTGGAAAGGGATCTCTTTGAGCACACTACTTTGAAAAACAAGTAAGGTGTGCAAAGTATTACAAAAGCACTTCTTACAAAGTCTGATATTGATAATTATTCAAGCACTCAGTTAATAAGATCTGTTTTATAAAGCTTGTTTATAACTTTTCTAAGACACACTCATGGTAAAGAGGAGGAAAACCAATGCATTTAGAGGTAAAGCCAGATAAAATATAACCCTCCCTCCATTTTATAATTAATACAAAACAGGAAGGTCATATGTACACAACCATGTCTATGAAAGTTCACTGATTTTATATAAGAAACCCAATCCAATAATTTCTCCATTACTATCTTTTCTTGTTTAAAAAATCCTAAGGCAATTTTTGTACTTGACATTCAAACAGAAACGCTTGTGAGTACAGGACAGACAAAAATGCCTATTGAAAGGACAGTGTTGTAAGTTAATGTTATTAGGTAGATCCACACAAATCTAATAGAGACAGAATGAGGGCTGGAAACCAAAACTTTTTCAATTGTGATTATGCACAAACGTAAACTAATTGTGGATTTCTGTTCTACACCCTGTTCATACTTCCACAGTCAAACAAAACTTTATATACAATTTAAGTGGTAATGAGATAACAAGTTTTAAACACATATTAAGTAACTCCAAAGTAATTACATGTTCACTGAAAAAAATAAAAATCTTTACTTAAGAGCTTTCCTATACTTGTGTTCAGAATGTAAATTCACTGGATTATTTCTTCAATTAACTTTCCTCATTAGGGATCAATGTAACAATGCATGTATACTTCTGAATAAGGTCTTTACTCTCCTGGGTTCACCCTTATCAGTCCATGTGTAAAGCTGACATGGCAACCAAGGGATTTTACCTGTACACTCAGGCTAGTTAATAACTGGTTCAGCTTCAGTTTCATAAGGTTTGTTTTCCCCCTACACACACAAAGTCTTGTCTCTTATTTACTACAGTACTTAATTATGTGAACTACAGTCAGAGAAGCAAAAATTGATTACCTTGTCATTTAGTAAAGTAACATCTGGTCAATGCTGCAACTCATTTCAGAATTAAGAGTTTTGTCAGGAAAAGCAGCTGATATCACTTTTCCCTGGTATAGCTGAAGAGATATTTTTTAAAATTGAAGGAAATCATGACAATATTGACCAAAAACCTCTTAGAATGAATATTAAAAATATTACACATAAACCCAGTCAGGGTGATGCAAAAAGAGGTAGTAAACATTTCACAAGAAAGTACATAAGATAAATACATTTACACACATATATACACATATAAATATAAAAACATTATAAACCAGTCATTGCCACTGTAAAACTTGCAACTGTGCTTAACTTGACATGTTGCAAATATTTACATTGACTTCAAAGAGAGCTGACAATAGCGTGCAAAACAAAGCATGACATTACATTTTGCAAAGTAGTATAGGTTTATAAAAATCACTGTATTGAGATTTTTGGCTTCTTTTAATAACTTTTTGTATGCTTTTAAATAGTGATGTTCCTTTTTGCAATAGCTTCTCTGATTTGACGATCAAGTTCACTTACAATATGGTCTTCATGATTATAGACTCCTGTTCTCAACAGCGTATCCCTCTCTTCTATCAGACGAGAGAGGTAATCATCTGTGTTCTCATTTAGTTTTCTACACTGAAGACTATCCACTCTATCCACAGAATTATCTTTAGCATCTTGCAATTGCTTTCTCTCTTCTTCTTGTTGTTTTAGCCTGATTTGATAAAAGAAAAAGAATTAGACGGCGAGACATACAAAACCCCACTCTGACTATCCTTATATTAAGTCTTTAGTTCATAAAGGTCATGCTTAATAAAATAATGAAATCTGTAATGGTAACAACTCCAAGTAAAAGAAATGTTAATATAATAATTAAATTTCTTACAAAACTTTTTCTATATGCATATGCAACTATGATACTTGCAATCAAAGGTTCTACTTCGATAATGCAAACTGTAGTCAAAAAGGTTCAACATACAAAACTAGTGCAGAGAGTTTTTGGAGGACATTAGGTAGATCCAAAATTTTAAAGTGTTCTAAATAAGAGGAGTATACATGCCTTGTTCTTTTCTTAACCCACAGTTATACTTTGAACTGAAAGATCAAAACCAAAAAAAGCCTGGTGCTGTAAAACTAAAACCATAACATAAAACCCAGACACAATGGCCTTAAACATAGATTTTGCTATACTCCAGTACTGTTGCAGTCTATGAAAGTACAATCTTTACCTAAGGGACACCAAACAGTGTTCTTTCACTGGACTGACAAACAACTATAATCATGAGCTAATTGAACTTTCTCTTATTTTGAGGTTGACAGTAAGAAAAAAGGGAAGAGACTAGGGGGGAGGAATCTTACTAATACTTTTATACCTGTTAAGTTCATTTCTAATATCCTCCAGCTCTTGTCGGTCTGTTTTTCCCAGCTCTTTTTCTTCTGCTGCCAAGTAGCGCAACCTCATGTGCTCCAGCTCTTGCTGTTGCTTTTTAAGATGAGCCATTGCATTTTCTTGTTCACGCTTATGAGGGAAGGGGTGAAGACATAACTCAGCTGAATACGTGATTAAAGGTAAAAGTGCTAATTATAGTGACAGAGCAAAAATTTAGGAATTTTAGAAGCATAGACGTTAAGAGAATGTCTTATTTCATTACAGATATCACCAGCTAAGACCAGTGACTATCACAATCACAGAAAATCTGCCTAAACTGGATCAGCTGAAGCCCAGTCACAGATATCTTTGCATTAACAAAATAGCAAAAATGTTAACTAACTCTTGTACTAACCCTGGCTCAAGTTGGTAAACACAAGAGTTATAGTTCTAGGTACTGAGATTTATCCCTTGGCTACATGGTATTTTAAGTGATAAATATTTTTGAGAAAATAAAAGCTAAGTAGCTGTAGAAAACTTCCATCATCAGTCCCATAGTGCCTAGTATCAAAGTTTCAAGACCTACTTTTTGAAAATGCAATGTGTGCTTAAAAAATAAGCCTTGAAAACAAAATTCTATCACATTTGCATAGGATTATGTGAAATTTTAGGTAACTTGTTCTGTGGATTTCATCCAATCAATCTATGCATTCCAGAAGTTGATTTGTCTCTATTTTTTTAAGGTCTATACAGACAGTTGTGAAAAAAAGTAAAGTTTGAATCCACTACCGCTTTGTGACAATAAAGTGTGTTAATGAGAAATATCATCCTCTCTCCACTTGTTTTCCCTCCTAGTTATTTTCCATATGACCTTGTCAATACAGTCTCACACTCTGAATAAGACAGAAGACCTGAGGTACTTAAAATAAGACAGGAAATTATACAAACATCCAGGATCTAAGCATATTGTGAAATGCAAGGCCAATGTAATTTTGTCATTGCCTTCATGGGAAATATTTGATTGTTAATAAAAATCAGTTTTATACTTATTATGGGGTCAAGAAAAAGACAATTTTTTTGTTTGATAGGTGTGAGCATATTCTTGATACAGCCAACCTAATAATATTTGAAAGACTTTAGTCAGGTAGTTTTCTGAATCTCAGTTGCTGGCACTTTAGGCACTCCCTGTTGATGATCAGTAATTTACAAGAAAATCTTAATTTCACAAGGAATTGGTATAAACCAAAGACTCTAATTATTCATGTGAACAGACAATGCAATGGAGAAGTACTTGACAAGAAATCACAGTATGTATGTAAGCACAGATACTTTATACTAAATTCAATACACCAGCCAGTGAAATTAAATGTTAGAACTGCAGTGAGAGAGGTCATAAAGCTTGAAGAACAACTTGTGAAAGGGATAGATACTAATAATAAAACCAGAAGCAGGAATCCTGCCAAAGAGTCTACACTTGATAAATAGTTGAAGCATAAAAAAATCATTTGGTGAAGATAAGGCCATAGTCCTTCCATCCCCATCAAGAGTTCATTACAGAAGAACATTCCCATGTGCAAGACACCCTTTCTTAAAGTGGGACAGGTTTGAAGAACAGTCTCAGACTGAAGTAGAATAGATTTTAGAATAGGAGTCTACAAATACATATAGCAAATATTAAAAAGGCACCACAGACACCTTTTTTTTTCCAAGAATTTTCATGACTTATAATGAAATTCAAACAAAAACATGAAAGACTAATTGAAACTTAGTCTTAATCCATCACCAAAACTGGTACTGACACCAAAGGAATAACTATTTCCCCAGTTTTTATTTTATTTTCTTTAAACAGAGTCCTCAGAAATAGCCAGGTACCACCAGCAGCCTTTACTTGGGCACACTGGCCAAACTGGTTGAAATCATAACTAAAACCAAAACTAACAAGATGTATGGGTACACCAGAAAGTACAAATCCAGCTTTCATTGACAAGTCAGTCTTCCAAGTAGTCTTAAAAAAAATAAACTAGTGAAACCACCTACAACCAAACACAAAATTAAGCTGCCATGGAGAAAATATTCTCAGATTACTCAAGGCTTAGAACACCAGAGAAAGTATAGCAATTGATCATTTCCACAGGAACAAGAAGGTAACAGTGGATTCCACAAAAATCTACTCTTCGACATATTCATAAATGAGAAAATCACTCTAGAACAGTTTGCAGCTGATACAAAAATATTCAGTGGAGAAAAAGAGGATGTGAAAGAGGGCGATATTATGGACACAAAAATACGACTTGGTTTGAAAAGGAAACAGTAGGTTAAGAACACATTCACTTATGTCTGTTAAACATGATATCCTGACTGCAACTGCTGGCTCACGATGTACTTATGTAACTGACTGATATATCTGGAGGATATTCAAAGATACCCAAAATGGATTTCTTGATCTTGTGCCGATGTATTACCGACCTTTGTATGGACCAGGCTGATACTTCACATCAGTTCACTAGCTAGGTTTTTCCCACCCAGAAAAAGCACTAGCTGAAATTCAGAACTAGATATATTCCAATTAGAGACATGATTCAAGATATTAAAGGAGTGGAAATTAACCACTTAATCAATATTTAAGCTTCTTGATGACAGAATGCTTTAAGTTAAACATTTACGTTTTAAAAAAAATGCTGCAGATAAAGCAGTGCTGTTCAAGTATTTAGAAAGAAGAGACAGTGGATGTTTGGACTGTTTTCCCTGCAGTCCCAGTAAATATCACAATGGTATTCTCCAGTCCCCAAATATAGACAAGAAACAGCATCCAGACAGTAAATCTAGACTTCATATATAAAATCAGCTATGAGGAGGAATGAAATAAACAGGCTACAAGAAAAAAATGGAATTATTTTAACTACTTTGATAGTTGGACTTCCTTTTAGTTGCTTATTTTGCTAAATACAGGTAGGAAGATAAACTGCTCGGCATGATCTAGTCTAAATAGGTTGGTATAAAACCAGTACCACTTCAGTTACAGAATAAGTAAATATATTGACAGCAAATCTAATTAGCTCAATTACCCACAATCTAGAAGTATGAGGACAAGCTAATATGTACTTCTTTGTGAGATCATCAATCATCCTATTTGGTGTCCCCACTTGATCTTCTAAGCTAAATCCTTTTCAAAATTAAGCAAATTAAAATACTGCTGTTCAGAAAAAACAGAAACAACAAAACAAAAAAACCCTAATGCAAACATGAGACCTAAAATTTTGAGTATATTAAATCTCTGTAAAGCTCCATTTAGTCTCAGGGGAGGAGTCATCACCCTGTTCATGGAGAAAAGGATTAACTTTAGAAGTTCTGCAATTCAGTTCATTCATGCCCTCATTGTACCGTCTTAAAATAGAGCTGCTGTCCTGGGAAGCTGAATCTGAGCGTCAAATTTGTGTATCTCAACAATTCTATGTACAAATTTTTTTAAAGGTATGTTGGACAAAAATCACTTGAAAACTACATACTGAAAAACTAAGGCAAAACAGACTAGCACTTGCTACTATGACAGAAATACTTTCACATACAGACAAATCATCACATAGCTGTGACTACACTGAGTTGAAGCCTTCTAATACAGTCACTTAATTTGTAGAGCATATTATTCAGATGTTAAAGGAAACATTTTGAAAGTGTTCTTACAGCTGCACTTCACAGAAAGTCGTAACTGCATGCCGACCATAAGAAGAATGGGGGTCTACTAGATCTGTGACAAGCTGCTATGTTACTATTTGAGGCAGGGAAGTTCAACAATACAGAAGTTTCTGCTGTTCAGCAACATGCTCACAATGACAATCTGAGAGCAAACAAGGCATTTTAAAGAAGCTCTAAGTAGAAGTATATGTTAGAAGTACATATACTTAAGATGAATTGAAAAATGTCTGAAGCTCAAGCAGACCAGAAAGAAGACACAATATTCCTAATGCTTTGATATCGATCAGAAGGAATCTTTTTTAATAAATTAGTCCCTTATTCCCTCACTGAACAAGTTCGTTTCAGAACCACAATTCTTTTTATTAAGAAAAATCTTTGGTGATGTTTAATTAAACCAGGGACTAAAGGGAATTATGACAAGCCAAACAGATGAAAGAAAAACAAGCCTCTTCTGCAGAACCCTTTGTTCAGTTCTATTCCTTTTGATACTTTTCTCTGGGAAAAATGTCTATTAAGAAAACCTCACTAAACAAAAAAACAACCAAAACCAGTGTTACTAGTGAGCACACTCTTTGCTCAGGATAATATTCCTGAATTTGTAGGGAAGTAAGATTTAATGCAGAGTAGGCCAAATCCTTCTTTTCTTAATAGAGGAGAAAAACTTATCAGTACATTTTGTCTCCAAGTTAATGGTGGGTAGGAATTCCTTTAAGACAAATGTGATTCAAAATTTAATTTGATCACTAATACAATTGTGATGTAAACACAACAAATATGTGGCATTTCCTTATTTGGGGTATTTAGGTAAAACTCAAGATTAATTCTAGTCAGTGAAAGTCAAGAATTTCAGAGGCATGCTATGCTCTGACGCTAAACAGTGACATACAAGTACAATAATACTACATTAAAAAAATAAAAATCAACATTTTCTGAAGTAAGTTATCCCTACCTTTCAGTTTAAGACAGCCCAACTTGGAAAAAAGACACTAAAACAAGTGACAAAAGGATTTTGCACATTCATTTATGATGGATCCTGTGTGTAATTTACATTACACACTTCATAATCTGTGATTTTTAAATGTCTTTCCCAACATTAGTCTTTGACTCCTCTAAAAAGTCTGTCATAACAATTTGTAGGGTGCATAACAGAAAATTTACTCTATGTATACCATTCACAGCAGACCAAGAGAAGCCCATTTCCTAATAATCCATCAATACAAGATGGCAAAGAATTTACAAGAGTTGATAAGAACGGAGGCATGCTGATTTTGAATTCATTTATATATAATTTGGTTACGATACGTTAAGGGACCATAAAAAGACCGTCTTTTGTTACAATGAGAGAGAGAGAAGGATTTCTTATTCATCATAGTGATGAAATTGGTGTTACTTCATTCAGGTATTAAGTCCACTTTTTCCATGACAATGACAATGTAACAATCCGCTAAGCAACGAGCACTTCTTTTCCACCCTGAGAAGGAGCAGAACTCTACAAGTAGCACTTGAAATGTAGCAGAATTTACTGTGAGATCTTGCAAAGAGAAAACACAATGTTAATAAAACACTTTTGCACATTTATAGTACAAATAAAGTTAAGTCCAGCATTTCTAGCCCCCTTTGCAACATCTTCATTTTATTCTATGTATACTGAAAAACTAAGTTATAACTGAATACAAAGTATTCTTTAAGTCTACCTCAGTGCACACAAGTTTATATATATACTCGTGCTTAAAACTCTCAGTCAAGACTGACAAACTTTCCTCATATAATGAATATCCTAAAATGAACATTTCAGATATACTCCCAGCTGCTTGTTCTAGCCAATCAGAATGTTTTAAACCTCAGTAAGAAGTAATAGACTTTTTGATTTTAAACATTTAGAATTTTGTATTTTTAAATTTCAGCTAAGAGAACACTCCAGAATCATCAGCTGCTGGACTAAAGACAACTTTGTAATAGAAGATAGAACCCACCAGAAACTCAGAACACTTGGAAATACTTTACACTTGCATCACCACCCAATAATCATCAGCTACTATCCCGTAGTTAAGGCAGCCACAGATGAACGAAGAGCACCATGTGTAAATTACTCTGAAAATTACCTTTTCAATATGTATTAGTTGGCCCGGGCACCTTCCCCTCCACTACTTCCTCAGCACGGCTAGTCATGCTACTCCCTTTGCTCATTTTCTTTCCTTCACCTCCCAGCTCCTTCAGTAAAACTTACCAGTAATATTCCTTTCAATTAGTAATTTCATATTTGCCATCCTCCTTTTACATCCCCACAAACAAAACAAATCCAAACCAAACAAGGTTGCATATGAATCATAAAATAATTTACTTCAAGGTTTTATTACTTTTCTTCATTAGTTTTTGTCTCTAATGTA
>JAWWEW010000088.1:17832025-17843214 GCA_035583185.1 Anabacerthia variegaticeps | reverse complement strand
GCTTGAGACATGGAATCCTGTTTTATAAGCTTGCAAGGTGGAAACCTCAATAAAGTTTTGAAGCTTATGATACTGTGGAAATATCAGCATTAAATAAAAATTAACCAATAATAATAAACCCTCAACTTTCCAATTATAATCAGATCATAAAAGAATCCCTGTATGCCGCCAGGTGCTTTAGTTAAGAGGCTCTTCAATCAAGGAAGCACAATCTTTATTTTGCCATAGCTGCCTATAAATCCAAAAGGGAGATGTAAACATGCATACACTAGACTAAACAATGGCTAAATAGCAGCCACTATTC
Source organism: Anabacerthia variegaticeps (assembly GCA_035583185.1). Classification (NCBI taxonomy): domain Eukaryota; kingdom Metazoa; phylum Chordata; class Aves; order Passeriformes; family Furnariidae; genus Anabacerthia; species Anabacerthia variegaticeps. Next base: position 17,842,910 of record JAWWEW010000088.1, on the reverse strand, counting down.
ACTCTCCCACTCATACATACCATGCAAATCTGTGGGAAAAACCTACGATTGAAGCTAAGGAACTCAAGTAAAGTTTTCTGAAAATAACCCAGAGCTGACAAGTCAGTAGGAAAGCCTGGATGGTTTCAAGACACAGTTTTTAACCAAGATTTGGACTCTTAACTGTTTTTTTTCTTTTTTTATTTTTTTTATGTGACTTATTTTTTTAATGAAGATTTAGATTCTATCCTGGCTAAATCACTTACAAATGAATCAAATTAATTACTGAGTAGATAAGCAAGATACTAGACAAGACAGAGTGAATTGTCAGCCAGCCAACTTGGTCTATGTTGTTTTAAACAAATGCATCAGTGCTGGTTCTAACAGGTCTGTAGGGCACAAACACATTAGAACACTTACAAAAATATCTCCCAGAACACTCAATGCCTGTACATTGAGATTTTGGAGTAAATCTGATTGAGATGATCAACTGCTGAAAGTGACATTTCTGAGTCAGTTTTGAGTTTTGTTTTCATACAATGTTTCTTACACCCAGACAGGTACTGAATCTAAGGTCTCTGTAAGCACGTATGCAAATTTCTGCAAATAGTTTGATTCCTCTCAGAAATAATGTCAACATACATAAAAAAATACGGAAATCTTATTTGTGTAGTATTGAGATTGCCCAGTCAGCAAACGCTGAAGGACAGTTTTTGAAACCTCCAGAAGTGACAAAATCTACCTGGGTGCACAGATACATAGCTAGCTGTTGACATTTTTGTCTCCCTAAAGCCAAACAGAGGTATAAGAAATGAAGTATTAATATAGAGTTGCAGTATGCAACAGAGAGGAAAGAAAAGTAAGCTGTCTATTGTCACTCAGCTTTACAAATTGTGTTAGAATTCAACTTTCTTCTGTATTTTTAGCACAGGTAAGTACGATAAATATATATGTGCCTTCATGTATTTCAGTAATACTGGCACTGTGTTTAGTATTCGAAATCCTACAAATGGAGAAGTTTAGATCATATTCTAGTAACAGTCCCATACTTTAAGTTATGTGCTGCATACCTCACATTCTGCAAAATATAAAATTATCCCAGATGTATGGTAAGAACTAGTTCCAAAGTAAAAGAAAACTTTTTAATTAAGGAAACATTGACTTTTATGCTTGCAAATCAGAAGAGTGTTTTACTAAATGCTTAGCCTGTAGATTATGCTTCTTTAATTCACAAATTGACTGCACCAGGTCACCTTTGAGTAATGGAAATCTCTGTTTAAACATTTTTTTGGCAATGGGCACAAAGCATTAGATCTCATTTCCAAGACTTACCAGCTGGGTTTTGTCATTAACATTTATTAACAATCTAAGATATGGCTTTCAGCGTCTAATCCTCACTACACAAATGTTTTGTATAGTTCTCTAGAGAGCTTTGGTGTGACAAATTACTGGCACAGAATACAGCCCTGTGACTATTCACCAGAGGCAATGCAAAATTAACATGGTACTAATCCAATTTAAACAAGAAATTGGTCAAATTATGCACAATTGCACAAATCATTTGAACTAAAGGAAATCTAGAATTCCTTAAGCAACAGTTTCCAAATTTATATTTAAAACAGAGTAAATGGTTTTTGATCAGATCTGCTTCAACTTTTATCTGGCTCTTTAAAGTCACTTAAATTCTTTATCAATAGACCAAGTATAAGATGAAGCACAGGAGTACAAAAACCACAAGAAATTACTTTGAAAGGGTTTGTTCTGTCACAGAAAAATTTTAGGTAGCATAATTCACTGTACATGTCAACTTATTTGATGGTTCAGACTTTCAGCATGAAGGTCAGTTGAAACTATCTACATATGCTAACAAATTAAGATCATCAGGTTTCTGGTGATGAAATTTGTAGTAAGAACCTGATAGTGATACACCTTAGCATTAACGTGGCAAACAACAATCTTCTCTTTTATGTTACAGGAATTTTAAAACATGGTAAGGGAAAAATAGCCTGGACATTTCCGACTGCTGAAAAAAATCTTAATCAGAGAGATAAGATGTATATTCTTCCTCCTATCATCTTCTCAAATCATAATTGTTTCAGAAATTGGAGATTAGAATTCATAACTCCTTTTACCACTAGGCAAAAAAAAGGAGTAATTTGAAGATGGCAAATAAACATGAGTTTTTACTTACTAATAATGATTATAGTGTTTGCTCTCTTTAAAGAGAAATAAAAATTATTAAATTAAGAAACAATTACAAATTAGGAGAGTGTAGGATTAACTTCTGTTTACTCTCCAAAGCCTGAATATTCTATTAGTAAGAATTAAGTAGGTACTGTAATCCTTAAAAAAACCAACACTGTTTTTCAACACCTGGAATTAGGTGTGAAAACAGGTAATAAAAACTTTTTACTAAACTTGAATTCTGAAGCTTTAAGTCCATGCCAAGGTTTGTTCAGTAATTGGGATTAATCATTTACTAATTTGTTTGTCAAAGCCAAAGGAAGTGCTTGACATTCTTAAATATATTGTTTAGTTATTGTAATTCAAAAACCACAGATGATGACAAAAACACAGAGATGCAATATGAAGGATAAAGCTGTTACTATTGCAAGTCTGAATGATGTAATTTCCAGTCCTATGTGTAAGACTATATCTATATAGACACACACAGAAAAGGGATCTGTTAGAACACAGCAGTAAAAGAGTATGCCACTTTAGTATGAGATTAGGAATTCCAAAAACGGAAGAAAATTTCTCTTCTGGTTTAAATTTTCCGTAAGTTTACTTCATTTTACAGCATTCATCAAACCATAAACCCTTGTTTCCAAAAGTGAAGATTTGTTTCTCATCTTTACCTTTCATTCGTTATACAAGTAAAATACATAACAGAATTTTAATTGAAGAAGTTGATTGGGATAGTAGCAAAATATTTTCTCTGGAAGTGCTGATTTAGCATTATTTGGAATTAAATTAAACCTTTTCTTTTTTACACACGTGTTTTTAACTAGATCAACTTTCTTTGCAAGTGTGACCCTTGGTCTTTCCCAAGTTCGGTGACAAACAAACCAGTTTTGCTGTTCTCATTTTTGTTAAAAGAATAGCTCAGAGCTTTACTTTGCTACGGCAAACAGTAATAAAATGAAAACTGCCAGTAGTTAATAGTAACCCTAGTAGCTTCCAACATGACATGACATTAACTTGATTTCTCATATGACCAAAGAAAACCTGCATACCTGTTTTAACCTTGCAAGTTCTTTCAAAGCCCTTGTCCATTGTTGTTTGTAGTGGAGCTTCGACTTGGTAGCTGACTCTAACTTTCTTTCAAGTTCAATCTAAAAGCAATTAAACTCATATCAGCTGAAGCAGTAACAATCACTGAAAGATGTATATATACAAAGGGTCTGGTCTAAGAAAAGTGTTTATGTAGTGTAATATACAACATCATCTACAGCTGTTATACAATGTAACATAAATATTATGGCACATGAACATTTTCTTGTTTAAAATATAACCTTATTTTTATTGGATAGCCGTCTATACAAAAAGCAAAAGATTACTTTTTAGCACTAAATCTGCTGATGTAACCTTTAAGTTTAATATTCTCAAATTAGCCATCCCTTTATCCCCTTTTATTCAAAGTAAGATGATAAACACTAATGAAGATGTTGATGAATATATTTCGTTGTTAAAAGGTGTGTAGATTTTTTCTTTCCTGCTGATGGAAGATACGTCCTATATTCTTTTCTCTGAAATACACATCTATTCAAACCATTCTTTAATATATGTATATTTAATGTAAGCCTGAATCTTTAAAAATTGTCACACATTAAAAATATATGTTGTATTCTATTCTGTGTGCAATAAAAGTTTAAAAAGGCAAACGAAAACAGTTATGAATGAAAAATGCAGGGTTTTTAATTCACACCTGAGGCAATTATATTTTGAGTTTGACAAAAATTATTTCCATAAAATTTGTGAAGATCATAGAGCACTTATTTTTTTTTAACTAATGTAACAAAAATAGGAAATGTAAAAATATTTAAGGTAAGAGTTTAAAAAGTCTGTAGAGACAAAAAAATATTTTTAATCATTTGCTTGCATTTCTAGAAGTTATTCAAGCATGCAGCAACATGCAGACTGGCCATATAAATAAGTGCATTTTGTGCCAAGAAGCATGGTCTAATTTTTTTCAGCGTATGTCAACAGTTTGACTCAAACCTTGCAAAAATTCCGAGCATTACATGCCCATAGCTGTGGTTTTAATTAAACTCTACTTAATGCATACATGATTTTTAAGAAATCAGCTTATGATGATGACTCCATTCCACTGATAAGTAACACAATCTCTTTCCTGAAATAATTAATTATAAAAATGCACATAATGGAATACCAGTCTAAATTAATACTCAGTAGAAAACACTTGTCTTTCTTCAGGTTTATAAATAGAATGTTCAGAGTCCCCAGCATAAATCCATAACTTAAATATATAGGTTAGGTTTTTTTCCTGCCTTAACCTCTAACATTACTGCTTCCTATACAGAAATAAGGCCAGTGTTGGCCTTACTTATGTCTGAATATTTAAAGTTTGAAGAAATAATTGAAAGAAGTAAAACAAAATGGACAAATTAACGCGTTTATCACTACTTTACACCACCCTTACCACTGAGTGGACCATTGTGATAGTTTTTAAGTACTAGAAAAGTCCAATATACCTTTTCTAAAGTGAGGAGATTTATTTCTGATTGTAGCTGGATTTCTGGTTTGCTACTTTGCTGTTCTTTGTATTGCTGGAACTCCTTCTCCAAAATTTTATGCTTATTTTCTGCTTCATAAAGCTACATTAAAGATAAAAGAAATCAAAGTTAGCAGAAAACCCCATTCATAGACAAATAATTAGATTACAGAACTTAAGTTGCCTCTTAGACCCTGGAACAAACATCTTACTGCCAATTATCTGATATAAAACAAACACTGAAAGCTATACATTCATAACAAATGATTTCTTGATGATGACACACAGCAATGTTTTAATAGAAAAAATTTTAAAGAGGATCTTTACTCAGCACTGGAGAGAAAAAACAAGTCTGTCCTCATAGAGAGATCAGGAATTATATACATTTTTACTCACATTTCTAAAACAATTTGCAGAAGAAATTCAGAAAGCAAAACAAATAAGATTTACACACATCTTGAAAAAAAAAAAAAAAAAGCCGGTGTTATCTACTATACGTAGTTTTATTACTTACTCAATTTCACCAGCATAACTTTTTTAGGAATGCCTGCAAAAGGAAACAGCTAATACTTTGTACAGCCAAATGATTTAGATGAAAGGCTGAAGTAGAAAGGCTTCAGTGACTAATGACTTAATGCTGGGTACCTCTGCCCTCACAGTGCACTTCCAGAGTTCCAAGAAGATTTTTATAAAGTGAGTAGGTTTTTTTTCATCTTACACTAGGCAATTTGAAAACTGATGCCAATACACAATTACTTGACATACAGAAAGTAAACAAGTCAAATATTTAACACCATTTCTTACTATGCTATATCAAAAATATTATGTTTCCCAGGAGTAGCTTACATTGTTGATCTTCTGTTAAATATTATTCAACCATAAATACCTTAATGCACCTGACGGAACTGATGCATTCCATCACAGAATACGATACCACATGCTGCTCTTGTAATTATGTCCAACTAGATAATGCAAGTATTTCCATGAATTGTATCCAGCAGTTTAGAATGCTGGGTGAAAATATTTTAGAGAATTCATTTCTGTTTCAAAGCCTACAACTTCCTCTAATAGTACACCAATATTTTAATTCTTTGGATTTCCTAGTTGCCTCACCTCCATTTTTCTTTCAAAATTCTACTTTTTACATCTATTATCATTTCAGAATGGACATAAGAAAGCAAAGATGATTCCTAGGGAGCCATATAAAAACACAGTTGACTACAGTTGTTTTTCACATATAAGTGCAATAGCCAACTTGAACAAAAGGTACTGCTGTTTATCACCTTTCCATTTTTACCTATTTCATTTTAAAGCACAGATACAGACATGATGCTGATGGCAAAGACAGTAACTGATTTCTTTTTTTATGAAAAAATGCCAGTTCTCTCTAGAACTTCTACAATGTTTAATTTCTTGTTTGGTTCTGGAAACACTTTCAAAAGTTGAATTTCTCCTGAGGTCTCAGGTTGCAGACTGTTGGGAAAGTACACAAGTCATATAAATAAAGTGTGACTTCCTTATCCAGGAAGCGAGAGTGATGTACTTCAAGACGGATGCTTCAAGGATCCTCCCTTGCACATAGTGGAACTTACCTCCAAACAAGATTAATTTTAGAGTTCTCTAAATGTCTAAGTATGAAAGCAGTATATTGACAAATCCCTTTAAAAGGTAACAAATAAGTTAAAGTGTTTAGAACTATTAGAATTCACTCCAGAACATTATGTGTTAAAAAACAAACAACAATGCAAAACCCCACATACAAACAAAAAACTCCACACTCAAAGAGGTCTAGAGGAGGAAAGAAATATGAAGAATATGTAGTAACAACGAGCACATATCAAAGCATAGCAGGAACAGCACAGAAAGACAGCTGGCATCATCTGGAAAGAACAGTCTTCATACAAAACAAGACAAAACATAATAGGGCTTAGTGTTTGGGAGAGAGACAGCATGACAACTACCTATGCAATGAGGAACAGTCTGTCACACAGACACTAAATGATTCTTCATAATTATTCAGTAAAGAGCTTAAAATGAACAATTTTTTTTTTTAATATACAACACATAATTAAATTTTAGAACTCACTGCCACAGAATGTTGTAATAACATTTTTTTAGAAGGAATCAGATGAGTTCATGAAGAATACTTTGTCTGATGGCTAGTAAATAAGAAACATTGACTCTGTCTAAGAGAACAAAAAAACCTTGCTGGTATTGCTGGAAATATCAAAACTGCATTTTCTCACTGTCCAATTTCTTATTTTCTTGCCCTCTACATCCAACCATTGCTGCAACACAATGTTGAGCTAAATGATGTTTGGTCTGCCAACTGACTGAGCTAAATAGGAAAATCAAAGTGATTATCGTTTAAAAAAAATTAAAAAAAAATAAAAGCAGCCTCTGAAAGCTAAAAGAAAGCCAGTGGGAGCCAAAGGAATAAATTTGAATGAAGAATACTAGCTGGTGGCATTTGGTTGCTGGAGCATGAAGAACTATTGCCTGTCTCATATGGACTGACAGCTGCCAACAACACATACACAATGCAGAAGTGATTCACTTGTCATTTTGGAGAGGATTGCAGCTTGCAGGTTTGGAAGGTTTCATCTCAATTCAACGATTGTTCAAGTAGACTAGTTAACATAAGTATCTTCTAGGTTAGCAGCACTTTTTTATTAGCTGTGTTTTTAAAATGTTCACTGTATCATCGTTAACATACACTGACAAGAAAGGAAGTAAGTTAATGTCAGTGTTTAATACGAAACAAAAAAGACCACAAAAATCTAGCACAACCCTTCCTAATACAAAAATATGCCATTGCCTGACACAGTTCTTTAAACAATGAAAGCTAATATAAGATTTATAATACTAAGCTTTAATTTACTTCACAACAACTTAAGTGTCTAATGCTGTAGCAGCAGTACAAAAAGTACTAAGTTTCACAATATACTCTAACAATCAAAAAAAATAGCCAGACTGGCCTTCTTGTTAGAGTGAAAGCCAGCTTATAGGACAGAATGCTGTCTAAATTTTCTCAGTTTAGAAAGTACTGCTCAGAATAGAAGACTACAATAACAAGATAATTCTCCCCTCCACCTCAATAAGGATAGTAGAAATACTTTTTTGCCATGGAAAGATAAAACTGCACAGTCAATCTAAATTTTTGATAGATGTTCACTGCTAACAACTTATTAAGTTACTGAAATGTACACTGCTGTTGAGGTTCTTCATGTTATGTATGCTTTTAACTAAAATTCAGCTTTCAGTGTTGAAAAAAATAATTATAAGCACTGCTTTCAAACTGGCCTTATGACTGAGCAAGATTTTTGGGAATGGATCTCAGAAATAGCTCATCAAAGAACAGAGATAAAATGTTTGTTATAAAGTTGCCAGAATGCACTTGCCTCCAAACCACTGATCAACTTTGTATGCTTATAAAAATGCTCACTTTAATAAGTAAATGGTTGAGACAGAAAATGTAACTGTATTTACCTGCTGATGTAAGCGAAGCTTGTCTTCTTCCAGTTGTTTGATTTTTGACCTTTCTAGATCAAGTTGGTGTGCACACTCCTCTCTGGCTCGCCGCACAGAATCTTGTAGTACCTGCAGATTTCGCTCATGCTCTGCTTGCAACTCCTTCTTTACTCTTTGAAGCTTAAAAAGAGAGACATTTGTATTGTTCCATAGGGAGAGAGATTCACTTTAAGTCTCTTACAACTGTTACTACTACTCATGACAGAAAAATTGTTATCCATTTCAGAAACTAAGCAATAAAAACTCCATTTCCATATTCAAATTCTGTATGACTGCTATATATGTTTTTATTGCATTTCAGTTTAACTAATAATCTACCAATTATTATATTTGGGCAACAAATATACTCTCGTTTGTCTATTGTAAAAACAGTTATCTGTGCCTCTTCTGTATACTCTACATGATTCTACAGGATTGCTAAAGGCACGTTTTACATCTACCTTTCTTCTACAAACTGAAAAGCTAAATATAACAATTCACTGCAGAGACAGTGAAGTTACAGCTACAGCCAAGATGTCTTTAGGTCAGTAAGACTGCACTCTTCAAACTGAACATAGTGAGAGAATTTCTTATCAAGCTAAGCAGGAAAACAATCCTTGACATGTCTGAACTTTCCAGAAAGATGCTCCTGGTCCATGAAACGGCTAGCTGAATACAAACTTCTCCAACAGCCATTTCTCAAACTGTGTAATTGATAAATGAAGCCTACATCATTTTGTCTAGACGCTTTTGGAATCCACTGATTGTTATCTGTAAACCCTCATGTCAGAATCTCACTAAATTTTGAGAAAGTTTTGTGACAAACATATATGAGATTCAAAACAGCTACTTTTACTCAGACTGAAATGCATTTAGCCAAACCAAAGCACCATATTTTTTTGCATAGATGTTAAAGACAGAACACTACAGCACAAACTGCATCTTGAAGTTTACAGACAGCCTGGCTACTGAACAGGACACATGCTCAAACAGGCAGTCCCTGGGTTGGGTGCTCTCAACTCTGTTACAAGGACAGGAGGGGTTAGTAGTATAAAAAGATTAATCTGAGTTACAAGGACAAAAAAGCAAGTTTGTTGGACAACTAAACCACCCCAGGAGTTTACCTATATAATTTTGATCTTTTTCTGAAGTACAAAAACAGGCAGTTTATTTTCTTTCTCTTTTACTATGACTAGCATCCCTGAAGTCACACCCCATTTTCTCATATTGGGGGTATTCAGTAATATCTAGTAGTTACCAGTTTCTCTTGCATCCTTTTTGGCCCTGATAGATAACAAAACTTGAACAATTGCAGTTGCTCTCAGATCCTTGTCACCTTCTTTTATTTTAATATTTAATCTAGTAATTACTAGTAATCACTTTTTGAAATGAAGCACTTTCGTGCACGGGTACAATATTCACTTGACAGTACTAAACTTACACTCAGATATGCTAATGCTACATAAATGTCTGAACTGACACTAATTCTGTCAAAAACAGACAACTTATAGTTCTGTAATTCTAGCAACCCATCTGAGAGTTCACTGAATTTCTATTTAGGTAAAAAAGTGTAGTTGTAACAAAATGTGCCTTAAATTACCGGTGCTCCTCTACTTATCAGTAGGAATGTGACTATTTCAGATCTTACACAGCTCACAATTGTCACTATGTGAAAACTCAGACCTTATAGAAGGCTAATGCAATTGCATTGTTTAATATGACCAGTTTTTACCTCCGATTCAGCACTAAAAAGCTGCCGTTCTCGCTTATCTAGATCCCTCAGGGTTTTCTGAAGTTTCTCTTCCAAAACGTTATATTCTGCTACCTATATGAATCAAGAAAAAAAACAAGAAAAAAAGTACAAAATATCAACAAGTTTCATTTAGAAGCTTAAATATAAAACAAATCTCCAGCTCTTAATTAAGATCTTACAATGGAGGGTCCTTCATTCTAACTCAGTAAAGGCTAACAGGTTGCCAGGTACAGCCAGGCTGTAGAAGTGCTTTTTGACCATGCAAGTGAAGGGCAATTAAGGTTAAAAAGCTCCCATATAAAGCAAGCTAATCTAAGGATATCTCACAAGTATTCTATGATTAAGGGCTATTTTTAACTTTTTTGCACTGTTGCAGACTATACGCATGCATATCAGTAGATGCAAGAGCTAATCACAGACCCTTTGTTACCTGACAATCATAGGCTTTGTCCCATTTATAGCAATGACAGATTTATAGTAAGACTTTCACCACATATAAGGACCAGTTTCCTTACCTTTTTCTTCACTAATGCCTCTCTCTCTCTATCTCTTTTCTTCCATTCTTCTGCAAGTGCTTGCATATGGACCATTTCCTTCTTCTTAAGCTTTTAAAGGCAAAGGAAACAAAACCCCCAAGCCAGAAAACCAGATCAAAACAGTTGGAAGTGCAGCTTTGAAGTACTAGCAGACCTAAGTCTTGACATGAAACAACTTCGTACAGCAAGTTAAAGAACTCAAGATATGATTCTGATAGCGAAAGTTATTTCTTACACTAAAGTAAGAAATGCAAATTAAACACAACTCTGAGAAAAATTTCCTAACAAATAGGCAACAGATCCTAACAATAGACCCTCAGTATCTTACAAAAAGAAGCATGGGACTAAGAACACTCAGAATGAGTTCAACAG
>JAWWEW010000088.1:17792364-17804300 GCA_035583185.1 Anabacerthia variegaticeps | reverse complement strand
AGACCGAGGAGACAGGCCAGTCCCTTTGTCGGCCACCACCTTGCACCAAGCTGCAATGATGGTGCCAGCCTTGTTTTCTTTGGGGCTCCTGCTTGTCCCCATTGCACAAACACCATCTTGAGAGCTCCAGACAGAGAATTTGTGGGAAGATGTCCTTCTTGTTTCCCTCTCTACTCCCTCATAAACTGCAATGGCACAAGAGGGAAGCATCTCAGGGCAGAGCAGGGAGTGCAGACCAAAAAGAGGGTCAAGAACCTGATGTGTAGCACAGTTTTCTTGACTCTCCTGATGCACCATGCAAGTGCCTAAGCAGACCTGGATGGGAAGAAATGTGATTGTGTGGAGCACCAGGTGCTAAAGGCAGCCCTTAGTGCATCCCTGAGGCTGAGTGTGAGTGGCCAGGTGGCAGTGGCTGGACATTCCTTGCACTCCAGATGCAGAGACACCTTGACCTAGGCCAGCCTTGTGCAATCAACTAACTCAGATCTGCCAGGGTACTGCCAGGACTGTGGGCATGAGCAGACATCTCATTGCTGACAGCACAGCTTCAGGAAAAGGTTTCTGAGCCATGAACACAAATGCAGAACTAGAGTAAAACTGCACTTTTATTCCCTCTGGGGACAAATAGAAAGTGTCAGGTGCTGAGAGATCCAGGGCACCTGTGTTGTCTTTGTGCTACAAAAACAGTGGGCAAGCCCTTAGCCAAAATGGCCCAGCAAGGGGCTGTGTTTTCAAGGAAGGGAGACAAAAAATCCACATGTAAAACAAGTCTTTCTGTACTCTAGACCCAGGACACAAATGGCGTATTCATAGTTCAAGAACAACTAGCATTTATGCAGCCAGAATGGCCCAAAGAAACCATGACAAGCAAAAACTCCCTGGGGAGCAGTGCTAATCTGTCCTGGGGAAAAAAATCCTTCCTGACTGCAGTCCCAGGTCACCCACATCATCTTCATGCTGGAAAAGAAGCACCTATTTGCTGCAAGAGCAGCAGGCAGGAACTTGTTCAAAATGGCCCAGAAGAACTCTGACAAGTGACCATGCTCAGCATTGCAGAGGAAGACAAAAACCCCCCTGGGGACCAGTCTTCCTCAGGTGAAAATTCCTTCTTAACACCAGAGCTGGCTGTTCTCTGAGCATGTGAGCATGACCTGTCAGGACCATCTCCTCTGTGCTGCAAGGATCCAGGTAGGTCATGAAGTGAGGAAAATGTTGCCTGTGCTCACAGCCTGGAGGAGTCCAGTAAAGCCCTTCTCTGCTAGGAACTCAAGAGACCCGCTAAGCACAGGGCTCAGGCATTTCTGCAAGCCACGCTCCCTTCCCATGGCTCATGTGAGCAACGAGCATCATCCAAGGACTTGCTCTGATTCTAAGTCCTTATGGTCATCTCCTGCTCTACTCACAGTTTTAAAAAGGTTTAATGGCTGGACCAGGGACTGTGGGAAACATCCTATCTAGACTCACCAATTTTCCTGGGGAAAAATTTCCTCCCTGACCCCAGACCCAGGGCACCCATGAAGTCTTGGGGCTGCAAGAGCAGTAAGCAGGCATTTACACACAATGTCACAGAGTTGTATTCCTGTTTCTGAGTTATTATAATTGTTGTATTTAGTAATCAGATAGTCTCCAAATTAGGCCTGTAAAAAAGCATTCCACATGTACGCTACCTAGCAAGAAGGAAATATTTGTAGTTGATCCTTAGGTTAATGATATACTGGGGATTAGCACAGCCCAGGTGAAAGATCTGGAACTTGGCCTTGTTGAACTTCATGAGGTTCACATGAATCCACTCCTCCAGCCTGCCAAGTTCCCACTGGCTGGCCTCCTTTCCCTCTAGTGACTCAACAACACCACCCAGCTTGGTGTCATCCACAGCTGTGGCGAGGATGCACTCAATCCCACCACCTGTGTCATTAATAAAGATGATGAATAGTACTGAACATTAGAGATTGTTGTTGATCTCCATTTGGAGGTGCAGTTGACTGCAAGTCTCTGAATGCATCCATTCAGGCAGTTCCCTATCCATTGATTAGTCCATCCATCATAAACATACCACTGAAGCAGTGATAAGGATATTTTCTTTGACTATGTCAAAGGCCTTACTGAAGTCAAGATAGAACACAGCACTTGCTCTTCTCATATCAACCAGTCACTCTGTCATAGAAGGCCACTAGATTAATTAGGCATTGTTAGTTCTTGTTGAAGCTAGGTCGGCTGGCTCTAATCACCTCCCCATATGCCTTAACATAGTTTCCGGGAAGATCTGTTCCATCTCTCCAAAATAAATTTTGATTTGCTTGTGATGGTGAGTGATATTCCTGTCCCTACCTTGACTCATGAGCTTTTTTGTCTTAATTTTTCCCCCTGTCCTGTTCCAGAGAGAGCAGCTGGGTAGTCATCTGGCAGCCAACCAAATTTAACCTATGCCAAAACCATGCTCTGGAAGAATAAGGATTTTATTCATCACTGGAGAATTAAGGAAGCAAGAAATGGGTGTTTCTCTTTGCAACTTTTTAACATAATGAAAACATAGAAAATTGGCATGTATGAAATACATGTTATGTGAGAGTTTTACTTTGGTAATTCAGTGTCTGTGAGAAATAACCACAGGAATCCAGTGCTTAAAGCTGGAACTGTTTCCATTGGGCCATAGCTTGCATCATACACAGACACATTTTGAGAAACAGCACTTTTACTGCATTTTGCTTTCTGGATATCCAATTTTAAACATATTATTAATGAATGTTCAGTGGTGTTGCAAAGACAAGACTATCTTTGATTTCAGTTGAAATTGTTCAACTATCCATAAGACAGAAACTTTTGAAAACGTGTGTCTGAGTTGCCTCTACGTTTGGTAGGTAACCGTACAGGTTATTGTGCTTAAGTTGACTAGACAATAACATAAATATCATTTTTCACTGGTTTGCTATTGCAGGTTTTCCAAACACCCTCTTGGATTTTGGTATTTTTTATCAAGTTGTCTTACACTACATCAGTGATACTGCTGGAAGAATCTCTTACTAATCTTAAAGGAAAGTTTCTAAAATTCTGGTCCAACTTCAGCTAAATTTCTTGGAACTCTTGCATTCCAGCTGCATTTTACTCAGAATAAGACTGTCTTGTATTTATTTTATGCATACTTAAAAAGCATTCGGCAATTTTAAAATATTTACCATGTATGAATGAATTAAATTTGTTAATTGTTATTAAATTTTCCTAGATGTTTAATGACAAAAGAATGGACTTATGCTAAAAGTACATTATATGGCTTGTACATATATATATATATATATATATATATATATATGTACAAGCCATATATCTATCTATCTGTCTATATATATCTCCAAATTTTTCAATAGGCCTTGCATAAATTATTGCATGCGGCAGTAGAGTACAATGTAACATACAATTTGCATTCAGGAAACTTCAGCAAGAGTTGCCATACTCTTAGCTGGATTGTGAAAATGAGAAGCAGTTCAACAACACACATGAACATTATGAAACAATGTGGGATGTGAAACGAATACCTTCCTGATCAGCAGTGCAGAGGCAAAATTAGCTAGTCATAAAGTTTGCAATGCAAATGACATAATATGACATTCAAATGTCATAATAAAGAGTATATTAAAGGTTTTAGTATCTATTTAGGAGAAAAAAAAAATTCAAAGGTATTTGGAAAACAACTGGAAGGACAAAGGAGATTATGACCTGTGCTCCAAAATCCCTTACTAGTCACCCCAAGACCCAAAAGTGTCTTTTGATCTTTCTTGAACTACATGTTGGGTGTTCATTGCCACCCATGTGGAGGATCGGTAATGGGTGGTAGTCCAAGGGCCATACTAGGCTTGGAAGTTTTCCAGTGGTGTTCTTAGTCTACCCAGGAAGGCAGCAGACTTCCCCAAGAGGAGGGTCCAGCTCACCCACTGAACTTTTTATATTTCTACTTGAGTGCTCCAAAGATATAAATACCTTACATGTATGTTAATTTCACCACCATCCCCAGAAATTTCATACATCCTCCCTTACTGGTATAGCAGAATCAAAGGCTTTGTGTCATTTGAGGGACATAGAGTGAAATCCCCTGGGAGATACCCACTGAGAGAAGTTAATTTTCTTCCTGTCTTTGCCTTTGGAGCTCAAAAAAATTGTCAAAAAAATCAGAAGGTTGACACAGTTCTGCTCTTGCTTTCACAGCAGAATCAGAGAAATATTTTAAAATCTTAAAATCTGTGCAGTGTCCAAAGACTAAAGCACATATAATGTATTTTTTAATATTTTACTCTTTTTTTCTATGTCTTTAGTGCGCACTGACATCAGGGATTTTAGTTGTGCCACTGCCTTCAATCTAAACACTATCAGGTTATAAAAGTGAAGTGTAAAAAATAGTAATCACTTACAGTTCCAGATAAGCAAAATTTAGCAGTGCCTGTATTTTTTCTTTTACATTCTCTAAACAACCTTGAAAAAATTAGAGTGAAGCATTTGGATTATAATGAAATACAACCAAAATAACTAGATTGCAAAGGACACTGCTTACAAGAAATTAATTTTTAGTAATATACAGAGTTTTAAGAAGATGACTTCCATATCACTCCACCTCTGGGATGAATAAATATACTGCATGAAGTTGCAAGTTAATACTTTCTGCTTATGTTAATATTTGTCAGGCCCCAAAAATCTCTCTACAGGAAATCAGTAAGGCCTCCATGTCTCTGGAAAAAAAAAAATCTAAGAATTTCATATATTTATTTCAAACTCTAGAATCTTTCATTAGTTGCTAATTCAGAAGGCATTTCTAGCATGTTCTGGTGCTTGTCCTTTTCTTAGATAAGACTTCAATAGCAAAATGTTAAGTGAATGACGTATCAATATAAATTAAAATAACATCTTATGTTCTAAAACGATTGAAAACTTTTCTTATACTGCTAAAATGAAAAATTGTTAAATCATAAAAGTGTTTTCTTTGCTTTTTTTTTTAATCTGTAGTTTTAAATTTGTAGCAACCCTCTGAGAAGACTGAAATGGTACTAGAAATATTAAAAAAAAACCCAACAAAACAAACAAAAAACAAACAAAAAGAACAAAAAAAAAAGCCAAAATAAACAAAAAACCCCAAACAACCCAAACCCCAGGAGTTTTGCAGACTTTTTTTCCTGGTTTATTCCTCCAAAGAGTGTGGTGAAAACCTTCTTACTCATGCTGTGTATTGCCAAGAAAAGTACTCAGCATTGTAGAGTATCAGCACCATGTGCTTTTACTTTAACTGCTTTAAAACAGATAAATAACCCTCACATTAAGGATGGATCTCTTGAATAGAATAATTTACCTTTTAATTGCATGTAACCAGGGCTCCAGATAGGAATTTTGGGAGCCGAAGTCAAGGGCACAATGCCCATAATCACTGATAGGTGGTGGACTCCACCCACAGGATTAGGCAAAATCACATGAATGTCTCAGAATCAAAGGCTGAAATGTATTAGTGAGAAGCATGTTTTGATGACAAAAGATACATTAGAGAATGCTGATTTATGAGATTATATGAAAACTGAAAAAGCAGTAATTTAAAAATGTTTTATTTTACTGGATACCTGTATTATTCGAATCTGGTTTATTTGCATTGGGTTTTCTCTGTATTATTTTCTGGGGACAATTTGATATGTTTTTGTGGTTTTCTAGCACTAAGGAATTTGTGCCTTGGATTTATCTTGTTAAGTGATTTTTTATAACATGATAAAAATGATAATCCTCACCCTGCCAAACCTGAAAAATGTAAGTAGTCCTAGTGAAGTCAACAGAATAATTCTTGTGGAAGAAAAGCTATTCATATGCTAGTCTAAATTTTTTTGCATGACTTCAGTAGTGGGAATGCATATAACTTTACAATTGGCTCACAGTAATTCTACATGGTAGAAAAATATATGTCCTCCAGATCTCAAAAACTGTTATACTGGGAAGGAAAATTATACCTGATGATTATTTCACGGTTTTGTTCCATACAAAACAAAATAATCATGCGTATTCCTGGAGAAAAAGAATTTTACATGAATAAAAATAATTTGCAAGTGAAATGTTGATTAAAGTGTCTATCTGAATGCTCGTTAGCATTTCAACTTCCAACATTTTTTCCATTGACTTTAAAAGGGTTTTCACTCAGGACATTAATTAACTAATTTCAGATTAAGCTACCACATTACTAACTCCCTCAGTTCCATCTTCCTCTTTTTTTTTTTGCCATAGAAGTTCATCTGTAAGTATTGACTACATACTTTTTCTAAAATTAACTTATGTGGGAAACTGCAGCAGGCCTGCAGGTTCCTTGGCAGAGCGAGAGGAGTTTGGCCTTGGCCAGATTGTTGTATGCCGTGAAGATAAACAACTTGAAGAGTCTGAGAGAACCCATGAGAAGCAGAAGATAAGAGACCTCAGAGACAGTAATTTGTACAAAGACAGTAGTTTGTAACTGCAGCCAATAGATGATTGTTTATGTATAATGAACACCAATAATGTTAGTGCACGTACACTTAGGAAATATAGAAAAGTAGCTGTGTGAAAAAGTTATATATTATTATTATTATTACTATTATTATTATTATTATTATGTAATAAAGTTTTCACTTTCATCTATTCGGGAGCTTCACCTGCTTTTTTATTGTCCATCCCAACAACAACAGCAACAACAAACTTACAGGTTTGTTCTTTTCTGATAGAATTGGCAAGCACCATAATAATATAAATATAATCCCCATAAAGAATTTTTTTTTTCCTCCATAGATTTCAGTAATATAGAATTTATAGACTAATATAGCACTAAAAGCAAGGACAAGTTTTGGCCTATTTGCTCAGTTACACAACCATTGGAAATATTTTGGGAAAAGATTAGACAAGCATTGGCTTGAATTAATGTAGGTGTAGTTTTGAGACAGGGAGTTGGAAATTGTGATCTTTAAGGGCCTCTTAGAACACTACCTTTTAATTTAACTGTGTCTAATTGTTATGCTTCTACAATACATGTACTGACAATTTTAAATTGATAATTTCAAGATTTAATTAATTTATGATTTCAAGAAATTACATAAATGTTGGTCACAAAAATAAGGAATAAATTCATCAGAAGTGAAAAAGCAGTGTTAGACAAAGTTAGATAAAGTGCTGGTGTATTTTCTTCCACAAAGTAGAGAAGAGGTGAGGAATGATCCCTTTGAATAGCAGTATTGTTCAGACGGAGAATAAAAGAATGTTTAGTTCTTTCATCCTTTGGCTGAATGTTGAAAATACACTGGGTGAGCAACACTAATTAATTTTGGCAATGTTGTGTGTGGACAGAAAAAGCAGTTCCCCTTGCTGTAATTGCATAGCTGTTCCAGGTTTTTATTTGTTTGATTTGTTATTTTTCTTTCTTATTGTTCTTTTTTTTTCTTGTATGTTTGTTTAGTCACAGTGATCCAAATAACTAAAAAATAGTTTATTACAAATTGTTATTAAAATTTTTACATTGGGCTGCCTGAGAATGGATAGCATATTAATTGAATTGCAGGAATAAGGAAAGACTTCCATGTATCTCAGAAAAGATGTATTGGAACTATAACAGATTCAGAGGAGGGTAAGAAGGATGACCAATGCATGTAATAGCTTCTCTGCACTGCTTTACATGGAACAAGTGAATGAGGTGGGATTTTTCAGTCTGAAAAGTAAAGCAGGAAAAGCAATTTAGTAAGTGTTATGCCAGAGATCACAAAATCACTGGTGGCATAAATTCAGTGGGACTTCTAACAAGACTCGAGGCCAGGAGGAGCCAGGTTCAAAACAAGGAAAATTCTTCAGAGAGCAGCTATATTTTCTGTGAATCTTCTCACCACAGGATGCTGTCAAGGCAAAGACTAGACACGAGTTCAAATGGAGCCTGGACTAGCATTGTAAAAGAGATTTATTGAGTTTTACTAAACAGAAAAAGCAGAAGAATTCCCTGACCTGAAAACAATTAGTGACTAGGAAAAGTATGTGGGGGCAGCCTCATATATGATTGCTCTGTCTTTACTAATCACTGGGCTTTGATGGCTCAGGTCCTTTGGACAAATAACAAGGATGCTGCTGAATGCTGATTGCAGTTGTTCTCATATAAAGGCCAAGAGCTGATTTCCAAAGATGCTGCAGTCTTCCAGTCTTGCTGCTTCAGGTGAAATCACTCAGTATGCCTTTAAATCAGACTGTGATATATTATTGTTAGTGTTTCTTCAGATGGGATTGCTTTGAATACAAAGCAGTTACAATGTATTTTATCAAAGTAATTTTCCTAGGGGAACATTTCATCGGGAAGTTCTGTAAATAAGTGAAATTTTTTTTTGAATGGGAATGGAAGCATGCCTCTTTGTCTTAGAGAGAAGAAAAATGGAAGTGAAATTAAGAAATAGATGAGGCAGTCCATTCAGGGATCCACTAGCTGCTTCAAGACAAATATATTCCCGTGCCTCAATTGCTCATAGAGGGTATAAATAAGGATACATTTTACCTTTGCAACCTTAAGAGACAAAGTATAACTAAGGATAAAATATGATGCTTAGAAATTTGCTCATGTGATTTTGGGTTGACAAAAATTTCTCTCCTCAGTTTAACTGATGAAAGTTGTAACAATATTACTGGGACACCACCACCCACCAAAAAAGCCCAAAAAACCAATCAATGAACCAACCAAACAAAAACACCCTCAAAAAACCCCAAAGAAAAAAAAAACCAACAAAAACCAACAAACAGAATGTCTAATTATTTAGGTATAGCAACCTGTTTATAAAAACAAAAACTCACATTGTATTTATCTCTCTACCCTTCCCACACAATCATTTTTGTTTTCTTCTTTATTTCTTTTTTTTTTTTCTTATTTTTTTTTTCCTGGCAATATAGCAGCTGCCAGAATTTGTAGACAATACATGCAAGGATTTTCACAGAAAAGCATTTCATAGAAATCTCCTTGATCTTGTAATAATAATCATAATCCCCTGAGCTTAGCATTTTGCTGAATATACTATTACTTTTCATGAATGAAGAAGAAAAAAAATCTGTGGAAATGTGTTTTCAGCACATCATTAACAAGCTTCCAGAGAAAATGATACAATAGCAGCAACACAGAGCCCATAAGCAGCCAGTAAAAGTAGACTTCTATTGAACTAATGAAAAGGCAATGATGCTAAGGAAGCCAAGCTATCTCATCCTTTTATGTTCCTTCTGATGGTATAAATGGTTTCTGTTTCTGGATGGAGCAGGAAATCTTATTTTGCCTACCAAATCCATGTGAATTCAACTTCCAGAAATTTAATACTAATATCTTAAGAAGATACATAGGGCTTATTTAGGGTCAAAATTGATGGAAGAAACTCTTAAGAAATCAATAGCATAGATAGAAACAAATAAAGCCAAGAGTACCTCCTTTTTAACACAATTTAGCAGCAAAGTTATCTTCTATGTTCAGTTCTTCCTTGATTTCCTACCTATGAAATATAGTTCAATGATTTCAATTGTCAGAGAAAATATAAAATAGAGTGATCAATTCAGTACAATATTTATATTTGAAAAACCAAGTAAAAGCAATACAAATTTGAACATGTATTTTCCTACTGTAAAACTAGTTATTTCCAACAGGAAAGCATGACTTTGGTGATGCTGGATATGAGTTGTTTGTTTTTAACTTTTTAAAGAGGAATATGCATTTCCATTCTTTTTCATAAGAACCAGTACAATAGGATACAAATCTTCAGAGAATTCTCTAGCTTCTACCATACAAAAGCTGCTTGGTCTACGTAGCACAACCATAATTTTGTCACATAGATCTGTATCTGATCAATTACTCAATTTCAGGAAATTTTTTTTGTGTCAATGAGGAGAATGGTATTGATTGGGTTGACAATTAGAAAGTCAAAACTGAGAAAACAAAACCTGCAGAATCTGTTCTGCTTGTTTAATAGAGTGACAGAGTTGAGGATCTTCATAATTTTCCATTAATCAAACAAGCAGTTTTATAGAAAGGGCAAAATGGAAATGTACTCTCATTCTGTAGAACAAGGCTAGAAAATGACTCCTGGAATGCAAACAAGAAACACAAATGGTATAGCTTTTGGCATGTAAGGGTAAAGGAGGAAAGGAATCCTTGTGATTTGGGGTAGTCAAAATTAGAGACTACACAGACTCCAAAAGATTCTTAAGGAAAATTGGCACACAGGAGGCTTTTGCGTTGAAATGGAGGGAGACCATGATGCATGCAAGAAATCTGGCTTACATAGATTACAGAATATGTGAATTCCTACTAAATAACAGGATATTCTTGGTAATGTTATAGGACATTGAAAGAATTTTCTTTGGGAAAGAACTGCTGTGGCTCAGTGGGGTAAAGTGCCTTCATCTGAGTGCAATTCTGGTACCCTACATTCTCTATATTTAAGTGATCTCCTACTATATTTGGTGACTTTGACCATACTCAATAGAATAACACACAAATTAATGTGGAGTTATTATGAAACATTTTGTCTCGTCTGTCAGACTGAGAGTGTCATGGGACACAGTACAAGTACAGAATACAAGTAGATGGTGGTGAGATTTCCTTAGGAAAACACTGAAGGTCATCATCTGACATGTGGGAAAGACAACAGCTCTAAGAAAGGATGAGAAGAAGGCAGAAGTATCTATAGAAAAAAAAGAAAAAAATTATTCTGCATTTTTATCAGCTGATTCTAAGAAATCTTTTTTTTGTTTTGTTTTTGTTGTTGTGGTGGTGGTGGTGGAGGTGGGTTTTTTGGCTTTGTTTCTTCAATAATCTATTCTGGAAAGGACTGTGCAGCAGAGTGCATGAGTCAGTTACTGAGGAACTGGAGTTGGACCAATGCAGAAGAGTCCCCTTGTTAGTACTCTCTGTACTAAGAATCAGTGCTTTGTGACTAATGCTTTATTGATTTTCTAAGGTAAAATTCAAAGAACTCGTAAACTAGAGAACAGATTTGAGGGCAGTGTGTTGGGTGTAACAAGGATAAAATCTAGATTCAGACAAAGAACTATTCATTCCTCTTCTTCAAGGGAAAGGATTGGGAAGAACTACAAATATTGGCAAAGATAAATCATGAACCATTTAGCAGCTGGCATAAAAATGAAGTACAATTTCAAGTGTAGTTTGTGATACATTAGCAAATACAACATTTTAGAAACCCTGAAACTTGACTAATTAATCTTATGAAAGGAAGCAGAAATATTGTGGAATAGCTTGAAGCACACAGATAGTTTATTTGTACTCCCTTGCAAGAGTAACTTTAAGAGAGGAAAATAGTCACAAAGATGTAGTGCCTGAAAAAATTCATAACCTGGCAGCATTTATTCCTTTTTGTGGATGGGGTTTTTTGCCTTTTTTTTTTTTGTTTCTTTTTTCCTTTTTTTTTTTTTGTATGTTTTGGGGAGTTTGTTTTTTGGTTTTGTTTTTGTATTGTTTTGTTAGGGGTTTTTGTTTTGTTTTGTTTTCTGTTTTAATTCGTCTCCAGAATTATGGAGATATTTCTAAGACATACTGAAAAGAGAAAGTGAGGTAAAGAGAATATAAGGATACTTACACTACTGAAAAAGAAAAATTACTCTTAAAAATACATTCTTTATATTAATAAAAGAAAGCTCCATTTTTAAAAAAAAAATCCACATTAAATTACAATAGGTACACCTGAAATCATAGAATGAAATAAAGAAGTAGCTTTATAATGAACTCAATAGATTTATTTCTAAATTCTCTGACAAAAGGTCCCAGTTTTATTTTCAACAGTGACTCGGAAGCTTAGCTTTGAAAATGCTTATGGGACAGAAAATATTTTCAAATGCCTCTGAAATCTTTTGCAGAAAACTTTTCACCTAGTTTTTTTTTTTCTTTTCCCTAAATTTTAAGTTTTGATCATCACTTCTGCTTAAATGAAAAA
>JAWWEW010000088.1:17772305-17783978 GCA_035583185.1 Anabacerthia variegaticeps | reverse complement strand
CCGTTGGTAATATAGCCCATTTAAGTCTGTATGGGTGTGGAAAAGTGAAAAGACAAAATACTGAAATATTGCTTAACCATCATTTTTCTGCTCTATAGTAAATCAGCTTTAATGCTGTCTTTATTAGATTTTTAAAAATTATTCCTTATGTTATGCTTCTCCTCTCTGAAAACTTTCAGCTTTAAAGTGATGATGATGGTGAGATAGTCCAAGAAGTGTTCATGCACCAAAGTTGTAATCAGGTAAATGCATTTTACTTGCATGGAATCCTAAAGTGAAGTTGGTGACATTTTGTGGTGAAAGCCTATGATGAAGTGCAATTTGTGGATTAGGGCCAAACTTGTCTTTGAGGTCAATGAGAAAATACAAATGTTTATGCTGTGACTAGAGACAGAATCTTCAGCTGATGTTCATTTTTAGTTAACAGAGATGAAGAGATTGCTTTGAGATCTTAATTGCTACATAATTAGTCCAGTGTGTAATTTGGGGAAAAATTGTATTGAGCTAGGGTGACCCTGAGTACTGTACTTGTATTCTGATGTGACAATATTTTGACCAGAACTGGCAACTGGGTGGTGAAGAACAGTGAAGTTTGTCAGGTAGTAGCCTTTCAACTGGCAAAATTGAATCTACAGAACAGGTACTGAAGTTTGTGTGTTGATAGCCCTCAGATTTGTTCATGTGACTTTAAACCTTGGTGCAATAAAAACTACACTAGCTTAAGTAGAATAGACGTTTTAAACAAGCTTCAATAAAGATGACGTATATTTTTGGTTAGTTTTTGTACATGGAAATGTTTTATAAAATGTAATAATAAAGCTGTTTTTCTGATAGATTTTGTACATTAGTGGAGGGTTATATGTGGCTGTATGAGGTTTGCTGATGACCTTTCCCTAGGGAAATAGCTGTGTGCATGCAAACTGACAAGCTCCTTCTAGAAGCTCAAACTAATGATGTGCATTGAAAATAGTGTATGGCAGTTGATACTGTGAGAGATGCAATTTTTGATTTTCTTTATTATATTTACAACTAGAGAGGAAAACATGGCTTTTTAGAAGGCTTGGTTATGTAAATTTTTATTAATGAGAGAGCCACTTGGATTTACCTTGACACTTTCAATTAGGCTGCTTTTTTGAGTGTATAATTCATATGTGTTTGTGGACTGAGACTGTATGTATGTAGACTTATGTACAGTTACATAAAATTTTGTTTTATGGAGAAAATCATACAAATCTCTACAAGTAAGTATTTTTTTAAGCTGTAATTTACAGGCATGCTGACAGTCTGATTTGTACACTATCATTCATAAATTCTATTCTTGTTTTGGTAAGCAAAACTATTATGCTAATCTAGAATGGCTTGATATATAGAACGGCTATTGAATGTGCAAGTGGAAAAAAACTGGACACTGCCTGAACAGTGCATTTGTTTGAGTTACTTATAGAAAGCGAACTGAAGAATCTGTGAAAAACTTAGACTTCTAAGTAAAAAAGAAGTGATAATGGAGAAGGTACTTCCGATAAAAACATTGAATTGCTGGAAGTTCTGGTAATGCAAACAAAGTTTGTGTGCACTTGAGACATGTAAGTTGCCTTGGAGTGCTGAAAAGCACAAATCAAAATAAAAGTGTTTTGAGGCCATGCACACTGAGAAACAAATTGCACGGCTGAGCTCCTGTGTGGTGTAAGGGGATTTCATTTGTCTTTGAAATGAGGGCATTATATTTGCTTTCTTAAATAAACACATGTGCCTTCTGAAGTGTGAAGAATTTGGGGTGCATGTGATCAAGAAGCAGCAGTTGCTTTGTGTGTTTTTCTTCTTTTTGCTTGCTGAGACTCTAGGAAGGATTTCCAATTCAGTAATATATTATGTACTTTTTCTCTGTGGAATAAATGTGGCAAATGTGGGATCTGTGATTCAGTATTTCAAAAGGTAAGCTAGTGGGGAAAGAAAGCTAGCAGTGGTTTTTGATGGCCTGAGTGTGGATACGGACAAAGGCCTGATTCAAGTGCATTGTCACTGCTTGTGTATCCCATATGTTTGTCATTTTATTATTGTGGAGACAGGAGTCCTCCTATGGGAAACTGAAAAAGCTCATCCTTGGATTTCTTGATTAGTTCATATCTGCTGCAAAATATTGGCATTTTTTAGGGAACGTGGTGTTCCTTCAGAGGATTTGCATGTTCCTTTTACAGTGCTTCCAAGGTAGTTGTTTACCTAACTGAAGTCAGAATAAGTACCTAAGGAATGGGAAAGTAAAATATCCCTTGGTGACTTAACTGACATCTAAGAGTATGAAGAATTCTGAGATATGGTAGAGGTGGTAGAATGGAAAGAGCAGATAATGCCAAGTGTTTTGTTTTTTATGTTAAAAAGTTAAAAAAAACCTGTCTGCATTAGACTTAGAAGAGTAAAACTAAACTTCCCCATGTATATGAAGTTGATCACATTGTTGTGAGCAAAATGAGTTAATGATGAATAAGTTTTCATTATGTAGAGATTACATTTAGAAAATGTAATCTCTTCAAGACTTTTCAAATGATTCAGTAATGAGCAGTTTTGATACAGGTTATTGATAGTTGAAGAGAGAAATTGTGTCAGGAGAAAGTTGTTTAAAAATGTTTTTTTGTTTTTTTCAAAGTTAATATAGTGAGTATGCACCATCTGTGATGATCTTGTTCTTGAGCTTAGTTTCAGATTTGTAGTATGAATTGCAGATTTTCTACTGTTAAATACTTCAAAAGAAGTTTTGTTGGATAAAATCCTGTATTATACTCTCTGCAGTCCAAATGTGTTTGTAACATTCAAGTGAATATTGGAAAGTTAATTTGACTGTTCTCCATCTCCAGCAAAGGCTTCTTAGTAGATGAGTATTCCGTAAAAACTATGTGTAATGCTAGTGAAAGGCTCTTGGAAATCTGTGGCAGAGGCGTTGGAAACTTTCTTTGAACTGTTCTAAAAGGTGTGAGGAGAAGCTGTGCTGATAGATTAATGTCCAATGCCAAAAGTCATGAGACCTTGGGAGTAGAAGTATGTAAGCAAAGACACTTGAGGAGTGAGAAAAACTGCAGAGGTATGAAAATGCCAGGAGCCTGAGTGCATTTTAAATGCCTTGTGCTTAAACCAAGGATGTTTTCTTATTGTCTTTCATAGAATGATAAAATACTCTTGAGTTGGAAGGTCCACAGGATCATCAAAGTCCAACTCCTGGCCCTGCACAGGACAGCCCCAGTAATCACACCATGTACCTGAGAGTGCTGTCCAAATGCTTCTTGAACTCAGAAAGGGTTGTTGCTGTGACCACTTCCCTGGGGAGCCTGTTCCCAACCACTCTCTGGGTGAAAAACTTCCTAAAATCTAACCTAGACTTGCCCTGACACAGCTTTGTATCATTATTTTGGGTACTGTAACCAGTAACCAGGGGAAAGAGATCAGTGCCTGCCCCTCCTCTTCCCCTCACAAGGAAGTTATAACTGCAGTGAGGTCTCCCCTCAGTCTCCTCCAGGCTGAACACACCAAGTGACCTCAGCTGCTCCTCACATGGCTTCCCCTCAAGGTCCTTCACCATCTTTGTTGCCTTCCTTTGGATTCTCTCCAGTAGTTTAATATCCTTCTTGTGCCCCAAACTGCACACAGGACTTGAGGTGAGGCCGCCCCAGTGCAGAGCAGAGGGGGACAATCCCCTGCCTTGACTGGCTGGTGATGCTTTGCCTGATGCCCCCCAGGACACGGTTGGCCCTCCTGGCTGCCAGGGCACTCCTGACTCAGATTCAACTGAGCATTGACCAGGACCCCCAGGTCCCTTTCCACAGGACTGTTCTCCAGCTTCTCATTCCCCGGTCTGTACCTACATCCAAGATTGCCCAGTCCCAGGTGCAGAATCTGGCACTTGTCTTTGTTAAACTTTGTAACTTCATACAGTTGGTGATTACCCAGCCTTCTAATTTTTTTAAGTCTCTTTTTGGGACCTCCCTGCCCTTGAGGGAGTCAAGAGCTTCTCCCAATTTGGTATGGTCAGCAAACTTGCTTAGTATTCCTTCCAGTCTTTTTGTTCAAGTTTTTTATGAAGATGTTGAAGAGAACTGGGCTGAGGATGGAGTCCTGTGGGACTCTACTAATGACTGGACACCAGTCTGGTGTTACCCCATTCACTGTAACTCTTTGTGCCCAACCCATGAACCAGTTGCTCACATAATACATTTATTTTGTCCTGAGAGCAAGATACTGAGAGAGACAGCATCAAAAAAACTTTACTTAAATGGAAAAAGATTGCGTCAACCAGCTTCCCTTGGTCAGCTAGATGGGTTACCTTGTGAAAAAGTACAGTAAGTTTTTCAAGCAGGACTTTCCTCTCATGAAGCTGTGCTGGCTGTGACCAATCACAGCATTGTCTTTCAGGTGTTTCTCAATATCTGTCAGAATAAGCTCCACACTGACAGGCCTGTAGTTTCCATGGGCATGCTTACTGAGACAATGTTAGCCAGCTTCCAGGGAACTGGGACCTCTTCAGATTCCAAATACCATTTAAAAATCATCAAGAAAGGACTTGTGACAATATCAGCTATCTCTTAGTATTTTCACATGAATCCCACAGGCCTCATAAATTTGTAGTGACCTGTTTGGAGCAACAGATCCTGCACATGTTTAGAGTCAACTGGGAGTTGATCATTCTCACAGCCATGGTCCTCGAGCTCAGAGTCCTGGGACTCCCTTAGCCCGTCGCTAGTGTTGGAGATTGGAGCAAAGAAAACGTTAAACTTCTCTGCCTGGTCTCTGTCCTTGTTTGTGAGGTAACTGTCCTCATTCTCTCATCAGCCAGTTAGTTCTGACTGCCTTTGACTATTAACATATTTTAAAAGACACTTTTTATTGTCCTCCACAGTTCTGGCCAGCTTCAACTCCAACTGAGCTTTGGACACATGAATTTTCTCCCTTCAGTGGCAAGCATCATTCCTGTATTCCTCCTGTGTCACCTGACCTTGCTTCCACTGGGCATACACCTTCCTTTTTTGCCTTATCTCCAAAAGAAGATTCTTGCTCAGCCAAGCCGGCCGCCTTCCTCACCTGCTTGACTTCTGGCATTTTGGAATTGCCTCCTCCTGTGCCCTTAGGAGGTGGTAGTTAAAAAATAACCATCAGTGATGGACGTCAGAACCTTCAAAAACATTTTCTCACGAAACTTACTGGTTCTCTCAGCAGCCTGAAGTTGACTCTTCTTCTGTCCAAGGTTGAGGTTTCAGTGGCACTTTTTCTCCTGACAAGAGACATTTTAAACTCAATGGCTTCATGGCTGGTGTGGCTAAGACAGCCACCAGTCTCTGTTTCTCTCACGAGATCCAGTCTGTTGACAAGCAGCAGATCAAGCAGGACACCTTTGCTGGTCAGATCCCTTAGTATCTGTACTATGCTGTTATCATCCAAGTGTTATAGGAATCTTCTGGACCTGTTTTTACCAGCTGTGTCATGCTCCCAGTTAACACCTGGCAAGTTGAAGTCCCTCATAATGACAAGGGCAGTTGGTTTGGAGGTGTCTCTTAGCTCCTCAAAGAATAATTTATTGGTGTCATGGTCCTGGCTGGGAGGTCTATAGCAGACTTCCATGATAACATTCGCATTATTTGCTTGCTCCATGATTCTCACTCAGAGACTCTCAAATGTGCCATTGCCAACTGTGAACTCCATACATTCCAGCCGCTCCATTTCAAACAGTGACAGCCCCACAATTCACCTGCCCTACCTGTCCCTCCTGAAGAGCCTGTAACCATCCAACATGGCACACCAGTCACAGGACTCATCCCACCAGGTTTCATTTATGTCAGTGATTGCAAATCTCTGGGAGTCAGCCAAGCTTTGAGCTCTTCTTGCTTGTTCCTTGTGCTGTGTGTATTTCTGTAGAAACATTCAGGTGTGGTTCAATGTAGCTGATATTGCATGGAGCAAATTAAGGATCTCACTAGCACTCAGTTCCTCAAGTTCTGACGTGCCATCCTGTTGCTTTTCAGTGGCAAGCCTGTTTATATCCTTTTTCCTTCTTCCAGTCTGGTTTCAATCTCTGTCATTTTTTTTTCTTTTCTCCATAGATCATCTGTTACTCAATGCCATTCTTAAGAGTAGAGAGAAATGCTAGTGTACTGGTACTAGCCATGATATAAGATTTTGTAATTAAACTGTGAAAGGTAATGTGTACGATACCTAAGGGAGCAGTTATCGTTGCACGTTTCATTTAACTTTGTCACTTCTTGCAGTGGAATGTTTTATTTAGTAGCTTCGATATTCTCTTAATCAGTTTATTTTGGAGTAAATCTGGAACATGAAAAAGGAATGGAGCAGGTAGTAAATTCTTATGTTGTTGTGACAACATCTTGGGGTATGGAAACTTGCATGTAATTACAGTTGTGCTGCTTCTGCAACTTAGACATTTAAGAAATGTCTGAATAAAGAAGGTGCTTAAATGAGTTACTCTTTTACTTTGTCTTATATAGCATTGTAGAGAGTCTTTATTGCTACCAAATAGGATTCTTATGCAGCATATAGTCTTTGGTAGTGTTAAATGGGACATTTTCAATGGAGATTTAGAGAGATGTGTAGATTTTTGTCTCTCTAGGCATGTCTGAAATATTTTTCAGCAGTAGTTGAGAGAGAAATTCTGGTTGAGTGGGTGTGTATGATCTTTGGTAGTGATGTAATCTAAAGATCTGTCAGTTGTTGCCAGAGCACTTGAAAAGGGGAACTTTAATATGAATATGATTTTATGGTTTGATCAAATTCTTGCAGCCCTGCAAGAATTTTTCATATAGCTCGTGTTGCACTCACTACTAGGTTTTGAATATTGAATCAAGAAGGAAAATATTAAGAGGATTTAAAGGAAAATTTCTCCCATGTGCTTTTAGAAAGAAGTTACTTGACTTCACAGATTTTCTGCAGCAGCATATGTTTGCTTAATATATAATGTGTTCTTTTGGGTGATGTGTGAACTTGGAACAATAGCAGCAAAGCTGTTGAATATACCAAGTGTATAATGGAACAGAAGATAGAACAGAGTTTTGTGTTTTTCTAACTCTCCTGTTTATTCACCATGTGTATGATCTTAGTGTTTCTCTTCAGTGCCTTTAATTGGTTTCCTCTATGTCCATTTCTGTATGGATTCTTAGGGAGTTTTCAGTGTTCCGAGTTCTTCAGGATGATACAACTGCACAACAGGAATTTATATTAGAAAATAGGTTGAATATACTGGTGAATTGAAGGATCACTTTTGTTTACACACCTATGTGGTTCCATTAAAATTCATTCAGTTGCTCTCTAGGTAGAATTTTATTCATCAGTGAGAGTGAAAAACAAACACTTAAAGGATTTTGTGAGTTGAAGTGTTTGTCTATTAAGCAAGCTTTGTGTGCAGATCATCAATGTGTAAAACATTTTTCAGAGTGAAAATGTTTCCTTGTGAAAATAGTTGTCTGTCTGTACTTGCATTGGCTTAAGTATTGAAGTATTTAGTCACCTATGGTAATCAGAACAAACATTACTGAAGCTGTGAGGTCAAGTGCCTTAAAGTGTCGAAGTTCTAATGCATGCAGATGAATTATAATGTTCATGTAATGGAGCGGAGAACTGAGCAAACCCTCCTGAGCTGTGAGTAACTGCTGTAACTGCTGGACCTTCCTTAACAGCCTAGGAAGACTAATGCAATTCCCGTAACTCGTACCTTACTTGCATTTTGTATCAGAAATTTTTACATGCTAAGTAATTACTAATGCTACGGTTCTGTGTGTCTTTGTCTTTTAGTCCTTTGCCTCTAGAATGTGGGCATTATGGTGAAGAAAAGATATCAACAGTATAACACTGTCAGAGGTAAGTGAAGTAAATAAATGAAAACCTTTTGTATTTCTGAGCTAAATTCATCATAAAATGTACAGGAACTTTGGCATGAAGAAAGTCATAACTGTTGTCCTTATTTCAAATTAGTTGCAGATTATTTTGATAGGAAATGTTGTAAAAGAACACTTGTGTCCTGCAGAAACTGTGACAGAAATGCTTCTATGTCGTCCTTTTGATATGTAGTATGGGAAAAATGTATTGGACTTATGATGTTTGTTTAGCAGGTATCTTATAAAAGGTAGTAATTTCAGCTTATGTAAGAAAGCATGCCCATAATGTAACTGGAATATCTGATGGTTCAACAACAGAAAAGGAAAAGACATAAGCTACCGTGTAATAGATTTGTCCATATAATAGATGCATTTCTGGAAATTAAAATTTATGTTGTTCATAATGTATTTGGTGCACTAAAATCTCTAAGATTGCTTATTGTTAGTTCTTACTGAAGAAGCAGTAAAATATGGATCATAAGTCTTCAGTACTAAAGATATATATGCATTCTGTTGCATCAAATGTGCTTATCCTCTAAGAACTAAATGGTACCCTTGGAGGTTCTAATTCAACACGCTTAATGTCTAGTTTTCTTATTTCTTCCCTAGCTTTCGTGACATAGTGAGTGAGGAAAAATTACCTATTGCTTCCCATTGAGTCTGTTTGTTTGTGCTCTGTGGTTTGGAAAGTGACCTCAGGGTGTCTAATGGTGCTTGAACCTGCGAGGTTATGTAGTAGCCCAATGTGCTTTTTCTCTTAAATGCTTCTCTCTATACCTTGACACACCACTGCATTTATTCCTTGCTGCTGAAGCCCTTTTCACTTGCATTAAGCAAGTCATCTTGGACTGGAATCTGTATTTGTGTTGTTTGATTGCCCTCAGAACAAGTATTTCATTCCCCCTTTTGCAGTATTGTGGTCACGTTTCTTTGCCAGACAAATTTCCATGTACTTCATTGTTCCGGTGATAGGCTAATTGTCTGCTGGTAATTGATATTTCAATATAATCTAGTTATAATCATGCTATGAGTATGTGTGATTCAGCAGAAGCAATTATTCAGGTGGCTGTTTGTATTATTTGGTATATTTTCTCTACTGGATCTTTGATTTTTGCAATGTTGTAAGCTATGATGCATGCAATAATTTTACTTTGTGAGAAATGGGTTTCGGAAATGAAAGTGTCTTCAGCTCAAAGTGTTTAAAATAAGGTCCTGGTGACTGTCTTTAAAATAGGCTGTAGCACATGAAATACATTTTCTTCAGTGGATGTTTTCTTTTACAACAGTGTATACCCAACATTGAAGCACATGTAGGAAAATAATTTTGGACAGGTATTTGACTTGTCCTGAGACTTTGCCTTTGTATTAGTCAACTATCTTCTGAATAATGAGTTTTCGCACCACTGTCATTAAATAGAAAACAATATCCTTTCTTTTTAAAGCTGAGATTAAAAAAACAAACAAAACAAATCAAAAGTTTTCTTGGGGTTCTTTATGTCAGTATTAAGATAACACTGTTTTTACTGAAATCTGTGTAGGAATTAGTGTCTAGCCAATGATGCCAAACAGTGGAGAAGGGTACTGGGTTAGCACATCTGTGACATAAGTGTGGTAGGAGAGAATAAGAGAATATATTTTTATTATTAGACTCTAGGAGTTACTGAAAGAACTGAAGTGTCCCTGCCATGGGTGTATAAATTGTGCATCTCAGAAATTATAATTTGGAAAAGATAATATATTTCTATAATTTACATAACTATGCAGTGTGAGCATGTCCTTAAAAAAATTGAAACTACTTGGGGAAAAAGTTTAAGTAATAAGCTTTCTTTTGCAGAGCTGGCATAAGGTGGAGAGAGAGTCTAAGTGTCAGTTTAAAGTGTGTTTATCAATTCAGGAAGTAGCTTTTTGGGTGGTTTTTGTTGTTTTTTAAAATATCTGTTGCATGCAGTATTGATATTTTTTAACATACTTCAGTCACACCAATATATCCTGCCATTACATACTAGAATCAGGGGCTTTAACCTTAGAGTAGTTATTTTCATAGATCTGTAAAGCAACTGAAAGTAGTTATAGCTTAACTGTATGACTAGTTGAAGGGAAAGATAATTTTGTACAAGAATTTTACTGTCTTGAATAACTTTATTTTTCTTTTAACAGATTTCCTGTGAATACTGGTAAATACTGCTCCTGTTGTGCATTCTGGAGATAGGTTTTTACTGCTGATTACCAAGGCTTTGCAAAAAGGATGAACATGCTGCTATTGACTGCTTGCTGACAGTAATCAGCTGGGCTTTGGCTCATGATGTTTTCATTCTCACATTGTCTCATTGGAGTTTGCCTATACTGATTTTTAAAAAGAGGAAGAAATCAAAGTGGAGTACCGTAAACTTGACATGGAGAATAAAAAAAAAGACAAAGACAAGCCAGATGAAAGAATGGCACGGCCTAGTGGGAGATCAGACCACAATCCACGTGGAACTGGTTCTTCAAATTCTGGAGTGTTAATGGTTGGCCCTAACTTCAGAGTTGGTAAAAAAATTGGATGTGGTAATTTTGGAGAACTACGGTTAGGTAAGATCCTTGTTTTTCTATTTCATTTTACACTATTCAAGGCTATTTTGTGCAGTGTAAGCTTGAAAATCTCTCTGTGAATATACCATGCAGTTTTTCCAACTGCTTTAAAGCTGCAGATGTGCAAGACATATTTAACCCATCTGTTCCAGGGAAGGTCTGAAGGGATGTAGAAGCTGAAACTGAGACACCACTGAAAGCTTAACCCAAACAGTAGTTTTTTTACCAAAAGTGGCCAAGTAACAGGAAAAACCCAAGAGAGAGAGAAAAAAGAGGAAATAAGCCCCCAGGCGTAAACACCCAAATTGCCCAGGTGTTTCCCATGGAGTTGTCTTGCTGCCCCCCAGAATGCCCAGACTTCCTGAGCAGTGGCTGCATCCTCAAGGGTCAGCTGGCTCACAGGTGACGGTGGGTGTCCCAGCCAAAAGGCAACATGGTCCTCTCACGTGAAGCAAGCGAGCCATGAGCCACCTGCCCTTTTTCTAAGTTGCCGAAGTGATGTCTATCTGAGCCAGTGTGTCCAGGACCACCCAGATAGAGATCCCTAGCACCTCCCCCACACTATAGAACTGGTACTTCTCTGCGTGTATGTGGGTTTCCCTGTGCTTGCACAGTATGTTTCAGAGGGTCTTCATTAATTGAGTCTGGGGTTTTACTTCATCCTCCTCCTCCTCTCTTTCTCCTTCAAGTGCCCTTGAAGGGCCACCAGCCAGTCATGAGAATCCAATTAATTTTAGCTTATACAGAAATGCCTCCTTCAAGGCCAGAGACCGTCTTTATCAGCCTGTTTTCCCATCACTTGACAGGAAGAGAGTGACTCCTCACAGGTGGCTGAGCCAAACACAGACCAAAAATATTAGCATCTAATTCAGCCTGAATACCCCATATGAGGACTCCCTGTAGCAGGAGACTGTCTGGTACTAAAAATGTTTTCTAACTATGTGCAGTGCTATCCTGAATTCAGTCAGTTTTTTTCTTCTTTACTTCATGGTTATTGGAGTTTTCTATCTTTTCTGACTTCCTTAAGCAGTTTAATTAGATCTATTTGGGCCTAAATGTATGTGAGACACATCCCTCTCCTGTAGGTCCAGTACTGTGGGCTTGGAGATCTCGTGGAGGTACGGTAGCAGGCTCTACAGTGTTTTTCGTAGCAGCAAGCACTTGGATTCCATCATTTCCTTTCTAGTGTAGTGAGTCTTAACAGTGAGCTGCTGTTACACAGGCGCAGTGAGGATCC
>JAWWEW010000088.1:17743947-17766734 GCA_035583185.1 Anabacerthia variegaticeps | reverse complement strand
TTCTTCCCCTTCCCTTCGACAAGTTTCTTCATTGCCCAAACCTACCTCGTCTGCAGGACTCTCTAAGGTAACAAAATACCACCTAAAGCAATTTCTGCTTGATGTTGTCATGACCCATGTAGGGGCTTTGATGTTGTTGTAAATCCTCATCAAGCTGAAAAAAGGCTGCAAGACCACGTGTCAGGAGTTAGTGTGCTTTATTGTACAGTCACCTTAACTCTGGCAACCAGCCCACTGCTTAGACTCAAAAGGTGTTGGCTAACAAGTGCTTAAGTTCTTAAAATACACCTCTCAACAATGGTGTCTCACAAGCCCTTAATTTTTGCAGAACACTTCAATAAGCTCTGAACATCCACAACACACCACTATTCAAAGGTGCTTGCTCACAAACAGCAACACACTTCCACAACTCCCCACTCCGACAGCAAACCAGCATGGAGTAGATTATGATAGCTGTGTTTTGCCCACACAAAGCAGGGGAGGAGAGAAATAAAGGTAGAAAAGAGAAAAAGAACAAAGAATATCCTCAATCTTTAGGTCCTGCATTGGTCCTGCTGCGTGGAAGTCCCAGAGCTGGCATAGTTAGACAAACAGAATGAAAGAAGAAGAGGGGAAAAAAAGATTGAGGGGGCCTGATCTGCTTTTCTTTATAGTTGACCTGGTAAACAAGATTTTTTGCACCATTTTGTCTGTGCATGCACAGCCAGCCTTTTAATCTCCACTCCAGGGAGTAAGTTGAGACAGGAGACTGAGCACAAGTCTCAAGTTGGAGCAGGAAACTGGCTCAGAACAGCACTCCCCACCTCTCCACGACCCTCTCTTCCAATCACGCTTTTGGTGTCATAACAGAATGTTTGAGACAAGATGTGCTTATGCCTCATCCACAGAGCTGCTTCTGGATATAAGTCAATTTTTCTTTCTTTGAGTGAAAGATAACAAGTTACAAAATAGTCACTGCTGCCTTTAAACTGTAATCTTTAATTCACTGATTCATTAGTCCACTGTTAAGATTTGAATTGCTCAAATAAGTGAGGTGTGTGTGGAAAGAAGACTGTGCTTGGTTTCAAGGTTGCAGTGTTTTTTTCCCCTCTTTTTTGTTCTTAGGAATGATTGCAGTCTAGAATGATACCTTTTCACCATCTCTCTAGGAGGTTGCAGTAAATCCAGATCCTAGTGCAAGTCTGTTTAAGAGCAAGTCTTTTCCTGTACCAAAAGCCCTATCAAAGAATTTTTTACCTGAAAATAAGTTTTATTTGCCATTGGTTATGAAAGTATGAGGCTGAGACAGAAGCTATTCTGACAGTGAGTTCCCACTGATTTACTAAAAACATAAAAAGTGGATAATAGCTGAATATTTATATTGTGCCCTGGGTTATCATAGTCCTTGAAAATTTCTAACCATACAGTTCAAGTAAACTGCTTTTTCAAAGCCCTTTAGAAGGGGAGTGACATGTCTTGAAAATTGTGTAATAGTTTATTCTAAATATTTGGGGCAAAAAGAGTTGTGAAAAAATACATTATGAACTTGGAACAGATTTCACATTGCAGGTGTCTATCCTTTTGTTTGATTGTATAAGCATCCCTCAAAAGAAGAAAAGGAGGGGAAAAAACTTAGAAGAAGCTCTCTGATAAACTAAGGAGCTGTTGTTGCTGTTGCTCAGGGAGCTGGGGCTTAGTAAACCGCACATTATTTCTTGATGGCATTAAGACCCGTCTCCCTCGTTAAGACAGAAATGGTCTTTTGCAGGGAGAAGAAGCTCTTAAGCTTTTAATACTGAAGTTTTGAAATAATAAGACTTCAGTATAAAAGCAGTGATGGGAAGGTCATTTACAGAAAATTGCAAATCCCAAAACAGTTCTTTCAGGATACTTGAGTGAACACCTGAACTTATTTAAGGAAAATAAAATACACTAGTTTCTTTTGGTAAGAAGAGAAGCTGGCTGTAAAGTTCTTTGGGATTAACATGATGTTTGATGATTTCTGGGTTTGCAGGCTTATTTTTAGATGCTGAAATGTACCAAAACACAAAGGAAAATAAAGAACCATGATTTGCCATCTCTTTTTTCATTCTTGCAGAAAAAAAAATTGTATGTGCTTCCCCTTTCACAAGTTTTGTTGAACAAAATGATTTATTTGCTTTGCATCTTTGGAGTTACAGAAAGATCTTGTAAGCATCCTTACAAAAGTAAGACAGTTTCTATTGACTGTCATCTAATAAATGGACTACAGGTACATAGTACTACATTTTGTTCAACTTTACTGGAGAGAGTAAAAGTATTTAACTATCCTTCAAGGTTTAACTTCAGTCTTTGATATGTAATTGTCAAGTAGACTTGTTTGACAAGCAGCATTCATGAAAAAGTAGATGTGTGTGTCAAAAGTTGGAAGCTGTTTCTTTTCCCTAGAACAACTTTTTGTTTGTGTACATTTATTCACATACATTTAATACATACAAGCTATTTTTCATCCTTTTGATGGGACCATCTTACTGCAGTGAGAGGTTATTAAGTTGTTAATGTACTATTGATTCAGGCAAAACTGTATAGTTGAACTAAATTAACCTTAATTAAGCCAATGTCTTGTGTTATTATAATCAGTAGAGATGAGGAGTTTTGTGGACTAAAATATTTTCCACTTAGCAGGCAGAATCATAAATTTTAATTAGACACTATGTAGAGAGTGATGTATTTTGTAACTAACAAACTTGTATAATACTACTGCAGGCAAACTAGTAGCTAAATTTTTGTAGTTTTGTAAAAGGTTAAAATGTTTAAATAAATGCTTCATAGTGGATTTACTCGTACCTTTGAAAGCTGAGTACCAAAGGTTGATAGGTGCACTGATTTGCTTAGGCTTGTGTTTCCCGTAAAGTGTTTTGTTAGGCAATATCTGTCTTCAATACTTGATTATAAATTTCATGTGTACGTCCCATAAACTGTAACTAGAATCCTCTGGTGTTTGAATTACTCTTGCTTAGTAATTTTTTTCAGGATAAACGCTTTCTTTTTTAGAGAGTTTTTCTCACTTCTTTGCAAAGAATGGCAGTGTTCAGCTATGGTGAATGCTCTGAAGCGTAAAAAGCATATATTAAATTCTCCCTTTTCTTTGCACAAACTGTTGTTACATTGGTCCATCTTTACTTTTGGGCATCAACCATTGGCATGCTGGCAATATCAAATCGCTGACAGGGACTTTGGCAGAAACTGGAAACACCCGATTGTTGGAGGAAGATGGGTTGAGGAAGAGAACTAAGTTTCTCGTAATTGCACATGGGCTCATAGTTTTTATGCCCTGGATGTGACAGCAGCAAACAACACAGGTTAATGAACTCATAGCTTCTGGAGAAGATGGTGCAAGGAAAAAGACAAGCACTTTGCCCAAACTTTTCCAAACAATTGACATCCAGCAGTATCAGTTGTTGCTGCTAACTGTATTAACAGACCTTCTAAGTATGTGTTGCAGTTCTATTAGTAACATACTGTGTAGTTATAATTCACAGTTCCTGTCTAAATTATCACTGATGCATTGGAAGATCACAGAAAGAGTTAGATTGGAAAAGACCTCTGAGGTTGAGTTCAACCCTGTGACCTAACGCTACCATGTTGATTGGACCTGGCACTAAGTGCCACATCCAATCTTTCCTTAAACAATTCCAAGGATGGTGACCCCACCACTTTGGAAAGCCCATTCGAATATTTAATCACCCTTTCAGTGAAGAAATTCTTCCTAATGTCCAACCTAAACCTCCCCTGGCTCAACCTTAAGACTATGTTACATATCAGGCATATCTTCTAAAAAACAGATGATCTAGGCAATTATGTCAAGAATCCTGTGGTAAAGTACCTTTAATTTGCAAAGGGAGATACTTGAAAAATTAGGGTTTTTGTTTAGGCTGCTTGTGTGTGCTTGATCTCATGTCACTTCATTCATTCTGTAAAACTGTGACACACTAGGATGTCAAACACAGAACTAAGATTTCATTAATGTATGCAAATTATGTTGGTAAAGGAAAGATTTAAACTATAAACTTACTCTGGGGCTTTTCTTTGTTTTGGATTTATAGTTTAGGATGGTGATACTCAATTTCTGCTAAGATGTAACTATTTGATGGAAGGATTTGGTATTTTTTTCTTAAGATCCTAGGATAGAACTATTTTTTTAGTAAAGATACATTTATTGTGTAATAGGTGTTCAGAGAGTCTTTTCAATCTGTCAAGTTGCATATCAGTGCCACTTTTTGAGAACTGCAAGACATATCACCCATGTGCTTTGGAGAGCTCTGCTATTTTTTAGCTATTGCATTGTGGGTCTGTGATTTCGTTTGCACATTGGACCCTGGTCCAGTGGAGCAATGCAAGATGTAAGTGGCCCTATGTGCACTAGTCTCACCTGAGGGAGGCTCAGTTTTCTTGCTTTCTTAATTGCCAGGCATTTCAGAAGAAACACTCAAACCTTCTGTGTGGCTTGGAAGCAGTAGGGCTGGTTTGGCTGGTAGTAGGTTAGTGTATTAGTTTTTAGCCTTTGTTTTAAATGTTGTTTTTGTTTTCAAATCAGGAGCCAATGAAGTCGAGAGCACCACAGCTACATTTGGAATACAGATTCTACAAGCAGCTAGGATCTGGAGGTAAAAAGGAGTGTTATGCGTTTTACTGTGATGTGATCCAGGATAAATTTTTGACAGAAGTTTTTGGATTTATGAGTATAAATCTATTTAATAAAGTGTTCTTAGATACTTAAAGCAAAAAAAAGCCCCATGAGTGAGTGGATTAATGTATAATTTTTTTCTAATATTGTAGAACTAAAATGTGTTACTCTTTAATTTAAACTGTGTTTATGGAATTGTGACTATCAAATAAAACTTATCTACCACAGCATTTGTTTGCATATGGATATACCTTAGACTAAGTAGTCTTAAACTATTGCCAATGTGTTCTCCTGGAATAGACATTGTAGATCTCCAAACTGCTAATTACTAATCACGTATATTTTTTTAAAGTGGCTGTGATACTTGAATAGCTTCAGACTCAGTTTAGCTTTGCTTCACTTTCATCGATACAGTACATTTTGATGTTTGCTAGTTCTAAGCCTCTTAAATACTTTTATAAAAAGTTTAAATGCAGTTTAATATTTGAATTTCTCGTTTCACTCCCCTTGGTGCTTTTATACCCAGAAGTACTCTTATGATGGTCGCCTGAATGATCCAATTGTCACCTTTTGCTTTTATAGGTGAGCAATACCTAAAACTTCTCACATATTTTTGTGCCTTTCACAAAACTGCGTATAATCAGTTAGCAAGATGTGAAGCTTCTTGAACTAGGAAAGTGAGTACAGATATTCTCTAAATCAGTTATAACCTAGGAAAAAATCTTATATATC
This sequence comes from Anabacerthia variegaticeps, assembly GCA_035583185.1. NCBI lineage: Eukaryota > Metazoa > Chordata > Aves > Passeriformes > Furnariidae > Anabacerthia > Anabacerthia variegaticeps. The sequence goes on along the minus strand of JAWWEW010000088.1, from coordinate 17,761,357 downwards.
TTTTCCTTGGAAGTGTTCCTTCAGTTCCTAGAGTAGGTCATGCAGTTACCTATTTTCTTATTTTTTACTAATGTAAACGTCTATAGTATAAATGAACTGCTGACTGGTTTTTTTACATGCATGCTCAGATGTCTTTTTAGCAAAGGCAGCCTGGATTTACAGTGATTTTAGCTATTCTTAAACCAGGATAAAATCCTATTTAAGATTAAAAGTAATCTCTGAAAGTCAGGGAATACAAAATGAACATGCCCATACCGCTTTAATTTTGGTGCCTTGAATGTGTGTGCATTATGTTTTAATACTTTTTTAAGTACTACTTTCACTTTTTTAATTAAAATTCAGGATCGTGTGTTCTTTGCTGCACTGACTTGGTAGTGTTTTTAGATAGGTAGCTTTCAAAATTTTGTGTTGCTATTTAAAGACTCACTCTGGTGAAACATATCTTCTAATATGTTCAATTAGTATAGAACTATTTTTTTTCTTTTTTATGATGCAAGATGAATGCTTTACAACCGGGAATCTTTAGAGATAACTCTTTGCAAGACATAACATTGCCTACTCCTCTTCATAAATCAAAGATAAAATTTCAGATGCCTAGTCAAAATGTTGAATCTTGAATACTTGCTAGTTGGAGAATGTCATCAGAATATGATGTCTGTTTTAGGGTTTTTTTTGTAAGTAGTTATAAATTGTCAGCATTCATTAGACTAGCATTGTGAAATAGCTGATAAGTGGAAAGCTGAGATCTTAAGTGCTTAACCAATGGATAGTGGCAAGCCACAAGTTTGGGAGTGTACCCAGCTGTGAAAACCAGGGTATAACTGTCTAAAATTGGAAAGCTGTGTAGTGGGGGTAAGAATAAAGCTGTGATTTCTAGTTCAAACTGCAGAAGTTAGGCAGCGTTTCTCAGAGGTATGAACCCTAATGGGACGATTTCTTTGGGAAAAATAACTTAGCGAGTGTAACTTTGATTACCTTTTTGTTTACTGAATAAGACTGGGAAACTCTTTAAGAGCATAAGTAAAGTTATTTTGCTTTAGTTCAGATATTTACTTCAGTCTTTGTAACCTTATTTGTTGATTGCAACAACTTTATCACTTTCTCTGATGCCTTATCAAAGTATTGTAAGGGAGAGTGGTCTCTGTGATTCTTTGCATGAAGACAAGGAGACCTTTGGAGTGAAAACACAAAGGTAAAGCTGGTGGCTTGCTAAGCTTAATAAATATTTATGAAGGACCTTATTTTCTACCTCCTCTAGTTTTGCAGTAACCTCCTTTTTATTCAAAAGTGAAAGCATCCCCCAGCACATATAGAACCCTGAAATGAAAGCTCCTTTCTGAGACTTTCTGAAATCCTCGAGGCTCATTTTAATGGATTTTGTCGTGAAGGCTCATTGTGAAGAAAGTAATATTCTTGCTCCTGTCTTCTTAGAAGTTAAAAAAGGTTGCTGATTCTATATCTTTCTGCAGCAGTCTTTTTTCAGTCTTTGTGGGAGTTGGGCCCTCAAGCCCAGGACATTATGCAGTGTAAGATTCTTCAAAAAAAGACATTGGAGTTTCTGTTCTCATGTAATCTGTGACAGTCTACTGATATTTTCTGTGACATGGTTGTTTACTGTCAAGCATAGATTTATGAAATTTTGTCACATGAACAGTTGGAAAATGTAGTGTGGAAAGTTGGTGGACCAAGGGATAAATTCAGGAAGCAGCTAATCCTTTCTAAGTAGAACAGGAGATATTAAAAAGTCTTGTGCTGGGTCTATCCATGTGGACAGTGTTGCTTTATGGGCAGTGGCTATACTTTTGTCAGAGTGAGAGTAGATTAAAGGAAGTGATCTTCAGTGTGCACATTGCAGAAGAGCCTATCATAGGAAGTATATAAATAATTGTTACTGCTCGAAGAAATTTCAAGTGTAGTAATTGTAAGCAGATAGAAGGTTTCTCTGATACGTAATTAGTCACCATACAGGCAATTACAGTTATCTGAAGCCTTCTGGCTTTTAAGCTTCTTAAAAAAAATCCACATTTATAGGCTTTCTTAATCACAATGAAGTAGCTTTGTCCTTAGCAGTTTTTGTTTATTCACACCAACCTTTTGTACTTTGACTGATAGCTTTATAACTGCATCACCTGTGTATTTGACTTTTAATTGTACTGAGTTATGTTTCCCCTTCTTGTATCTACATGTTTACATGTGTATTTATAGCAAGTGACTACTAAACTATGGTTTAGCAGCTGGTGAAAAGGGAATAGTACTCCCTTTCTTTCCCACTCTTGTAAGCAGAGCCATTATTTGCTGTAGAAATATCTTCTTTTTCACAAATAATAACCATGAATTTCACAGTTTATGCTGCAAACTGACTTGTGTTTAGTGTGAAATAACGTGAAGCTTAAGTGATAAAACTCTTATAGACCCTGTGAAATCCCACCTTACTTGGAGTTGACATGGGAAGGAGGGAGAGGCATTAACATGTCCATGAATAGCTGGAAGAAAATGAGGTTATTTTGCTGCAGTATGTTCCTGAAAGCAAGTAAAAAACAAAACAACATTATTAGGATTACAAATTATTTTGCTTTCCAACCCTTTTTAACAGAGCTTCTTTGTGCTTCCTCTGATCTTGTGGGCCTCCTTGATGGAAAGTATAGCATTTTGAAATTGTATGTTTTCTTGGTATTTTCTTATCTCAAACCAGTATTTGTCTACTATAAATCTGCTGTTTATTTTATAATATCTCTTTTTCTTTCTTCTCTGATGCCCTTGTGGCTTAATTTATTTTTAATAAATATTTTGTTAATTTCTGTGGAAAGAGTCCTGCTATTCTGTGTTTTGAATACCATGAAGATGGAAGGCATGCTTGAGTGGAAAAAAATTCATAGGAATCTTTTATAGTTCTGTCCCTGAGAGAACAAGAGAAAAAATAGGCATGAAATATGATAGATATGCAGTTTTTGTATATGAGACTTTTAACCTATATTAATTCTTCATAATTAATAAATAAGTTCTTTTGACTTGCATGAATAATTATTAACATTTCAATGGAGAGAATCTGCTCATAAAGAAGACTTACATTTGCTCTTAAATGTACTTTTTATTGACATGCCTGTGAATGTGCAGTAACATGTAAGTGTCAGGAAGAAAGATGTGAAGAATCTTGCTTAAACAGGAAACATTTTATGCATGTTTGGGGTTTTTTGAAATATTTTTAATTATTCAGGGAAATGGACCTAAACCTTATTAAGAATAGTTTTTAAATTAGTCTAAAAGTGTGGCTTATTTTAGTCATGTTATTATTTAACTTTGATTTAGGTTTTATATAACAACAGAGATTTTTATGAAAATTGCTTTCTTTTTCCTGCCATAATTTTTTTGTTCAGTAAACATGAGCTTGTTTTCCTCATGAAGTTTGAGATCATACAGTCAGTATGCAGAAATTTCTAGCCAACTGAGTGGAATACTGATGGAATTTAAAATATCTGTATTTCTATTAAATTTTTTAAATGTGTATTTTCTTAATATTCAAATATGAATTATAAGAAAAAATGATATGTTACTGTAAGTGCAGTACTACAAAGAGAACTATAGAGGAATTACCTGAAATTGCACTGAGACTTTTGCAGTTAATAGAAAGCAGTTTTGTATTTTTTATTGATTTTTTAATTCATCTTTTATGCTATTAGTCTTTCTTTGCAACATCATAAGATAGGTGTAGGTGTATTTCATGTAGTATGCCCATAATTTAACTATGTAAATTCAGCATGCTTTTTTGCTAGCATTGGCTGAAGTTGAGTAAACAGCAACTGCTGCCTCTACAGCAGAAATCACTGAGTAAAACTGAGTTTTTAATGTGAGATTTTTCAATTTAAAAATTCTTATTAATGAAAACTTAAAATGCTTTTTTTCTTTGACAGATAGGTATTTACAGGATGGTTCAGTTCCCATTTGTAGAAGGGAGTCTGTAAATTATAGAAATCATGTTATGTATTGAAGAGTGTAAAATATTCAACTTTTATTGTCTGATTTTTCTAATGTGTACTAATAAACGGGTCGTTATCATAATGTCTAGAAGTCTTTGCAAGTGAATGAGGACTTTTTTTATTTACTCATCTGACAAGTGGAACAAAAGAATGGTAGGCAGCTTCTGCTTCTTAATGTATCTTAGTAGAGCTCCCATCTGTGTGATGCTGTTAGAACAGACTTACTGTAGTACCTGTCTTATAGCAATGAGAGGTATCCATTGCTGGGTTTTATTTATTTCATTTGGGGCCGTTTTTGAAAGAGGCGAAGGTCCATTCAGCTGTAGATTGTCCTTCTGGTGAAACTGCTGTATTAAAATTTCAGAGAAGGCAGATGTTCAGTGTTGTAAACTGTATTTTGTTTTTCTTAACTTTTGTATTTCTGTTCTTTTAGCTGAAATCTAGTTAACGTTTCCATTCTAAAAGCTGTAAGTCAAACACTTTTCTTACAGGGTGAGTATTGAACAATGAAAGTATAATACATATTTGTGTACTAGGGAAAAAGGTATTGTACTTCAAAAGGCTATGGCCAGTGTGAAATTAATGCTAAGTATCGCATTTTGTACGTTAGTCCTTTTCGTGATTTGGTACCCACAGTCAAGTGGTAAATGTGCTCTGCATTGCCGTATAAAAGTACACTTTTCAATTTTGAGGCCATGAGAGCCTGCCTTTGACACAGCAGAATCTTAGAATTTGTACAGCAGTAATGTAAAAGTTCCTATTGGGGTAGTGGTTGAAGATTTCAGTGCAGGCATAATGTGGTTTTGGAAGATGCAGAATTGTTGCCAGATTACTTGTGTACATATTGGCCAGTAAGTGCTGTTAATGTAAGAACAGGTAATCCTAAGAAGCTGCAACCAGGGAAGTACAAAACATTTGTGTTTGGTTGTCAGCTGCTGTTGTAAAGCTGTGGAGTCTGCTCCATTTCAGTAGTCAAACTCACTAGCATATTTATTTCAGCATTTAAAGCATGTCAGGATTTGCCAGTCAGAGAACTGTGTTTTGGTTTGGGAATATAAAACCTCAAAGTGAGTGTGAAATACTCTGAATTTCTGATTTTGAGGGGAGCAGAGTGCCTTAAGGCTAGAGACTGAACCCGTCTTTGTTATGAGGTGCATTATACACAGTTTAATGTTGACTAGTGGGTTAGACATGGCTGTTTTTCCCTTGTTGTGTTGGAAAAGTTTGTTGGGCTGAAAGCCAAGAATGAGGTTCAGCACTTCAATGTTTAGTGCTTTTTTCTCTAGGTAAAGACAAAAATATTTATGGTAAAAAAAATGTGATTCTCTGTCTAACAGTAGTTCGGACCAGTGTCAGCTGGTGTATATGAGACCTGAATGTTCAGAGACACCTGTGCATTCTTTTGTACACCTCTGTTCAGGATATAGAGTGCATGAAGCAGATATTGGCACTGAAAGAGAGGCTATCTTTTGCTTTTAAGATCATTACAGGCAATTTGTTGTTTTCTGGGGTTGTTTTTTTTGATTTTTGACAGTTGGTTCTTTTTTTTTGTTTGTTTTTGTTTTTAATCTATCACTCTGAACCACTGGGAGAAAGCAATGTGATTTCAGATTGCTTGTGGCCACCTTGCCTTTCACTTCGGCATCTGGAAGAAAATGCAGCCCAGCATGATTTCATCATAGCACATCAGTATCTGTGTTCTGCTATAACTCTTCTTAGGACAAAATTTTCAGTATTATGTTTTCTTAGTTTCTTTCTTAGTTGGTAGGCCGTAACTTATTTTGCTAGACTGATAATCTGCTGTCTGATGAGGAAGCATCTTAATAGCAAGTCTCCTTGAGTATAGTGCTAGAAGCAAATTGTGGCAAGGTTTATGTAACAGGAAGTTATTTTTGCTCATGGATCTTCTAGAAACAATTAAAAATAAGTTAGCTCATTCTGTGTTTTTCAAAATATTTTGGGATTGGCATCTTGCACATGCTATTATTATAGGATGAAAATTACTGAATTTACAGGGCTTTGAGGTGAGTTTTTGCAAGAGTAGTCTAACATGATATATATGCTAAAACGATTGTGTTATGTTTCTAATGATCAGTAAAAAATGGAAATTGAAGATGATGTCTTATCCGTGAACTACAGTTCGCAAATAAGTCATGTTTTAGGATAGTCTTAGTTGACATATATAAATAACTTGAGTTCTTACAGGTGTCTCTGAGTTGTCTCACTTCAAAACCTTTTTATATATCTTGCTAGCTGTCATACATTATAAATGCAAATTGAATTTTATTAGTAACTTCACATGAACTTTGTTTTGAGCTACACTCCTAGGTAGGTAGCTGAGAATTTACTCTTAAACTGAAAGCTTTTAAATTTTTTTGTAGTGATGCTGTCCTACTTCATTACTTTCATTCTAATTTGACAGAGATTATTATATAGGAGAATAAACAGTAAGCAATTAGTTGAAGTGTTTTTAATCTTCAAGTAATAAAAATCAGTGCAGGTGATCTTAGAAAAGAATACTCTGCTTAATTTAAAAACTTATTGGTAAGAATGCTTAAACTGAATCAAATATTGATACTCTTGACTGAAGGGGTATCTGTTTATACACACTGCTAATCTGTGTACTGATGACTGCTATAGTTTTGTTGTGACTTTGGAGAAGAAGCTGACTCTGTTTTGAGTTTGTTGCTGCTGATACACTTCCTTTAATAGGAAGGTTGAGCTGCTCAATTATTAATGTGAATGTGGTAATATTCGTGTTTACATGAATTAACAATGATGATAACAGTGAATTTATTTTTTAAGTTAGTCCAACAAAAACTATTAAAAAATGTTGCTATAGTTTTTCTTGTTTTATATAAGTCCTTTTCTATCATTTGACTTAAGGAAATGTACAGAAGTTTCTCAATTTAGAGTAATTTTTTTCCCCCTAGAATAAGTGCCAGAGATCTGGTAAGAATGACAGCTGCATAATAGATTCACATGATAATATTTCTGAGAAACAGTGATTACTGGCCACAAGAAGCCTGATGGTATGCAAAAATTTACATTGATTTTGGATTGTGACATCACACAGATTTCAGAGATTAATTGTGGGTTTTGTGTAGCATACAATAGCTGTAATTGTGAAAGGAGTCTTGATGATGCAGTTCACAGAACATAGTGATGTTAGATAAATTTGATTTGATAAAATTGATTTAATAAGGAGGACAATAAAAATGCAACTCTAATTCTGTTTTAGTAATGTAAGTAACTAATTACTGAAGATTTTTACTAGAAAATAGGACTAACCATTACACTATTTTTTTTTTTTTGGTAAATGTATTCTTATATTTGTAAAAAAGAAATGTAGTCTGAGTGTTTTGATGCTGAAGTCATATTGCTGATACAGTGTCTCATTCCATGTTTAGCATTTTATAGTTTGTGGCTGATCACTTAATGTGCTGTGTTTCCAGAGATTGTATGGCCTGCTCTATATGCTGCTTTGGTTCAAGTCAAAATGCACGTACGGCACTACCCTACTCACTTCCTTTGAGACGATTCAAATGATATTCTGTAGATTGAGTAGGGAGTACTTGTGTTTGTGGCAGTTTGTTGAATTGTGTCCTGGACAGAGTACCAGTATGAATGTGCCATTTAAAGATAAACCAGTAGGAGAAATGAAACCAACTCCAAAAGAGATTGCAGGTTAGAATGACAATTTAATAAAAAATCTCAAGCACAATGATGCAGAGGAAAAATCCGTTTGACCCACAAAAACAGGTGTACAACCCAGCACCCTGGGGAGCAAACAGAATGGAGCTCGACAGCCTCTCTGCTGAGCGCCACGTGGCCCACCCTTAGTACAAAGTAAAAGGAAAGAGAACACCTGTTGCTGAGGATGATGTCTGCAGTCTGGTCAAGAGTGGCAGCTGCAGTCCTGTTGAGGTCCTGGTCCTCTGCTGGATCCTACAAGTGGTCCCGAAGTCCCAAACCTGCAAGGTTATATATGCTTGGGCTCAGATGGGAGTCCCCAGTGCCTCCCCCAGGGCGAGGAGTTTCACAGTGGGTGATTTGCTACACTATGAGTCATGGGATACTCCTTGATGCCCTATTAGCAGACATGACCCCTCAGGCTGGGAGTGAAGGTGCTAAGGATTCCCCGCCCTGGAGAGGAGTTATCACACCTGAGTGGGTGTGAAGAAGACAGGAAAACTTCCTTATCTCAAAGAGTTTCTGAACACCCAGCTTGTAGCCTGAGGGGCCACATGTGCCCTGGGCAGCTGCTGCAAATGATCCATTGTTAGCAGTCCATGAGAAAATGACATAGAGGGTGTAGAATGCAAAGCCCTGGCCATGCCCACACAGTGGCAAACTGGTCCCGGCCACTATAACCAGGACAGCTATGTAAGAAGATGTACTGCAAGTCTGCCTACTTTAAGGTATTTTGCTTGTGTCTGATGAGTTGCCACATAGCTACATTAAAAATACAGGTAAAAGGCAGTGGTGTATAGGAAGCTGAATACAGAACACCTTGTGCTGCAAGAGCAGTCTAGTGTATTTTGATGTCATTTTTGGATCTGATTGACAGACAGTCTAAGCATAAAGATATAAGGCAGATCACATCAATGTGTTTTTTGACTTAGAGAAAGCTCTAAAAGGAAATTAATGTTGCAAGAAACTGAAAAGCACTGAAAAGCCGCCTACTAGCTTAATAGCTTTACAAATTTAGATTGCATTTTATAGAGATATTTTGGCTCAAAATTAAGTCAGTGGCTGTTAAGTACAAGTAGTATTGCCATTGACCTGTACATTCTTCTTTTGCAGTCAGTCTGTGCTGCTTCTTTGTTGTTTGTTTTTGTGGTTTTTTTTCCTGAATGAATACGCAAAGGCAATAATTGAAGCTACAATGTAGTATTTGTGTTATAGTAAGTAGCTGGAATTTTTTCTCTAAGATATGGATCTGTGCTAGTCATTATGTATGTTGCTTTAGATAATTGGAGTGAACAGCATGTAGCCTCAAGCTTAAATCAGGCTTGATGATCTTCGAAAAGATAGCAGCCAATGTTCACAAAGTAGAAATAACTTTCACTTATTTTCTTTTTTTTTTTTTAAGATGTTTGACAAATACAGTTTAATCTACTAGTATTGTCTTCTTTATTCAAATGCTTTTATCCTTTAATCATTGTAGGCAAAGTCAGGTGTGTCAACTTAAAATACTTGCTGGATATCATGCACATAAACATGGTGGACTAAAGTATTTAAATTAAAATGAGACAATATAATCTGTAAATCCACATAACTGGGCACACAAAACTGCAATAAGCAAAACATGAGTGAACAAATGAGTACACTACTGTCAGTATTTCTGCATTCCTACTTATCTGCCAGGATTTCTCTTGTGTGTAACTGTGATATGACCAGCTGACTGAATGAGGGTGCCAGTGTCAATCTGTACAGTTAAGATTAGCAAAACTTAGTTTCTTAGTTTTAGATAAAAAGTAAGTACATAATTCTCTCTCTCCCTGCACCCCCTAGCACTTCAGTGGATAGTCATGCACTTTTGGGGTGCTTGGACTCTGTTTTAGAGACTAGTGGTGTATGGCAGCAATGTTCTAGGTGGCTAATAAAAGTTAAGGAATCAAGGTGATATTCAAATAGTTAATTTCCACATCAAGACTTTCTTGATTTTTTTGTCATGAGTAAAAAGGGGTTGAAAGTCATACTGGTTTAAAATGAATTTATAATTTTATGACAGAGCAGTCACATAAAGTATTGTAGATGGCTTTAGTTAATTGAGTCCCTTCAAATGAAAGTGTTTTAGTTGTGAGCAAGTATAAATATGTAGGGATGAGTAAACATAACACATATCTGAAGATAAGGATGCTATATTCAGATTTTTGAACCTAGAAATGCAGTCAATATTTAAGTGTTAAAGTAATTTAGTGGGAGCATGTATGGGAATCTATTTTTTGGCCACAAGTAAGTTTCTTCTTTGGTGAAAGAGTGGGAAGTTACTTCTAAGTTTTAGTGAGATTTGTGTGATGAGAATTCAGTTTTGCACATAGTTGGGAAGGATTACCTCTTTTTAGAAAGAATATTTAAGAATGGGGCAAAAGATCTGTCAAGGTAATAGAAAGGATTGAATAGTAGGCAAACTAATTATTGAGCAAAAAACCTAAGAACAATGACTTTAATTTCACAGCAAGAAGACTGGGATGTGTCTTAAGAGTTTTGAGATTTTCCTTCTTATATTCCTTCATGCTTGAAGCCGGACTAATTGAAAATGCAAATAAAATGCATTGTCTTAATTGGTTATATGTATTGGAATATCTTGTCAACAAAATAGGGAATTCTTAATTTTCTAAAAATCAGAATTTCTTTGTTTTTCTTACTTAACCAATATCTCTTAAAGATTTATATGGAAGAGATTATTTATCTCTGTAGAGGGGAAAAAGCCTCAGATACTTGTTATGTTATGGCATGTTACTTTCGCACTTCTCCTCTGAAGATCTAGAGAAATGAAGAAATAATACAAGTAGCAGAATGATATAAACTTACTGCTTTTAAGCAAAAGCAGTAAGTCTGTTTTGATTAAGAACCAAAGCCCCTAACTTCTAGTATTTTGAACAGTTAATATGAAATTTTTTTATCAGCTTGGGTTATTTTAGACTGAATGCTCCATATGTGCCTTGCAAAAGTTATAATGTGTTAAACACAGTTTTGACGTGTTCTGGAGTTTTCATGTATTCAGAAGGTCAAGTCTTTTAGGAATCTGTCTGATAATTAGGGGTGATTTTTCATAGAATTAAAAACACTGTTTTGTACGATGTTCTGGTACAGTATGCATTATGGTCTATGCTCCTTCATTAGTAGCAATAAGCAGCTCCTGTGAAATCTGTGTGAAATGGGTGTGATTATGCATATTAAGTATATTAGTATAGAGAAGGGTATGATTTTACTTATTTAAAAGCAAATCAGAAGTCTCATTTTCAAAGAATTGAACAGTTAAACTGGATTTTTAGAAGTTCTCCATTATTCTCACTTGTAGGAACGAGGTTAGTGAAAATGCTCCTAAAAGCACTGCATTAATTTGATTTTCGTTTTTCTGAACCAGTAATTTTATTTTTTTTTTCCCCAAAGCTGTAGTGCATACAGTTATAAACCTGCGCCCTCAGTGTAAGTGGCACTGCATTAAGGTTTGAAAATCTAAAGTCTCTATGTACATCAAAAACCACTCAGAGATAAGGCTGTTTTGATTTTTAAACTTATGTTGGACCTAGAGAGAACAAAGGTGAAATCCAGTGTTCCATTAAGGTATTCTAAAAATAGGTTTAGTACTTCTGTATAGTACAGTATTGTAACAATGGACATTGTAGAAAAAGCTCACATGAAAGAAAGAATGCATTTTCAGAGTATTGAATATTTTGAACAAGTGAGACATGGAGAATATGTACTGAAGAGCAAAAAGAATTCTGGAATAAGTATCTTTCTTAAGTAAGCAAAATTTATTCTACTTAATGAGTAAGATGTCCTGTGCATATAAAAAAGTGCAAGACGAGTAGAAACAATGATATCAAGTTATTTTTAAGTGAATAGCCACATAATACATAGGTACAAAAAGGTGTAAGTAAAATTGGATCATAAGGCTTTAACTACTGATATTTTCAAACTTCTGGATTGCTTGCCCTCCTCAGGCAGGTATTCAGGTACTGTAAAGTCCAGACTTAATGTATCATTATACTCTCTGGTTCAGTAATGTCTTTTGGATTTTTACGTGATTTCTCTAGATAATAAGGTGGTTTTATTCCTAAATGTAGATTTGCCATAGCCTTAATTTAAAAAGTACATACATTTAAATATATGGTGTGAGATTTGGGTTTTTTTTGTTGTTGTTTCATTTCGTTGCCATTTTTTTTTTTTGAAGAGAGTGTCTTTAAGCCTCTCTTCATATCTTTTTAAAATCTGTTTCAATTTACTGTTACAAAACCTAACAGAGAAGTTCTTAGTTTTACTTTTTATAAAATCTTTGTCTTTCAGAAGTCAAATATATAGTAGTACCATTTTCATTAAATATTTTGTTGCTATCTTCATTATTCCTGTTGTATCTTTTACTTGTAGTTTTTATGAGGTTTTATTTTTGTGTTTATGTGAAAAATATGTTTTTAACTTCACATTCACTTGGAATTCAGTAGGAATTATATTGGTATGTTCATTAACCTTATTTAACCCCGTGTAATTACTTTGTATTTTCATTTTACAGATGGAATACCTCAGGTTTATTATTTTGGTCCATGTGGCAAATATAATGCTATGGTGCTAGAACTACTTGGACCTAGTCTGGAAGATTTATTTGACTTGTGTGGTAGGACATTTTCTCTTAAAACCGTTCTTATGATAGCCATACAGTTGGTAAGTAGACTAGATGTTAATTTAAGTGTTCACTAGAATAACTAAATAAAGTCTTCAATGGATTAAATGCTTATTTCACTTAAGAGATTTGCACTTCTCTTAAATTGTTTTAAATTGGTTTCAGTGGTCTTTAAAGAGTGTGTGATACAGTTTTAGCAGGAAAAGTATCTTATATTGCTTTTATTTACTTTGTCCAGTTTTTCAAGAGTCGTTGCATGAATGAAACTACCTTATGTCTTCTTTGTTCTCACAGTCACAAACTGAAATCCCGAATTTTAGTCTGATGGACTGTTTTAAAAAGAAAAGTTTAATTAAATAAAAATAATTTTAGCCCACAAAAGCAGTTGGGTTATGGGACTCCTAAACAGCATAAATATTTGTCCTGGGCATTCCTGTAAGGAAGAAAGCAAACAAGCAAATGATAGAGTCTCCAAACTCTCCCAGAAATTACAGTACAAATTTATTTGATGAAGAATTATTGTCTTTTTTGAGTATTTCCTTATTTGTTTCTGACCTAGGGGTTGGTCGAAGTGGAAAGAAAGACAATTAAGGCTATGCTTTTTTACCTTGATGATACAATGAGTTTTAAATAAATCCTTATGAAATATTAATGATACCAAACCTCTACTTCCCTAAATATTACTCAGGAAGGGTAAAAACAGCTGTTTGAAACATAACTGTAATTGTATAACAGGCCTTCAGCTACAGACAGATTGAACTTATTTACAGTCGAAATGACCAAGTTCCTTTTTTTCAAATGGTCAAGTCATCACAGACCCAAAGATAAGTTTTATTTAATACTTCCTTTCTGAATGCAGAAGTTTTGATAGAAAGTGATCCAACTAGAATGTAATTATGTGCATAGTGATGAACTTTCAATGCTTCTCTCATTTATACCTTTAATATGTAATAGATCTAAATGAAACTTTGCTGCTCACTGCTTGATGATATTGCTTCTGGTTTTATTTTTAATATGCACTTGTGCCAGCTGTTTTTAAAGGCGAAAACTTCTGTTAAACACACATTTCATGCCTAATGTCCACCAACTGGTGTATCTGCTGAAGGAAAGCGTACAGTTTTCATTGATCTTAGCTGGAAGATAGTTTGTTAAGAACAATGTCCCTTTGGATTTAAGATGGGTGTGATTTCTTCTAAATATAAAGTCAATGTAAGATGCTTCGCTTCTAGCACATTTTGATGTGACAACTTGAATCCTAAACTAAACTTTCTGTTTTGGTTTTTATTTTTATTTTATTAAAGATTTCCCGTATGGAGTATGTCCATTCGAAGAACTTGATATACAGAGATGTAAAACCTGAGAACTTCTTAATAGGACGACCTGGAAACAAAACCCAGCAAATTATTCACATTATAGATTTTGGGTTAGCAAAGGAGTATGTAGATCCAGAAACAAAGAAGCACATACCATATCGAGAACACAAGAGCCTTACAGGAACAGCTAGATACATGAGTATAAATACACACTTAGGAAAAGGTATGTGTGCTTTCTAAGTGCAGAAACAAGAACTCGTGAACAGCTGTGATTTGTCATAAACTGTCTTGTTTTCTAGTTGTAATTTTTCTCAGTCTGTAGTTATAAAGATATACAAGTTTTGTGTACTGTGCAAAATATAGTTTGTCCTTATGGAAGTACTATTTATGGAAATAATATTTTCTGAGTCGCTACTTGCCATGGTCTTGTCTTGGGAGTTGTTATCTTTTTTAGATATCCGTGAAAGAGAGATGTTCCTTTTTGTCTTCACATCTCTTCACATTAGAAGTATACCATGACAGACTGGAGTGTCCAGGAAGTAGATGTGCTTATTAGAGACAGTAAAGTGAATAGGTTTCAACAACAAAGGTTTTCAATTCTATCTTGTTATTTTTCTGGTCTCTTTAAAATATGCCATAAAATAGCTTATATATGTTGCTGATTTCTTGATTATTATTTTTAATGATTACACTGTTAATAAGGCTTTGTCAGAGTAGTTAAAGGTTATGTTAATAAGCTAGTGAAAGGACAGACTATATATAAAGATGAAAGTTGTTATTATTTAATGAATAAATTTACGTGGAAAAGGTATGCCCACTCATATCTTTGTTTATTTCTAGAAGTTTTCTAGTGAAAACAGGTTTGACCCCTTTGAATTTGTGTAAACCAGTTGCTTATCACTGCATGGTAATCCCTAATTAAGTTGCTCTTTGAATTAGTCATAAAAATGTTTCACAACACTTACAGTTCAATTGTAAGTGTAACTGTTAATATGGCAAATGAGAAACCATTTGCACCTTTCAGACAGCAATAAGGTGCTTTATCAATGAAGCAGAACCATAGAATCATTTAGGTTGGAAAATATTCAAGTCCTGCCATGAACCCAACATTGTCAGGTCCATCAGTAAGCCACATCCCTAAGCACCCCATCTACAGATCTTTTAAAATACCCCTCAGGATGGTGACTCAACCACTTCAGCCTGTTCTAGTGCTTGAGAACCCTATTGGTGAAGAAAATTTTCCTAATCTAAACTGTCCTGTGGTGCAACATAAGCCTGTTTCCTCTTGTCCTATCTCTTGTTAGTTGGGAGAAGAGGCTGCCTTCCACCTGGCTACGACCTCCTTTCAGGTAGTTTTAGAGAGCAGTAAGGTCACCCCTGAGCCTCCTTTTCTCCAGGTTAAACAACTCCTCTGCCACTCCTCATGGAACTTGTGCTCCAGACCCTTCACCAGCTTTATCGCTCTTGTGTGAACATGCTCGAGCACCTCAAATGTAGGGTCTGAGGTTTCTAGACCTGTTTTTTGGAACTCAGTTTCCTCAAATAAAGGAAGCATTCACTATATTTTTTCAGGCATGAATGTTTATGTCAGCTTAAGGTGACTTGAATTCCTTCTTAAATAAGAAGATACCCCTATATCATTTAAGAAAATAAACCAAAACATAAAACTGGTAATTACTTGAAAAACACAACTGAATTTTGATTACATCTCTGATATTGACACGAACCTAGTAAATGACACTTTCTCCTTCAAGGGTGACTTTTCCACTCTCTGAGTCTTAATCTCTGGTTGGATGCCTTTGTAGTTTAATCGTAGAATGGTTTGAGTTGGAAAGGACCTTAAAGATCATTTAGTTCCAACTACCCTGCTGCAGGCAGAAACATCTTGCACTAGACCAGGTTGCTCAAAACCCCATCCAATCTGACCATGATCACTTTCAGGGATCCAGCTTCTCTGGGCAAACTGTTCTAGTGTCTTGCTGCCTACACGATAAAGAATTTCTTACTAATGTCTAATTTAAACCTATTGTCTTTCAGTATGAAGCTGCTACCCCTTGTCCTTATAAAAAGTCCCTCTTCACCTTTCTAGAACGCTTTAGGTTCTCGAAGATGCTGTAATGTCTCCCTGGAGTCTTCTCCAGGCTGAACAGCCCTGACTCTCAGCCTGTCTTCATAGGAGAGACATTCCCTGATCATCTTCATGGCCCCTCTCTGGAGTCTCTCCATTAGGTTCATGTCCTTCTTACGCTGGGGGCCCCAGAGCTGGATGCAGCATTCCAGGTGTTGTCTCACCAGAGCAGAGTAGAGGGGCAGAATCCCCTTCCTTGACCTCTTGCCCAGGCTGCTTTTATGGGGCCCAGGATATGATTTGCTTTCTGGGCTGTATGCGCACATTGCTGGGTCATGTCCAGTTTCTCATCCACCTGCACCCCCAAATCCTCAGGGCTGCTCTCCATTCTCTGCCTGGCCTGTACTTGTGCTTGAGGTTGCCCTGACTTAGATGCAGGTCCTTGCACTTCTCCTTGTTGAACTTCATGAAGTCTGCACAGGCCCATCCCTCAGGTCTGTCCAGGTCCCTCTGAATGACATCCATTTCATTCGGCATGATCACTGCACCACACAGCTTGGTCTCATTGACAGACTTGCTGAAGGTGCACTCAACCCCACTGTCCATGTCACCAACAGAGGTGTTACCCAGCATCAGTCCCAATACCAACCCCTGGGGAATGATGCTCGTCACTGGTCTCCACTTGAACACTGAGTTGTTGCCCACAACTTAAAGTGCAGCCACCCATTCAATTCCTTGTCCACTTGTTCCATCTGTCAAATCAGTGTCTCTCCAGTTCAGACACAAGGATGTGCCACATTAGTATCAAAGGCTTTGCACAAGTCCAGTTAGATGATGTCAGTTGCTCTTTCATCATGGACCAACACTCTAAACATGTTGAAAGCCAGCAAATTTGGCAGGCATGATTTACCCTTAGTGAAACTGTTGCCAGCCATCTCCTTGTTTTCCATGTGTCTTAGCATAGTTTCTAGGAGGAAACTATGATCTTGCTGGGCACTGAGATGAGACTAACTGGGTTGTAGTTCCCCATGTCTTCCTTTTCTTGCCTTTTTAATAATGGGGATGATGTTTCTTCTTTTTCAGTCCCTGGGAATTTCACTGGACTGTAACAACTTCCTAAATGTAATGGATGTAATGGATAGTAGTAGCTTAACCTGAGGTCCCCTCAGGACTCGTGGGTGCATTTCAACAGGTCCCATGGACTTGTGAACCTTTAGGTTCCTGAGATGGGCTTCAACTTGGTCTATAGTGGATGGTTCTCCATTCTCCGTGACTTTGCCTTCTGAGACAGGGATGATATGATTGGAACACTTGCCAGTAAAGACTAAGGCAAAAAAGTAATTTTTTGCCTCAGTTTTTTCCATATCCCAGGTAACCAGCAGTCCCATTTCCTTCTGGAGAGGTCCCATGTTTTTCCTAGTCTTCCTTTTGTTACCAGCATACCTTCCTTTTCTTGATGTCCTGGCCATGTTTAGTCCTATGAATCAATTCTTTAGCTTTTCTAAGCTGATCTCTGGTTGCTTGGACTATGTCTATGTATACCTCCCAGACCACTTGTCATTGCCTGTACCATATGCTTCCTTTTTTTTCCTTTGAATTCACCCAGGAACTCTCTGTCCTTCCATGCAGTGATGCCGAATTTGCCCCAATAAGGCGCAGAAAAACTGCTTAGAGACAAAGTTTCATGCTCAAAGCAGGAGGTATT
>JAWWEW010000088.1:17730316-17743847 GCA_035583185.1 Anabacerthia variegaticeps | reverse complement strand
GCTTTTTTTATAGTGTTTCGCATCCCGGTGTCTTAACTCTTGGTTTCTCAAAAACTGTTTCTCTTTATTGGTTTCACAGGCTCCTGGCAGCTTTTGCTTGACTTTTTCTTTGTTGGAAGGCATTGCTCCTAGGCTTTGAGGAATTCGTGCTGGGATATCGACCAACTTTCTCTGGGCCCTCTTCCCTCCAGAGCCTTTTCTCATTATACTCTACCAAGCAGTTCCCTAAAGAGGCCAAATCATGTCTCTTGAAGTCCAGGGTAGTGAGCTTACTTTGGTCCCTCCTCACTGCCCTAAGGATCTCAAAGTCCAACATCGCATGGTCGCTGCAGCCAAGGCTGTTCTAGAGCTTCACCTTCCCCACCAGCCTCTCTTTGTTGATGAGAGCAAAGTCCATCATAGCACCTCTCCTTTTTAGCTTCTCTGCCACTTGGAGAAGGAAGTTAATCATCAAGGCATTCCAGAAACTTACTGATTGCTGATGCTGTGCTGTGTTGTCCACCCAAGAGATATTAGAATGGATGAAGCCTCCTATGAAGACCAGGGCTTGTGAAAGTGAGGTGGTTCCTGTCTGTCTGTAGAGGACTCATCTGCTTGGTGGTCTTGGTTGTGTGGCCAGTAGCAGACTCCCACTCTAATGCCACCTGTCTTTGCCCTCCCTTTACTCCTGACCCATAAGCTCTCAGACAGCTCCTCATCCATTCCCAGGCAGAGCTCCATGCACTCCACCTTGGTTCTTGCCGTAGAAGGTGACATTACCTCCTTATCTCCCTTGCCTCTTTTTCTTTATGCTCTGTGATATCTCTCTAAAAACATAATATTTCTTTTATTTCATGCAGTGAGACATACTCAGACAGAACACTGAATCTCTTCAAGCTCTGGATTTGCAGATACACAGTAGCATACAGGATATATGCTGCCCTGAAAGTAGTGGTAATAAAATAATTTTCTAGGGCAGTACTTTTAGTCTGTAGATATTTTCTCAGCCACTTGAGTGATCTGATAGCTGATCCTTGTAAAAAAAAAAAAATATGTGTTTTCAGTAAAAAGAGACACTGTCAGGTTCATGTTCTCTTTTAAGTTACTTTCAAGGATGCCTCTCTTGAACTGTAAATTGTTCTGTGTTAGAATGTATGAGTAAGGATATATATTGTTCATGAATCACGAGTACATTTTAGGATCCATGGTGTTTAAAACTCTCAAAACAAATACATAGTAACTGGAAAGACTTTAAAGGTTTAATCAAAACTTACACAAAATTGCCAAAACCCACTCTTTTGCAGTGTATATGGTGTATATAGTTACTGAAGATCATGTAGCGAATAATCACTTGTTTCAGAACAAGACATTTCATCAAGGATTTCTGATAGTTTTATGCCAAGCTGTGAGTTTATATCTGGAAGTTATTTTGTCTATGTGAAAAATATTGTGGCTTTATTCAGATAGCTATTTGGAGGAAATATTCTGCAGCCCTTATCAGCATGTAACTGGTTCCCTACCTTCTGTAAGATCATTTCTCTTACGGATAAAATTATTCTGTTTTTCTTTTCCAGTTTCTTTCATTTTCAGGAAGGAAAAGTGAGGTGCCAAAGAATGCAGATTTTGACTGGGAGCTTAAGACAAAAATCTGTTCTGTAGAAGTCCTGCAATTGTCTGTATTTACTGGAAATGTAAATTCGTAGTTGTTTTGGGATGTCCCTAGATTCAGATAAACCGTGTGCTGAAGTGTTGTCATTTGGCTACAAGAAGTCTAGTCATATGTAGTTATGTGGCTGTCTGTAATGGTCTCTGGTGAACTACCCATATCCTTGATTGTATCAGTCTTTTTTTGGTAGTGCTAATTATTGAAGAGGCAGAGGTTAGTTATCTTACAGTGAATGCCTAAGATGCTTTTGGGAATGAAGCAACTCTGCCCTTAATAAAAATAGAAAGGCCAAATGAAGCCAATTTCTTATCTTCAAGCACAATGACTAGAACCCCATCCTTACCTTTATATACATCTACTCTGATAAGAGCTGACATATGTTCTAAATTTAAAAACAGTTGTGTAGGGCTCAGACTACTTTGTAATCTAAACCATCGACAAGTAACAGTGCATCAATTTAATGCATTTCTTATTGCAAGAACTATAAACATTTGGTCCTGACATTTTATTAGCCTAAATTCTGGGATTTTCCAGTAGCTCAAGGAGAAAAAAAAGAAAAAAAAGCATTATTTTCTGCAGTTATGGACTGTTATTTGTAGTGATAGCCCTATAGGAGTCCCAGCAACCTTTACGTATCACTGAGCCAGTGGTGCAGGGTGAAGTCCCTTCCCAGACCCGGCTTCCTCCCTAGGAAGTTCAGTCTTTCCTTCTCATACACACCAAATTATCATTTGCCCTCGAGGGCAGGATTTTAGCTTAGATAAATATCTTTTGCTGTGTAAACTAACCGTACATACTATATAGTTATATGACACAATGGATCTAATACAAACTGAGATAAATAAGTATTTGCACCCTTAATTAAAGGTATAAATGAAAATAGGATTTTTTATTTTTTTTTTTTTTTTTTTTTTTACATAAGGTCCACATTATTCTTGAGACAACAGTCTGGCATACAATGTGTGCTTGGCATGCAACTTCATTTTTATGAACCAGAATCATCAACTTCAGGATTCATGATTTTTTCAGAAAGGAACACTATTCTGTCCTTCATATTATTGTGTGAAGTCCTGTCATTTTTAGTAAGACTACAAATTCTTGGTTTCAAATTTATTTTTGCTAGACTTTATGGACTGACGGTTCAAGTTAAATAGATTATCACTTTCCATCTCTGTATTTAACATTGTAATCTTTTTGGTAGCTAATAGTGTGTTTTCTGATCCAAATAGATAGTATGTTTCTACTGTTAGAGCATTCCTAAGCTTTCTTTAGGGGGCAATGTAGTGTTTATAATGGATGATTATACTAGAGATTGAATGTCTGTTTTTTAAACTGTGTTGTGATTACATTATTGTACATGTTAAAAAAGGTTAATTTCTGGTGATAGCCTGTTTAATGAGTCTCTAGTTTTCATTTGAATCAAACTAATGGAGTTAATTGCCAGTAGTTTATGAACTAAATAACAGGCATTAGTTTCTTACTAATTTAGCTAGCTTCAGATGACCTGTTCGAGAGAGAAGGAAGAAACCATGTGCCCTAAAGCTTTGTTGTGTGTTTGTCATCTTATGAACATATTACCTTTTAGGCAATGTATCCTCTCAGTCTCATTAAATTGTGATATACTAGGATCTGTATACATCAGCAGCCCTTCCTCCAGGTGATGCTTGAAATCCTTTTCTCTTCCAGCTAGTCCACCTCTAGTTTTTTCCAGTTTTCAGAGGTCCTGCTTTTAATAATAGGAATATAATCTTTGGGTTTCATGTTTCCCAGGCTCATCTTGAAGATTTCCATCCATAGGAAAGCATATTTGATTACTATTTCTTAATTACCTCAACATGGTCAGTGAAGAACTCAAATGAATTCTAAATAACAATCCCTGTCCCCAAAATTAAAACAAACAAAAAATCCTTTCTCATAGCAGGATTTTGAGGGCATTGTGAATTTGAGTGGTACATCCTAGAAGTAGTTCCCAAAGAATTGTCCTACAGAAATAGCATCAGCAGAACAAAGCTCATTTAAAAAAAAAAAAAAAAAAAAAGACCCGAAAATCCTCTCAATTTGAAATCATTTCAGGATAAAGATTGAAAGTTTCACCTTTCATAGACAGGACTTTCTGTGAAGGAGCCATTGCCTTCACAAAATAGCTTTATTTTGGTTTTTCCTAAGGGAGAAGAGGTTAATTTTTCATCAGCATAACTTGCAGAAATTAATGTGACAGAGAGAGATTACTGTCCTGTAGCAAAGACCAAGAACCTCCCAATGAGTTCTCCTGGGCTGTGTCTTAGTGTTGCTCAACTGTGGGCATCTGTCTTACATAAAACACACTGCATTGCACAAAACATTTGTCAGGAGCAGTGCTCCTGAAATACTCATTTTCAGCATGTCCACCCTGTTTCATAAAGAGCACAGGATTTCTGCCAGCAACTGGAGCCAATGTTTCTTTCACGTATTGAAACCTGTCAGGCATAGAACTCTATAGCATGGAACTCTGTAGCTTATTCTTTGTTCTTAGCCATGTGATTTCATCAGGATAGCATGTGGTGAGCAAATGGGATGTTGTAGGGTTGGCAGAGAAATTCAGATAGGACCAAATTGTCTGGAGGGCAAAAAGTGTCAGCAGTAGGCTGTCAAAAGTGGAGGAGTGAACACAAGAAGAGTGGTAGCAAGGGAACTGTAAATGATTGAAGAAAAGATTACTGTGAAAAAGCCTTGTACATCTGGCAGATGTGTGATGAAGTAAGGGGCAAGATGTAGAATTATCATACTTTTTTTTTTTTTCTATTTTCTTACTTCTTCGCTAGTATGTGTTTACTCAGTATTCAGATGAGAAGATAGTAATAGAAAACAGAGTATTGAGTACATTGTTCTATTTATAGGAAGATTAATACTTGTTCTTCAGATACTGTATATTTATGGCAATATTATGTGTTGATCAGATCAGAGCCACGTTGACTTTGTTAACTTTGCTGTATGCAAAAAAATCAAACAAACTCTTTACATTTACTTTACTGCTCCATTTTTCTTGTTGTCAAAGCACAGCATTTTTGTCTTGTGAAATACTGAGTGGAAACAATTTTAAAATTTTGTTTTCTACTTCTCATATTTAGAATTAAATACTGCCTGTTACTTCAATATGTAACACAAAGTGTAACATTTGTGTCAACAGCAGAACAGAATGAAATCGTGGAAATATAAAAATCTATTTTCTACCAGTAATTTGAGGACTCACTATTCTCTATTACATTAACTTTTCCAACAAATAATAGATTTAAGCTAAAAACCATATGAAATGTGCTTTAAAAACTTTGAATGCACTGTGTTTTATTTGTTACTTTTGTTTTTCTTTAACATTTATTGAACTTTTTGAAGGACTGCTACTGCTTTACTGCAGATGAGAAATTGTAGTCTTGCCATTGTGTACTGTAAAAGCTAATATATCACCTAGACTTGAGAGCAGGCTCTATGTACATGCCTCTGCATGCTACTTTCTGTTCAAATAACAGTGCTTCTGAGCCTTCTTCAGTCCACTTTTGACTCACTCAGAAATTCCATAATGGGTCCCTGAGGAAAATACTGTCTTCTCCATGGTTTTATAGAAGAAAAATGTATTCAGTAAAGTTTTTTTTAAATGTTTCAAGTTCACAAGTAATGGAGCAAAAAATATTGTAATTAAAATGCAGTTTTAAGGGTCAAACTAAAATAATTTTATGTAAATAATATTTTAAAATAAGAACAATTTTTTGCAGCAAGATAATTTGCTTGAAGTACTGTTGAGATGAATATACCACTAGTCTGCATCTGCTTTTTTTTTTATTTTAGCTGCGTTTGTAATACAGTCCATAGTATACCAGAACCCTCCAACATGCTCAGTTTAGTTTCAAGTACTCTACACCTTCCAATTATTTTTACATAATTTGGAAATTAACCTTTTCAATATAATGTAAAATTATACAGACTGAATTTTCTAATAATATTTGCATTTTGTTACAGAGCAAAGTAGAAGAGATGATTTGGAAGCTTTGGGTCATATGTTTATGTATTTTCTCAGAGGAAGTCTTCCATGGCAAGGTTTAAAGGTAGGGTTTTGATATCCTCTTCTGTGCTATTTTCAGATCATCAGCTTTCATTGACATTTTTTTCATTTTGAATGTTTGTCTGCAAGTTGTGTAACTTCAGGTGCTTGTTTTATTCTTGTATCATAGGCTGATACATTAAAAGAACGTTACCAGAAAATTGGCGACACAAAACGAGCAACCCCTATAGAAGTATTGTGTGAAAACTTCCCAGGTGATGTCTACTGCTTATAAAAACATTGCATTGATTTATAAAACAAAACTGGGATTTGTAGCTGCTTTATATCTGGCTTTAAAAAAAAATAAAATCTTCCAAATATATATATTATATACTGTGGTAATAGATCACAGAATGGGTCAAGTTGGCAGGGACCACAGTGGGTCATCTGATCCAATCTCCCTGCTCAAGCAGGGTCATCCTAGAGCACATTGCACAGAATTGCATCCAGACAGTTTTTTAATATCTCCAGTGAGGGAGACTCCACAACCTCTGTGGGCATCTGTTCCAGTGCTTGGTCACCCACCCACACAGCAAAGAAGTTCTTCCTCATACTCAGATGAGAATTCCTGTTGATCAATTTCTGCCTGTTGCCTCTTTACCTATTACTTGACACCACTGAGAAGAGCCTGACTCCATGCTCTTGACAACCCCCCCTTAGATATTTATACAGATTAATGAAAGTCCCCTTGCAGTTGCTTCCTCTCAAGGTTCAACAGGACTAACTCCCTCAGCCTTTCCTTTTAAGAGGGCCACTGCTCCCAGCTTTGTGTCATCAGTGAACTTGCTGAAGAGGCATCTGCCCCTTCATCCAGGTCATTGATGAATAAGTTAGACACTGAGACCAGAAGCATTATCATTTTGAAGCAGCAGTAAGCTCATGCTGTTCTTCTTAAAATACAGATTATTCTAAAGGAAATACTAAAAAAAATATTATTATATGTATGCTTACAGTTATCAACTAGTCTGCACTTTATATTCACACAAAATTTTGCAAGCCTTTTCGACTCAAATTTTGGTATCCTACCCGTATTAAAAACAAGCTGCACTGGAAACAGCTTGAACTAATATTTAAAATAACTTGCAAGTTTCAGGTGTCACTTCTAGTTCTTCATAAGTGCAAAGAAAATCAATGAGATATTGAAAAATTGAAGAGAAGCAAATATGACATTTTTTAAAAGTTGGACTAAAGTGCTCACAACAGGGGGTATACATGACATGGACATGATTTTGCCAAAATGCAAATAAACACCTTGAAAGGTAATCACAGTATCATTGATAGGCAAAATGGATTTGCTGAGAATAGGTCATGACAAAGTGATTTTATTTACTCTTATGAAAGGAAATCCTGTCCATAGCAGGTCTTCTGGACAGGAGGCAGATGCTTTATGTCATTCACCCCTTTCTTTACCTTTCCTTAGTCTTGTCTCTAAAATCAATTGGAAGGGAGGGAAAAACTAGGGGCATTTCTTTCCAGGCTTTTTTGGCATACTAAGCATTAGAATTGGAAGGCTGAATGGAAGATCTCTGTAGGCCATGCAAAGGGAAAATTAGTGGGGGTCACTTGTTAGGATATGTTTAGAATACGGCAGTACGTCTCAAAGAGTATTATTGCTATTAAGTAACTTTTCTTGTGGTAATCTACAGCTTCATGGTGAGCAACTGTTCAGGTTTTATGGTGAAAATTAGAAGTCGCTTTACAATGAATTTTTTTTTTGAGTTCCATTAAAAGAGATAATAAGAATTATGTCAATTTCTTATTTATATAGAGGAAATGGCTACATACCTACGTTATGTAAGAAGGTTAGATTTTTTTGAAAAGCCAGACTATGACTACTTAAGAAAGCTCTTCACAGACTTGCTTGATCGGAAAGGCTATATGTTTGATTATGAATATGACTGGACTGGCAAACAGTTGGTGAGTACAGTTAAGCTATTAGTAATATAATGGAGGTGATTGGTTTTGAGCCAGTGGTTCAGAATTGAGTTTCAGAAGACATACGCATTTCAAGGCTGCCCGTTAGAGTGTGAACAGCTGCTATTACAAACCCATTTTCAAATGCATGTTCTAACATTATCTTTTTTCTTGGGTGTTTCATATCCAGTCTCTTTCCAAATGTAGTCTCAGTAACAAAGTACATCTCTGCTCTATCCAAAATGTGATTGCATTAAAAATTACATTAACCCTTTCTTCATGTTCCGTCAGAATGTCCTAACTGCTAACTGAAGAAACTATCAGCCTAAAGTCTTTCAGTAAATCCATATATGCTAGCACTTAGAATTACTAGTTCATTAAATTGTGTAATTCTTGGTTTGCTTTTTGTCTTGGTATTACTAAATATCCAGCGAAGCTTCTGCTTTAGTTTGATAATTTTTTGTTATTGGAAACTGTTGGATTCAAAGATTATTTTCTGTTACAAACCAGTAACTTTTGGTGAGACTTAGAAGTTTATTCTTTTACAAGTGGCTACAGATTATTTATATTTAATATAATAGCCTACTCCAGTGAGTTCAATCCATTCAGACCCTGCAATGTCTTCAAGCAGAGAAGCGTATCAGCACCGAGACAGAACACAGCAATCCAAAAATCAGGTAAACTGCTCGTGTAAGATTATCAGCTCTAGTATGTCTTTTGTCTTATGATTTGTGTTATGTTATTGATTATATTAGAACTCCAAAATAAAATTGATTCCGGGTTTTCTTTGTTTTCACTTTGATTTAAGTAGATACTTATTGAAGTCTACAGATACAGAAATATATGAAAATGTCCTAAAAGCTTGCTTGTTTGAAGCTGTGATAAAATGTATCTTACATCAGTAGTGAATTTTCTCTCTGATACTTCTTTAATCACTGTCTCTTCTCCATACGCGGTATTATGTATTTGGGTTCTAAGATGTATATATAACATTTTCACTTTATTTCTTTAAACCAGGCTAATGATCAAGGTGGTAAAAATGTTAGGAACTCAGAGTTGTGTCCATCTACCATGGCAAAATTGCAGGGTGGAGCTTTCTTACTATGAATTTTGAGTTTTGACTGCTTCACCTCTCTGTGAAAATGTATGTGTAGGCATGTCTAAGTATGTTGATAATGTGGAAGTGCAATCTGTATAGGAATTGAGTGTGTAGTGTTTCTGTGCTTTTAAAAAATAACATATAATTAAAGCACAAATTGTTCATTCTTGTAATGTTTTTTCTTCTTTTGCATGAATTCCTAATACATTAAAAAATGATAGTCAACAGATCATAGGGCAGCTTGGGACTCACAGCAAGTCAATCCACATCATTTGAGGGCTCATCTGGCAGCTGACAGACATGGTGGCTCGGTACAGGTATTTTCTGCTTCTTTGCATGACTTAAATATCAGTCATTTTATCTTATGTAATACTAGTTTCATGTAGGGCATGACATGATTCATGTTTTCATATTAAAACTGCTTTCTGGAAATGCTCAGAATGTTGCTATTATGCGTTAGTTCACAGTTGTCAAACTGAAATTTAAACAGGTGCAGAAACAATGGAACTTTTTTGTTTGTGGAATTTTTCCTACATGTTCTTAAAGAAAGTCTAAAACAATTGAATTATCTTTTTGGCAGAATATACACTTATATTAGTGGAAGCAACTGAAGTTTAGACTTTTGATGTGTTATTTGTATTAGCAACTAAAAACCACTGTTGACTGAATTCAGTGTTGTTCAAGTCATATTCATTGTTCATTAAGTAAATTTAAAATTAAAATGTTAATTAGTGATGTTTGCTTAAACCTTACTATTTTTGTTCAAACAATAGTAGAATAGAAGAATGTTCCCCAGGGCAGTTCTTCACACATATCAGCCAAAAAATTTGTAGAGACCAACAGTTTTTCCTTTATTATTGGTTTGTTTCATCTTCAAAGCACTTTCTTCTTGGCTTGTTTTCAGTTTTTCAATTATTTATTTTTTATTTTATTTTTGGTGTCTTTGAATATACCTAGGTATATAAGAATATACTTAGGTGTGAGATAGCTGGAATAATACATAAGAAAATTTAAATTTAATATAGAAGGATTCAAAACGCCTCCTGCAAAGTCTCTGTGAGGTGTTGAGCTTTGAGTCCAAAATGAAAATAATTTAGCTTATCTGGGGGGAAAATAAATTGTCTGCTGCATTTTTGATTCTGACAGTCTGAGTTACATATATTTCTTCTGAAGTTTTGTTTTGGAAAAGAATTGACAAGACCTGAAGGAAAAATGAACAGTCAAAAAAATCAGTGTTGAAATCTTGCCAGTGTGATAATTCCATGTCTTCTTTAAATGCTTTGAAACACAACTAAAACTGAATATTCTCTAAACTTTGCTGCTAGAGAAACAACTGTCATGTGTTATGTAAGAAAATCTAGTAGATGATAATTATCACTCTGTATCAAGAAAAGTTTAAATATTTTATAAACTTTATGCTGTTTTTAACTAGATTTGCTGTAGTTCTCTCAATAACATCAGTTTTAAGTGTATTAATTTATCTTTTGAGAACATGTGGAATCAAAATTGAAGGTCTGTCTTCCAAAATTATTACTTTTTTAATGTTAGAAAAAACAGATATTTAACTTGTTAAGTTACGTCAGTAGAGCTTTCAAATTGTATACCATATGACTTGTTTGGCAATTGTAGCGCTTAAGAAACCTTTTATTCTTTGTCAGATAAAATGTAACAATTGCATGATATTTTACCCCATTGTAAAATATGCTAAATTCCCTTTGGGGGTGGGGAGGACATTTTCAAGGAAATAACAGTAGTATTCCTTACTGTTAATATAGTGCTCAAATTTTTTTCTCAAAGGATAGAGGCATTCTGAATTCAGGTCACTTAGTTCAGCTGAGGCTGAGCAATTGCCATGTGAACAAAGCACTGTGAAAAACTGCAGCCATTTGGGCTGTGCCTCTGAAGATCAAGTGCTTTACAGCAAGGTGTTTTCATGCAAGCTTTATCGAATTGCTTTTTATTGAGGAGTGCCCATGGTGTCTCATTAAAGGCACTTATAAAATCACATAATATCTTCAGGGTTTTTTTTAAGTTTGAACTGTAAACTGTTGTCAAATACCTCTTTAGTGAAGTAGTACTAATTGAAACATGCTATTTGTTAAGTTGGATGATTAGCTAGCTAGTTTAGTTGGATTCCCAGGGAGACAAGTTCTAAAAGTGCCACATAAGATTTTTCAAAGGAAAGTTGAGTTAGAGGTAATGAAATTAAAGTGTATTTATTTTTTCTGTGACATTAATGAGTGATTGCTTCTCTTTCAGTTTTATGCTGAATTATCAATTTTTCTGCAAGATATGAAAATCTGTCGTATTACTCTAAAGTGACAGTGGGATGTTTTTAGGTCACTGCTGTTGAAGAATAAGCTGAAATAAGCTTTGTTCTTTATTTCTGGATAGTAGTGCATTGACCCAAGCACAGGATGATTTTTTTCTCCTTTAAAGATGAAGTCAGTTTAGATGACACGTACATATATATGACACATACATACATGTATGACACATACATTATACATACAATGTTATTAAAGTAGGAAGGATTTTTAGATACCTACTTTCATGTTTTCCAGTCCAAATAGGGTAGTCTCTTAGCTCTGATTATAAATAGATGAGACATAGCTGCTGCATTAAGAGGAGAGCTTGGAAGGATGAGTGGAACAATACTGTGGTGATGGCTTTCTTTCCTTTCATCTACCATAATCTCTGACCATCAGACCAACAGCTGGTAATAATCTTGTACTACTATTGGTCTCTGTAGCCAGTTAATTTTTTGCAGATGTTTTCTGCAAACTCTTATATTATTTGACTGGAGTGATATTTTTGTGCTGGTTGGTTAGCCAAGCATTTGCTGCTGCTTAGTAGCTAGTAGAGTTCTTGATGGGGTCAGCCAACTCTTTAATGGGTCAGTTAGCACTCTCAGGTACTCTGACCAGATAGACACTTGTCTATATCCAGTTAATCATCTTCCTGTCAGATCCTGTGAGATGAATAAGGGAGAGGCCTTTGGAATGGCTCCATTTGTCATGCAGGAAAGCTGACAAGAACTGAGGCAGAGAATATTGGGTTCCACTTGGTTTAAGGTCAAAACAAATGTTCCCAGAGAACCACAGCTGTCCTGGTGACCTGAAGAATTTACAAAGGAATTTGAGAGTAAATTTATATGAATAAAGATTGTTTTTTATTATTGTTTTTGGCAGTAAGTGTTTTTGTGTTCTAAAGATCAAACACCCACTGTACTCTTAGATCTAGAAAATGTCTTAGCTTTCGAGTACTCTTTGAGATACAACTGCATTAGACCATACAAAGATGGAAACTAAAGAGCATAAATACACTAAAGAAGCAGAGATATGATTAGATTGAATTGATATCAGGAAAGTGCTTAGTACCTTCCCTTAAGACTCTGAAGAGATGTGAGAGATTATCAGCAAACTTGATTCACAGAGTTGCTTTGCTTAGTCCATTCACTGACTCTGTCCTGTAGATGTCAGTTCCACTAATAGGTACCAAAGGAAAATTGCAAGAGCATGAGGATGCTAGAATAAAACCTGGAGAAGGTACTATTATTGGAATAAAGAGAATTATGGAATTAACATAAACTACTGGTGTTTTAAGGTGTATTTTAACTTTAGACGTTAACAAATGTATGTCTGGCATGAGCATAATTTCAGGTCTTTCTGTTGATTTCAGGTAGTAAGCTCAGCAAATGGAGAACTCAACACAGATGACCCAACTGCAGGCCGTTCAAATGCACCCATCACAGCTCCTGGAGAAGTAGAAGTAATGGATGAAACAAAGTATGTCCTTTTTGTACTCTTTGGATCTTGTGTGCTCAGCTGCTTCAATATTTTTCTCATATAGCTATTCAAAAGATATTGCCTAAACTAACAGCCACTGGTGAGAGGGAAAACTGGTGCTATACCTAGTTTTGTCTTTAAATTTTTGAATAAAAGACTTCCTGTAGCTTGTACTTTTAGGATAAGCCTTTAATAACATATCTCGCTAATGTGGAAAAGTGCATGCATTTTTGACATTTCAACTAATTTTGAAATATTTAAGACCATCTTCTGACTACCAAAAGCTGTGTGTGAAAGATGTAAAATTCTTCATATATGTGGTATTCTGATTCTTTTTTTCCTTACTCTCTTTCTGTATAGCTGCCAGAAAGTGTTGAACATGTGGTGAGTTATGCAGCATAAGCAGGCAGAAACAGCCCCAAAAGCTTTGTTCTAGTTATTGGGTTTAAAACTAATTTCAGAGAACTTTAAAATAAAATGTTGATTTGGAAATCACAAAACATGCTTTTATTCTGTGAAACAATCAACTCTTTTTACAAACAGCTGCCTTCAGGAGCTATTCTGCCTGCTTCAAATCCTGCTTGCTTTTATGTTGTGTAGCCTGTGATGTATTTTATGTCAATCTTTTTAATGGGCACTAGGATATTTTTTCTTATTTGCTATTCTGTTTTAAAAGGGAAAGCTTTCTTTTCAGATGTTGTAGCATTCAGCCAGTATTTTAACATCTAGAAAATTACTCACTTATATGAATAAGTAAAAAATACTAGCCAGTGTTTGAACTTTGCCAGTTACCTCTGTAAATGAAGTATTTACCAGAGTATGAGTCTTTAGTAACCTTCTAATTAATCACTAAAACATAACTTCAGGATTCCTTAAAGTTACAGTGCAATGAAAGGGAGAAATATTAATGTCTGTCTACATGGAACGGACAACTAATATTTATGTATTTGAGTAGTAAACTCAGACTTGCAAAATAGTGCAGAAAAATATTCTTGATAGCTAAAGGCACTAAA
>JAWWEW010000088.1:17678424-17693100 GCA_035583185.1 Anabacerthia variegaticeps | reverse complement strand
ATAATGTATGCTATGGAGTTCTGTTGTCAAATCATTGAATACAGTAACTGGGGCCCTAAGCAGCTACTTGGTCAATTGACCTTCAGAAAGCCTGAGAATATGTGAGAAAATCACTTTAGTAACTATTAACACCACTTAATATGTGAACAAGAAAACCTATACTTCTAAAACTCTAAAAATCTACAAAATACACATCAAACCTTCAGGCATCACTTGGTCAACAAATCAAAGCTTTAGATAAAACAGTACAAGGTTATCTAGACATTTCCCAGGCCTTCTATTTTTCTTCTCTCTTGTTCCCATGTTCGAATTGAGTTAGCTACGTCTCCCCCTACTCTATTTTTGCCTGGCGAGGGAGGACAGCTATTGCTTGGTGTTCAATGGCCTCAGCTCTATAGGAAAATCAGTATAGCCACTGCAAAACTTAGCAAAAAGTTACTACAATTCACAACACAATTCACTTCTAGTTTGCAAAACATTTTGTCTATCTTCTAACCACAGCAGATTCTAAGGCATTTAAGCAAGCCATAAGGGCATAGTCAAGTTTGCTTAAATTTGTAGTTCTTACGAGATATTAACAAAGGCAATGCAGTCTGCACAGATTTTTGGTAATGAAGTGACTGCAACAGAGGCAGTAACTAAAATGACTACTGCTGATATGATACAAAATAACTAAGTACTAAAAGAGCAATACAGATCTTAGATGCAGCAAAGATCAAGGCCAAATAAGCTAAGAAGATATTACCAGGGGTTTATGCTGCACCCACTGTTGTCATGATACATTGTACTTGCTCATCTAGGCATTCAAGTCGACCCCAGGTAATGCTGGTGTCACTGGTCATCTGTTCTCTCTTCTTGGCTCTGTTCTGAGACATCACCTGCAGCTCCTGAATTTCTGGAAGTGGATTCTGCAGTCCGTTGTTCCAGCTCATGATAAGGCTGTATATATTTAACTGGCAACCATTGCGGTCCTGCAGGAAGAACACAAGCATACCCTCCCCCCAAGTACTTAGTTCAACTGGTCCTTCCCACTGATGTGTTTCAGGATCTTTGTACCAGACTTTTGGTTTAGATGTTGAAATAGGTTTTGCTGAAAAATGTCAATGTACTGCAGTAGTTGAAGAAAGATCATACTGCATATTTAAAAAATGTAAAAAAACCAGAACATTTTATACTCGATCATGCACTGAGGCTAGGGTATTCCTCCTTTTTTTGTTTTTCCAGCATCATTTTCAGAGTGTGATGAGTATGTTCCACAATAGCTTGGCCCATGGAAACATGAGGGATACCAGTGTGGAGGTTTGGGTTGGCTCCCTGCCAAACCCAGCTGCTGGCCACACAGACTCCCCCCCTCCCGAGAGAGAAGGAAAAAAGTACCCATAGACAATTGTAGTAAAAGTATATATATATATTCACATATATTACAATTATATACAATTAAACACTATGAATATACAGAAGAAGAATCCCAAACAACCCCAAAAGGGAAAAGGGGAAAAAGGGAAGGGAAAAAACGACAAAAATGGGTAAAAATAAAACAAAACAGATATACAAACTTGATAACTCAGTGAATAGCTCAATAAAATAACTAACACAATAAACTCTCACCAAGTTCCCTCAAGGAAACAGTTCCTTCACCTCTGCACGGCTTCGGACAACAGCTCTCAGATGGGTCTCAGCTCATATAGATAAGAGAGAGGTCAACACACCGAGACCTGCTCTCTTCTAAGCACCCAAAAGGAAGACAGGGAAGAATCTTCCCTCCTCATCTTATACACACTTCATTACGTAAAGAAAAGGCATGGAATACTTCCTTAGTTATGACCCTGTTACTAGGGAAGGCCTAGACCAAAACCAAGAAAACTAAACCACTACAAATACTTCTGGACTTCCCATCAATGGTACTTCAGTTCGTACCATTAATAACATCTAGAAGAAAAGAATGTAAAAAAATTTTAGTTGTTTCAGTGTTGGTGAGGTGATGACAAGCTGATAACAAATTTTTACTCTTTACCAATTGAGGAAAAGTTTCTATAAAACCCTGCTTTTTCACCATTATCTAGAAAAGAGCACTATTGTTTTCTAGGCATCACTATTAATCTTTCTGTGCTTCAACACAAAAAAGTGCTTGCCACGAGCAACAGCAGGTCAAGGCATTGACTGTAAATAAAAGGAAATATTTAAATCTTTTTGAGTAAAAGTCCCTAACAGTCTTTGCAACACAGAGTGAGATTGTGCATCTCATTGACACATTATTTTGAAGCCAAACTTAAGTGTCTTTCTCATTTCAAGTCTTAAGGTGCTGTTTATTCAGACAGGCTGAAATCTTCCTTGATTATAGCATTAGTGGTTTTGTGGTGTCCAAGTGCATCAAATCAGAACTGAAACCATGCTTTTCCCTTTGTTGGGTTGGCATAACGCAAATCTTTATGCTTAGATCACAGAAAAGGGGATAGGGTTAGGTAGCCTTCTACATCTAAAACTTACATGGTTTAGTATCCTTTACCATTCTTTGCTAATTCACACAACCTTTACTGGGTAAAGTCCTTTTCCCAGTTCAAGGTGTAAAAACACAGATTAATGCAAGGGAAGGGAGTTTTTTTGGAAGACAATGAGTTTAGGTGTCCCATAAATAAGAATCCTTCAACTTCCTTTCATATTGAGAACTGAAATTAATATTTACCCTTCTGGTTAGTCTTACCTTCAGAAGTCTGTTTCTGGCCCTAATTATTTTCTCTGTCCCATACAAAATCTAACTAATTTATTATGCAGCCAGATGTACTTTATTAACTCAAAAGTACAAAGATCTGGTTGATCAAAAGTAACAGAAAGAATTAAATGAAAAGCTGACCTTTCAAAATTAAGGATTCCTTATTCTTCTATCACAAGTTATAAGCATTTAGCAGAGAGGAGGGAGGATTCCTTTTGAGGGAATCAGAAACAATTTGTCAAGATGATTTCCAGAAGTCCTCTTGGTTTAGCGCAACAGTTTGACAACAGCAGGGTCAGATAGAGTAACAGCACCTCGGCAAGTGGCTCTGCATCCACTATGGTTGAAAATAAATGACAAATGACAGAAATTATTAATGCAAAACCTGACGTCCCCAGTGTGTAAATATATTTCTTTTCAAAATAAGATAGGATGTGAATACACAGTGTAAAACTAACTCAAGCTTAATAAAAATATTAAAATATTTAGTTTAGAAAGAGGAGCAGCAAAAGGAAGAGACAGGAATAAGGAATAGAATATTCTTTATAAGGAATATCAATTAATAAGGAATAGAAAATAAGGAATTAATAAGGAATAGAAACAAATAGAAATAATAAGGAATAGAAATAATAAGGAAAAGGAATAAGGAATAGAAAACCAAATATGGTTTTGTATCTTACTGTAGAGCAGAGTTATATATTCCATTCACATTTGTGAGTGTAAACACTTTCAGTGCTGGAGATTTGACAATGATTTTCTCCTTAAATTGTGGCCCTTTATTTTATCAGTATTTTGAACATGGGGAAGCCTGATTTAAATCTTGTCAGTGATTCTTTTCAAACAACAGGTTTGACAACTCAATTTTCTTCTTACTCATTTACTCTAAGAACTTTCAAATCACCAAAGCGTTATTTGTTACTCCTGCGTTTCTTTTCACCCATATTTTAATTTTAGTTGTCAAAATGCAGATTCCCAGTCTTAATTACATTTCAACACAGGAATTGCTAAATCATTTAGGAAGGAGAAAATAAAAAAGCCACATAAGCAGTTGTTATTATGCATGTGTATTTTTAATATCTGATTTTCAGCATAAGCATAGATTACAATGCAGGTTAAATTTCCCTTGCTGATTTATAGGTATAATGTAAACTCTAGGCTCAGCTAATGATATTGCAATATAAAACTGTTGTGTTGCAAAGTAAAGACCTTGCTTAGCACTGCAAAGCTCTGGGTTCATTTCAATGTGATCATTCAGGCACTATGAAGGGATTATGCTTTTATTGTAATTTTTTTTCATGAATACATGAATGAATAATAA
Organism: Anabacerthia variegaticeps; assembly: GCA_035583185.1. Taxonomy (NCBI): domain Eukaryota; kingdom Metazoa; phylum Chordata; class Aves; order Passeriformes; family Furnariidae; genus Anabacerthia; species Anabacerthia variegaticeps. The sequence goes on along the minus strand of JAWWEW010000088.1, from coordinate 17,689,072 downwards.
GTTCAACAAACAAGAGTTCCCTACTGGCTATGTCAAAGAAATAATTTTGTAACATGTTATGAATTTCAATCAGTCATCCTCAACAGTCCTTGTCCTGCTGAGGTTTGTGCATTAATAAAGTAAGCATTCTGGAACTACTGTAAATAGTCTTGAGTCTTGATCAGAATGTGCAAGATCAGGAGGAATGCTTAAAAGGAAGCATCTTTTGTGTATTCATATATATTTTTGTTGCACCTACCTTTCCACACTGTACAAACATTGATTGTATTGTACTTGCATGTGCAGGACATGTGCTTGTTCTGTGTGCCTTCTTTTTCAATGAGTTATTTCCCCTAAGAAAGAGTAATGCTCACGCTACAAATACATATAAATGCATTCACAAACATATAAAAGCTTGAGCTTCAGGAAAAGCAGGATGGAAATGTGCAAGATTGGGGACTGTTCAACCCTGAGATCAGCTCAGTTAGTTAGAGCCTGGTGCTCATAACACCAAGGTTGTGGGTTTGATCCCTGTATGGGCCATTCACTTCAGAGTTGGACTGGATGATCTGTTTAGGTCCCTTCCACCTCAAAATGTTCTGTGATTCTGTAACATAAACCCCCTGCCATGGATAGGAACAACTTCCACTTAAATCAGGTTCTCAAAGCCCCATCGAACCTTACCTTGAACACTCCAGGGTGGGGACAGCCACAGTTACTCTGGGCAATGTGTTCCAGTGCCTCATCAACCTCATAGCAAAGAACTTCTTAGCAATACTTAATCTACCCCTGCTTTAGGACAGGTTTAAACCCAAACCAATTTGAAACCATTATTCTTTGTCCTGTTACTATATGCCCTTGCAAAAAGTCTCACCCCATCTTTATTGTAGGCTCCTTCGGTTACTGGAAGGCCACAATTAGGTCACCTCTCCAGGCTGAACAATCCCAATTCTCTCAGCCTGTCCTCATAGCACAACTGCTCCATCCATCTAATCATCTTCCTGGCCTTCCTCTGGACTTGCTCAAACACTTTGGTGTCTTCCTGTGCTGCGGACCCCAGAGCTGGATGTAGAACTTCAGATGGGGGTCTTACCAGAGTGGAGCAGAGGGGCAGAATCCCTTCCCTCACCCTGCTGGCCATGATGCTCTTGATGCAGCCTAGAATACAATTGGCTTTCTGGGCTGCAAGTGTACATTGCTGGCTCATGTCCAGCCTCTCATCCACCAGCAACCCCAAGTCCTTCTTGGCAGGGCTGCTCTTGATCTCTCCATCCCCCAGCCTCTACTGATACTGGGGATTGCCCCAACCCAGATCCAGTAACTCATCCCTTCCAGTGGGGCTGCCTTAATAAGTTATCCTCCATGAATTTTAGGAGTCTCCTGTATCACCTAGACCTCACCATGCCAATGTCTCAGTACATTAGATAAAAGGTAGCTGCACTGTATTCAGCAGAGGAAGCCACTGTATTAACGAGCTCACAGCATTTTAGGCATGACATTGAACAGAGTAAGAGAATTAGTGTTATATGGAGGAGGAAGGAGCTGAGAAAAAAGGAGATTAAATGACTCATAGAAAGAAATCTGTAACAAAATTGTTTAAGCTAAATAAAAATCTTCCTGAATACAGCAATCTTAAAAGCCCAAATATGCTTCAAACTCTTTTCTGTTAGAAAAAACAAACAAATACTTGTTGGCTATAGGCTCCCCTTTCAACCATTTGATATAGCAGTTGCTTCTGGGTAATGCCCTTGTGGTTACATGCAGGGCACTCATTTTTTTGCAAGGTGCTTGGGGTATACTGTATTAATTTACCAGCATGGGGAGTTAGATAGAAATGCCTTTGTGCACTGATCATTTTCCAACTCATCTTCAGGTTCAATGAATTACATATTTGTTTGTTTTGGTGGTTTGAGAAATCTTTCTATTCTTTTTCATGTCTGAAATGGTTCATATTAAAGCTTTCATAATAGCCTTCAGTTTCTGTGTTAAATTGATGTTTAAATTGGAATGAAAGTAGGAATCTTGGCAGTTTAGATAATTCACTTCATCTGGTGGCCAGCTATGTTAACAATCACATCATATGCCAGCACTTACACTAGATGAAAGGAGTCCCCGGGGGCACTAGAACTGCATTTTAGAAGCAGAGGGAAAATACAGTTATGGTCTTTGTTTCATCGTTTTATTCTGTAAAATGGAAAATTATTTTAACTGGAATTTTTAAGTGTTAAAAGAATAATTTAAAGGTTATGTTGAGGGCTATTTTGGGTATATTTGCCTTGGAAGCTGAATGACAATTGATCAGTATTCTGGACAGGAAGTGTTCAGCACAATGTCAGCAAATTATGTCTTTTTATTCCAATGTATTGAGCACTTGGAGGAAATGGTGTATTGTTAGCATATGAATAACATCAAAGCCCCACATTGCAAGATGTATTTCAGTCTTCTGGAATAAAATGCATGGCCTTCCCTTCATGTATTTAAGTGCTTCCCCTTGTAATATAGTGCATGCTTGAACCCAAAAGCTTTTTCTGGTCTAACATGGACAAACTGAATTTCAGGTTTCAATTTCTGGTGCATGACTGCACGTTCCATCACTTAGCAAAAACATTTGCAATATCAAATTGGCTTCCTGCTTGAAGAGTAAAATGTATTTGATTAAAAATAAGATTTTTGTGGGAAGCATGGTTGTGTTGTTTTGGGTTTTTTTTAATAGCAGTTCTCACAAAATACATTTATGTCATCTGTGTTTCCCTGGTAATAGTAGTGAATATAACTACCCTGCATGAAAAATAAGAATTTGAACAGTACATTACATCTGAGATTATTCTGATTTGGCCTTCATTGCTGTCTCATGATTACATTTCTGAAAATAAACCAAATTAAAAAAATAACCAAAAGCAAATCCCAAAGATGTACTGAACTGGTGTCCTTAAGGAATATGCTTTCCTTTATTTTATTCTCCTCTAATAAAAAACAAGCAAGCACTCTATAACCTTTTTTGTTGTTGTTGTTGTTGTTTTAGAATACTGGGATACTATGCACAAGAAGAAATTCTTCTAACTTGAAAATCTCAGGTACAATGTGTCTCAGATGAATGTTTGTTTGATAATCTACCACAGACAAAGAAATTCCAAATGTTTAAATTATTTAGTCCATTGGTTTAAAGGTTCTGTGTAAGAAAGTTTACTTATGCTAACCATTAGCTACTTATTTGCAGATGTTTGGCTCATGAAGATTTCACTACTTTTCCATAGTAACTTTATTTACTGGCTGAGTAGAAAAGTCCTTGTAATTGAGGGTCAGTAGAAATTAATTTAAAAGTATTTAACACCATTATGAGACTGGTGAAAATTAGATGCTCCTCACTGATCAGGAAATTTCCAGTATTCTGAATCTATTCCAATTCACACTAAGGATGTATCTTGCTCAGACAACTTTGTGTATCAAAACAGTGTTGATTTCTCTGCTTTTTAACATCACTTATTATGAATTTCCTTTTATTTTAATCATATTTTTAAAAATAGCAACATGATATATTTCATTATTCCCTTTGCATTCAAATCTATTGTTAAAAAATTCAAAAGCTACTGTATCTGAAAAGCTATACTATTACTATGCAACATTTCCAGCATTAGAGGCTCTGACTAAGTTCTGCTTTGCCACCCTTGCTCATCAATACTCTGATCCCACAGAAACACTTGAGTACTTTTCTCTTTGGGACAATGAATAGTAGTACTATTGAAATCAGGGAGACTACAAATGTTTAAGTGCTTTTCTGGACAGGGTACAAAGGGCCCTTCGCTTCAAATGACAATACAGATGGAGGAAGAGGGGACTGATTTGTCTCTTGGCTGCTAAAAATGGTGTTGCTTACTCTATCACCTTATTACCAATATGAGATACTATTCAGGTGCTTAGAAAATACTTATTAAAATATTATTTTGAAAGAAAACATTGTTTTTTCTGAAATAGTTTCTTCATGATACACATTTTAAGCTCACAGCTAGACACTCATAAAACTATGCAACTGATGCTGTCTCACACTAAATGTACAGTTCTTGTTTCATGCAAGGCAAAGAGAGTGAAAGGAAAATTAATTCCAGAAAATCCATCAATTTACTGTATACACATGGACTTGCTTTAAAATAAAGTTTTAAAAATCACTTTTCTCTTCCTAAGTATTTCTCCACCACTTAACTGATAGAAGTACAACAAACTGTTTTTATTTCTTAAAAGGTCACTTGGGAAAAATAGTTCCTTGAATCTATAACTTTAAGGCTTGAATCAGCCAATAGTGTAATGACTGCATATTTGGGATTATTGCTGCTCTTACTGCAGTTAAACATGTTCTGAAGATTTAAAGACATCTCAGGTGGTCTAAAACTCTTACCACCCAGTCTGATTTTGGTTTTAGTATACTATACATGAATGTCAGAAACCACATGTTGTTATTGACCAGTGCTGCAGCAACTCTTAGAACTGGCAATAACTGAATAAATCAGTGGAAATGGTGTGTTAAAGTGAATGAAAATAAGACTTATGTTTCTAACAGAATAACTCCGCATCACAGTAGCCAGGCTCTATCCCTATACATCATTTGTTTATGAAAGAGGACATTAAAGATTATGCTAACTGACTGTCAAGTCTATATGAAAGCAACAAATAAAACCCCACAAGATAAAGTCCCCTTTGGAGGAAGAAACATTTTATAATATTATTTGCATTGATTTTCAGATCATCAGATTTCTGGAAAAGTGCCTCCACAAGAAATGCACAGGTATTTTCAACAGAATGTTGAAGTAAGTTAGGGACATTTGACTTTAAAAGGGTCATAAGCTGTTAAATAGTAATTTTTCCTAATAAATCCCAGTCCCGGAAACACGTGTACTAAAGAGGCATGTGTTGATCTGCTGTGAAAATTGGCAGAACACTCCAACATTTGCTGAATGAAACTGGATTGAAAATCTTTCCAATAAATTCTTAAGACAATATCTTTGAGGTACTATGCAATAATTCTACCCTTTTAGTATTTGATACTTAGAAATAAAAAAACCCCAGCCCTGTAGCTGAGGTACTGATAAGGTGAATAAAGTGGAATGAAAAGGGAGCTTAGGACTTCTCTGCAGAGTAAATACAAATAACTGTGTGGATTCATTATGCAAGCTTAGTATAATTCAGAGATTGCTAAAGGAAGAGTTACAGATTAGAAAAGGTGCATAGGATTGTCATGAGTGTCTATACTTTGTTGATGGAAATGCTTATTTATTCTAAAATCTCACAGAAGAAAGAAGTAGATGAAAATATTTTTCACTGAGCTGGGAGACTAGTTTCTGTTTACTATTTGTCTAAACCCTAAAGTGCCAAGTTAGAGGGAAGGGATAATAGGAGCAGACAACAAAGATAAGGATGAGCTCATACTCTAAGTAGGGGCAACAACACTCTATCTCCTTCTCCCTCAGTGTTCGCTTGTTCACTCAGAGGGAAAATAACATTTCCTCTTAAATTCTCTTGAGAATGTGAAACACCTGAAGGAGTCTGCAACTGTGTTAAGCTTGTTGGTGTGGAGTACTAACAATCACCTTAAGGATTCTGGATTTGTTGCAGTCATTCATAAGGTCTTTGAACTATTCTTTCTATCAGTTCCTGTTATTTGAATCAGCAGGAGGCTGAAAAGGACAAGAGTGTAACTTACTGATGTGTTCAGAGGGCTACAATCTTGTGAATTCTGTTTCCTGCTGACAGGAAGAATAGGAAGGAAGAGAAGAGCACACTAGCTGTACAATATATCATGATGGTATCAAGCCTCTGTGCTCTGGATGGTTTGTTTGATCACCTTTTAAAGGATCTATAATTTTAACATTATTGTGACCTTTTCTGTAGGTCAGTGGAAGAGGACTCCTGTCCTTGCTCCTGCCCTTCTTATCCTTCACTATTATCTAAAGCCAATGTATTTTTCTCAGGAGTAAAGCTAATGAAAGCAAAGCGCTAACAGGGAAAAAAGTAGTTAGGAATTTTGAAGAAAATAAATTAGAAAAAATCCACAGTGAATCCTAGAACTGCTCAAAGGTTGCTTCCTTGGCACTATGTTACAAAGATTGTATTGCTTGTGATAAAAGGTCTGAGTAGGCTTACAGGCACAATAAAAACCACAGATTTTTTACAGTGTTACAATAATCTGAAATTTATTCTTTACAGTAACATGTATCAAACTTGGTACTCATTAACAGAGCTAACTTTAGATCCCAAGTATGGTCTTTTCATTCCTTTAGTTTTACTGCATTCACATGAATAATCTGAACAATGGATCATGAAGAAACAAAACTGAACCACTACCTCCTTTCTTAACCCTTGTCAGTTTGCTTTTGTCTCATATGTATTGTAATATTAGGTCTCTGCTTTGCATAGAACATATAAACATTTCTTTATATAATCTTCAGGTGCCATAGGTGGCACAGAAGAAGGCAATTTAGACCAAATTATTAATATTTCTTTATGGGCACCCACCAAGACAATATCTCAGACAATGAAGGAGGCCAAGTCTGTGGGAAGAAGATTCAGACCAATAAATGCTAACTTTTCTGAAGACTGTCTTTTGGTTTTACTACATGTACTTATGAATAAAAAGTAGTAATCAGGGAACCTTAGACTTATTGTAAGTCTGCTAGTGCTGAACTTTTCCTGTGCCAAAACATAACTTGATGATGAACATATCAAGCGAGTGAAGGTTATATTTAGAGTTTTGTGATAGTCTTAAGCTCTCTGTTCTTTGTATAGCAGTTCATTAAATAGCATTTAGTTGAGTAAGTTCTGCTTCTTGCTTCTTAGTTGAGTAAGTGGTTCTTACTTGTGTGCTTGCAACTACTGCTCAGTAAGAAATGTTATGTATGTGTCAGAAACCTGAATTTTAACTTGCAGACTCTATCTGCAAAGCATGGTTTTAATTATAATATTTAATGAAATTTAATTACTGCATCTGTAACTAGTGCCTACATTTTACTTTCACTGTTGCTGTGTAGACTACTTGTTATCTACTAGTGTGCAAAAATGGGACAAACAGGAGTAAAAATCAGCACTGTGATTTTTCAATCTAAGTCAGTCCTGTGTACTAGGAATCTGGTTTTTGTTGGTGCATATAATTTGCAATTCTCATGTCACCTGATCTAAGTTTCTTAAAATTATAACAACATACAGGGAATTTGATTTTTTAAAAAAATAATTTAAAAGGTAACCATATTTATTTTGCACGTAATTGAACAGGGATCATAACTTAACTTTTTATTCTCCTTGAAATTTTCAGTTGTTATTTATTTACCACATGAACCAGTATGGAACTCATGGTATTCTGTCTCTTAAAACTAGAAATATAGGGGAAGTTTGGACTAAGAAATGCTTTAGTTCCTTAAGAGAAAGTGAAAATAATTATCCACAAATAACAGGTATTTTAGTCCTAACTACAGCCTAAAGAGCAATGATCCCATTTTTTTTCCTAGCAGTTTCTTATAATGGAGTTTGATATAGGGAGCCAATAGCGCGGCACCTTTTTACCTTTTTTTTTTTTTTTTTTTTAAATTTTTTGCTGTAGTAAATTGCAGTCGCACTAATCATTAAGGCTGGGTCCCACAGCCATTGGATTATTGATTTTTGTGTGTGCGTGTGTGTGTGCGTGTTAACAAGAAGAAAATGGTAATCAATTACGTATATTGATTTGATGCTTCTTGGTTGCTTTTCTGATAGTACAATGAGTTTCAGAAGGATGACTTTGACTAGTGGTTAATATGGCAGGTGAATTTTGCTGCATTTTCTGCTTTTAATTTTCAGGAAGTGTCCCAGTTTCTGAATCTTGGAAGAGGTAAGAAATGGTGTTACTGAAATAACAATAAAAGACCTATGTATCAGGTGAGTCACTACACTATGTGATGAAGTAGCTGAGCAATGGATTTTATTTCATGCAACATTCTATGAAAAGCATACCAGTAAAAGAGAGCCCTACTCTATGAGGTATATATTTCACTACTGGTAACACATACAAAATGCAGGAGATCAAATATTACATTGTGGAAATTATTGTGTATTGATGATCTTCAGACAATGGTGGTACTATGTCTACTAAAGTCTGGAGTTTCTGCTGTGAACTTCCATAAAGCTTATTGGTCTTTCATGCAGCATGTCCATAAATCGGTGAGGTTTAAATAGCACTGCCCTCTCAACCACCTGCTTATTTGCCTTGAGAAAATTCTGTAGCATTTTAAATGTCACTTTATGACATTATAAGTGATGCCTTCTCTAGAAGCACTTGGAAGAGCCATTAAAGTTAAGAGTCTATCAGCATTTCATTATAAAGCTTGATTTCAAGGGTTTTATAGCTCAGCCATTTAAAAATGCATTCAGCTGAAACCCTGTATATGACTCGTGGTTTTTTTAGTGTTGGACAAATTATTTCAGGTGGCCTTTTTATTTGTGGGAGGAGGAGCAAGGAAAGATTATGTATATTTTTTTCTTACAGAATATTTTTTTTTACAGACAACAACTCTTGAATACAGATATTTTACTTCCATACAAAAAGTCTTTCTGATTATGCATTTAAAAGATCTTATCATGTCATATGAACTAATAACTTGCAGTTATTACACTCTATATGTAGAATAACTTTCTTTTTTAATTTTTGTTTTGTTTTGTTTTCCCCCCAAGAATATTGAACAAATATTTCCCTTCGATTTTTTTCAGAGAAAATTTTAGGAGACTTTATTTATTGCTTTTAGGTTTAACAAATGGTATTAGGTGTTTTGTGTAATGAAAGTAAACACTGAACTTCTAAGTTAGGGTTTTTAATAATTTTGTCTGTAAACACCACAGGTTTTCTTAAAAGATCTATCAACATCAGTGACAGTACAAGTACCTCAGTGCTGTACTTTTTTGTGCTACCCATTTGATCCTTGATCAGAGATTGAAGGGTGAGATTTTGTTACTGGAAAAGGTACTCTAAAATTACAACCGCATTGGTCGTAATAATAATATTAACATATTAATATTAACATATTAATAATAATAAAAACAATAAGCAGTGTTGCATATCTCTCTGCTGTGGTGCTCCAGTAAAGTTCTCCAAAGAGCTTTGACCTGTCAGATCTGTGTAATTCTGTCCAGAAGCTCTTGACTACAGATTCACTTTTGAAAGCTGTACATATGAACCAGTGCTTCATCCTCAGCACCACTTTGCAAATGTCTAATTCCTTTGACATGGAAGCTCAAGTTACTGTGGTAAAGACTCATTGTAGTTCCTGTTTTCCAGTACTTTATAATTTTGCTGCCAGCTAGTTTTTTTTCTGATCCTTGAGTATGAGTGCTTATACTCAGAAATGGTGCAAGTCAATTATTATCTAACTCAAATCACTGAGCAGCCATGTTGCATGCGGAACAGATCCATTTTTTCTAATTCTTTTTCCTGAGATTGGAGTGTGAAAAAATGCCTGTAATATACATTTTAGTGAATCATCTGACTACTATGGATAAGTTCCTACTCTTCTGTTATAACGAATCATCTGACTTCAGTCAGACATTTATTTGTCAGCTAACAGTTATCCCCCATTTTCAGTCACATATGGAAGTCTGAGGAGGCTACAGAAAGATGAGGGAATGGAGTGTATTTATATTTTTCCTGCCCAGCATAAAATTGAAATGCTGTAAGTCAGCACTTTAAACAAAAATCCTCTTTGGAATGATGATTTGCTCAGCAGCAGCTCAGGAAAGGTGCAAATGAAAATGTACCAGATGGTAGTAGTTGCTGAATACTGAATTCTGAATTTACTTCATTGTATGCATATGTATTCACAGGTCATTCTATCATTTTATAAATAATGGAGGAAATGATTTATGTTTCCTTACATAACACACTAAGAACATGGAATAGTCATTACATCATCTGACTTTCTGAGTGCAAAGTACTTTACAAAAACAAACGTGCCTGTGGGAGACTCCCACTTTATACAGGCCCTTTTAAAGAGTTTTCCAGTTGTTTTTGCAGAAATATAAATTTTTTTTTTTTTGAGAAAACTGTAATTTATTTTTTAAAAAAAGACTAACAGAGGCAATTGGGGTAGGAATAGAAGACTCAGTTCTCCCTGTTAATGTTATGACATGTACATGATTATGTGAAATATACAGCATGCATGACTTGCTGGGGAGATGGTACAGATACATGACTGTGACATGTAGGCAAAAAGTACAGGGTAAAGTCATATCTGTAATCTATGTCCTTTAGTCTCTTATGCAATGAATGCTTCTAATTGTAGATTCAGAGACTTATCCTTACTTTTTGTTCTTGCCAACCTGAAGCACCCAAAAAATGACCCAGATTAGCCCTGGCAGGGGACATTGTCTATGTTGGAGAGGAAAGCAAAAAAAAAAAAAGTACCAAATGCCTGAATTTCTTTTCATCTTGGATGGTGCATTAGGAAGGTGGAAAAAACTCTGCTCTATATCAGGTTCTTCTCTGCACTCCCTGCTCTGCCCTGAGGTGCTTCCCTCCTGTGCTATTGCAGTTTATGAGGGAGTAGAGAGGGAAACAAGAAGGACGCCTTCCCACAAATTCCCAAAAAACAAGGCTGGCACCATCATTGCAGCTTGGTGCAAGGTGGTGGCCGACAAAGGGACTGGCCTGTCTCCTCGGTCT
>JAWWEW010000088.1:17656023-17676722 GCA_035583185.1 Anabacerthia variegaticeps | reverse complement strand
TTGTGGGTGTTTTGCATGTTTTTTATTTTAGTTATCTTGTTTTTGCAAAATTTTTTTGATAGTGTCTCTAATAAAATCCATCAGGACAAAATGACCAGCACAGAGATGGGCTTTTACACAATAGCATGTTTAAACAGCTGGCTGACAGACAGGGCTCAAATAGTTGTAGTATTTGGAAAAGTATCTAGCTGGTGGCCAGTCAGTAGTGGTGTTCCCCTCAATTGTAGACTCAATTTTAAGGGCAGTTCTCATTGATAGTTATGTTAAAGACCTGAACAAAGGAGTTGAGTGCACAGTAAGTAGTTTGCAGGCAGTACTAAACTATGAGGAACCACTGACACCCTCAAGGATACAGAGACCTTACGGTGAGATCTTGATATATTAGATTGCTAGACAGCCACCAACTGTGTGAATTTTAACAAGAACAAATGTCATAATCTGCACCTGGGGTGGTGTAAGCCTATGTTTACATATAGTCTGGGTGACAAGAGGCTACAGCCTTGAAGAAAGGATCAGTATGTTTTGGTTGATGATTATCTCAATGTGAGTCAACAATGTGCTCTTGAGGCCAAAAGGGCCAACAATTTAGATTGAGGTACATTTAGCACAGTGTAGCTAACCAGTCAAAAGAAGCAGTTTCATTCAATTTGACATTGCTGTGTTGTTACCTTCAATACTGTGTGCAGTTTTGGGTTCCACAACATAAGGATATAAAACTACTAGAATATGTCCAAAGCAAGACAACAAACATGGTGAAAGGACTAAAGGGTGTGACTTATGAGGAGTGGCTGAGAAGTCCAGGTTTGTTGAGCCTGGAGAAGAGGAGACTGACAGGTGACCTCACTGCTGCCTGGAACTTCCTCCTGAGGAGGAGAGGAAAGGGAGATGCTTATATCTCCCCTCTGATGTCCAGGGATAAGTTTCAAGGGAACGGCTTAAAGAAGCAATGTAGGAAGTTCAGATTGAATATTAATTCTTCAGATTGAAAAGGTTCTTTACTGAGATGGTGGCCAAGCACTGGGACAAGCTCACCAGAGAGGGGGTCAAGTATGCAGAGTCGGTTGGTGTTCAAGAATCTGTTCGATAATGCTCTGAGCCCTGTGTGGTGCTAGGAGTTGGACTCAGTGAGCCTCACAGTACTCTGTCTAAGTACCTCAGCTGCACTATCTAATTTGTAATTTTGATTAGTGAACACGAAAAATGTGTTTTCCTTTTCCAGTTGCAGCTGTGAGACAAAAAATGCCTTACTTCTGTTGCCCATGAGGTCTCTCAACTCCAGGGTTGCATTCTTATTCTCCAGAGTTGTGCATTCTTATTCAGCCATTCTTTTCAGTTTGCAAGCCAAGTTTTGAAATGTTACTATGTCTGTCATTTCTGTTCCTGTGTGGTAGGACCCAAGTACACAGGTGCTTAACTTGTTCAAAATTATTTAAAAAAAAAAACCTTAATCCTTGAAGCTCTTTTTAGATTAGAGTTTGGCAATGCAACCATACATACCCTCATGCTTTCTCAGATTTTCTTTGCCAAGTCTTCAGTGAAAATTTGAGGTGCTTACCATCAGTGGCTCATATGAATAGAACATGGGTTTCGGTGTTTTGAGAAGGAGTTTGTGAGTATGTGTTTGCAAGTTCTTGTGCATGTGGATGCACCATGTTCAGCTCTGCTCTTTTAGGTGTTGTTTTAGGAAGTGGCATGTGTAAAATTGTGATTGAAAGCAAGACACCAACAGTTGTGGGTTTTTTGTTTGTTTTTTTTGCGTGTGTGTTTTTTCTTTGTGTGGTTTTTTTTTGTTGTTGTTGTTTTTGTTGGGTTTTTTTCTTTTTTTTTTTTTGGGTTTTTTTGGTTGGTTAGTTGGTTTGGTTTGGTTTCATTTGGGTGGTTTTGTTTTCTCTTTCTTTCCCCCAGATGGGGATTTGCCTATAAGAGAGAGGATGAGATTTGAGCTGGGACACTTGAGGACTTTTGAAATGTAAAGAGATCTGTAGTAGTAGGGACACTGGAATAGGATGTATCAATTTAGGCAAAATTACTTATGGTGAGATATAGCAGCCCTGGATGGAGTTCCATGGTGTCTGTAGGAGACCTGTAGGTGCAATGCCTCTCCTGCATAATGTGCCTTGGAGAAGACTTGACTCTGACAAGTGTCTCTGGGAGATGCAGTCTTCTAAATACTCTTTTTAGCTTCTCTCTACACCAGGCATCTGGCAATTGCTGACTACTTTTAAATATATTAATTTTAAACAGTCTTCTGTTCAACCACTGGTGTGTGCTTGGTTAATGTTACCAACAAGTGATTTTAGGACTAAGAGAAATTGAACAATATGGCTAATGGTCCTTTGGATGCTAAGCTGTTTTGATTCATCAGTACATTTCGAAAGAAATTCTTAATTATTCTACAAAATTATTATAAAAAGTTTAAAAATGCAGCCAGCCTCTTTTTTTTTTTCAAGTATCTGATAACATAGTGAGGGATAGGTAACTCTGGTGCATGTAATGTGTTCAGGATCAGATAACATAGCTTCAGCTGACTTGTTTGACCAAATGAGGACCACACATGTTCTTTCATTCCTTGTGTTTGTTTTCTAGACTTGAAAGTGCAATTATAGAAAAATGTCAGACATTGTGTTACAGCTTTAGGTCATGTCTTGTCCACATTGCAAAACAACACTAGGGCACAGCTGACTTTAACCCTGCCAGGCAGACATTCATGTCAACTGTGCTGGCACTGTTGTGCAGTCAGGTGCACAAGAATGAAAACCGCGGAAGAAACAGTTTGAACTAATGTGATTTGAAAAAAAAAAATACTGGAAAGTACAAGTTTTACCCAAATTTCTTTAAATTTCTTTAAATACATTTGGAAAAGTAATTTTTTTCTTTCAGTCTATTACTTAATACAATGGTCTGACTTACTTCCAAGACAAGGGAATCCAGAGTGGATCGGAGTGGCTCTTTGTGAGAAGAAATTGTAGCAGAAGACAGTAATTCTGAAGCTTTCTTGGTCTATTTATTGAGATGCTCTCATTGCAGTTTCCACAGTCTCCAGGTACACTGTGAAAGGGATGATCATGCTTGCTGATATCTTGTATTTGTTTAGTTTGGAGGAGAACTTGCAGAGTTGGGTTTACTTTGGTCTAACAAAAATGTGGTGAATAATTATTGGAGGGGACTGGATAGAGAAGTTTTCATTGTGTGACCTTCCTTAGGTCTTAATTAAGTGATGTTCTTCCTTATACAGTGGAATAAATTAACAAGTTTTTTTTTCCTGCTTGAATAAAAATTTAGGTGTAAAAACATAGTTTCCGATCATGAAATCACTTCCTTATGTGTCAGAAGCTGCTGTCAATGAAGTAGAAAAAATTACATCTCTGTCCTATAGTCTAAGAATTATTTTCTGCTTATATCTGAATTTCCTAAATTTTTTGGTAATCGAGTCTTATTTTGTTTGACACTTTTAACACGTTGACATAATAAATGTACATATATGTGTAGAATATAGACGTATGGGACCTTTTTGTTATTTTGTTAAGCTCTTGAAAGGTTGCTGGTCAAGCCCAGTATTTTTCTGAACATTAGTATCTTTGGGAGAGTTTCAGAATTTCCAAATATCTGAATGAGATTACCAATTTCTATTCTCATATTCTAGTAAATATAAAAGTTGCAAGTCCTGTTGCTTGAACTATGTCTGTCAAATCATACAAGCCTGGACACAATACAAACATTTTATGTATATTCAATTGACAATATGCCAGTCCTTTATAATGAACTTTTAAAACTGTAGTATATTTCTGCACAGAAAAGAAATTTAGTATACAGAACCTAACATTTCTTGCATTTTATTGCATCTGGTACAGTGTGTGTGTAACATATTCATACTTTTTACCTTCCTGAGGGAATTAGGATTTAAAGGATTACTTTGCCACATATTACAGGAAAACACACATAATTCTTGTGTGAGAAAACCTTTTGTGTTTAAAGGCTTTATTAATCACAGACATCTCTCAGCAGTTTGAAAAGTGAAGGATTTATGGGAGTCATTCTTTAAGAATGGATGGAAATTATTACCTCATGTTTATCTAAAACAACCTAGTATTTCCCTATTTTTGTTTACTTACATGTTTAATGGATTTTTTGTAGGAAGTCTGGATACACTGTGCTGAAAATATGACTGTAATCTTTCAACCCTTGTTCATGTGAAAAAATGTTGTTGAGGTGATTAGGCTCTGTGAAATAAAAATTGTTTGCGGGAGCAGAGGTTGCCACATCATATCTGATCTGATCTGGGCTGCAGCATTTTCTTTTTCCTTCCAGCTATATGCTTTGTTGAAAGATCTAATGGAACCATGCGAATGATGGTAACACACTGTAAAGAAGACTGTGCCTCAATATTTCTATCATCTTGTATCATGAGCAGGAGAGACAGCTGTTTTCTCCCCTACTATGAAGACACAGATGCATATTAAACTGTGGTTTCTGGCTGCCTTTCAGAACAATAAGACACTACACACCTGTCAGCTCTTGGCAAGCAAGAATAGTAAAATTACTAACTTTGTTTCCACAGCATTCTCTCACTGACAAACACAGCATTGGCTTCATTTTTCTCTCCATCATTTCTCAAAAGGCTTAGATTTCTCCCTAGAGTCACAGAAGAATTAAGCAGTTTTATTACTGCTTCTCATAAATGGCTTACTTTTTAGAAGGGGCACATTTTCATGCTAGGCTTATTTCATTACTGCTTTTCTTCTGGAACAAATTTTTTTTGCCAATCAGTGTTTTGCATCTGTAAGATTTTGTGCTGTACAACACCCTCCTTTTCTAAGGCAATCCAACCCCCCTGCAAACTAATGGCTCATTTAGTGGTCAATTTGTCAAACAATATTCACAGATGTTTTTCTTGTAATACAGTGCAGGTAATACCCATGTGAATGATCCCTGCTCAAAAGTGGCTAGGAAGAGGATTTGTTTTGTAAAGTGCAGTGTGGAGTTCTCCAGCAGCCACCTTTTCCTCTTGCCTTGTTTTTAAACAAAGCTTTGTTTTAAATATAAAAATATGAATGATCATTGGATATAATTTAAGGAAAGGTCCTTAAACACAGGCTCTTAAGAAGTTGCAGCAGATTCCTGAGGTGGAATCAAGAGTGGACTTTTGATCTTGGCTTTTTATCACTAGCTTTTGTGGTCTTAGCTAAATCATGAAAGTTATAAGAAAGCTGTTAAGTGTTTTTATTTTTTGTTTGGGCTTTTGTTTGTTAGCTTTGTTTTGTTTATGGTTTCCCCCTACTTGTTATACTAAAAATAAAACCAAATTGAAGAGCAAGAGGGTTCAAAACACTTTAAAAAAGATTGAAAACTACCCCATTACATTCCTGCCCCCACTTTCCCTTACTTCCCAGTTCTACAACTCCCTCCCACTGCCCCCACCCAGTTAAAAGCACAAACCAGGAATTCCTCAGAAAGTCTTTTACAGGGCATGTTGAAAACTTTGAAGACATTAATCTGAAATGATCTGTCAGAGATCCAGGAGAATGGAATCTAACTGAACTTTAACTACTTAAGCTGGAACAGAACTGCTGAGCTGAGCAATTTAAGATTCCCACAGCTGCACTAGCAATGTTTTCGTTCATGCTACTAAATTGTTTCCATTAGCCTGAAAAGGGTTATAAAACCTACAATCAATTTACTTTCTGGGGCATTGTGTTTTGAATACCGTTTAATAGGGTGTGACAAAAACACATAATTTCTCCACATGTTCTTACATTGCAAGCAGATTTTGCTTGGTACTAGGCAGTGAACCAAATGTTCTGGACAGACAAATGTTCAACAGAGAATGCACTGGAACTGGAAATAAAGGAACAGTATCAGACAGCTAGAATGCCCAGGGCATGACAAGAATCTTAAGAGCAAGAGATGAGCACAAAGGAATAATAGGAATTTTTATCATCCATTTGCTCGTCAACTCCACATTTGCTATGGATAAGAATCATTAGATTTGTTTAATGTAGGGGAAAAGAATAGATTCAAAAACTAGAAACATGAATGAACGCAATTGGACAGGAGTATATTTAATACTAATATGAATAACCAGAGATAGTTGAATATGATGAACAGCTGTGGGCAGGAGGAGAATTCTTGCTTCCTTCCAATGAACTCAATGACTTGGGTTACTTTCTCAGCCTAACACACCCACAGCATTTTTATTACATGAATAACCACATTTATTTCAAAAAGACTTCTTGATAGCAGAGGGCAGATTGATTTACTTACCTTTACTAATGTTCCTAATCTGTTTTAATCCCATATCTCCTTTTAGTGCAAGCACTTGTATTTTGTATTCACTGTGTATCTTAAATCAGTTTATTGCACAGCAAATACAGCTGTTTAATGAGGAACTGTGAATAAACATATTCAAGAAAGTTATATGAAAAAACATTTTTGAATAATGATATGGAAAAAAGTCCACATTGGCCCATGACAACATGTGTCTAACAGGGTACTTTAGTGGTTCTTTAATTGTGTAATTGTGTGCTGAGGTACACTGTAAAACACATGAATGTTGACCATCAAAAAAGGACTTAATTATTTTTGACAGTAGATAAGTGTAATTTTCCTTTCCAGGTGTTTTAATATCTCTTTATTTACAATTAACAGTTTTTAAGTGAAAGCAAAAGAAATCTTACAAATTTCTCTCTGAGTCTAGAAATTATTGCAATATTAACAGGTCAACAGGCCCTTGCCAGCCAATGCTGTACAATGAAAAAAAAAAAAAGGCAGTAATTAGGGCAAAATTGAATTGGTTAGTTGTAGTGCACTGATTTTAAGGTGTGTTTTTTTTTACTTAATTTGTTCTTGTAAGTATTTTTAAGGGGTATTTTTAGGGAGCTTAAAAATTAGGTGTGGACTTTTTCAGATTGAAGTTTTAAACAGAGAAAATTAGCTGCTGTTCACCGACATTTCTAAGCTGCTTCTCCATAGCATGTACTCTGGTTATTTAAGTGGTATATGGCAATAAGTGGTATCACTAGTATTTTGTAAGATGATGATAATAAAAGCCTAATATGCTTTACTTGATGTGTAAAAATAGCAATCACTAAACCTGACTGAGAATTACTACATAATCTTTTCACGTGACAATATTTAAGGTGTCAAAACCTTGGTTCCAATGTTCAGCTCAATGGTGCAGCAGAAGCTAACTGTTGTAAAGCAGAGAGAAATAGAAAACTAGTTCTTGAAGGGATTTAGAGACTGTGCAAACTATCCTGTTTTCCCAAAGCTGCACAAAAAGTCCATCACACCTAAGGGCATTTCCTTCTCCTGTTCTTACATGTTTCCAACTGCAGAGGCATAGCAACCATCTGTTCCAGTCATTCTCTGTCTTTTCAATTGGAGGTGTTTTCTTTATACCTAACGTAATCTCTCCTCCTACCATTTAACCCTATACTTTGTCTCAAACTTGGCAAATATGGCGATCAGTTCTTTCTTTCCAACTGCTTTATGCAGAAGCGGGATACATCACATCTATTTTGCCCTTTCCTCTCACAACATTGATCCTTAATCTTTTAATTTCTTAATCATGCTTTAGAATAATTGAATCATTTAGGTTGGAATAGTCTCTTAAGAAAATCAAGCCCAACCACTAGCCTAACACTACCAAGTTGAACACTAATCCATGTGCTATGCACCACATTTACCTATCTTTTTAATAACTCCAGGCATGGTGACTCTACCACTTTCCTGGGTAACCTGTTTCAGTGCTTAATAAACTTGGAGAAGACACTTTTCCTAATATCCCACCTAAACCTGCCCTGGCATGGCTGGAGGTAATTTCCTCTTGTCCTGCCACGGAGAAGAAGAAGCTGACCCTCACCACATATCACCTTCTTTTAGGTAGTTGTAGCGAGCAAGAAGGTTCCCCGAGCCACCTTTTCTCCAGGCTGAGCCCCTTCAGCTCCCTCAGCTGCTCCTCATGAGACTTGTGCTCCAGCCCCTTCACCAGCTCTTTTTAAAGCCACCTTCTCTGGACATACTTCAGGATCTCCTTGTCTTTCTTGTTGGGAGGGGCTCAAAAATGAACACAGGATTCGAGGTGTAGCCTCCCAGTGCCCAGCACAAGGGAATGATCACTGCCCTAGTCTTGCTGGCCACAACACTTTTGATATCAGTTGAATACCTTTGGCCTTCCTGGCCCCTGGGGCACACTGCTGGCTTATGTTCAGGCACTGTCAAACAGCACTGTGAGGTCTTTTCCCATTCAGCATCTTTCCAGTCACTCATCCCCAAGCCTGTAGCACTGCCTGGGGTTGTTGTGGCCCAGGTGCAGGACCTGGCACTTCACCTTATTGAACCTCATCCATTTGCCCTTGGCCAACTGTCTGGATCCCTCTGCAGAGCTTTCCCGCCCTACAGCAGATCAGCAGTTGTACCCCTGGTGTTGTTTTGGAGGTTTTTGGTCACTTCTATGCTCTCCTTTCATTTGAGCACAGTTTACAGGCCAGAATGGTCTTCTATGGCTTTGTGCGGGGAAGAGGATTCCTCTGTGTGTGCTGCATACCAGAGTGCAGTGGTAGTGCCTCTTCTTTTGTTTGTAGTCTCTGCTTGTCACCAGAGCCAGAGTTACTACCTGGTCAGGGAGATATATCTGTATATGGCTATCCCCAAACAAGGTCAGAATTTTATTTCTGCCTTTTTTGAACTTTGTTTTTCTTCTTTTCTGCATCACCAGTGTACTGGAATCCTGATGATTTCAGATAACATTTTCCAGTGTGACTTTAGTGCACCTGTATTTGTAAACTCTGACTTGTTTTTTTCTTGCATCCAAATCATGAGTGAAAATAATGATAGTGAATGATACTTTGACACCTAATTTGGTAGGGTGGTAAATTTAAATATTGTGATATCTTTTTCATATTAGTAATTTTTGAAAACCTCATAGGCAATTTTTTTTCCTCCTCCTATCCTTTTCTCCTATACATTGTATCCCCTACTACAGCTTACTTTTTACCTGTGATTTACTTTAAGAAACTGCTAAATTTGTGACTAATTTTCCTTCTATGATCTTTAATCTACTGCTTGTCTGAAGTTTCCTTTACCAAAAGTTGTCATTACTTTGCTAGTTTTCCCTCATGAAAATGACAATGATTACAGCAAAGAGTGTTCAGTATTTCTAGTAACTGTCTGCTTTCAAGTCCTAAAATTCCTTTGAAAAAAACAATAAACATCATGTCTAACTTTGTTTTTTGGGTTTGTTTTCTGTGGAAGCATTTTTAGAGCAAAACAGCTCATCTACTTCTGTGGACAGGCTTTCAGGGTTTAGTACTCCCTTAACTATTTCTAGCATTGGGATTCACCTGACAAAGCAAATAGTAACAGGGATATGTGGATGTAGTAGGATAATTTCTGTCATATACAAAGGGTAAACATCAGTATTTTTACTTTATCTTACCTATGTAATACATGAATACATTTTTTTTGAGTAAACTATTCAACTGCTGGTAATAGAGGTGATGATTCTGTAAAAGTGTGTGACTTTGGAGACATAATGAAACTAAAGAGGTAATTACAGCTTGGATCTATGCAGAATATGGAAAGCCTCTTTTTAGGAAAGGATGTTTTTAAAGTTTTAAAAATTGTTTGGTCATTTGAGACATGTTAACCATTTTATAGCATGATTAAGAATGGAACTTTGTATATAGCGAAGCCATAAAAGAATATAACTGCTGTTGAAATGCTGAGGGGAATAAAAGGTGACTTCACTGAAATGTGTTAGGTGATATTACTTCTAAACTGCTACAAAATTCAGTCCTTACCAAGTCAGTAGAGAAATACTGAGAAATGTTTTGAAATTTTTTATAATTGTCTACCCCTAAAACTCCTAATGATTGCAGAAAACTTTAAATTTTGACTGAAATATAATTGAACATTGAAGTGTGAGTGTATTAGTGTTATTTTTTAATCTAAATTAAGTAAGATCTGAATCTGGTTTAATGCTAGCCAAATAATTGTTGTAATAATTGCTGTAGATATTTAAGAACTCTGTCAACTTCAATTATTCTCTGAAGGGTCTAGATATAAAAACTACTTCTGCTGTGTGAAAGAGTGCTAGAAAAGAAGTGACTATTGGTGTAAATACAAACTATGTGGGAATCCAAATAAGTTGAAATATGAAGTAGGTTAGTGCAGTGAATGGAACTGGCAGTGTAATAGCTACAAAGCCATGTACGGTACTCCAGTTATAGAGCCTTTTCAATGCTGTAGAAGTCCATTCCAAATAACCTGCAATATTCTGAATGTTTTAACCATGGGCTACCATTATGAGAGTAGCTGAAGAAGATGAGGTGGAAGGAGAAAAAAGTTAAGCCTTGTTACCCAAGAGATGCAAAACTTGTCAAGCTACAGCAGTAGCAGCAGTTCAGCCCTAAAAAAAAAGGTCTTTTGGTTAAACATGACCCATGGCAGTTGGGACTCAACTTCATTGTAAGAAAATGTTTGTTCTGATGTGTTGGAGTGACTAAAATTGGGCATATCTAGCATATTTAGAATGGAAATAGAGCAAGACCCTCTAGCAAAAAGGCAGTAGCAAACATATTAGAATGTGAGTGAGCATCTAAGCTGTCATGTGTTTGGTGGCTGAAAGTGACACAAAACCTTATGAAAGACATTTAAAATTCTATTTAACACATTCGGTAAGAAAACTGGTTAAAGTTGTCAGCACAAGCTTATGAAGATATGGTGAAGTGGAATTTGGTTCTGATGTGTGCATGTGGTTCTGAGCACACAGGAATGTGCACTCAAATTACTCTGATGAATGAATTCATCAACTTCAAGGGTTCTTTCTTAAAATACAGTCATCTGCTACCATTGTCATATCACTGCATATCACAAAGCATGATATATCTGACTTTCAGTGTTTGAAAATCAGAGTTCTGTAAATGACACTGTCAGTACATGTGTAACGTCTGTATGTAATAAGGATTTGCAGAAGCCCCGCTCTGAGTATGACTTCAATAAAATGAAAATGGCTTGCAGATTAAGTTATTGATCATCTTTTGCAAGGTCTTGAGATTCTGCAGATGAGATTGAATCTGAATTCTTAAATGTACTGTGAGAGATATCCATTTATGTTAGCATTTTGCCAATTAATGAAAGTAGGAAAACAATACTGGAAGAACTTGTATATTCATTTGACCATCAGTGTAGCATGACTACCTTAGAAACCTAAAATTTCACACTGTCCAAGAACTCAAAAGCTACATGTTATTACTCTCTATATCTCACTTTCCAGACTTATTTGTTGCTCTGCTCCTCATTCATTTAGTACTTCACTTGTTATTACTGAACCCAGTGGAATAATAATTTTTCACCATTACAAGTTTTCATTCTTTATGTAAATAAGCTATATCTGAGAGTTTGGAGACTCTGCTATCCTATTTGGTTTTGTTTGAAGAGAACACATGGTTTGTAGACCACATATTTGTGAAGTACATTTTTTTGTCTTAATGGATTCCACGCATATGGCATGCTTATAGGGCAGTGGGAGACACTGAAAGCTTCTGCCTTCTGTTTTTGTCCTCTCACATGCTTTGCTCCATTAGAGTGACTCCATTGCTTGAAATGTCATTTTTGGTGAGGATACAGTATGGAAAGGAGGTCTCAAGAAGTTTAGAGGAGTGGGAAATATAGTTGACAATATAGAGTTTTTAGCGGCTCATCTTTTCTTGAATTACATACCTCTATTAAATAGTCATTCAATAAATGTAGATATTATATAATTCTATAAATATATTATATATATAAATATATAATCAGGTTTAAAAGACTACAGTGAGTAAAGATATAAATTTGATGTTTTCAGACACTGTGTATGTGCCCATGTCAAAGAAAGGTCCATACTGTAGCTTCTTCTGACCACGACCTGTGATCTCAAACCTAAGGAGGAGAAGGAGTGAGGTCACAAAATTTCATGATGGAGGTAAAATTAACATCCATAGAAAATCCTCCGTGAAGTACAATGTAATAAGAGTCAGTCTTTTGGAATTTATTACAGTTATGTGAACACTAAAGAAAA
This sequence comes from Anabacerthia variegaticeps, assembly GCA_035583185.1. NCBI lineage: Eukaryota > Metazoa > Chordata > Aves > Passeriformes > Furnariidae > Anabacerthia > Anabacerthia variegaticeps. The sequence continues at coordinate 17,664,664 of JAWWEW010000088.1, read as the reverse complement.
TTTTTTGAAAATAATTTTCAATGAAGACACCTGTCAATTTTAGCTTACTTTAACTTCAATGCGTTTACTTTTGTTAAACATTTTCAGCTAATTAAAATTTAGTCAATTTTATTATTGCTCGGTTTTCTGGGATTGAAGCAAGATTTTGTTGTTTGGCAGATCCCACTGGACAATATTGATTTTCATCCTTATGGAAATATAAACATTTAGCAGAACACAAATTAATTAAAATAATCCACCTAAATTTTACTCAGGAACGTAAACAGAGATTGTGTTTCTTTTTTTCTAAATAAAATGAAAAATAAGCAAGATGTTCATTAATAGTCAGACTGCTACTGCTTTGAGGACTTCTTGCTTTGCCAAACTAGCCTCAAGCTTTTAGCAGAATAAGAAGCAGATTTGATAAAGTGTTCAACATGCACCAATACAGATCTAGAGTACTTTTATGGCATTATGTAAATAATGACTAGAAATGTGGCAAATGGAGTGGGAGTATATGAGCCACCAAGAAGTTGAAAATCATTGTAAGGAGTTTTTTCAGCATTATAAAATGTTAGGGGAAAATAATTGAGTTAGCTCTTTTCACTGTAAGAGAAAAGATTCTCTACAGAGTAGAGAGTATCTCTCTCTGTGTTTTCCTTTAAAGAGTTTGTTCAAAGATTATGTTGACTTTTTCTTTGCATCAGCCATAGAAATGCCAAGGAGACAGCACAGTAGATAAAATATCTGTTTAAAATAAAAAATCTCCTAGTGTATAATTTTTATTTATTTTGTTTTTACACAGATCCTAAATTATCATGGCGTAAAAAGGTGAGTAACCTGTTTTCTTGCAGCCTCCTATTTATCAAACTTATTAAAAGTGGAGTCAACTATTTAGGTCACTGTACCCTTGTCTCCTCTCAATCAATCTCCTCATGTATTAAAAAACATTTGGGTAAAGACATTTTCCATACTTTACATGGTAGTCCCTGGTCCTCCTACTTTGTCATCCATATTTTCTAAACCACTGGAAATCTTATAATTAATGGCTTTAAAGGAAAGACAATTAATTTCTATGACAATATTAATTCCATTTATTTAATATGAATAGCACTCTCTTTGTCTGGTACCCAGTGTAATTTGATTTGGTATGGTTTCTTTTGCATGTTTTAGTTTTAAACATATTGAATTCTTTTGTTTAATTCTGGTTACATGTATGTAGTTAGAGTGGATCTTTTCTATGCAATGAGTTATTTAGGGTTAGATAAAATGAGGTAAAAAGCAAACCTATACTGTCACTATAGACAAATGTCTACAATGACAGATAATCTGGAAAAGTAAGAAACAAACAAAAGAATTGAATTCTGTAAAAGAGAGAAAAAAACGAGCATCTAAGAGGGAATAGATAATAATTCTACTAGATCAATAAAAGAAGGACGAACTAGTTCTTCAAGATGGAAAAAACATGCACTACATATTACTGAGTGATAATGACTGCTGTTATTGACAAGGTTATTAAACTCACTGATTACATTTCCAGTGCTACATCCAGCCGATACATCCATATATGCTCATGTAAGCAAACTCTCTTTCCAGAAAAAGACTTTTTTTTTTATTTTTGCTGTAATGTTTGTAATATAATGTACATTGTTTGCTGTAATGTAGCTGTTGCTGCCAGAGTTCCAGTTGAAACCTCACTGTTTACTCTCTACAATGGATACATAAATTTCTATGGAAGATGAGACTCCAGTTATTTTTCTGTTCTTTTTGGCCTGAGAAAATAGGTTAAGATTTTTTGTAAGGGGAGGTACTGAGGAACAACCGGTATGTTTCCCTTCACAAATCTCAAAGGCTATTAACTCCAGTGCTTTAACAAAAAGACTCTTAATTGCATCAGAGGTGTAAGACTTTCAATTAACATGTGTCTGTTTGCTCTAATTACTCTGATCTTGATTTTATAATGCTGTAATTTGGATCTGTTGATTCAGGGCAATTTTCTCCTCCAACTAGCTTTCTTAAGCCTACAGACACTTGAGGTCTCTTTTATTTTGTGCACATGTTCTTTCTGTCTGTAATCTCTGGTTTTGCTCGGGAAATTGTCTTCCAGATGCACTCTGGGGACACGTGCAGCTTTGACACTACTTAGGTAAAATATGACCAGAAGCTCTGTTATGTCCTGGTATAAAAAAAGGTGGGAACTATAAGCACAGACTTATATTAGAATATATATTAAACACATGTTAAACATAGAATCACAGAATCATACAACAATCTTGGGTTGGAAGGGATGTTAAAAATCATCCAGTTCCACCTGGCCTGCCATGGGTAGGGACACCTTTCACTAGACCAAGCTGTTTAGAGCTCTGTCCAACCCGGTCTTGATCACTTTAAGGGATGGAGCATCTGTAGCTTCTCTGGGCAACCCCTTACAGTGCCTCACTACTATCACAGTAAAGAATTTCTTTCTAATATCTAATTTACACCCACTCTCAGTTTAAAGTCATTCCCCCTAGTTCTATCACTACATCCCGTTGTAAAAAGTCTCTCTCCACCATTCTTGTATGCTCCCTTCAGGTACTGTAATGACACAATTAGGTCACCCCAAAGCCTTCTGAACAATTCTCAGCTTTTCCTCATAAAAGAGGTGCTCCACCCTGCTAATCAATGTGGTGGTTCTCAGTGTCTTTTCCTCACACACTGTAGCTGCATGAATTTGATGCCTTAGATTTTTATGTATTTTTTGATTTTTATCCAGCTATGTAGTTTCTTACATTTAGAGTAGCTAGCAGCCTCTAACCCTGTGCTAGCTGTCTTAAGGGTCAGAACACCACGGAACACCATGCCTGGCAAACATGCACCAGAGCTAAGATAATGAGATACCGCCTTAGTCAAAACAAGAAAGCAAGGCCCAACAACCTTGGAGAAGCTCCAATAAGGAAAAGTGGCATGAAGATGATGATAAAGGACAAAGTCTTAAGACCTCTGACTCAATTCTAGAAGCAGCTTGCCATGGGGTGGACCCGGGGGAAGTCCTGGGTATGGATAATTCTTGGAGTGGATACAACCTTTAGATACGATAACTGAGTAGTGCTATAAAATTAGTATGCTGCCATGGAGACAGCCAGGCTTGCACCCTGGTCACACTCACACACACACACATACACGCACACACACACTCCCTCTCTGCCTGCCTTGCCTCCTGCTGCCCAGCCTGGTGTGGTGCCTGGTGGCCCCTGAAGGGGAGGGTTTCCTCCTCCCTTGCTCTCCTGGTGGTGGTGATAGGGAGGTTTTTCCCCTCCCTTGCTCTCCCGGGCTGGACCCGAAGAATCTCAACTCCTGCTTGAAGGAAGGTAAGACCGGTAAAGAGAACTGGGTACCAGCACGAGCTGCTGGGGGTAGCTGAGCACAGCAGGGGAGCAGCTGCAAAAGGGAGTTTTCCCCTTTTTTACAGGGGCTAGGAGGTGAGCTGACTTGGGTCCAGTTGTTGCAAGAGTTGGTGTTTTCCCAGCCTGTGGGTGAAGGGGTTTTTTGACTGGAAGGGGGAGGTTGTCCCTTGGGGCTTCAGTAAAGACATGGGAAAAGGTGGCTCAGGGGTTGGCTTGGCTGGGTATAGCTGGAAATGAGAGGGACCTTATCAAATTAAAATACGCTGTGTCTGTAGCAGTGGTGCTTGGAAAAGGAGCTTGCATGGCATTCCTGAGGCTGTGAGTTCAATCCTAGCACCTGAAAACTTTTTCTGCCTGTTATGTGTCATTACAGGTTGTACTCTTTTTATACTTCTATACTTTTTTATACTCCCTAAAAATTTTGGGTACTCTGTACCCCAAAACCCCTGTAAGTAAAAGAACTCCTCTCTACTTTACCCAAATAATTTTGTCTTGGAAAGTTTTTTTCTTATCCTTAAGGCAACAAATGGAACTAAAAGAATATTTGGTGCAGCAGCAACCTGTCTCTTGTGAGCTCCAGAAGGCAAATACTGAAACTCCCAGCATTTTCTACCTGAAATTGTATTTGGTGTTCTATTGTCAGAATCCTGCCTGTCCAGCCAGGATCTTGTTGGAAGATGTTCCTTTGGCCTTTAAAAAGGGGAAGGTGTTAGCAATCTTCTTGTTATAGTTCATGAGTCAATACTTTCCTTCTTTCATTTTATACCTGAATTAAACTTTTGTTTAGAAAGTATTTTCTTGGTCCCTTAATGTTTGAATGAACTCAGCTAGGAAGTTAAAGGTGAAAGCTACTAATACTTTTCTGTCCATCACCTCAATTAGTCACTTGCTCATCTTGAACTTCCCTGAAACTGTCTCCTTTGGTCTTTAGTATGCACTTACACTTTACCCTCATGTTAGCCTGAAAGTTTGTGTCATTTTGATACTAATCATTTGATAGGGGAAATGTAACATGCTACAAGTCAAATGACCATGTAGATAATGAACCAGAACATCAGTGCTTGTGTAATAGCTGGTTGTAGTTCTAGAAGGCTATAAGTAATCACTGAATGTATACTGAAGCCAAATTTATTTTGACAGTGATGGACTCATAGGTTAGAAGTTGTCAGGTGACCTTTACCCAGTGGTAGATTGTGGACACCCTTCTAAAACTGGGATGCAGGGATGTTGTAATTTGTGACATAGTGTCACGATGATACAGCAATGTCAAATCTTCCCATCATTTCAGAAGGTTTTTCTAGAATGTTTCTAGTTGTGGGTAAATCCATGAGTAACTGGATTATGTCATAAAAATAATGGCAGACACATATGTATGAAAAAACAAAGTCACTAATTGTTTTCTATTCAGACTGTTAATAGTAATTATGACTGAAAGCATTGTGTTTATTCTTCCATGACAAGGTGACAAAATCTTTCAAAATCACTTGCTGACAACACAAAATAGATACAAGTATTGTGCTTGTGTCATAGTTAAATTTGTCTAAAACTGCAAGCGAGGAAAAGTTTTGGGATTTGTTAAACCAAAAATTACAGTTGGAAAAATAGAAAATCCGTTACATATTGAAATAAGATTACATTCTCCAAACTTCAGAAGACTGGATGTTTTTCTAGGGCACTTAGGGAACACATACTTTCATTTACAGTGACACATTTTTTTCTTTAAAATCAGCAGCATATCTTACTTTGTGACTAAGGAGAGATATGCCCTAGGAGGCTTAGCAGGCTGGCACGGTGCAGAGCTGTAATATTTGGTGGGAGATTTAAACCACTCCAGGGAGCGCAAGCAACCCAGAGCCCAGCAAACAGGAGTGGGCAAACAGGGGTTGGCACATCAGTGAACACATAACACAGCAGTTTGCACAGCAGTTCGCGCAGGCAGGGCGAGCAGGTAGGGCACAGCCAACCTCTCAGCTCTCTCTGGTGCTTTTCTGATTTTTATTTTTTCCCCACGACTTAACTAGACTCAGCAATGTTTTCCAAATGAGTGAAAGTCGTTGCTGCTACTACCAGTAGTGTGCTACTGCAGACAGAACCCCCCCAAGAAGAATGCAGCTGTTCAGGTCAGTGGCTGCTCAAAATGTCTGAGCCTGGCATTAGTACCAGAGGCCAGTGTGAGACATGCCTGTGTATGATGCAAGCAGGTGAATGACTTGCTATGCTTAGTGGCAGAGCTCAAGGAAGAAGTAGAGAGGCTAAGAACTATTAGGGAGAGTGAAAGGGAAATAGACTGGTAGAGTCACACCCTTTTGACCCCAAAAGAAGACAGTGGAGCCCTGCCCCTCCTGCCATCAGGCAGATGGTGTTAACCAAGTAGATAGAGGGGAATGGAAACAGGTCCCTGACTGAGGAGGTGAAAAAACTCCCTCCTGACCCACATCATCTCCCCAAGTGCCTTTAAAGAACAAGTATGAAGCCCTGGACCCAGAGAGTCAGGCAGAGGACAGTCAAGAATTTCTGTGTGGAGGGGCTCCTGGTCATATCTGATCTATCAGATGGATTACAACCACTGCTATAAAAAGAAAAAAAGAAGGGTAGTTGCAGTAGGTGACTCCCTTCTGAGGGGAACTGAGGGTCCTATATGCCGACCAGACCCATCCCACAGGGAAGTCTGCTGCCTTCTGGGGGTCCAGGTGAGGGATGTTAGCAGGGGACTCCCTGAACTAATCCAGTCCTCTGATTATTATCCACTGCTGGTAATCCAGGCAGGCAGAGATGACATCAACAGAAGAGGTACGAGGGAAATTATTAAGGACTTCAAGATACTGGGTTGGTAAGTTAGTGGGACAGGAGCACAGGTGGCGTTTGCCTCAGTTCCTGCATTAGCAGGGACAAATGAGGAGAGGAGTAGGAAAACCCATACTATCAATAGATGGCCAAAGGGCTGGTGCCACCGGTGGAATATTGGGGGTTTTTTGACTGTGGGGCAAATTCTGTGGTACCAAGCCTGCTAGAGTCAGGTGGGCTACACTGGTCTAACAAGAACAAAAGGTCTCTAGCCCGTAAGTTGGCAGGGCTGATCAGGAGAGCTCTAAACTAGGTTTGAAGGGGGAAGGGGTTGAAACCAGGCTCTCCAGGGATGAGCCCAAAGGTGGAAAGCCAGAGTTAGGGGTAAAATCAGCAGCCCAGCTGAAGTGCATGTACCCTAATGCACACAGTATGGGTAACAAACAAGAGGAGCTGGAAGGCATCGTGCAGCAGGAAGGCCATGACATTGTCACCATCACAGAAACATGGTGGGATGACTCCCATGACTGGAGTGCTTCCATGGATGGCTACAAACTCTTCAGAAGGGATAGGCAAGGCGGAAGAGGTGGAGGGGTAGCTCTATATGTTAGAGAGTCTCTTGATGCTGTAGAACTTGAAATCAGTAGCTGTAAGGTTGAATGCCTGTGGATCAGAATCGAGGGGAAGGCCAACAAAGCTGACATGCTGGTGGGAGTCTGTTACACACCACCCAACCAGGATGATCAGTGTGATGAATTATTCTACAAGCAGCTGGCAGATGTCTCAAAATTGCCAGCCCTTGTTCTTGTGTGTGGCTTTAATCTGCTGGATGTCTGCTGGAAACTCAACACAGCAGAGAAGAGGCAGTCTAGGAGATTCCTAGAGTGTATAGAGGATAATTCCTGCTTCCGCTGGTAAATGAGCCTACCAGGGGCCCTGCTAGACCTGCAGTTCACAAACAGAGGGGGCTGGTAGGATATGTGGTGGTCAGAGACCATGCGGGGCTCAGTCACCATGAAATAATAGAAATCTCCATACTCAGGGATGCAAGGAGTGTCATCAATAAAATTTCAACCCTGGACTTTTAGAGGGCTGATTTCATTCTACTCAGAAGACTGGTCCAGAGTGCACCATGGGAAACAGCCCTTGAAAACAAAGGGATCCAGGAGGGATGGATGTGCTTCAAGAAGGAAGTCCTGAATGCACAGGAACAGGATGTACCAATTTGCTGCAAGGCGAGCCAGCAGGGAAGAAAACCAGCCTGGCTGAACAGGGAGATTCTGAAGGAAACAAGGAAGAAAAAGAGACCTTACAGACTGTGGAGAAAAGGTCTGCCTACTCATGAAGAGCTTAAGAATATATTTAGGTAATGTAGAAAGAAAATTAGAAAGAAAAAAGAGTGATTTGAAGGCAATTTGGCTACTTCTGTTAGGGATAACAAAAAGTGTTTCTATAAATACATTAATAACAAAATGTGTTGTAGTATAAACTCAGAGTGTTTCACTTAGACTCTTCTGCTGGCAATCAGGGGCAATGTCCTTTGAAAAAGATGCAATCACTTTCCTAAGCTGTGCAGTAATGACTGCAATCAAGAGAGGCAATACGAAGATTTCAGCAATGAGTACCTACGTAAAACTCCTAATTTCACCGGGACTTAATCATGCAATTTCTATGGCATGAGAAAATCAGCATGTTAGTATTTTTCATTCTCGAAAGACTCTGCTACAGGGCTCTTCCTGCATGTGCCAGGGAGTTTTGCATTTAAAAAAAAATCTTATTCATATCCTATATCTTAGCTTCATTCTGCTGTAGCATTTCAGAGAAGACAAAATAAAGAAAAAGATAATTACATTGTTGCAGATTTCAAAAAACAGAATGTCTTTCAGAGATAAAGTGTTATATCCTTTGTGTTATGCAGTGATGTGAAGCAAAAGGCTGAAACCAGCTTATGTTCACAAATTCACTAGGATACTTAGCAATAGTAAAGGACCAAAAGTTTCATCACCTTGCTAAACTTGTTGTTTTTTTTCAGGTGTGATTTCACCACTCCTTAATTACAGTAGATATTTTTCTTCAGTGGGACATCCAACTTTAAAACTAATACGTTGCCTGCTATGTATAAAGTTTGAAGCAATAAACACTAATTCCTGTAATATGACCAAAATACTGAAAAAGAATTTAGCTATCACTTATTTTTATATTGCACTTCTACTTTTACTTCTGCTTATTTTTATATTCTACTTCTATTTTCTACTGATGGATGGCTAAAACTGCTTGGTTGATATTCTTTATTTACCATCTCACCATGGAGAGGTTAAAAAGAACTACAACTGCAGTGCCCCCCAGCTGTATAATTTTTCCTGCATATCTAGGATCCTGTGAAGTAATTGAAGGGAACAGATTTCAGTGCCTATGCAGATCCACCATATGAACAAACTGATTATTGCATTGGTCAATGGGGAACTGGTGTGATCAATGCAATTCATTCTTGT
>JAWWEW010000088.1:17577898-17602015 GCA_035583185.1 Anabacerthia variegaticeps | reverse complement strand
TCTGCTTTTCATTTCAGAGCTTTTTCATTTCTGCTTTTCTGGGTGTATAGAAGATAGATGGCATTGGCACAGGTGAGGCAGGTTTTGTCATTTTCTGTTTACTCTTCTCATGCTCTTTTCATTGATTTGCAAGTATGGATATGGAAAGCTGGTCCAGGAGCCTGTGTGTGGAAAACTCATCACCTAAGAATATGGCCTACTCTCTGGTGTACCAGGGTGACCTTCCCTCATTTTCATTGTCAGCCATGGGTGATCTTGAGGTGAGATGAGAGCAAGTTTTGCATGTCCCTTAGCTTTGAGAGTTGAGTTAGTTCTGGAGGGACCAAGATCTGCTTTAACCTGCAGTTCCAAGGAAGGAAGCATGTGCTGATAACAATGAAGGAGCAAAATACAAAGGGTTTCACACACCAGTGTGACAATTTACCTATTTTTGTCTCTTGGGAAACTGACTCTTCACTCTCTGAGCATAAAACCCTGTTCAAAGAATGACTGTGGCCAAGATGTCAGGTTTGGGGAAAGGAGTCTGGACCTAAGACTGTTCACTGATAGAACTGTGGCATTGGCAGCAAAACCCTGTACAGAAGAAGTAAAATGAGATAAATTTCCTAGGAACAGAGTAATATTTTTCCCCATAGAAAAAACAAATCACAAAGAAACCAGTGTTTTAAAAATTATTATTACAATTTTTATTCCTTATTCCACCCCTGAATGTTATCAAGTTATTTGTTGTATATGTCTAAGATGGAAATAATTTGGTTGACTTTTTAAGCTGTTTTGCTATGAAAGGAGATGTTTTTTGTTAATCACTGTGCACTTGGGAGAAAAGAGATGATTATTGCTCTTATCTTATTGCTATTCTCTTTGAAAAATGCTCCTAGTGCTGCAGTCCTTCCTACCTTGCTGTTTTCTTTTCCAATCCACTCCACTCTTGCTTTAAAGGTCTGGCAATCTATACTTCAGTGGTTGCAATAGCAATTCTTTAACATCTGCCTTTTGAATGGATTATTTATTAGATGTTAGGTTTGTTTGTTTTGGGGGGTTTTTTGTTTGGAGGTTTTTGTTTGTTTTTGTATTTGATTTTTTTGACACAAACTCAAGATATTGTTGTAGGATTAAGGACCCGCAATCTATAATTTGTAATGTACTCCCTTTACTGGAGTTAAATTCAGATAGACTGTACAAATACATGATGATTATATAGCTTTATAAAAGCAACTAGCTTGTATTTTAAAGACAAGTAATTCATTTAATGAGATATCTTGCCTAATCACACACATCTTAAGAGACAAAAAAGCAAAACATCTCCCCTTTGATCTTTTTTCTTGTTTCAGTGATGGACCATTTGTCTTAAGCTAAACAGAGGTAAACCACATCTGACTTCTATATCATTTGCCTTGCTCACAGGAGCTGCTTTGCTTTGTTGCTAACACTGTTTAGATTATTTGTACCACAGAGGAAAGAACTGAGAAGCCAATGAATTGCAGTTGCTTTTAAAAAGGAGCTGAAAATCAATAATAAATTATTGTTTTCTATAGCAGTTTAAGTTCCTTATATGTCCCCTCTGACATGTGAGTGCACCTGTAAATTAATTTGGTTTTAGGCTATAAAGAACCTAACTTTCTCTGGGCTGACTATCTGACATGCATTAAAGATATAAAAATAACACACTTTGGCAAGATAGCTTTTGAGGAGTGCAGAACACTGCAAGTTATTTTTATAGTTTAATGAGATATAGGCCCATACTTCCAGAGGGAGACAGAGTGAGCAGAGCACTCTATAATTTACTGCAGTAAAATGATCAGGATTCATGCTGTCTATAAAACATGAAAAACATTCTTCATTCCTTACCAATTAGATCATAGTTACAACTCTCGTCTCCTTTGAGCTTAAAAGAAAATTCTAACTGCTAGACATAAATGAATGCTGTGGTTAAATTAAAGCCTTCAACAGCCCAAACAGGCTTGAAAGAAATGCCTTCTGGATGTTATTAACATGCATATTTAAGTGCTATTTTTAAAATTTAACTACAAGCCATAGCAAGTGCAAATGTTTATAATAGGTATTTCAAAATTGAAACATTAATTTGAAAATCATTTTCATTGCTATTAATTTCTTCACAATAATTTTATTTCAGAATTTACTATTGCTGACTTTTTCTTTTATGTGTGTGTGTGTGTGATGGCAGAAAATTTGAACTGAACTCCCAAGATTTTGTAATTTTCCAGCCTTGAAACAATTCTCCCATAAAATATGTCATGTACAAATAACAGGCTCATTTCCTCAAACATGCAAAGTGAGAAATCCTATTTATGTCAGCAGGAGATCAGTGTAGAGAAATTAGATGGACATATTTGCAGAGTCAATGCTTTGGTCTTGTGCTTCAGTTTACAGATAAATCTTCTCACATCAAAAAATACCTGTGGCTTGTTCCGCAGTGTAGGAAGAACAAAGTAGTGTGGAAAAGCAGGAGGCAAGGAAAAAAGCAGATAGCAAAGGGTTTTAGTTTTCTGTCCCAGGTTGCTGGTGTGGTTAATCTTCTCTGCTTCAGTACTCCACATTTTCAATTCTTTTGCAATTTGGTCACACTGACAAGTCACAAACACTGTTTGTTGCTTACAAGAACTGTTGACTGCTAGACAGAAATGAATCTGGGGGTGGCTGAGACATGACCTTTCAAGACTTCAAAATATCCAAATGTGTCATTCTGATACGCCTGATAAAAGTGTCATTTAAATATCCATGGAAACTGGCTTTCACATTCAGCTCAAGGGCTTTGGTCATAAACAAAATACTGGACTGTGAAGGGATTTCAAAGATATACCTCACCCTTTTGATGTCTGCAGCTAATTCTTTCCCTCAACTCAGTCCTTAGGAAGACTACTGATGGTGCAACTAAGCTGTTCAGTGGGAACACTGTGATCTGTTTACTGCTTTTATATTCTTCATAGGCTACTGTTCTCTGTGAACAGGGAGTGTGTGGCAAAACACGTGTGAATCTCCTCCTCTTTATTTAAAATTTTAAAATGCATTCATCTCTCCATATGTCTATATTTGCGTGTGGTAAGTGGGAAGCAAATGAAACATTCCTGTATTGCCAGGGAGGTGTTCAAAACCAGGCAGCAAAATCAGTACGAATTAGTGTCTTATTTTTGCTACAAGTCTGAAAATGTATTTGTGCTGTGCTCTGTCATCAGGATCATCTCTAATGTTTTAGTTATGTAAACAGTATTTAAGTACAGGTAGTCATTTAGCTAATGTAGTGAACTAAGAAACTGTTGAAACAGAAAATTAAAGGACATGAACATTACATATTCTTTTTTTTCTAATTTTGCTCCAGCTGAGTGAGATAGATATTTTTGCAGCCTGTGGACAGAGATTATCATATCATTTAACATAGCCTTTTAAAGATCACTACTGTAGAAATGGGAGTTATCATCTTATTACTTTATTAGCTTGTTTAGTAACAGAGTATTTGTAAAACTGCCTTTGGTTTCTCTCATTGTTAGTATAAAACATTTTTCCTGCCATTTAAGGTTTCACCAAAAGTCTTTTGAAATGGGTTGGTGTATCTAGGGATGCAGTGCTAAAAGAAAATCCCTGTTTCATATTTATTGAGCAGATTACTATGCAAAAACAACAAACCAACCAAACTAAAACCAACAAACAAAGCCTGTGTTTTTAAAAGTACTTGACAACTTTTGTTGGTTAGATCTTAGTCTGGTAGATTTTCTAGATAATTGATTCAATATTATCTTCCTAAAGTTTTGTTCTTTTTCAATATTTCATTGATTTTATTATATTTTTCTTAGGCTTTATACCATCTATAATGTACAGATCTTCAGCAATTTTCTTGGGAATTAAAAATGACACTAGCTTCTCTTTTTATACAAAAAATAAAAATAATAATAAGGATGTAATTAAATTGGAATATCTGGTTTAGAATAACTAAAAAAGAACACTTTTATGTGAGAGTTTCAAAGCAATTTCAAGTGCAAGTTAATTGAGCCTACTCACGCTCTTTGGGGTGAAGTTAATCAATATTATCCCCTTCCTCACAGGTCGAAGCTGTGAACAGTCCTGGGCCTCTCCTGGACAGTAAAATCAAGTAATAAAGACCTGTGTGTTTTGTGACTAGATGGAAGTGATTCTTCCTTTGAAAAAATGATCCTGCTGACTTTATTAAAAACACAATACAATGGGGCTAACTTGGAGCAGGTGAGCAAGTCTTCAGAAGACAGCCTAAGATAGCAAGCTGCATATAATTTGTGTTCACCGTTAGTTTTCTTTACTATATTATCTGGTAAAATTTCCTGTGTGTACCAAAGTCATCCCTTTTTGTCATGTCAGCCCCGGCTGCATGGCAGGGCCCATCACTCCAGGAACAACAGTGAGAAGATCAGGACTGCAATGCTTCTGTTTCAGGTGCTCACTTCCAGGTCATAGCCTTGTCTTCAAGGGTAGAATGTTTTTGCCAAAAACAGGAATGGTCATAGCATGGGCACAAGGTTCCTTCTGCAGTAAGTGAATGTTGCCGTACAGATAAAAATGTTCAGTTCCAAAGAGTTTCTATCTCTTTTCTTCCCGTGTGCAGACATCAGTCATACAGAGTGTCAAAGGAGAAGAGATGGAAACTGCCACACATGTAGCAGCACAACAAATGAAAATTAGATTTCAACCTCTGTCAAGACTGACATGACAGAGGACAATAGTGGTTTTAGTTAGGGAAGTAATCTAGCCATGAGCTGATGTGAAAAACTGTATAAAGCCTAATGTCTTTCACTTATTTATTTCACTTTTGTCAAGGTGTAAGGGTTGAATTGCTTGAATCTACAAATAAGCCCGTTAACATGGCTTGAACATCATGGCAGCTGCAACAATAGGTTTGTATTCTTCACCCTGTGTCAAGGAAAACTATCATGTCTCAACTCCTGGAGCAGAGCTGGGAAGAAGACCAATAAGTGCTAAATGACATAGGAGGTTTGTGACACTAGGACAGATGACTAATGGAACTAAGAGGCAAGAAGATTATAAGTCTTTTAAAGATCTGACATGCAGAAGTGGTGGGTGGAATGTGGAGGGGTTTGCCCATGATCTTGACTTCTGGGGAAAAGCCATGCTTCATAGAAAACTCTAGTGTAAAAGAAAAGCTTTTCCTCACTTTGACTCTGGGGATTGGTTCTTTGATCTCCCTCTAACTCAGGCAACTTCCTACTGCTCTACTTCAAAGCTGAGTTTTGGAACTTCAGGGCATTTTAATAAAGTGTCCTCAAAAACCCTATGCCTATTGGCTGTGGTGGTGGGTTCTCAAATCATTGGATTACTCAATGCAGCATTCAGCAAGGGAGTTATGCAGGAGTTGAAACGGAGCAATCTGAAGAGTAACTGTAGTAAATGTATGTGGCCAGTTGTAAAGAATCAGGTAATGGTTACAATTGGAAAAGACCTCTCAGATCATCAAATCCAACAACCAACCTGTCATCACCACCATGTTTATCACTAAACTGTGTCCTCTAGTGCCATATCCACATGTTTTTGAATACTTCCCTGGGGAGCCTGTTCAAATGCTTGATAAAATTTTCCATGAAGAAATTCCTGCTATCTCAATGTTAGAAGCCTTTCTCCCCTCTGAGAAAGGTGCATCCTGTCAGTAGATGAGGTGTTACACAGACCATCTCATGGTCAAAAAACTCTAAATTTTTTCAAGGATATCAGGGACACATGTTGATACCAGTTCCTTTCAGTGATGCTCCTTGCTACTGGAAGGTCAGAAAAAAATCACTCCGTGTGCTCCTGATCCTTCAACTAGTCATCCCAAGGACATTTTAAAATTCATTTTAAAATCCATTTTGATTGCCCTTGGACTGCTTTTATTTTCACTGTTTACTTGAATAACAATTCTGAGTAATATTCAGAGTGCCTTACTAGACTGGAGTTTTCTAGTAATGTCTCCTAAAGAGACTTCCCTGTGGGTTGGGTCTGTCTCCATATTGGGCCCTCCAGTCCCCTTAGAAGGGAGGCACCTATGACAACTACACTTCCTTTCCCCTTGGGAGAGAAAGTTGTAATAAGAGGGGTAGATTGTGTTGCTCTAGGTGGCCTCTTTATCACCAAAAGACCTTCAGGCACTTCATCAGTTGACTGTCCTTCCAGTTCCAAGTCCTCATACCTGTCACAGACTGTGCCAGTCCTACTCATTTTTGTCAAGTTTTCAGGAGGAGAAGCCTTCCTCCTAGTATGGGCAATGACCAGCTTCTAGTCTTCATGTTCAAAAAATCCTTAACTACCTCCTTGATAGGTTTTTAAGTCCTCCTGCATCTCCACTACAATGGGAGTCTGAGAGTTCTGAGACTGTACAATCTCTGAGAGTAACCTCTTAAACTTTTCCTCATTTGCTTGAATACTGCATAGCCTATTCACTTCCTCCTTGTTTTACACTAACTCTCTCATTGGGAAAGGAAAAACAAAAGTTGCCTGAAACAGTGCAAATTGCATGTGTGGGGATGGGGAGGTTGGAGTAGGAGGGTTTTTTTATGTCCTAATTTAAAATAAATGTATGGTCAGACAGGATTAAAAAATAATGATGATGAAAAAATCCAAATACTGGACAAAGCATTAAACTTAGTGATTAGTTTCTTTTTAAAGGATGCTGTGGATGCAGAGTAACAAAGTACACTGCAAAGAAAACTTTGATGCAATGCAAGGCATGTAATGTTTCAGAACTCAACAAATCAAAGATTATACTTTTTTTCTACTGACTGATACTAGAACTGAGCTGCACAGTTAGGTCAGAGAGACTGAGATATGAGGGCTTTTACATGCCACACAAATAGGGCTTTTTCTGTTTAAGAAGACCCTGCAGATTTGGAGCAAGTCCAATCCGTCTCTTCAGTTAGCTATGAGCCAAATCCTATCTGTGGGTGAAATAGTGCAGAACTTGACACATTTGTATTTACAAGGAAGGTGTGCATAGGCTCTCAGTTTTCTTTGCATCCTGAAGTGGCACTCCAAGGTCTCTAATGTGATGTCCAGTGTGTAAGTGAATATGTGACTTATCTTGTATTTTAAAGCACAGCATTCTTTGTTGACAATGTAGTCTGGCATGAAATCCAATGGCTGTTAGAGCTGAAAGACTGCTGTCCTGTGACTCCCTGAGCATTGTAAAGAATTTGGTTCCTCTTTTCTTACTCTATTTTTTGATAGCTATCTTCAACGTATTGGGTTGTGGAGCCTACAGCTTGATCAGAAAATGTCTGCAATAAATTATTTACTATTAAGTTTCCAGGAGGTTGTCCCATTCAGCTCACTTTAAATTTGATTTTACTCCTTCCTGTTTGCTCTGCTGCTCATCTCTTTCTCTCTTTCTCCACCATTTTCTACCCATTTCTGCTCAGTCACTTTTCTGCCTTTTTTTTTTTTGTTCTTTTTCTATTGCTGTAATTTTCTTTTCTTTGCTTTCTTCTTCCCTAGAGTCTTTCTTATGTTCTTCCTTTATCTTTCAAATTCAAATGTCTTATTTAATCTACTCTTTTATTTTTTTCATCCACATAACCCACCCTTTGAGCTTTTGATTCTTACCTCTAGTTAGTTATGGTGGTTATATCTTTGTGTGAGGGAATTGGAGAAGTACAGTTAAAGGGCATATTCTATTACTCTCCTTTGCACACTCTCTCCTTGCTCTATTCACTCAGCAACTTTTTTCCAGTCTTCTATTTCTACCCTTGTGCTGCACACCCTGAAGCTCAGTCCTTTGCGAGTTTTCTCCAGGATTACCCTCCAGTCATAGCATTTTCTCTATTCACTTTGCTTTCCTAGTTTTTCCTTTTCTACTCCTGTTTCCCACTATTATTCCTTACCTCTCATCTCTCCATTCTCTCCTCTTTCAGATGAAGTTTGCTTCACAAAAAAAGGTAAGGATTGCAAAAGTCTGCTAGCATGAACAGTCCCATACCCACCCTTTACACACTTTTAAACTTACTGCACAAACCCACAGAGAGTATAATGAGGTGAAAACCAGCAGGAATCTAGATTTCCCCTTGCTGTCTAGAAGTTCTTTGTTTGCCAGAACTCTGACTTCTGGTGAATAGAAGGTTTAATCTCTAAGTACAAGTTTATTTGCAATTCATGGATTTCTTTGTGAAATGGACATCTGAAATAGCTGAATGATCCTTCACAACAGGGTTAGGTACTGTAGCTGAAGTTCAGCATGGCCTTGGACCACTTCTAAATCATGTCTCCTTTGTCCAAAGGCTGATTTTCCTTCTGTGATCCTGTTTCATTCCTGTGATGCATATTCTCTGTCGTGTGTGAATTCAGGTGGTGAGGACTTTGATGATGTTAATGGAAAACACAGTGAGCTAGAGGGAAAGAAGCAGCTGAGACATTTTTTAAAATGCCTGACTTGGTTGGAATTTTATGTGTCCCTATTATTAATTTTTGTTAGATTTTTTGTGTGTGTGTGTGTTTGTTTGCGGATTTGTTTGGGGTTTTCTTGGTTGGTTTCTGGCTTCTTTGCTTATTTTCTGAGTGTTTAAAATTGAGGATGAGAAATATTTCTGGAAGGTTAAAAGAGGGAGTCTGCAGAGGCATGGCATGCACAGTAGCTTCTAGTAAATTATACAAATTTTGTCGTAACTGAGTTTGAAACTTCTTCCTACTAGTTAGAAAACTGGTTCTCTGTTGAATCACCAATAAACTGAGGTTTTTTCTGTATGAAAGTGGGGCACAAAGTAAAAGAGAAAGAAGCCAGAAGCAGTAAAAACACAAAAAGTGAACTGGAGCTCTCTGATATTGACACATTGGTCTCAGTACTGAACTGCTTCTTGTTTTCCAACATAATATGTAAATTAGTGCCTATATATAGTACTGCTTTGTAAAACCAGCAATTTCCTTTTAATAAAATGAATGATCTGTTTTAGCTACATCTCATCTCCAGGGCAATAGGCAAAAAAACCCCAAACCAACCAAACCAAAAAACCCCAAAAAACAACAAAAAACCCCAAACCACCAAACAACCCTCCCCCCCAAAAAAAACACAACCAATAAAACAGCCCCAAATTATGTCTTGGTTTTATTTGCTTTCCCTCACTACTGTTTGGTGGAATGCATTCCTTGGAGCTAGTTGAAAAAAGCTGAAGAATTAAGGGTCATTGTGTTGTAGCCCCACAACTAAATGAATATGTTCCTTCCTCAGAACAGTGCAGAGGCTGGGAAGGAACCACAAGATTCTGGACCAGTATAAAATGCTACTCTTAACTACAGAAGGATAAGCAAATTCCTCCTTCCTCTGCAAAGTAAGTGTCATCTTATTGACTTCTCTCATGAATTTAAATAAAACATCAAGTTGCTGCATATCAGCTGAACTGTTAGTAGCAGACTGTGTGCTTTCTTCTAGCTTTTGGCAAAGTAAGGTAAAAGTACTTTTCTTACATAAAATAGATTTAAATTACCTCACACTTGCAGTGGGCTAAGACCCAACACACAGATTATTATACTAGCACAGCTGATAGGGAATTAATCATACTCTTGCAACTTGATAATGTAAATAACCCGTTCCATCATATCTCACACTGATGACAGCTCATAAGGGGATTTAATATAGGCATTATCCAGGATATTCTGGTAAAAACACCTAAAACCTGAAGTTCATGGTAGGAAGGACAGCTTCATTAATAATTGTTCTCCACAGACAGAGAAGTAAAGTAGTTCCTGTAACATGGGTATGAAATAGATTGCATTAGCAGAGACAAACTCTGCTGTAGCTTCACTAGGAAAGTCTGGATCCAGCCGTCAGAAGAGGTCTTCAGCCCCAGTTAGAGGTTGGTATAACCATCCTTAAAACTCCCCTTAAAAAAGCAGGAGTGCAGATCATTAGTTTGTAGCATCAACTTTATAAGAACTCTCAAAATTATAAGATTTTTTTGCAATTATCTTACATTCATTCTGGCTAAACTGATCAGAGATAGTGGAGATTTTAACATGAAATATCCTGATTCCAAATCAGTGAGGTTTTTAGGCATAAGCAAGCCCGTGAAGCTTGTGAAGTTACCAGCAGTCATTGAATTTTGGTTGTTTTTCCTCCATCTTGACTGACTTTCTCCTCTCTTTGGTGGGGATCAGGGGTGATGCTGCTTTGGGATTCTCACTGATGTCCACCATAATCAATGTTTCTAATCAGTGTTGCTCTGCTGGCATCATGTGTAGAACAGAGCAGAGTGCCTAGTCAGCAGAACACAGAAATGAGAGGAAAATGAGGAAAGGAGGGAGAGAGAGGCAGTGAGGAGGCTGATAACAAATTAAAGAGTCAATCTTGAAAAAAGCAGAAAAAGCAATCTTCGTGTATTTCTTGCAATTCAACAGGAATGTGGTTAGATTGTGCAATTCATGCTCTCTGTCTTGGTGAGCACTTCATCATTCTTGTTTTATTGGCATCATTGTCTGCAGCAGCATGTGTCTGAAACACTCACCTATTCACTAGAAGTATGGTCTGAAGAAAACTGGTGATGCAGGAGGTAGGTAGCAAAGACATCCGCTCTTTGAAAACCACAAATTGAAATTTGATGACATCATGTGAATTGGAGGTTGGTTTGTGTCCACCATGCAACATTTAGGCTATCCTAACAGTGAAAATAATCACAAGTTTCAAGTAATAAAACTAGCTTTGAAATGCTTTGTTTTACCAAATAGAATTGTAACAGCAAAAGTGTAACTCAGAAACTGAGCTACAGTTTCTGGATTACGTTGCAGGGGAGAACAAGTGAGAAGATGCACAAGAAAAAGTCACATATAAATGAGGAAGTAGAAAGCACAAAATATTTATGACAAACATTAGTCTTAGATTTATGTAGCAAAACAATATGTCAGGCACCCTTTGTAAGACTGGAAGAACATGAGCGCCTAAATGCTCGCTCTGCATAGACTGTTGAGAGAGTCCATGGTGTACTGTATAATATACAATCCTACCCTTCTTATCAGGCCATGTTTAGTGAGAAAACATGCTTTTGCTCTGATCTGCAGCTCAGTTTCTCAAATTTTTACCTCAAGTCTTCTGTCAGCCATTTGTTAGTCAAAGAAAACTAGCATAAAAATGTCCATACAGGAAGCTTCATGTAAACTAAACTTTTTCTTGGTCCTTCCCAGATCACAAGCAGCATAATGATATCTTATTTCTATTGTCAGACACTGCATTTTTTGTGTTGGCCATAATAATCTTCCTTGCTGAAATTATATACTTATATTCTTCCCTATTTCCCCCATTCCCAAAAAGAAAAAAAAAAAAAGCTTATTCTTTTATTTATATATATATTGTAATAATTACTGATCAGTTTTGTAAATTAATGCTAGATTACTGCAATGACTGTAACTCAGCAGCAAATGGGAAAAGAACCTCCATACTTATGCTGTGTGCCAAGTAGATTATGCTTCTTTATAAAGATACATTGTCTTGCTCTTGCATGTGGAAGAAAGATTCAAAGTTATTTCATTATATATCAAAGGCTTTCCTCTGTCTTTAGATCTTTATCAAATACTTTTATGATACACTTTTAGAAGGTTCTTACTCTATGGAAGGTACTAGGATGGTTCCCTTTGAAGAAAATCTAAACGCACAAATGAAAGAGTATGTGCTTTTGAAATGCAGTAAGAAGAGTTTTTATACTGATACAGAGAACAGAAGAATCTGATCTGCTTAGAAGCAGTTATCATATAACAGTTTAAACAACATAATTTACAGAAGGACATATTTTTAAGATAGGTATCTGGTTTACAGTTGTAAGGTTAAAATCTCTTTGACATGGTAAAGCTCTTACTTCTCAGAGTTAGAGACTATGTCTGCAGTAGTCATAGTATGCCCATTGAATGAAAGACATTTCATTTAGGAAAATGAACCTATCACAATATGTATGGCATGCTGTCAGATGCACTGGAGATAAAAGGTCTCAAATCCATGTGTAGAACACTAAATTTCTCCAGGGATGATTGATACATGCTAATCACTAGAAGACTCAAGCCCTCCAGCTACTGTGAAACCTTCACCAACTGGTTAGTCTGCAATGCAGGGGGCATGTCCTGTCTGTGCTTTCCCATTTGCTCTAGTTTGGCAGCCTTCTGCTGACTCTCCATCAACAGATGCACCTCTCTGCAGCCCCTTTGTCAGCTGCCTAATCTTTGGATATAAAGATGTTGCCCTGCTTTTTGCTTCCCATCTTTTGCTCCATCTCTCCTTGCTGTGCCTTTTCTTTTCTTTCATTTTACTTCAGCCAATTTATTCTTTAAATGGATTGTGCCATTTTGATAGATACTCCTTCCACACAGAATAAAATTTAAAGGGAAGTCTAATGTGAGACTTTTATTGCTGTCTCCAACAATCTCACTTTAATCTACTGATAAGAGAGAGCCAGGCTGATCTCAGAGAATGTACAGTGGCAGGATCACTGTCAACAGCTTTATTCTACAGCTAGAAAAATGTCAATGAAATATTAGATGAAAATTGCCATGAAGGTATTAAAGCACTGAAGGTAGTTTAGGGTTTGTCAAAGGATTGTTCCACTCTTGGATTCAAAGCTGGACTGGTCACAGTCCTGAGTAACTTTTTGTTTGTTGGCCCTGTTTTGTTTGGAAGGTTTGACAAGGTGTTCTGCAGAGGTCTCTTCCAACCTCTGACATTTTATGAAAGATAATTTCTCCTCACTCCTGAGCTTAGGTATGCTTTTGACTCTCCTTGAACCAGATTTCAGTTAGGATATGCTTTTCTATTTGTTGGAGTCTGTAGCCAATGTAAAGCTGACAGTGTAATTCACGTCTGCTTTTAGTACACCTGAAGCAGTGATAGTAAGCCTTGAAATAAGACTGTATTTTCATGGGCAGTTGGAGTTATGTAAAAACAAACAAACAAACAATTCCACCTGAAGCATAAAAAACAACCAAACAAAAAACCCCAAAACAAACCCAACAAAACAAAGAAATCCAAGCCCCCAACCTGCTATTTTATAAGAAGTGCAAGATCTGTGTGGATGATACAAAACCAAATTTGTCTTCTAGATTTTTTGAACTTATTATTTTTCTTGGGTTTTAATTTTCTGTGGATTTTTAGAGGACTTAAATACAAGGAATGTATCTTCAATAATTTGTGGGTTACATGATCTGCAGGTGTTACTTATGCAATTACAGCTTTTGCAGAAATATGGCTCAAGGGCAGGTCCTCAGAGATACTGTAGTAAGATAATTTGTTTGTATGAGTATTTATTTTCTTTGAGTGGTATTTGGCATCAGCTTAAACTATACTGAAGGAAGGTCCTTGAGAGAAATAATCTTATACAAAAATGTCCAGAAGTTTCAATAGATACACTTAAAAATCCCATGTAGTTAAATCTTTGGTAGCTATAGAAGAGACCTGGATCAGAGATACAGTCATGAGACAAAATGGTACTTGGCTCAGATGGAGAGGAAAGGAAATGTGAAAACACAAATATGAGAGAGAGACAGAGGGAGAGATTAATAAAATACATCAGCACTTGAAAAAGAATTTACTTACTTCAAAAGACTTACAATCAAGAACAAATTTTCTTGCTTTTGAGTGAAAATGTAATGTTTTTGCCAGTGTCATTGAAACCAAGATCTTTAAAGGTTTGTCCCAGCAAGGCTATTAAACATTTGTTTCACTTCAAATCAGTGAATAATTGCATTCACTTTTATGGGCCAGGGCTAAAGACTAATCATGTTGAATTCATTATATATGCAACAGATATTATGGCATAATTCCCACAATTGCATGTATTGAAAATGATGAACTAGTTTCCCCTTACTCTGCTGATTTCTTTTTCTTCTGAAATGTTGCTGCTATATGTCTGCTTTCATTTTACCTCCATTGTATACAGTCTTAGTGTTTTTGCTGCTTATCTTCTGACAAATATGTTTTAAGACTGAGTGCCACGCAATCACTGTTGGAATTCTGTTTGAACTGATGTCAATATCTGTCTTGAAGCTTTGCTCTGAAATGTGACATAAATGTACTTTGATTCCAGTGTATTTGTGTCTCAAACCATCAGTAACTGATGTTTCATTTTTGTCTTCTGGTGTTAGAAAAAAGCAACTTGGAAAGTAAAACTTCTCAAATTCTAAATGGATAAAAATGTTTTCAGAATGTCAACAACATTTTTATAGATATTAAAAAATTCCTCTCTTGTAAATAAAAATTACTGCAAAAAAATCAGCTTTATGAGTTCTTTGGCATCATGTTTTATGAAACATTGTTTTTATAGATAATATACTTTAATTCAGTTTGGGGACCTTACCATCTGGGCTATCGGAAAAATACTTTAATTTTTCTTAATTATTCCTATGATTCATGTGTTATGACCTTTCTCAGGGACAAAAATAGATACCAGTTCTTGCAAGAACAAAATGTGCACAGTGGGAATACAGAACCTGAACAGTGGTATTAGAGCAACAAATATCCTGAAATAAGCAGATCAGCAGAAGCACCAGGAAGCAAATATACAGCATTCAATACAGCCGCTGAAGTGGTTTGGATAAATAGCCCAGTAATTAAACAAGAATATCATGAACAGTTTAGGTGGAAATAACAGCAAAGTAATCCTCTCTGACGTCACAGGAAAGGTAAAAATTCACAAAAAAAGTGGTGTTTGTTTTTTTGGGGTAATGCACTGAAGACTATCTGGCAGCTTCATGCAGAGTGCTGGTTCCCTTTTTTAGGAGCACTTTCTTCATAGTACAACAAAGTGCAGAGGCAAAGCAGAGTCTACATGTTAAATATCTTTTCTTTAGGAGAGACAACCATAGACAGTGGAAGAGCTGCCCAGGGCACACAACAGATTAAAGCAGGGGAGTCTGAATGGGTTTGTTGTGCAATGAAATGTGTTATTTTCTTCCTGTGCAGAAGAATCAGGACATTATGTGTGGTAAATCCATTTCAATCCCTTCATCAGTTTTTCATTTAGGTGAAATGGATTGTTCTAGCTGCATGTTTCTAGTGCCGAAACGGTAAGGATACTGCCTGGACTGAGAGGGCACCTATCCTGCACAGAGGTATGATCTGGTCCTGGAGCAGTCCAAACTAGCATCTGAAAAAACTGCAGTGATGTAGAGGTGTTTAGGACATTGCTTTCTTTCCTAATGTAGGTGTACTCTCTGATTAGATTGTAGTGAAGCAAGCCTGAACACATTCTTCCCATCCTCAGGGCAGTGCTGGAGAGCTGGGATGAAAAATGAGCTCTTCACCCCACATCACTCTTCCAGTGCCCAGGAATAACATTGCTGCCTTGCCAGCATTGTGCAGAGACAACAGAGCTGAGGGCAAGCATGTGCTCTGCCAGGGACTGGTCTTTGGGAAGAGACTTGTGCCAGTCTTCAGGAATCTTTTCTTTCTGATGTCTGTCACAGCAGCTGTTACCAAGATTTCCTTTCCCTAACCTTTTCTCTTTTCCAGGCTAACATATCTCATGCTCCATCGTACCTCCTTTCTGATCCTTTCTAGCTTCATGTTAGAAGTTTCTGTTTATAAGGACCCGTGGGTAAAGGTCATTGAGGAGGTGAAGAGACAGGAAGAGCTCAGTGAGGGCAACAACTGCTGCCTTGCAGAGGGGCTGCACAGATGTAACTGCATCAAAGCTGGGCATGTGCCATTCACCGCACAGTCCAGCCACCAGAAAAATCTGTTCCTGTGGCCAGAACCTCTGAAAACCTCAGACCTTGATTCATCTGATCTTTCAGTTCTCTTGGAAATGTGTTTCTGACTCGCAGAAAAGAGCCTGGAAGGATGAATTTTAAAGGATTCAATACCATAGAATTATAGAATTGTTTAGATTGGAAAAGACATCTAAGATCATTGTCTTGCCATTAACCTAACATGTCCAAGTCCCCTACTAAACAATGTCCCTAAACACCACATCTATATGTTTTTTAAATACCTCCAGTTATGGTGCCTCAACCATTTCCCTGGGCTTTCTGTTCCAGTTCCTGACCAGCCTTTGATACAAGAAATTTTTTCTAACATCTAACCTTGAATCTCCCCTGGAGTAACTTGAGGCCATTTCTTCTCGTCCTGTCACATGTTCCCTGGGAGAAGAGACCAATCCCTACTTCATATAACTTCCTTTCAGGTAGTTGTAGTGAGTGATAAGGTCTCCCCTGAGCACTACCCAGTCCTGCTGCTGATATAAGCCATAACACTTTTGGCCTTCTTGGTCACTCAGGCATACTGCCAGAAATTAATCAAATTTTGTAATTTTCAAAGGTATCAGAACTTGTAAAAACACATGACACTTCTAATACCTCAATTTATGATTCTTTGAATATTTGGCAACATTGCTTTTTTCAAGCAACCTGGTCCTTGCTTATTTGTATTAATTGTCTGACACTGTGGTGTCTTATGTACCTTAACCATGGTAAAGGACCTAAGTTTGATGTGGCTTATTTGTTATATCTTTCTTCCTTCATTAGTTCCCTGTTCACAGTGTTATATTGTCTCTTTATCTGTTGTTACACTACTTAATGGCCTGTTTTGAGGCACTTTTCAAATGCCTTAAGAAAAGCTAAGTTACTGCTAGCAACTCTTTTGAAGCACAAACAACTGATCTCAAAAGGACTCTGACATGATTTCTCTTTTAAACCCTGCTCATTTGACCTTGTGGAATTAGTCTTGTCCAGGCCTTGTACTATTTTATCCTTAAATAGGCTTTTAGCCTATTTTCTTTAGAACACAGACATTTAGCTTATGAATTTATAGTTTCTATGACACGCTTTGTTCCAGTTTCAAAAGGAAGTGCCTGATTAATAATTTTTAAATTTCTTTGAATACTTGCTGTTTCTATGGATGCTGCACATACTCTGTCCTTGCCAGCATTGCTTAGTGCTCTTCTTTTCTGAAATACCAAATGATCAGATTCTCAAACTTGTCAGTAATTTTCCTCCCCGTGATGTAAATGCTTTTAGGGCAAGATTTCCTATTATGTCCTGTGCTTTGCGGCTAGGAATTTCCTTATCTTTCAAGGTGAAAATTGAGTTATGGGCAGTAACAAATTTATTTTTAAATTTAATTTTAGTGTCTACTTTAATGAATGTTTCTATCTCTCATTGCTAACACTTTAAAACTTATTTTTTCAGGTGTATTTTGCTTTGATATGAACGCTTTTCAATTTAATTCCCACTTTTTCATTACTTTATCATAATTGTCCAGTTTCTAATTCTAATGCTATCATTAGTGAAAAAAAGCAATAAATTGTTACTGGATTTTGGGTCAAGTTTATAGAACAACATTTAAATAATCCATTTTTTTTTGGGGGGAGTATTTTTTAACTAGTCTTACTTTTTTTAGAGTGTCAGATCACTCAGGAGAAAGACACCCCCCAAATTGTTGTCTAAATTGTCTGGTTTTCAGATTTGTGACACGTTTTGTACTGGATATATATCTTTGACTGTTTATTAACATTTCTTATCACTTTGCCTAAAAGGAAGATTAGAGAAATTTTCTAAAGTGCTGAAATGTCAGTTTGTATGTTCAGATCGCAAAACTTAAGATTGCATTCTAAATAATTTAGTATGTCATTCAACTTTATTAGAGGTACATTAATTTGCAATGTTCCTTTGAATGCAAGACAAAAGCCCAGCATTCTCAACATTCTTCTGCAGCACCTTTTTCTTGCCCGGGATATATATAATTTGAACTCTGTGATCTGCTGCCCTTTAATCCCTCATTCTTTTTCTTAAGAAATCTTTTTTCTTCATTGCTGTGATCTCAGATCTAAAGGCCTTGAAAGATTATTTTAGTTATGACTTACAAAGCATGTTAACTTCTATTTTAGGGGGGAAAATGCATAAAAATTATCTTTAATGTTTGTGTCACTTTAGAAAATCGAGACATGAGCTTTATTTTGATCATTTTCCTCTATAATTACAGTTTCAAAATAAGTCTTTTCAGTGTAGATTAAATCTAGGATTCATGTTAAAAATCATTGCTATGCTAGTTACCAGAAACATTTGAAGAATTTTGAAGACCAAACCTCCCCTAGGCTTAAGGCCTTAAAATTTAAAACTGGAGTACATGTACTTAAAGCAAAGTATATAATTTGAATTTGCTGTTAAGTATATTTTCAAGCTGTTGTGCTGGAATAGCAAATATCTGGAAGACTTCTGAATGAGGCTTCTGTTGGACAGTGAAACAACAAAATACTGTCTTAAGTGAGATGAGGTAAAAAAAAATCAACCAGGTTAAAATACCAAGATCATTTGCAAAATTTATCATGCCTTACCACAGCATTGCTTGTTGCAATTCACGAACACACAGGAAATTCAAGGAGTGAATTAATTTCGGGTGGGACTTGCACGGAGTTATACCTTTCCCTGTGCTGCTGCTTTTGAGAGGGGAGAAGCATGTTTCTGTACATGGAGTCATCACGAGAAAGCTCTGATGGGAATATTGTTCACTCCAAGCACAAACAAAACCACAGCATCTGCTTGTCAGCAAGTCTTTATTTTCTAACAATAGCTGTGCTAAAACTCGTTGTTATTATGTTTATTATTACTATTTATCATGCTTTTTAAGGCACATTGAGATAGTGACAGGCACACTAAGTTTGGGAGATGAAACAAATATCATGTAAAAGGAAGAGCTGTGATGTGGGCTAGGAAAAGTCAAGAGATAAATCTGCTCAGATACTGTTCAGAAGGAAATTTGTGTTTCTAGAATAAGCTGTGAAAAGCTTGAAACAAATGCCAGGACTGTGACCATTCCATGTGTTATTTCTGAACCTTTGATATATATGTATTGCACACTTATTATCTAGCATAGTATATAAATAGAAAGCTGAGTCTCTTGCAGAAAAGAAATCTTACCGGGATTTTAGAAATATCCATTTTCAATCTCATTTCATTTACCAGTATCCACTTTGTTCCGACTATCTGGTCTGGAAATGAATTGTCCATTGGTCTGATTGTCAGAGTGACAGTGTGAAAAGGGAAGCATGTGGTTGTAATAATAATGTGGTACATGTGTAGAAGGTCAGAGAAGCAACAGATTAACATTTTAGCAGATGATTTCCCTAGGGACAACTCTTGAAAGTATGAAAGGCCAAAGGTCATGACACTGATAATGTCTGTAATGTTGTTGGCAAAATAGTTGTTTGAATTTCTCAGTTGTAGAGGTAATGTTTTTTCTCTTTTTTCAATTAGGTGTTGAAACCTGCTGTGAACCCTGAAGAATTAGTTTCATAAATATTAGTCTAATTATATAGGTAGTAATTGTGTTTAAACAACCAATTGTCCAGTCTGCCTTATGCAATATATTAAAATGAAGGAAACTAAAACTAGTGATTTAACTGAAGAAGTTTTCTTTGTGACCCATAATTTTGGCATGGAAAAGTTCAGAAAATGTGGTTTTTTATTGTAGGCAAAGGGCAATGGATTCTATGCTTCATTTCCATCACAGGAAGTGTAAAAGATGGAAGGCCTGTGTGGATGAATAAGCAGCTCCTAATCAAACTCAAATAAGAGAAAAAGGAACCATAAAAATGGTGTAAGAAAGGATTAGTGACCTAGGAGGAATGTTCAAACACTGTCTGTGTCTGGGATAGAGATAGGAAAGTTGAAGCTCAAAAGGAATTGACCCCGGCCAAGGACATCAAAGACAGCAAGTGCTTTTGTAAGTACACAGGTGGCAAAAGGAGGACTAGGGAATATGTGGGCCCATTGCTCAATGAGACAGTGGATTTGGTTACACAGGATATGGAAAATCTTAGGTACTGAATACCTTCTTTTCCTCAGCCTTTACTAGAAAGACTGGCCTTTAGGAACCCCTGGTCCCCTGAAGCTCGGAAGAAGTACCTTTGGTGGAAGAGGAATATGTCAGAGAATACTTCAGGAAACCAGGCATATGTAAATCCATGGGTTCTTTTGGGATATACTCCTGAGTGCTGAGGGACCTGGCAGATGTCCTGGTGGGGTCACTCTCAGTAAATTTTGATTGATCCCAGCAACTTGGGAGAAATATCCAAAGACTAGAGGAAAGCAAATGTTATAATGTCATATCCATCTTCAAGAAGGGAGAGAGCTAAAGACAGGTCAGCCTCACCTTGATCTCTGGGAAGGGAACAGAGCTGTTAATCCTGGAAACCTCTTTCAGGCACTTGCAGTACAAGAAAATCATCAGTAGTCAGCATGGCTTCACCAAGGGGAAGAACTACAGAGATGACAAGGGGCTGAATTATCTTTCACATATGAGGAAAGGCTGAAAGTGTCAGAACTGAAAAAAGAAGATACATGGGGATCTCATCAATATGCACAAGGGTATGAAAGGAAGGTGTAAAGAGGACAGAACCAGGCTCTTTACAGTGGTGTTCAGTGACAGGGCAAGGCGATGGTTACAAACTGAAACATGGGATACTTCCTCCAAACAAAACAAAACACATTTTTATCTTGTGAGTGTCAGCACAAGATTTCCAGAGAGGTTATAGAATCTTCATCCTTTGAGATACAAAAGCCATTAGGACATGGTCCTATGCAACTAGCTCTATGTTGCATGGACCAGATGACCTCCAGAGGACCCTGACATTCTCAAGCCTTCTGTGATTCTGTCACTGTGAGTCTATGATTCTGTGAAATTACAGTATTTGACAAAAAATGCTTTTAAAAAGTACTCTAGTGTCAAAAGTCATGGGAAAAAAAAAAACCCAACAAACAAGATTTTCATGCTTGAGATCATGTGGGCCTTCTTGTTAAGTAGACATTTGCTATATCTGCCAGCCTTGCTAAACACAAGCAGAGGTCTGCAATTCAATATGAAGGCCTTAGTAGTCAAAAAGGTGTTTGAAACTGGTTGAGACTGGAAACTGCCAATGAACTCTTTTAGCTAGCTTAAGATACCAAGATGAAAGAGAGCCCCTTTCATGTTCATGGCTGTTTTCATCATGTGTGGTATTTCCTTCCTCCACTGATGGGATATAGGTGTGCCTTACCAACATTTCATTTTCAACAGAAAAACTGAGTCTCAATTAGTTTCAATATATGACATATGGGCTGGAGTGAGCAGCACTGGTGTGCTCAAACAGCCTAAAGCAAATCGTTTAATAGATTCCATGACTACTTGATGAGCCTGAACAGAAAAGAGGGGCCAAGGGGACTCTGGCAAGAAGTAGCAGGAAGAAAATTAAGCGGGTCAGACAGTGAACCTAATGTTTTCTCCTGTTTCTTAAATTATTGGTATGTCTGCTTTGCTGAATGTACTGTTTCTTTTTAAAGCTTCTGGAAATACTCTTACAAAAATTCAAAACACAGCCACAAATCATTTATAGGAGACAAAAAACAATAAGTAGTGTCAGCACAGAGGGATATATTTTACTTGGTCATGCCAGAAGGAATTATAGTGGGCTGTGATGAGTGGAATATAAAGTAGCATAAGTTACCTGTTGACAACAGGATTTGAAATTATAAAACGTAAACCTAATATATTTCCCTCACGGTATCCAACATCTGGGATTTTTTATACCTAGTAGCAGAATACCCTGTCATTTTTCAGAGCCCTATAATTCTGCAAGCATGTTTAAAATACATGCTGTTATTTATTTAGTTTGGCTTTTTTGTTTGCTTGTTTGTTTGTTTGTTCAAGTATTACATAGATTGTGATGCTCTGAGTTGCAGATATAACAAGAGTGATCAGCATTTTTTTGAAAGCTATTATCATAAATGATTTTCTGGTCTTAACTTTGGTTTTCTCATTTAGGGGATTGTATTTAATATAATAAAATAGCACTATCCTATACTAAACAGTATTATCCTCTTATGAATCATCACTGAGCTAAAAAAATCCTGAAAGAATCTTATTTTTTCATGCTATTTAAAAATCTAATTATAAAAATAAGCCTTTATAAAGAACTGACAGCAGCCGAGTTCAAATAAGAGCTTTTCAAGTGACAGATGGTAATAAGCAAGTCAGGCAGTTAGATGATGGTTTATGTGCTAGACATTATAGGTGTTGTAACTATTGACCCATGTTAATGTGGTTACTCTGGCAAATAAAATGAGGGAAACAAAGCTACCTTGAATGACTTATCCCAGCTGCTGATTAGTAGAATATCTGTCAGTCATCAGCAGAATCTGGTCAGTTGCCAGATCTTAAACCCTTATCATTCTGTCTTTTCCCTCTTGGTCCCTTTTTCACGTGCTTTGCCATTCCTATCACTGTTCTCTGAATATGCCTCTTTATTACCACTTTGATGTTTCTGGTAGGGAATCTGATCCTGACAAGTACAGCTACTAGGGTCAAGAGGAAGCAGAGGTGGTAGGAAAGATATTTATCTCCTCTTGCAAGAGGTTAATGAGTCTTTTGTCTACAAGACACTCTAAAGGGCTTGTACAGAATACTGACAAAATAAAATGAGGTGCAGTGAAGGGAAAGGCATCAGGGATAGTTGCAAATTTGCCATCCGTGTGAACAAAACCCATCACCCATAATTGTAACACTAGGGGACAACTAATAAGCTGTAATCTGGAAACATGTGATTGAAGTGCAGACAAATGTATGAGAACGAAAAAAATCCAACCTTGTTTTGTTAAAGATCTATGTTACCAAATATTTCAAAATGAACAAATTTTTCCACCTTTTGTAGTAATTGCACTGGGATATGCAGTTAAGATGCAGCTATTACTATAATTCTATTGCTTTCTGCCATGTTGTTTTGTGTTGAATAAAGCTGGCATGGCTTTTGGGTCATTGCCAGTTGTGGGAAGTATGCCTGTGCTGGAGAAATGGGCTCTTAGTAGGTGAACTAGTAGGATTACAGCATTTCCTCGGTAATTATGATGGGGTGATTATGGTACTCTCTGGCTACATCTCTACTAGTTAATCTATGTTATTTTCAAAACCGGACCACAGGAATGTCAATTCCAATCTTTTCAGGACAGAAAGTGAATGCTGACTGTTTGTCGAAGCTGGGCTTTTAAATTGGCTGCCTATGTAGAGTCAGTGAGTTGTAGGGTGGATGATGGTGTGGTGAAGGTGGATGGCATTGCAAGGCATATGTTTTAGATAGCCTTTAGACAGCCCAGAAAAAAGCACTCCCATATGCAGCAATAAAAGGTGTGTATCTGGCATGGTGCCTTCATCTTTCTGTTCTTCCTTTTCTATCCCTGTGTTAAAATCTTGGATTTTGCCCATTCAGTTGTTTATCCTTGCTGCTTAGCCTCATTGATGGAGCACATGTTCTTAAATCAAGAGTTGTTTTATGCCATCTTGTAGTGTCACTGAAAGTTACACAAAAGACCAAGTACAAAGGATGTACTTCAAAAAACAGGTTCAACTTCATTGACTACATCATATCTGCTGTTAGTCTTATCTGAGCATTGTGCATAAGACTTAGTTACCTCTGAGACAAACAACTTGGGTGTTTATTTTTCCTAAACTCATTCACCTATGCCAAGGTTACTTGTCCTTCTTGCCCTCAATTTCATCTTAACTGTAGTCCTGTTCATACCCTGCTGGTACACCAAGCACGTGTTTTCCTAATACTCCTTTCTGCTGGGTTCAGTTAGGACTGAATTTCTTTGCCCCTTACAATATTGCCAGTGACCATGTGCCAGCTGGCAATGAGATTTAAGAGCTGACATGGGCCAAAGATTGATGCAGACTGAGGCTAATTGCTCTTAATGTGGAAATGCCACTTTTTGGGATGTGCAACTTTAGTGGGCCCCATGAAAAGAGGAGGCATCATTTTTACCAGTAGGAGCCTGCAACAAGCTGGAGGATTGTAGTGGAAGGTCTGTTTGTGCCATGTGAGATATTATGCGAACAACAGTTGCCTTTATTGGCTGTGTGCCAGGGAAGACTGGCAGTGTTAAGCACTTTTTGCTGAAAGAAGGTCTGAACTATGAGGCTATCTTCTATAGCTCATATTTTCAAAGAATTCACAAAGTGCTCGGAGTTTTTCCAAAGAAATACGTTTACTAAATCAACCAATGGGCAATGTAATGTTTTATAATATGTTACTTTTCCCTGGAAAACCTGGAAAATACAGGACTCACATCTCTCCTGAGCACACTAGCACTTTTAAAAAGGGGTTTCTTTTCTTGGCTGTCAGTTGCATTGTGTGCTAGATGTTGGCAATCAGTCATAGA
>JAWWEW010000088.1:17534440-17551037 GCA_035583185.1 Anabacerthia variegaticeps | reverse complement strand
CACTAGTTATCAGTAAAAAGGCCCTTTTTATGTTAGGGTTAAAAATAAATTATGGTTGAGACATGTCACTGTGCAAAAAAATCCTTTACTTTCTCTCTTTAATTTCCTTACCATAACTCTTCTTTCCCTCTTATTCATGTTTAAATATTCAGAGGTTTTCTTTGAATTGCTCGAATTATTTATTATTTGTATTACTGTCTTTGTCCTTATTCAAAAATACTTTCTATTTACAATATATAAATTCAAGCTGGAGAGTTATCTGTCTTTTATTTTCATTGTTTCTTCCCCAGTTTGTACTTTTCCTATCCATCTCGAAGGAGTGCCTGCCTCTCTGTTAAATAATGTCAGCTTACAAAGCAGTGTTTCTACTCCACAGCTACTTGTCTGGAAAGCAGCAGAAACAGTGCTGCAGGTGTAAACTGGCACCCTGCCCACTGCCGTCCTGATAGCTTCATAAATCTGGACCCTGCCATAGCCCCACAATTACATTTCATGACACAAAGCCAAGCAGTGTTATTCACCCAGTGCCCTAATTTACATTTCCCAAGACAAAAGAACATACAGATAGTGTTTCAGAGCTCTCTTTGCTTTTACATTTGTCTAAGGGTTAGTTTCAGGTCACGTACAAAAAACCTGGCAAAGGGGGTGGTGGTGATTAAACTTTAAAACAAATTAAAACTATATAAAGATTAAGGAAAATGAAAGACTTAAGCTCTCATTGTTCTTGTGCCAGCTGAAATTATAGATCAGTGTATTTTCTATATCAGAAATGAGCAGCTGTTATTTCTTTTGTGGAACAGAAAATAACTATTATGTTCTTTTGGCTACGTTTGACAAAACCAACTTTCCCTGCATATACGTCCTTGGTACAAATTTTGTGCTAAGAACACCTTAAATAAAGAAAGATGGAACTTGAAATGCTGAGAGAAAAGTACACTGCTGCTCTGTGCCTCCAGGCATTATAACGGGTCTGGGATTTACATCACCTACCTTTAGACAGCTACACCGCGTATATGGGCTTCTGCACTGCAGTTCAGTTCATCCTCATAAACAAAAGGAGAAAATAAGCACAGTGAGGCCATGACTCACATATGCCATAGATGACGATTTAGGACGAGATGAGCTGTGCCAGAAGTGTTTATTCGTCTGCTGTCTTCACTAGAGGAAGTCTAGGGAATTACTAGAGAATGAGATGCTTGCATTGGAGATGTCTAATATCAGGTGAACTGAGTATCCCCATGTTCTGCACAGGCCAGATGTGATACGGTTTCCAGTGAGAAGGTTCAGTGATATAAAAAGTGGTTCTGAGAACTCAGAAGAGTTTACGGTTATTATTGTCATGCTGTATGTTAGAAATAGCATTTTGTAGATTTGTGTTTATCACAGCTTCTGGGGCCCTACATATGAGATAAGAATTCCCTCTGCTGAGCCTCCATAAAGATGCAAAGCACAAGTCTGGTCTCTGGCCAGCTTGCCATCTGGTCTACATAGGAGATTGGGAGCAAAAAGCAATAAGGAAATGACACAGTTAAAAATAGCAGTTAATGGCTTGGTTACACTGATGAGATGAATATTATTCAGCTTCTGTTAGGGAAAGGGCAGTTGTAGAAATTGTTTGAGAGATTATAAGGTAGTTCTGTGAGTTTTACTAGGAATTTCTCCCAAGCATAAAGAGAATCCTGGGTGTGAGTCTGAAACTTCTTGTTTGGAAATTTCACCAGATGAAGTATGAAGGAAATAGTCATAAACTGGATTTGGGCTTCAACGTCTTGAAAGTGAATGACAGGTAATAGTTAAATATGGAAAGGAAAATCTGCAAACAACTACAAGAAGTCACGTGCACCGTGGGAAAGGAAAGGGTGCAGGGTGAAGCTTGCCTCACTCAATGAGACAGGGAAATACTCTCCAAGGAGGAGTATTTCATACATGTTGAAGCACTGAGGTTCCTTTATTCAACTCCAAACAAAAGAAAGTTGCAAGTACGAAGACATTTTATGATCATTTGGGCAAAAATTTTAGTTGTGTGAAGGTGTGGAATGGCAAGGTACTGTGCAGTAGAACTTAGACATATTCACGTTTTTGACAAGTTCTTGACATTTGAAAACTAGGAGCAGGCCATCTTTGTGGTATAAATGCAAATACCATTATCTACAGCAAATGAATAAGAAAGTAGTAGAAATACCTCAGGAAGAAGATGTAACATTTTAACCTTAATTTGACAGTTATCCACAGGAAGTCAGAGAGACATGCTGAGAGTTTAGTTTGGAAAAGAGTTAGGTCTGGAACAAAAGGGTAGATTTGTGACTGCAGTTCAGAGATGGTAGATGAATGTCCAAAGAATAAGGTGGGTGTGGAGATCAGAGAGATAAGAGAGTGGAGCTTAGGGGAATCCCAGAGTGAAATTAGGATAGGAGATTAGAAGAACTCTTGAAAGTCAAAATCTGAAGGAATGGAAGGAGAACTCAAGGCAAAAGTACATGTCCACAACCTGTTTAAGACCTCTTTGTGTAGGAGAAAAAAAATGGAAAAAAATGCCAGATAAACAATTTGGACGCATTTTTAAAATAAAGAAAGAGGAAGATTTCTTTTCTCAGTACTTACCATAGATAAAAAACCAAACTTTCAGGTCCTGAAAATACACAAAACTGAAAAGCATGTCTAGAAATGTTCTTGACAGTGAGAAGAAGGATCTGTTAACAAGGGGAATGCTGGTAACCATCTGCAACATGGGGAATTGGGCTTGATGATTCTTAAACCAGGTCTTGGTTTAAGATACATGCCACAATATGTGAGTGAGTTATTGCTTAGTCCTACTGTCAGTTCAGTCACTGAAGTACTTAAAGGGGAAAATTTTAATTTTCTATAGGAATTACTGCTATTATTATTATTATTATTATTATTATATAACTCTTGTCCATCTATCTGATGAAAATTGGATTTGAAATGCATCCTGTCTCTTTACTGGAAGGAGTGTGGCCAGGACAAGGGGCCTCCAGGGTTAAAATCAGATAAATGTCTATTTGACTGAGTATCCTCAAGTGTTTGGAATGCAGAGGATACCATAAGAAACAAATATGCCATTGCATTCATTGTTAACAGAATCAGACATCACATATGTTTTTGTAATGCACAGATTTCTGCATTTTCAAAGAAGCTTTTCAGCTGTCCTTGCAATTTTAAGACTAAAATATTCTATTAAAAGAGCCAGTGAAAATAAATGAAACATATCATTATTTTTGCAATGGACAAATTGTTGATTTGTCAAACCACAGAGAGAGGAATGCTAAGTTATAATTCTCTTTCCAATTTAAGAATGTGTTTAAAGAAGTAATTAGAAAACTACACACCAGCCTCCTCTCTCAATGCCTTCCTGAATCTTCCTTTACAAACCCATTTGCTCGAGGGTTTTTTGTTATTTCTATTTTTTTTTAATCTTGCTGTGCTTTATCATAAGGATCATTTGCAGTTGAAAAAGAACATCTAGGGGGGGTTAGTTTAACTGTTCTCTTGAAATGTGAGGACACAGTCGGCGTGTCCAAATTCCCTGCAGCTTGGATGTGCCAGACTTTTACAGCTGCATTCTTCTTTATCAGCCTCTCAGAACCCTTTAGTGCTATCTTTCAGCAAAGCTATGAATCATTTATCCTTTTGGATTTGGACGTTTTTACAAAGGTCAGTGTAGCTGCAATGTGCAATGAAGCCCATCGTTCAGCTCCCCCCTCCATTATGTGAAATAATAGTGCATCTTCTGTGTGGACACTATTGATACAGAAGTGAATGAGCCATGAAATCAAGGTGCGAACTGCTGTAGGACTGTCTGCCTCCCTTCCCCCTTTCCATTTTAGAATTTTTCTTGGATAGAGATTCTTAGTGAAAAAAATTATAACTCTTGCACCATCTCAAAACTTGTTTCTCAGTATTTTATTACACCTTAGTTATGAGAGACTGAGTTTATATCTATCTTAGACGTAACAGAAGGCCAAACTGAAGTCTGATGAATCACACTTCTAAACTCATATTACGCATGCTCTCACACTCTGTTGTTTTGAATTGTTTAACAAAAGGAATAAGATGTTTGTAACTCTGATTCTGTTTTGTAATCATTGTCTTTGAAGAAAACCAGGAAAACAGAAATCTTATTCTCTTTCTCTATAGGAAGTATAATATCTTGTTTTCTTTTAGTGACATGAGTTTTAGATTTCCATTGCTAGATTGTGTCTTGTGGGGGGTGGGCAGGAGAGAGATCTGCCTATAGTGAGGCAAAACAACTTTTGAAAACAAACCAAAAAGAAGAGTGTACTGATGAGAAACTCCAGAGTAATGCTCGACATAGCATTTCTGGTAAACTTTTTCTCCCTCTTCTAAGGTCTTAGTAGAAATGGAAACAATTTTCAAAATATCGTGCATTTGCTGCTATTGGCATACAAAAATCCCTTACATTCTTCTTACTTAGCTAGTAATTTCTAACATTTTTGTGGATTCAAATCACTGGCTAATACTGGAAAATCTGGCCAGCCTATCATTTGCTTAACTTGGGGGGATTTCAGTATGCTTGTAGAAGTCCTTCCACTCCCACTGCAATATGAAAAACACTGCAAAAATAGTCTTTGAGTTGGAAAAAAACCTGACTCTCAAGATGCATGACCACAGTGCTTCCAGTAACCCTGAAGCAGCACTAGGACCCGGTCTATCTGCTGACTTTTGGAGTATGACTTGCCACAGCATGGGTGAGGAATATGTACATCTGCCTCAGGGCAGGGTGATATCCTCAGGTACAGGATTAATTGTTAACATTTCTTTTTTCATGGAACAGGTTTTAGTGTTCTGCTTTTTCTTTCTCTCTTAATAAATTCCTTTTAGCCAGCAATGCTGTGGCAAACCACATGTGTGGCGGGGGGGGGGGGGAGGTGCAGTAAGAGATGCAGTACCATTTTCTTTTGAAAAATCACCCTATTGTTTTCATTGTATTAATAGTAATTTAGTCTTTCTGGATGTCTATTGAAATAAAGGATTGTTGCTCTTGAACTGTACTTTCAGAAAATGGCTGGTCAGAATATATGTCAGAAGCAACAGGATCCATAACTCTGATTAAAGAGGTCAGTGTCTTATCACTTAGCTTATCACATATATCACTTTTAGGACAGTTGTGCCAAGCCAAACAAATAGAGTTTCTAACTGGCTCACTTTTCGTACTGTGCTCTCCTGCTCCTGGGATTATTGAAAAGCTTCTTTCTGATTTTATTGAATAAATCAGATTTTCATTTCTTTGTTGTTGTTGTTGTTGTTGTTGTTGTTGTTCTATCCATAGCTGCGAACTGTCTGTGAAATCTATTTGCAAACAGCACTCTTGTTGGTGTTGTGTTCAAGTTAAGGTAGAGGTGGTGGTTTGGCCATTTGCTGTCCTTGGGGATGAAGTGCTGTAAAAGACTCTGAACAAGCTACAAGAATCACTGTCACCCAAAGAGAAGAAAACTTAATATATCCCAAATTACCTACCTTGCTGTCATAAAAACTCTTCCTCTCTCCTTATTTGGAATTTCATTGGCAGACACATATTAAATAAGAAGCTTTGCAATGTGTTTTGGTAAGCATTTCTTTTGGGATCAGTCAGTTGTCCTAACAGAGCTCCACATACCTGTGCTGGGCTGTGTGAGGGTTACTTGGTGGCTTGGGTTGGAGACCTGATGTGAGCTTAAAATAACTTTGCAAAATGTGACTTAGACCGGTTCTCTGGTCTCTCAGGTCTGCAGTGTGACCCCACTGCATTTTGCAAGAATAACTGACTTTGCCATTGAAAGCAGTATTAATCAAATTAGGTGCTCAACACTATTGCTTGTCCACACATAGAAACCCATTTCCAGGCTGGGACAGAACATCATGTACCAAGATTTAGATTAATGTACACAGGACTCTTTTGTTTACACTGAGCTAGTGGGACACTCCCCTTCTCTACTGCCAGCCCCCTTTTCCAACCAAAAGGTAAATAATGAATAAATATAATATATATATAATATATATATTCATATATATATATAATATATATTTTTATATATATAATATATATATATTCATATATATATAATATATATATTTATTCATTATATATATATAATATATATATAATGAATAAATATAATATAATATAATAAAACTATAATGGACAATAGCTGTGTGAGTGTATGAGGGTCTCCATAGTTTTTACTATCTTGCAGCATTTCTTTTGTACCAGTGAAAAGATCCAGGACATCATTTAACAATTATCTGCTTTGCTTTGAAGATCTCTTCTATCCTTTCTTTACTTACTGTAAAATATGACTAATTTAAAACAAGCAAACAAAAAATCTGTTGGAGGCCTTGGAATATATACTTACTTGATCCATTTTTCCAAGCTACCAGTACTGATTTTTCTCACAGATCTTTGGGAAAGTTACCACAGATTTACTAGGAGGTAGACTTTCAGTCGTTCCCCAGATGCAGAGAACTGCCAGAAAGATTTACAGATTTGCTACTAAGTCCTCTGAGTATAGAGCTGATTCAATTAAAAAAAATTTACATGTGATTCAACACTTTTCTGTTTATGCTCAACAGCACTTTTGCACAGAACCAGAAGAATTACACAGATTTCATCACCACTACCAGAAAGAGCATAGATAATTCCTATTGTTAGCATTATGATGAAAAACTGTTTCAGTGTGTTTGATCTCAGTATCTTCCTATGGGCTTTTAAGTTTTTTCATTTTCATAGTTCCCACTTAGAAGATATGTTCCTTCTTTATGATGTAAATCTTTTTTGTAAGTCTAGCCTCTTCTCTTTTGCTATACTTTTCCCAAAGTATTCAATATTTTACCAAGTTTTCTTTAAAAAAAAACAAAACCAAAAAAAAACTTCTCTAAGCTTCATGCCTGTGTAGATCCTTCAAGTACCTTTCTTAGGAAAAAAAAAAGGCTTTTAAGTACAGTAATATATCAGCAAACTGTAAAGCATTTGACCTATGATGGAGAAATGGTGTTTGAAAATATCTTCAAATACACCAAACAAGAAAAACATATGTGACAAAAAATTCCAAAAACCTCTGAACTATAGGCTTTGTTTTGGGAACTTTGGTCTCTCTTAAAATGAAAAAGGAGATCAGACTGTACATATGTGAAACTAATACAAAATAGATTTCCCAAAATATTACTGAAGTCTTATCTCTTCTTACAGAGAATAAGAGCAGTTTAATTTTCTTGGAAAGACTAGTCCATGTACACAAACATTATTTCACTGTTTTAAGTATGAATCACATAGTAAGCATGT
Organism: Anabacerthia variegaticeps; assembly: GCA_035583185.1. Classification (NCBI taxonomy): domain Eukaryota; kingdom Metazoa; phylum Chordata; class Aves; order Passeriformes; family Furnariidae; genus Anabacerthia; species Anabacerthia variegaticeps. The sequence continues at coordinate 17,543,740 of JAWWEW010000088.1, read as the reverse complement.
AGATTATGGTTATATTAAATTCTATATTTCCAATACCTTTGTTATGAGAAAACAGACATTAGAATTTATTTTTCTGTGGTAATTACTATACAACCCTATGGAAAAAGATGGTATATTGCTCTCTCAGCAACTAAGACCATTTTTAAATCATCAATATTTACTGCAAGCGTTTATGTTGACACCTTTATATATGATTATGTAGCATCTAACAGCACATCTTACAAAACAGATGATAAAAAAGTAGATAATTTTAACTGATATTATTTCTGTAATTAATTGCATTACAAAGGCAGTTTTTAAATTCAGCTGTTTAGTCAACAGAAGCAACAGGGTGTTTGTTTGTTTGTTTTGTTTGTTGTTTTGGTGTGTTTTTGTTTTCTCCAGCTGTGGTAGATGATGGCTTTCCCCTTGTAGCTGCCTGAAATTTTGCAGTTCTAATCAGGCCACAGTGAAGTTTTCTTCCTTGTTTATAGCATCCTACCATGCTCAGCACATCTGAGACTGCTGGAAGTCCCGTACTGCTGGGTCTCCTGAGACAGGGGTAGTCTGGGGTGTGTTCTTTGATTCCTGAGGAAGAGGGAGTGGTGAAGCTCTGTAGCTCTTCTGCAAAATGTGTCAGTTATAGCTCAGGAATCAGCTAATAATGGCCAGGACCAACCTCGCTCATGAAGCAGGGAGAGACTTGTTCTAAGTTGCACCAGTGAGGTACAGGAGCTGGGAAGCGAAGGGTTTATAAAAACAAATGTGTTGCGGATAGAAGAACAAGCAGCAAGGTAGGATCTTTCTAGCTAATGACTAAGAAATCAAGATAAACATTACCAAAACGTTCAGAGGATTTAATATAATTAACTTTTCCCTTTTATCCTCTCTTTTTTAGGTACTTTTACCAAGAGTTTCACAGGTGCAGCTCAACAGCTTTTTAGTGCTTTATATCCATACTAACACAAATGATAAGAGATAGTCTACTTTTTAAAGTAATAGCTGAACAGCATTTAGGCTTTGCCTTTTAAATTGTAACTAGGTGGTGGTTATTCTTCAGGGTTGTGCCTAGGTGTTTCCTATGTACTTCTGGAAATACCTGTATCATTGAATTGAAGATGGAAGGATCAGTCTCCAGCAAAATTATATATGTCAAGGAGTCTGACATTTTGAACTCTTCAGAGTGGACTTCTCAGATTTTACTCAGTTGCTTTGACAGGGTGATTCATGCAAAACTACTCTTGCCCCTCACACAGGCAACATGGTGAGAACTGCCCTTCCCGCCGCTCTAAATGTATAGACCTTAGCATGGGTTTTAGCTCAGATTATCAACAGTGGTCTCATATCTGACTAGCAAGCCTGAATCTCACATTTAAAAGACCCAACAGATGTAATTTGCAGGAGAGAGGAGTGAAGCAAAATAAGGATTGGAGTGTGAAAGCCTGAGGACTGGAAATATTAAAATGAGGAATTAAAAACAGGAAAGAAGAGAGGAGATTTTGCTTTTACAAACAACTTCTGTAATTAGAAATGAAAAGAGCCAACATAGTGAGTTACTCCTACTACATATACTTTTGTTTATTTTTCAGAATGAGACAAGAGTACCTAGCCTCAGTGCTAACAAAAAGTCAACACCAATAAATTAATTGAAAGGAGTACATTTTGTCTTTACATCTGTAAGAAGTTTCCTTTAATTTCTTGGTTTTGTTCACTTATTAATGCATGGCTATTTTATTGATAACTGAAACTAACATTAAACTGGTTATTAAAATGACCAGAAAGAGGCTATGAAACACACATGAATAAAGACATTATTATTTCAGCTACAAATGTATGGTTTGAAGATTGAAAACCAGCTTGGTAGGGATTTGATGGTTGTGTGCAATTCCTCCTGGTTACTGGATCATAGTGCTTTAAATTGCTCAATTCCAGATTTGTCAGCCTGGAAGAAAAGAGATACCTTACCTCTCTCCAAGAAAAAGAGAACTAATGTATTGCTGGAACTATCACTAAGGATATGAGTCCAAATAAGCAAGGAGGTGTATTAGACCATGGTGGTTTGGACAGCCTGTTTTAAGCCAAAATTACATTCTTATGAGGAAACACTATATATTTGATGGGATTTATTTAAAGATCACAAGATGGTGCTCATTTAGGTGTTGCAAGGTGTTTGAGACCATACAGAAGGTCATTTAAGGACTGAGAACTCTATGAGAAAATTTTGAGACATTTGATGCTAGCTTCAAATAAACAGGAGCACGGAAGGACCTTTAAGACTTGTTGAACATGACAAAACCCCCCAGACTAGATCAAGCAGAAATCTTTATTGATACTAGCCAGGAAATATAGATTTCTATAACAAATATGCATTAATTTGTTTTCAAAAGAAAACCCCTGCAATTATTATAGTTAGTAGCATCCAAACATTTTTTAATTACACTGCTTTATGTGTTTCCATGATGGAGGCAAGGCAGCATGCCAAAAGGAGAAAATAAGCATAGTGAGGCCACGACTCACATGTGCCATAGATGACTATTTAGGACGAGATGAGCTGTGCCCAGAAGTGTTTATTGCTCTACTGTCTTCACTAGAGGAAGTCTAGGGAATTACTAAAGAATGAGATGCCTGCACTGGAGATGTCTAATGTCAGGTGATCTGAGCATCCCCTAGTTAGGTGTAGGCCAAATGTGTTAGGGTTTCCAGTGAGAAGGTTCAGTGATGTAAAAAAGATGATACAAATATGAAAAACATCTGAGACCTACCTATACAGGCATTGGCCAGAAGTGATAGATTGGCCTATTAACATGCATGATTGAAGACGTACATGCCAAGCAGCACTGAACCTGCTGTGCAATTCTACACTGTCTTTCCATTTATGCTCAGTAAATTCAATATTTTCAAAAAAGGCCACGCTTTACTGTTGGTGATTTACTGGTTTCTGTGCAACACAAACAGTATATATGCAATAGATTTATTTGGTTATGTGCAGTGCTGTGTTAAAGGAAAGAGTCTAGGATGTGCTGAGATACAATGGTGGTTAAGACCCATCTATTGCCATTTCTCAGAATCTCCCCATCCTGCTAGGAAAGATCGCAGTGAGAGCAAGTCTTGAGAGTAGCAGGATTGCCTGGGTAGCCCAGGTGCAAAAAGCATTTTGGGGTGATTGTCATTGCTTTGAAATAGTAGCCTTACATCAAATTTTACTGACCTGTCAAGTAATTTGTTTTTTGAATGTGGCAAGTACAGTGTAGTATTCTCTGCTAGTGAGTCATATTGTAAGGGTTGCAAATTATGAAAATGTTATGAAAATTTGCACATAACCATTGAGAGGGACCTGGACACAAAGTTCTATGAGGCCAAGTGTCCTGCACATGGGTCATGCACAGATACAGGTTTGGCAGAGAATGGATTGAGACCAACCATAGGGAGAAAGACTTGAATGTGTTTGTGGATGAAGAGTTCCGCATAATGTGGCAAGGCAACTTTTGCAGTCCACAAGACCGTCTCCTGGGATGCATCAAAAGTAGTGTGGCCAGTGGAGGCCTAGCAGAAAGAGATGATTCTTTCCCTCTACTCTGCTCTCATGAGACCCCACCTGGAGTGCTGTGGATACCCCGTCCATGGAATTGTTCAAGGACAGGCTGGATCAGGCTCTGAGCAACCTGGTCTGGTAGAAGGTGTCTCTGGCCACGGCAGGGAGTTTGGAATGTGATGATCTTTGAAGTCCCTTCCAACTCAAACCATTTTATAATTCCACAATTCTATAATTTTTTTATTACAAAGTAATTTTTTAACTACTTTTCTTATAAAACTTTGTCTTGGAGAGGAAAGTTCTGACAAGAGCAAAAGGGGGATGAAAACAAGGTGGTCATAGGACTGTCAGAGCTGCTGTTGTGGATGGAGTGGAGCCATACACAGTGCATAGCAGCTGCCTACAAGTTTAGACACCAAACAATCATTGTATACCACAGACACATCTGTCAATCCCAGGTCCCTTGTCTGTCTTTGGGCCAGAGTTGGCCTATGTGACTCTTCCATAGCAGTCTTTGGGAAGAACAGTCATTGTTTTCGCTCCTTAGTGTATCTACTCACACTGTTACATCCCTCCTGATTCTTTTTCTTTTAAGTCCATAGTACATTTCCCCCTGCTATTGGTATCGAGGGGATTAAAATAAAGACAAAATAGGAGACATATGATATGCCTGCGCATCAGCATTGTAACTATCTACGTGTGTGTGTCTGTGTCTGTGTGTGTACAGAAATACATTTCATAAACCAGTATCTGGTTCCTCCTTAGTTGGAGATCAAGGTAGCTGCATTGCTAGACATTCACAAAGGTGTAAAAAAAAATTCTCTTTTTACACTGTGGTTGAGGCCACTTAAAGTCCCCAAGCTTGGAGGCTGTCAGAGTATTTTCCTCTTCATCTATTTAGTGTTTATCTAAATACTGATTTACATTTAATAAAAAGGATTCTCTTTTTGTCCCAAGGGGAAGGACAGCCAACAGATGGATCACAAGAAATGTCATTAACCACTTAGAATGTTTTGACATCTGCTGAAGATTGCTTCATTATCACTGAAATGAAATTTCTCTTCTCCTTGTCTAGTAACTAATATTTAGAGAAAGCTATTACTATGACAAGGATACTCTGTATGTTTGAAATACTGGTATATAATGTTCTTGAGATGGTTTGGATTAAATGATTAGAAAATAAGTACTTTTTGAATTTTATTATTATGTACAATTTATATGGATATTTTTGCTCAAAAAGTAAAGCTTCAAATTTTCAGTTCAATGATTAATTTCATAATAAAAATAAAATACCTGTCATGTAGGCCAGATGGAATCTGTTTAAGTTACCTTGCTCAGATTTTCTTTTGCTTTCATTTTATTTTGCCATAAAACTTAAACTTTTACTATTCAAGCAAGTTTGTACAATAAAGCAGAATGGATTCCACCAACCTTCTAAATTACATTTTTATCTGATAAGACAACTGAAAAATCAATAGACTATGAAAATTATATTAGGAAAGAGATATATTTGGTTCTTCTCATTGCCTCAATGAGCAATGGCAACAGTAACCATTCAGTTCCAGCAGAAGAGGTGTAAATTCACCACAAAACTTTTTCTGGAAAACACAAATAAAATAAAATGACTAAGAAATTATTTTTAAGGTGTTCAAGAAGTAACCATTCTACAAATTAAGGAGGAAAGCTTTACCATAAGGTCCTAGATAGCTAACCAGGTACACAGATAACTGTTTGGGGTAATTTTTAATTCTGTATGCAACAAGCGATATAAAGTTCCATTAATTCTTTGTGTTAATTGTTTTCATTTCTAAATTAACGTACTATGAAATTATGATACCTAAAATGGAGTATTATGTATTGATGCTTTTTTAGAAGATGGAAGAAAACATTATACTGGCTGAAAAAAATTTAGAAGGAATATTTGGGTATGTCTAAGAATGCTTCTCTTGAGCATGGAAGCAAAGTAAATTCATCCTAAAATATTCTTGAAAATTCAATTGTCCCAGAACAGTTTACAGCCAGAGGGCACTACCATGGCCTTCAGGAGTTCTCTAATCACCAGGGAGTGGGTTGCCACAGGGTAACTGGGACTCTGCTCTCCCTTCTCTCCCTTGTTTGTTTTGCCCGGAAATTGCTGAAAAATATCTAAAAACAGTCACCCATCTCTAATAAATATTGATACCAAAACTTTTCAAATAAAGTTTGCCAAAAGCTGAGTGAAACGTGTTACTTAAAAAATTGGCGTCTGAATGAAAAACAAAGTTCCGAGCTTGGATCTTTTTCCAGACCTTTAGTCAGGGGCTGTATATTTCCACACTAATATGCTGTAACAGTTAGATCTTTATTATGGTCTCTAATCACAGTTTTTGGAAGACACATGTGGTACTGCAGGAGAACTAAAGCATATGTGTCAGCTCCTGCTGCCAAACAAAGTTGTTCTTGGCATCAAGTCATTTGCCTGGGAACTGTGATTGAAGCTGCTGTCCAAAGTCAGGGGCCTAAGATCAAATAGAAAGTGCTGAAAAGCTTAAGAGCTGAACTGAAGGATTTTGACTTTTTGAATGACTAGTTGTGTGTCAGAACCTTTAAAAATACTATTTTCTACTCTTATGTGAAATTCCCAACACTTTCCACTCAATGAATTTCAGTTCAGTGCTTCTATGGCCTGAGAGGGGGAATCATCTATGCAAACTGTCACTACTTCCTCTGTAGTCTTTCATCTTCAACCTTAATTTTAAACTGGTCTTACTTTTTGTAAGGTCTTTTCTTGTGTGACGCTGCAAATGAATTTGTTTAATAATTTTATTTTTTTTTTAAAGTAGTATATGAAAGTTTTACTTCCTTCCAAAGCATCCGTGATAGATTTTACATAGCAGATATTTCTATGATGGCCACATTACTATTCACTATCCCTGCAGAACAGCTGTGAAAACAAGTTTATTATCATGGTATTTATTGCCTCTCTACCTGAAAGATCTCAAAGCACTGTGTAAGCTTTGACCTAATAGTTGTGCACCTAGGCATAGATACAGTGTAATTATGTGTCTTGAACAGATCTCTGAATAGGCTTCAGGTTTTGGTTTGTTTCTGCAGACTCAAGTGTTCAGTAAAATTCTACTCAAGCACTAACGAGGAGAAGTGTACTTTCTTACCAGTCACTGTGAAAAGATATACTCATTATCAGAGACAAATTATGGGATTTTTCACTGAGCTCAGGGAGATACCAAGGTCACATGTAACTTCATCCAAAAGTTATTTTATTATGTTCCTTAGACAATATGAACTGGAGTGGAGGAGTGCCATTATCACATTCTGTGCCTGAGGGATGAACTTTGACCCCTTCTCCCTTTAGAGGATTTAAAAAATTTTCCATTACTGTGTAATTTCCTGGACAAAATATATTTTCTAAATGACAGCAGCATTGTACTTTAAGTGTCAATACACAAAGGTGTATCTATCACGTTCTGGCAAGAGACTACTTGAGTGATGCTAATGATCATAATCTAAAAGCCAGCAGCCACCAATACTCCTAATTTATCCATACAACTTAATGTTCATGCTAACAATCAACCAACTGCACACAGGAAACTACTTGAATATTTGCTTATTCTTTTAAGTGGCCTCGCTCATAATACCTTACATGAAAATGTTACATTTTGTGATCTCATATTACTCTTGTGTGTTCCTACAGTTCAATACATTCCTACTGCTTAAGACCTTAGAGGTGTTGCCCTGCATTGGAGTATTTGTAGTGAAATGAAATAAACAAAGAGTTTAATACCTTTTAGTATAGTATAATATCACAAAGCATATTCACAGTGTTTACACTCTATTTCTCTCAATCTCTGTAATTACATAATATTGAATCTATTGCTATTTTATGTGAAAACAGAAGTTAAAGACATTTTACTGTCCTATTTTAGTCAGTATGACATTTTCTTGGCAAAATGCACTCATACAAAACACTACGTTCTGAAGCTAATGCACACCAAATCACCAATCAAGTATATGAAAGAGGAATAGTGGCTTTCCTGGGTATAAATGAAGACTAACATATTTTGCATTCTTCATGCTCACTGCTTTGTCTCATTCTGAATGCATGAATCTGTTGTAGTCCCTGAGTGCCCTGAATTCTAAATGAAACGTTAAAGCTAATCTACTTTGCTTGTGGTCTGTTACACTCCTTCCACAAAGACAAATCATTGAGCCCTGCAAACAGAAGAGGGGAATCCTGAGTGCTGCAGTCAGCTCGTGGTGGTTTGCAGAAACCAGATCTCACAGTATATGCACTTTTGTTGATGTTTGCATGTTGATATACAAGTATGTAAGGGAAAGGCACGGAGAAGAACTGAGAACTAGACATAATTAAAGAGGAAAAGCCATGGAGGAAAGAATGGAACGAAAAAAAGTCGTTGGATGCACAAATGAGAACAGGCGTAGCGTTTTTTTGGACCAAGTGTAATTTACATAGTGCTTTCAAGAAGCTTCATGAAAGGGAATGGGAAAATGCAAGTAACAATGGGTGAAATGATAAAAATTATAAACTTGTCCCTAGGAAGAAGACAGAAATGTAAAAGGGAAAAAAAAAAAAAATGGTATGGGCCAGAGCTATCTCCAGTAAGGAGAAATATAATTTTCCTACTACTTAGGGCAAGCACCCCATGGGCCATTAATTATTTAGGTTTTAGCTTCACGGTGCCGTCTCTATGAAGGTTAAGGTTTCACTAAAGGCCTTAGTTGGATTGATTGCTTTTACTCAGCTCTTTTTGCTGCAGCAAGATTAAGCCCAGATTGGGTATCTCTACTTTTCCCCTGTCATATATACAAACAGATGTGATATTACACCCCCACCCATGACGGTTCCATGCCAGGCTGCCCCAAGGAAAGCATGCATACTATTTGTGTGGGTCCTAAACTACCAGCTGCTGTGAGGGATATGTCTGGATAGGCTTGGGCTGACAGTGACAAAACCTTTCCTCTCCTCTCCTGTCTGCAACGGCAATAAAGTCAATGTTATAAATATTTCCAAGTCTTACCTCTAATCAACAGAAGTTGAAAAAAAAGTGTGGCATTTACCCTATTTTTATCTTTTTTCCTCTCCAATATTTATCAGAAGAATGGGAACTGCTGCAGGACTGGCATAATATAGAAAGTTCATGGTGTCAATACAATAGGAAAGATAATTATTCTTGAAACTCTGGTATTTTGCATCCAGGAAAGATATTTTTAAAAAATTAGGATTGCTTCAGTATTTATAGTCTACTTTTCTCCATTTTTAGGAGGAAAAAAAAGAAGTGTGAATAGCTTTTTAGACTTACTTTGAAGGAAACAACCTGCCTGGCATTGAAGACCTGTGAACAGTATAAGTATGTCATCTGGACTCAGTGCAAAAATATAGCTGAGTGTGAATGGGTTTAAAGCCTCATGCAAACATCACAAAACATTGGGTCTCATTCTCCCCTCTACTGAAAGCGACTGTGAGGGTACTCTGCAAGTCACTGGAAACATGCAGAAGAGACAAGAGAATAAGTTTAGGATGAATTTTGATGGAAAATGCCTTCTGCAGGTCTCATCCTCTCTGCACTGTACTGCAAATGCAGTACAGTGTACAGTTTACAACAATTTGGTCAATGGTCCCTCTACAATCAGAAGCAGCATGCTAAATGAGACAAGCAGTGACCACTGTTTATTGTACTATGTATGCACAGTTAACCTCAAAACTTGTGGGCTTCATTATTTTGAACACAAATCTCTTTAAAGGATAAACTCATAGTTCTAACTTAGCATTT
>JAWWEW010000088.1:17499528-17511984 GCA_035583185.1 Anabacerthia variegaticeps | reverse complement strand
CATAACTGGGAATGTGTTTGCAATATAAACCTTCCATCAACGAACCAGACAAAATTAACAGTTGTTGGAACTTGTTAGCTTTAGCAAGACAGCACTTGTGAATAGTTTGTTTTCATAGTAGTTTTTTTTGCCTTTCTTTAAAGTTTGTGTGTTGTTTTTTTTTTAATTGTGCTAAGGAAATTTCCACTGTTTCTTAGTAAAATAAGGTCCTGATACGTGCACAAAATCTTAGTTATACAGACTACACTTTTTCACAAAGAATCGACAAAATGAAAGACTGATTAGCTTTCACACTCTCAGGAAACTTATATAGAGTTGTAATCTCTAAAATTAATACTGAATCTAACCTGACTTTGTGTTTTGGTTTTGGGGGTATTTTTTGTTTTTTTGTTGGGGTTTTTTTTGACCCGCACTTTTTTTTTCTGTAAGTCTTAACAATATGTGCATGATAAATGTTCATATGTGTTTCATATGAGCATTTTAATTTTTCATTAGGAAAGTCTTTGGAATATATTGTCAAGACAGAATTCTTATTCAAAAGAGCATTTCAGTTTTCAGCTTTTCTTCTTAATGGAAAATGTTTTATGCAAAGTTTAAAAACATGTTTATTAAAATTAGTGGTAGGATGAATTCCTCTGTGCAAATATTTTTTCAGCCAAAGGCCTGATGTATTTTTCTGTGAAGTCAGTGGAACATCTCCCACTGGCTTCAACAGAAATTACATCAAGCACCAAATATGGAAAACTTGGATCCATGTAGAGGTCTGGATCCAAGAATTACACTTGGGTCCCATTTCTGTAATAAGTGGTTCCAAAATGTTAATTCTAAAAAGCCTTAAACTATCAGGAAGTGAACTTGGGATTCAGATATATCTCTACAAAATTTTGGTTCTTTAAGAAGGAAATCTACACCTATAGAAGTGGTTTTCCCAGTAGGCAACATTTTGAATATGTTTAAGACGTTTCCTTCAATATCAGCCTGTGAATTTAACAACATCCCTCAACACTACAGTGATGAAAACACAGGTCCAATAAGGAAAAAAAAAATTCACAAAAGTACTTTGTAGAAGATTTGCCCTGCAGTAACATGCTGTGCACCTCATTCTGTAGACTCCCTACAGAGCCTTCAGGATTTGGCCACAGTCTGTGAAATCTGCCTTGCAGAGTACTTAGAATCTCAGAAATTTAATAAGTGACCACTAATAAAGTCACAGTTCTGTCTAGAATTCTACAAATCCCCACTGTATAAAATCATATCAACACTTTGGGAGAAAGGATGTTACAAACTTGTAATATCAACAGATTTAATGTTCTCCTTGGCAGGTGGATGTAATGTAAATTTAATGTACAATAGAGCAAGGTTGTGATACTCTGTATTGTTCAAAAGTATTGGTTGCCTCTTGTGTCTCTTTTACCCATATGCTATATATTACTGGTAATTGGAATATATGATTGAAAGCAAATTTCTGTCAGTGGTCTTAGCCTTGTGCCAGCTGTAGCTAATGTGAAACTTTCTTTTCTTTCCTTCAAAAGGAAAACCATGGTCAAATACAGGAAACAGCAATAAGATCTAGTAGTTATACAAAAGAAAGGTAAGAAAGAAGCTTCTGCCAATCACTCTACTGTTGAGAGGGTTATGAAACATGTTTTGCAAAAAATAAACCCTTCTCTCTAAACACAAAGGCACCTAGAAAAGACTATAAAACAAATGCTGTGTTTACTGATATTTTATGTGCTAGCTATAAGATCTGGCTATGTACTTGCTCACTGAGTTCCTTTCATTTAATTCTATTAGATCCCAGCTCCACCTATTAAGTATTCATTTAGTTGGGTATTATTGTTATATCAGGTGTATTGCTCTTTAGTAGCCCACACTGAGAAAAGCTAACTTCAATTCACATAGTTTACAAAGAGCTTTTTTGTAGACAACAGATGTGAGAATGAAACAGATCAGTATTTGGAAAAAATTACCTGGAACATAACCATTTTCTGAGTATTAAAATGCTTACTTTAACTAACAAAATTATTCATTAGAAATTAGTGATGAAATTAGTCTTATACAAAGGACAAACACTGGCAGTAGGCTATATCCTCGGTTAATATTTAATGTTCTGCTTTGTATTAGCAGCAATAAAAAGCAATAGTCACACTGCATCTTAATTCTGCTTTAAACTTCAAATACAGCTGTGATCGAGCTTAAAGGAACAGGTTTGCAGCAGGCTTTTTGAGTATTTCAGCAGTAGCAGTAATATAGCTACTGCATGCATGCCTGTATGTCATTTTATGCATATGGATTTGATTTCATATTTATTAGAGTAGATAGCCTGAAGCAGCTAGATTTTTGTGCAAAGAAGGTTATCATTTACCCCAGATGCTGTTAAGCAAGACAGAAAATACTCAGCTAGTCCAAGTATCTTTCAAAAAATGTCCTGCTTTGGGAGAGAGGTGCTGATTTCATGGACTTCCTGGTAACTGTTGTCCTGACCTTCTTTTCCCTAAGGGAAAGATTGCTTCTAGATGAAATTAAATTTTGATAAATATAATATAGTTGCAACCTAACTCCTGCCTGACTAATGTGATGAACCTTTACCAAACCCACGTTGTTCTTTGTCAGACAGAGATATGTAAAAGAGAAGTTATATGTTGTTGTGGACACTAGCATTCTCTCCTACATAGCCGTAAACAGGGTACTTGCAGTTTAGCTGGTTTTTCCTTACCCTTGAGGAGATATCCATCATATCCTGTGAGCAGTCACAGCCAGGAAGTGAGCCTTTAAAGCTCCACATCTACATACTCAATTCCTATAAAAGTGTCTGGGAAAAGACAATCTACTCATTTATTCTGGTTCAAGTACTTCAGCTCTGCTCTCCAGTCTTGAAGCTGTGATTGAAATTTCTGACCTGTGTTTGATTTTATCATCACCAGCAATCAAGAGCCTTCTAGAAGCATAGACAACTGTAAGGGTGTATTGATTCAGAAATAAATGCCAATTATTCATTTTTTTGAGATGTACAATTTTTCATATAATTATACTGTTCTTTTTGCTGATAGTATTTACACACATTATAGAGATTTTTGTAAAGTACCTTATAGCTAACTGAAAAATGTGCAAGATAATATTTGAGGGAAAGTTTAAAATTACTTGTTCAGTGGTCTGAGTTCACAATTAAACTTCATTTTGAATTTCCTTATACTTTTTGTTTGCATCTCTGTGTTAACTGTATTCAGCCTTCTGTGACATAATGAATGAACTCAACATTCCTGTTTTGAATTCAGATTTGAAATACCACAAAATTCAAGGAAGTTCAACTCTGGGAATTTTGTTTTGGCCTCTTATGAATAATAAAATTTAGATCTGGCTTTAAGTTGTGACATACTTGGTAGTTAGGTATTCCTCTTAGTCCAAACCATTTTCCCTTATGATATAGCTACAGCATATGTGTTTCCAGTGCTTTGTACGCTTATGACTATGTCATGTGTATGAGATGCTATTATTCTGATCTGTAAGTGATTTTGCAAGGGAGGAGACATATCACATCCACATTTTGAGTTTATACAATACCCATAAATATTTAGCATGCTATGTGAAGACATGGTTACCCTTCAGCCAAAAATGTTTTTTCACAGGGTGTCCATTGAGCTTTAGAATGCCAAGCTTGCAGCATTCATAGAGAAGAAAATTCTCTGGAAGTGTGGTTGTAATGGTACATCTTCCTCAGTGCTGGTCCACACATCTGAGTCAGAGTGTGTGCATCACAAAGTCATCAGAGCCAGGAGGTGAAATGTATTGTCTAGAAAGTCCTCATTTCAGAACTTGTTAGTGAGTGGACAACAAGACCTCCCAGAAAACTACCTTTCCCATTTCCAGTAGTTCTAAGAGCACAGTGACTGCCTGCTGCACATCTCAGCTCTGAGAAGAATGGAAGTCAGTGCATTAAGGACACACACATCTTGGAAAAAATGTGTATCTTTTTTTTCTTTGTTCCCAAAGATCAACCAGGTGATTTAGAGGTTAACAGTGAATATGCAGTAATTTAAAAAATATTAACAGCACTTTCAGCTGTGACTTGAAGACTGAAAATGACTTGTCACAGGGAGCAATTTTATTGGCTGTTAAAACATTTTTAAAAGGTAGAATAATATGTAAGTCTTGCTCTGCTACACAGTACCCTTAATCATAGAATCACAGAACCATTTAAATTGGAAAAGGCCTCTGAGATTATCAAGTCCAACCATTAACCCAGCACTGCTAAGTTCAACACTAAACCACATCTTTAAGTGCTGCATCTACAGCAAATACCTTCAGGGATGTCACCGGAGCATGTCCAAAGAAGGGCAATGAAACTAGTGAAGGATCTAAAGTCTGAGTCCTAGGAGGAGAAGCTGAGGGAACTGGGGTGCTTAGCCAGAAGAAAATGAGGCTTGGGGAAGACCTCATCACTCTCTATGGCTATTTGAAAGGAGATTGTAGAAAGGTGGGAGTTGGTCACGTCTCCCAAGTAACAAGTAATAGGACAAGATGAAAGCACTTCAAGTTGCACCAAGGCAGAATGAGATTGGATATTAGGAAACATTTCTTCTCTGAAGTTTTTATCAACTGCTGAAACAGGTTGCACAGTGTTTCAGTCATCATCCTTTAGCAGTCTTTTCCAACCTAAATGAATCTATGATTCTATCGTTCACAGGTCCTTCTCTGTTCACAAAAAACAGGTCCAGCACAGTTCACTCCTTAGTTGTCTCACTTAACAGCTGCATTAGGAAGCTGTCTTCCACATACTCCAGGAACCTCCTGGACTGTTTCCTCTCTGCTGTTTTGTATTTCCAGCAGACATCTGGTAAATTGAAGTTCTCTGCGGGAAGAAAGTGAGACTTCTCACAGCTGCTTATAGAATCCTCCTGCCTCTTCATCCTGGATGGATGGTCTATAACAGGCTCTCACCATAATATCTACCTTGTCAATGGTCAGTGTTCTTTCAATCAAATGCTGAAATATGAATTTCCTGAACATTAACTACTTAACTCTAGAGCTTTAGTAAAGTGCTTTAAAAATAGCTTTCTATACAAATGTTTGTTGTGCATGTCTTGGGAGAATCAGATTCTACATCATTGGCCAGTATTGTTACTATTTTATGATAAAATTGCACCTCATACTAGGTCTCACTGTTTAATTAATGTGATCCTTTTCACAGAATACACATGAGAAACCAGGCTGTAGATAAATCTTAGACTTCTACTACTAACATCATTTAACATGCAGAAAAGGGTTTGCTCAAAGTAAAAAAGTTGGAAGAAGTTGATCTTTTTTTCCTTATTTTCCTTTTGCTGGACTGTTTCAGCTTATTGATTACTGTGATATAACATGCTGTACTTTTATTTACCTCTATCTAATGCATACCAAGATAGGGCAAGCAGCTGAAAACTTCAGTCCTTAGCCCTGTTGTAGAAGGTAGTATTCAAATGTCAAAGTTTGTATAGTTTTATCCTTCAAGGGCTAACTCTGGGGTGGAATGAGAACACCATAGTTCAGTTTCTGTGACAAGCAGCTATTTTTCAGTCTCAGGGGCTGCCAGTAAGTGTGGTGGGTAGGATGATTCTCTTGATGTGTCTGCTGCGACTTCGACAGATGCCCACGTTTTCCTCTGTTGACCTGCAGTGGGTTGGAACCAATGACCTGGAGGTTAGGGTGCCACAGCAATATCACCCATCACCTGGCCCAGTAAGTGAAAAACTCCATCTCCACACCTCTGTATGTATAGTGCCAGATTTTCAGCTGTTTGCTTCTCAGTTCCTCAAGGATTAATTTGATACAAGATAGCAACTTGGGATTTTAAGCTGCCTGCAAGTCTGGAAACAGAGATCCGCTTTTGCCTGTGGTGTCTTCTGCATATTTCTTCAACAGGGCAAATGTGGTGGAAAGACAAAAATAACTCTATGATGAGTAAATCTCCACAATGCCCTGCACTGATGCAGCAGCAATGAATTTAGACCTTTCACACTTCTGAAAAATGAAATATTTTGACCTGCTGTTCTACTGGTTGAAGTCTTCTTCAAACAATTTCCAAATTACAAGTATTGTGTTGCTAAAGCATTGATATTATCAGTGATAGCGGGACCCGCTGGAATAGAAGCACTCTACATCAAGCATATTTTTAAAATAGCGTGCCCACCTAAAAGCTTGTCTCCTGAAGAAAATGGTCTGTACAATAACTTATCAGTCAGAGAGGAGTGCATAAGAGAAAAAGGGAGAAATAAAAATAATAAAACCCACTCCTGTACAGAACTTTAGAAACCTGGATCTAACAAAGACTTCCTGTTCCACACAGAATTAGTGCTGGCAGAGGCAGCTCACAGGGCTGTGGGTGTACTCAGCTGTGCAGAGCTGATTATAGAAGATGAAAGAGACTGGCGATTCATTTCATCTCACACTGAAGCACTGCTGACAAGTGAAAGTGAGGACAGAAGGATTCATTAGTTCAACTTCTGTTTTAGAAAGCAGGTTTCAAATGATACCACAGAGAAAGTTGAGGGAAATACTGTGGTGTAATAAAGTGTCTATTTTTAATTTTGCTGACTCCAAGATTTATGTTTTCAGCTGTTGGGGTTTTTTTGGTGGGGGGAGAGTTGATATTTGAGAAGCCTGAAACACCATGTTGCTGGTGAAAAATGTAGGTGGTATTGGCCCAACTTAATACATGTAATAATATGTTACATACACATGTTAGTATGCAAAATGGAAAACAATAAATAGATATGTTCCCATCTTTATATAAAACAAAACTAGAAATATTTAACACCTTTCTTTCCATTCTATACTACTGTGGCCTCAGGAGTTTTATAATCTCTTTCAATGCTGACACATTTCAATGAGGGTATTTAATTGCAGAATTAACATTTATTTGACAATAGTAATAGTGAATAATTCCTGGCAAGTTGGACTCCATATATTTTACATTTACCACATTTTTCATGCAGTAGAGTTTCAGAGACAGATGGCAGGAATCCTTAAGCAGAGGACAGGTGTACTTGCTAAGGAAATGATAGGACACAAAAATACAGAGATGCAAGTCAAACCCAGCGTTCCCCTCATTTCTATGCCTGTGAAAGGCAGAACAAGAGGCACTAGCCTTAAACCACTGGTGGAAAAAGCCACATTTCAAAGGATAAGGACAGCGAAGCATGTGAAAAGTGAGTTTGGGAGCTCCCCCTCCACACACAGTTGAAGTCTTTAAGAACAAGTCAGACTCACATATGTCAAGGCTGACAATAGCATAATTGATCCCACCTTTGGGCAGGAAGAAAACTAAATGGTATCTCAAGGCTCTCATAGTTCTGTATATATGCTGGTTATTTTCAAGGACTTCTTTATTTTTAAATCGTGGCTAACCAGCTGTGTTGTTTTCCTTCAGTGCTAAAACATAGCTTACAAGTTAAAGCAACATTAATATGTAAGAGTCAGAAGAAAGGTCTGCTGAATCAGTTGTTACATTGAAATCTGTTTAAAATCTAACCATATATTCTCAAAATATCCTAAACAACAATGCATATTTGCAATGATAACAATTCTTTGAACATGCTCACAAGTAGCAAAAGGTACAGTCAATCAGTCACAAAGTGTCCAGGAACAGAAAGGTTAGAGCTTTCAAGGATGTTACATCTCAGTGCTATAGAAATATAGACCTATAGAATATAGACCTATAGAAATAACAAATATGGAGCTAGTATTTATAATGGCAGGTTGCCAGGTAAACAGCCACTACTCATTCAGTACTGTAACATACGAAAATCCATTAAATGTAGTCATCCAAATATTCTCAGTTGTTTCTTTGTGAACCTTCTGTTCAGTATGCATTGGTGTAGCAGGAAAAACACAGATGGATATCTGATTAGGAAGCTGGTCACTCACAAATGAAAAACAACTCCTTTTTGCAAAGCAAGGAACATAGACAGAACAGTAGTTTGGCTTAAGCAGGTGATTACCTATATAAAATAAGTTTCTTGCATGACTTGCAATGCTTCCCCATTTGCTGTTGTCATGCTATGTCCTTCCAAACCTGAGTACCTTGTCCTGTTGCAACTTTCCTCTGCATGCAATGCCCAAGCAAAAACCAAAAAACCAAGACAGTTCCTTTTGTCCTTTTTCTGCCTCCTTATTATAGAGGGCTGAACTCAGCAATGTCAAAATATGAAGGAGAGGAGAATCAAACACCTATTACCAACTTGGTGGTTTTGGGAGCACACACATAGGATTTTGTGGCAGTCTTCAGTAAAATCATGCCTAATACATTTTGATTCATCCCTCAGATCACTCAAACATGCTATAGTGTGACTTATTTTACTCCTATTATTTTAATTATAATTCTTCATTCAAACTGCTCAGCATTTATTAGTCCTGTGTTGTGGAGCACAAACACTGGGACAGAAAGTTACCTGATACGATGTTGTACAACGAGCTGCATGGGGGGAAGATATGGCCCCTTTTTGTATCAGCTGAACATCTGCTACATATGTTGAAATCCATGTTTTGACTTTTTGGTCTGTCCCTACTGTGTTCCTAAGTAAGCAGTAGCGACCTCAGTGTCTTCATATCTATAGATGAGGAATTTATATCATGTATTCTACTGGCTATTTCTAGGTTTTCTTTTCTAAATCAATATTTTAGAAAACATTTTGAAGAAGGAGTTTCACCATGTGAATAGTAAGAATACAGACTATGAATCTGGGTGGCAGTCAGTACTAGCTGCAGACAGCATCCACTTAATCAACATATTTTCTTTGTAGGTGGTCTGTTTGGTTCACATTGTGACCATAGAAGATGACAGGTTTTCTACTGTTTGCCTTTTTAGCACCATATTATAAAGTATGTATTACTTTAGAAAGGTGACTAGATGGTAAAGTATCATTTCCAGCTAGGAATATATCCATTTTTAATTAATTCTGTCTCATGAAGAAATGTGCTCATAATATTTTATTGCAGAATATCTATAACAATTTTATCAAGCAACAATATATCAGTAGTAACTACTTTAGAAGACTTGCGGTTGATTTTAACAAAATTATTTTTCCAACATAATTTTGTAAAATGTTTTTTTATAAATTGAAAACCAAACTGTACTTCATATATTTATTAATTCAGCAGGTGTAAAGATCAAATCTTCTTTTGTGAAAGCCTTAAAGTTCAGCTCAAACTATAGTGTAGGTAGTATCAACTAGGTCACATCAAATATTTGTGTTTCAGAACAGTAGTATCACTGACATGGTGTGATGCTCTCTGGTGACAGGATGGTGTCCTTCATCAGAGAAACATAAAACTAAATTGTCAGAAAGTCAGTTCTCTTTTATAGATGATCATGCCTCCTTCAGTTAGGGCCATGCTTGCAGGACTGTTGGGGAATTTCTCTTTTGAGAGGAACCAAAGGAACACAGTAGCCCTGTAAGCCCTTTACCTAGTCAGCCTGGTGAAAGTTCTCGAGTCTTTAATCTCTACCTGCAGCAACTAAATCTCACACTATGTGAAGGCATGAGAGGAAAGAAGTAAGGAATTGATGTCCTTGCCCTCACTCCTATTGCCAGTTCTTACCGTCATATTTGGAAGTTGTTGGCCTATACAGTATAAAAAAGAACAGTAGGCTTCAAAACTCAGTATTTTTATCAATTCATAGCATATGGAATGAAGGATCATATTTGCTTTCATCTATGAACTATGTATTGTGGATAAACTCTGGAAAAAAACCCCTACAGCGACTGTTGATTTCATCACTATTCAGTCAGTGTTATCAAAGAAAGAAGAAAACAACCAAGATTGTGAGTTGCAGAAAAGGGCTACTGGAAAGGTGACCTTGCAGAGTCTTGTTTGAGTGAGAGCAGGCACCTCTGCTGTTTTTGAAAAGGCTTAGATTTGTAGGCAAGGAAAAAGAAGTCAAAATAATGCATAGCACAGAGGGGCCAAATAGTAAAATAGCAACTCCATTACCACTGGATCTTTTCAAAATCTCAGCGTTCTGAGTCTGCTTCTGAAAGACGACAGCTGATAAGTCTGAAAGAATTCTCTGTTGGAGATTCATTTAGAAAGCAAACTCATTGTAATGTGGTTAGAAAATACACTAGGTTCTCAAAAGACATAGGAAACATTACAAGGAGAATTGAGTTGTTTTTTTCACTTTTTTCTTTGCATCATTAACCTTGAAAAGAAAAGACACAATAAAAAATCATGGAAGGCTATTTGTACATTAGGAATATTTCTCAGTATAAATGTGTTTATGCTGTCACCAGCCTTAATTCCTGATCAATCTAGCATCTCTGATTTTTAACCTGATAGGATGCCTTTTCCTTCAATGTCTATAAACCCTTGAATTATATACTGGTGTAATGATTGTACACTAGAAACATAGAACCATATGAGATGAGGGCAATCTGTTAGTACATTTTGTCTGCTTGTTTAAGAAATTAGTTTCTTACCTTCTGAAGAAGTGTTCTATAAAAAACTATTTTTCAGTCCATTATCTGTCATATTACATCCATGCTGAGAGCTTAAAAACCTTGGATTACAAATATACTGATGCTCAGACCTTCAGTAAAAAGTGCCAAAAAAAAAAAAAATACACTCATCCAAAATTTTACCATTCAGTGTGTGTTTATGAAACAACTAGGAAAAATAATCTAAATCAATACTAGAATGATATCTGGTCTGAGTTAAGATGGTGGTGGTTTGGATGCTTCAGTAAATGTCTGAATAGTGCCTAACAAGCCTTTACCTTTTCAATGTGTTTTAACCCAGTTACAAGAATGAACATTGTATTGCTGAAAAGCAAAACAGATGTGATTATTCTTTTCATAATGTTGACATTACTGTTCTCTTTTTGAGCTCTAGCAACTACCAGCAAGCAATACAGGAAGTCACCCTGTGCCTAGAAGGCATGAGGCTAATTAGAAATTAAATTGTTTTACTTAAGGATTGGTTGTAGGGGAAAAAAAAAAAAAAAAAAGAGTATTGGTCAGTTCATATGGAAAGCTGTGTGGCACAGTAAGGTCTGGGATCTTTTAAGTAGGGAATTGCCCACAAAATTTTAAAATGAAAGGGGGAATAGTCATTATGGGCTGTTGTCATTATGCTAAGTAGTCTTTCAAGAAGATAACCTCTGGCAGTAATCCCAGTGCAGAAGGCAGGTATCTTCCAAGGTTTAGCTCTTCATCATTCCACAGAGAAGCAAATCATGAGAGAATGAGGAAAAGTCTAGTGAACAGAACATAAGTAGTCAGTTTTGCAGGAAACTGGATCAGTCACAGTCCTGTTATAGACTGTAGCCTGAAAGAAATAATTTAATTATTTTATGCCACTATTTTAGTATCTACTTACACCTCAGAAGCATCAAAGGGTAAGTTCTGTTAGGTGCTGAGAAGGGTGCATATCAGCTACTAAGATACCAGGACTGATGGGAATTTGATAAGTAGGTAGAGATATGCAGCAGCTGGTCAGGGTAGTCAGGCTGCTGAACAATGATGGTGACAACACTGCCTATCCTTCAACCACTCTCACATACACTGATCTCAGGTCCACTTTTGTAACCAGCCAACCAATTGTACACAACTACTCTCAGTGGTGTCTGGTAGTGCTGGTAGGTCCTGAGGAAGTGCTGTTGACACCATTAAACAATTTCCCTGTTTTTAACTCATGACAAATAGCAGCCTGCCCAAAAATTCCTGAGCACACCTGCCTAACTGGGTTGTCCCAGAAGTTTTCTTTGTCTTCCTCTTCTGGAAAAAGGAGTGGTGTCTGGTGAAAACATGGGTGGTGCTGTCCCAGCTGGGCTTGATATATAGAAGCTGTTCTTAACTACACTTCATTAACTACATAGCTGTGACCTTTAAAGCAGGATTTGTTGGGACTTTGCTCCCTGAATACTGGTGTTTTCTGATGTAATATGGTGCTTTTACAGTCACAGACTCTAGCTTTAGCTGTATTGAAATAATATAAGCAAATCTCATTTTTCTTAAACCTCCTAACCAAAGTAGCAATGGCCAGAATTTGTACACAATGACATATTTTTTGTGTATGCAAAAGAAATGCAATGAGGAAGGCCAAGGCTCATCTGGAACTAAATTAAGCCAGTGATGTGAAGGATAACAATCAGGCCTTCTTAAAACACATCAATAACAAAAGGAATATTAGGAGAAATGTGGGCCTGCTACTAAATGTAACAAGGATCCTTGAAATAGAGGCTGCAGAGAAGACAGAGTTACTGAACACCTACTTTGCGTCAGTCCTCGTGGACAAGGCCAGGAATTCCTGACCCCAGAGACCAGGAAGAATGCCTCAGGAAGGCAGAATTTCCCTTGGTTGAGGTGGATTGGGTTAGAGACTGTTTAGTCAAACTTGACATCCACAAGTTCATAGGACCTGATAGGATGTAACCATGAGTGCCTAGGAAGCTGGAGTATGCCATTGCAATGCTGCTCATGA
>JAWWEW010000088.1:17476944-17487403 GCA_035583185.1 Anabacerthia variegaticeps | reverse complement strand
CAGCTCCAATGTTACAGTTCACTGAAGCTCACATTCCCTCACATAAAGCGATCATTGTTAGATTTTAACAGCAACATTATGTAGAGAAGTGAATGGAATAAGGTCACATTAGCAAGGGAAAAGCAGAGAACAGCAGCCCCATAGTGAACCTACAATACACATGAAACCTTCAGGCTGATCTGCTGCCTCCCTGCCTCTTTCAGAAGATGTAACTCAGAGGACCAAGGAACTGTGCGTGAAGCAGCCCCAAGCACACCAGTCCCTAGCGCTGAGTGGAAGCTGAAGGAGGGTCGTGCACATCTAAGCATTCTGGCCGTAATGCCACATGCCTATTTCACAGCACCTCTGGCTGCAGTTTGATGTAGTCCTTCAGGACTTCCAGAATGCCTACTTCTTCACTGTGTTTTATTAAAATTACTTTACTAGAGGCATTTCTACAAAAATATTGACACTGGATCCTTCCCAATAGGACCAATTTTACAGCATATTTCTGATCTTAGCATTTAGATGAGAATCTCAAATACTAATTCCTTCAGAACAGACTAAGGATGTAAACCAATCTGTAGTGAAAATGATAGTCATTTGGTAGCTAAAAAAGATATGTGAGTCAAACAAACTTATGAGCTTGCTATCTTGTCAAAAATAATTGTCTCATTAGTGTTAACTATATTAGTTTAGTTGTACTATGAAGGTCAAATGCAAGAAGATTCTTTTTAGCTCTCATCAAGTCATAAAAAGCTCTTTATGTATTAGAGAGAGTAACCAAGGATATAGTGAGAGATACAGTTCAAATGGAGAAACCATACAGCTACAGAGTGAAAACACACTACCAACACACTATATCTGTACATCGCCAACACTCCTTTTCTGTGAAAATAGATCTTGTTTATGAAAATAATATTGCCAGATCACCTCATATTTATCTGTATTTAGAGATCTGCCTAAGATATCTGCATGGATATACATATGAAATTGCAAATGATTTTGGAGTGAATCAACTTTTTGACTGGGTTATTGGTATTTGACCAATTATGTTTTTCACAAACACAAAAATGCAAGAGCGTGTGCACACAAACACAGCCCCACTCCCCACATACATGCACACACACACACAGGCATCCTGATGTAGTTTCCAGAATTGTGTTTTGGGGGTTTCTGCAATTTGTAAAAATGAGGGAAAACTGACCTAAGTAAGAAATCTTAGTAGAGATTCTTCAAAGACATTGAATCTTTCTCAAACATCTAAATGCATAGACACTGTTCTGACTTCACAAAATAGCTCACAGAATAACAAGGTGAAGAACTTGTAAGGAGTTTCAACTCAGAAAGTGGATATAACAGCTGTTCAGAAGGAAAAAGGGAGACACGCAACACTGAAGCTTATAGAAGCAATAATTTTAATTTCTGTTTGTAAAAAAAATAATTTTAGGTTGTTGGTTACAGATTTAGTTACTTACAGAGTCTACAATTTAGTCCAAGTCCATGATGCAATATGATTGATTGTATGATTTTATGTACTCTTCCTGTGCTGTTTCTAACCTCATGATTTTAGATATTCTGAATATTTTTAGAAATTTTTTTTTTTTTTGCCATTCATAAACAAGTTGTCAGTTTTCAGAAAAGTATTTCCCTAGGACAGATATTTTCTTGCCTTTTGAGAGTTACTTAATTAAAGCAAAAAAGTTACACTCATTGCAGGTACACTTGTAATTTCAAGACCATTTTGGTTGCTGCCATCAAACTACCTGATTTGACCTGATATTTCAGAAATGCTGGTCCCTCTGGAACATTTCACCACTTTTGCCTTCTACAGTTCCTTGAACTTCTCTTTTATTGTTTTCAGCAGCAGTTTATACCATATATCTGCAAGTTACAGTGAATCCTATCATCGTCCACTCACTTTTAATAACAAAGTCCAGTAGAGACAACCAGGTATGGTCATGCAGGAAGAGAATAAAAGGGCAAATGCAGAATGAAGAGGGAAATGAAGAGTGTACTTAGGTCATGAAACCACAGCTGTTCAAATGTGACTGTGCCTGCATTCCATTGCACTGAGCCGCTGCTGCTGCACAAGTGCCTCTGAGCTGTAGAAACTGGACTACCAACTCATTTGCACACTGGAAGGCTCACCATAAGCATACTGGTCTTACTGAAGTTATTTCTTTATGGTGACACACACTTAAAAAACATTTGGGTTTTTTAACTATATGTGGCCAAAGGAGATGTAAACTGCACCAAGCAATATGCTGTTGTGTAGACATTCCTTAATTAGTCTGAAACTTGGTGCCCTCTTGCAGACAGCAAATTGAAAGAAAATGTCCAAAATAGTCTGTACAGACTCTCCTCTTCTACTTTTCCAAACAGTATTTCACCTTGCCAATTTTCTGATTATTGTTTATTGTGCAACTTAATCCCAATTATTTTCTCATTAGTTTTCTATGACAGGTTTGTGTATCATTACTTAACTGTTTTGGCATATCCAGTTCCTCAGATGCTACAAGCTGTCACCTCTGTCACTTCATATTTATTTCATACTTTTCCAGACCATGACAATCAAACCTATCCAGCTAAGCTCGTGTTGAGAGCTCTGAAGAAGAGTCATCTAATCAAGGACATAACTCAAGCTCATGGACAGGAGATGAAATTTGTAGAAAATGTTATCCTCTACAAATTAGTGGATGCTGTCCCCTTTATCTTACTCTTCTTAAACCAAATAAATCTCTACATGTCCTCAGTACAAATTGTAAATCTGTCTAACTAATGTAAGGGATCTTCCCCTTACTTACAGATACAGAAGCCTAGGAGATTTTGAAAGTTGCTTTTTAAACCCTGTTTACTTCCTTTTAACAAGTGGGTAACAATTTCTGAAACATAAATTTTCTTTCATATTGAGAATCTGGAATGTTGCCATCTGTCTGCTCTTTTTTCTTCTCAAGTTTCAATTTGCCTCTATATAGGGTGAAATGCAGGATATCCTTCTGCTCAATTACTTTGAAATTAGATAGGTATCATGTCACAATATTTCTCTGCAGCATTAAGATTTTTTTTTTTAAACAGAATATTATTACTGGAAAGAGGTTATGCATTGCTCATGGGCATGTTTTGGAAGTCCAGAGAGTCCAAAGAACACCTATTTCCACATCACATCAAGAAGGTCTGTGGCAGGATTGAAAAAAAAAGAGACTTTTCCATTTCCTCTTCTTAGGCCTTTCCTTCTGTTTTTCTTACCATCAGATATGACACTGCAACCTAGACTGTCCTTTATCTGGAAGTGATTCTTAAATGCAGTTTGGGAAGTGACTTCCTAACAATGTAGGCTCTGCCTTGTTGCTGTTTAGATTAACTCCTCTACTCCTGTGGGTGCCAAGGGAGCATGTGTTCTGACTAAGCATGACAACACAAAATTAATCCCATTTCTATAGCCTTGCTCAGTTTTTACAATTCAGTATTCTGAAACGACAGATGTACTGTTGCCTGGAACATGTGCACTCTTTAAGGAAAATGCTGGTGCAGAGTCCTGTTGAGAGTGATAATAAGACTTGTAGCCTTTATATCATCTGTTTCCTAACTTAGAGTTTTGGTTTTGCTTTGCAGCCAGTATAATTCTTTTTTATGTGGAATTTGAGGGGCTGTGCAAATGTTGTAGTAAATGATCCTTATTAAGTTAGTAAATTAACTTGGAATAGGATAAGAATACAAAATAATTACAGAAATAAAAATTTACATAAAGGAACATTTTCTGTTACACAGCCCCAATTTTTCCACATCTAACAGAACTATCTTCAGCTTTCAAAGAAGTACTTTGATTTAGAATACTTTCTTCATATCTCAGTATTCTACTTTGGCAGTTTTTCATAATTGCTAGCCTTGCAGCATTTTCTAATAATTCATAGATTACTGAAAATATAATTTTTTTTAAATTATGTCTCGTATAGATAACTGTAGAGCTATAGATACATAAAGAATTGCTATACAGTAACAGGGACCTAGATATTAAAAAATTTGCATCAGAGCTCTTTGGGTGTTTTGTCTCTTGCACTTCTTCATATGCAGATACAGCTTGTGTATCCTTCCACTGAATGTGCATTGACCAAAACCAGTATAAAACCAAGCTGGAAAAAAAATGTAATATATTACAAGTAAGCTTCCTTCCATGCATAGTTTATGGAAAAGGTTTTCCATGTAAAGGAAAATTAACATAGTGTCTTTGTGCTAGATCAGTTAGGGGACAAAAGTAAAATGTATTTCTGCCAGCATCATTTCACAGCTTGTTTTTCCTGAAAATGCTGTTTTATTAGCACATGTTCACTCAGTCTGTGAGACTATTAAAATGTTGATCATGTGTCCACAGCCAGTTTTACACGAATTCTTTATTTATCATTCACTCTGATCTAAAAGTCACTTGTCTGTCTTTCTGTTTGTTGAGAATCAAACATTTTTTTCCTTCACTCTTCATAAAAAGGTTTGCAGTGCTATGCACAAATTACTAGCTTTTATAGTGGTTGTTCGTGTATTGCAATCTAATTATTGAAGGGACAGGTTTCTGACTTGGGATGAAAACAATAGCAGGAAACTTTTCTATAAATTAAGTTGAACCACTTTGGTTCAGTTAGACATTTTTGAAACCTTTATCAAATCATGTGATAACATCAGTGTACTGAACAAAGTCTACATAAGTTTCCTTTCAACTTCAAGCAGGTATGATATTTCTTCTTTCCCTCACAACACAGATATGTATTTTACAAGGTGGAGAGGCTACCATAATGCATTTATTCATTGTTGTGAATAGCAAAACTTTTATGTAGATTCAGAGATATGGGTGGTTATAGAATATTGGTTTATTTACAGTGACATGTAGACATCAGACATCCAAACAACTTATTTGTTTCTATTCATACCTATTACTGCATATTGCAATGCTTCAGCTGATTTCAATACTTCTTTGCATTTTGTGTAACACAGGCTCTGAATAAAACAAGTGAGTAATTAATATCATGGGAGGACGTTTCCTTGAGGACTTCTATTATTTAAAGTTTCTGTGGAAACCACTAAACATTATGGTAGAATTCCCTGTCTCCCATCCTTTAGCCTTGCCTATATCCAAAGTTCTGTTGAGAGAAATGTTGCAGTAAATTGCATGAGACACTGCTTTTTCTTTGCTATCTTTCTCTTTCCCACTGCAAACTGCAATTTGAAGCTTGCTCCACCTACCCACCCACCCACCCACCCACCAACCCCACTCTTTGTGCTGGTTTATCCTTTGTTTAGAGAATTTTTATTCACTTCCTGTAATTATGCCCAAATAAACAGAAAGGAGGCGTTCACAATAATACATAGCCATTGGTACCAGGGCTCATTGTCCTGTGTTGTTGATGATACAACTACTGCCCTTTCCCTTCGCAACCCACAGTGCCAGGTGCTGTTAACTCACAGCCAACAGAATTAATAATATTTCTTTTTCACTTTGCTTTCTGCTTCCACCAGTTACACACTTTGAAGTAAGGAGACAAAAACAGCAGTTAAGTATTTTGTAGTATTTTTTTCTATTCATTGTTAAATGATTCATATTGATGCTGATGACTATTTTTAATGCTTTTCTCAGTCACGGTGGACTAGTCCACTCAATTCTTTAAAGTGTGACTTATTCCTAAAAGCATTTCCCATAGCCTAAAGAATGACTATCACCCAGCTATTTCCACACCTTACCTGTGCTATTCTGCTTTTCTTTGGCTTCTAATTTATGTGTCCTTAAGTGAAGTCAGTGTTACATCTTGCATTTCATAAATACATATTTAGAAGCTGTTGTAGAAATAGGGTACATATGTGCATGACCAGCTGCAATCTTAAAGAGAAATCAGTGTTCTGAGCCTGCTCAGTATTGGATATAAGACAAAAGTGAGACCTGTGTTCAACCTGACAGCACCAGATATCCTCTTGAAGGTGTCTTGGCTCTATGGCACACCAAAATTTGCTTTGTTTATGAAGAAATACACTGGCTTTGACTGTCACTGTTATGAAAGGTGTTCCAACTAAATGTAAATCATACAAACTACAGCCTCTATGGAGGAAAGTGAAGAACAAATGGAGAGATGAAAACTCTTTTAGTTATATACTTTCCTAGAAGTCCTTGCCAGGCTACATACAGACAAAAGAAAAATATGTTGCTTCCGTTAAGGAGAGGATACCTAACTGATAGGATCCTCTCACAAACAGACACGAGTCCCTGCCCTCTCTGAGTATTTTCCAGTTAAACACCATATCTACACAAAGTGGAATGGGATGTTTCAGACGTTTTCAGGATTATCCTAAATCTGGTCCCATCAAAGGCTGAAGCAAAACTTAGGACAGTGCCAAGAATTTAGTCTAATTCAGGAAACAGTGGAAATCTTATCTTTAGCCTAGTTAGGTGTTTGATTTTGTTCATGTTAGGAGCATAACAATATGTTTGTTGTTCTATTTGAAAATAAATTCTAAGAGAATTCGAAAAGAAGTAGCATTCGTGCCAGCTTTTATTATTATTAGTTTTTTACTACTAAATATTTATTAGTGGAGCATTTTGGTATGGCATGATTTTTCCTAATCTTCCCTCACTTCAGTTAACTACCCTTATAAAATAGTATGTTGCTGAATATCTCTCTTTACTTTTTAAATAATATGAAACACTCTGTGTTGAGAAATTCTAGGAATAAAGCTCACTCATTCTTCACACTATATTGTTTTCAATGAATCTGTTATTTACAGTGCAACCCAGGAGACTAATGGTTTTTTTTGTTGAGTATTTGTAAAGCTGTTCTCTTCATACCTTAATAAAGATGAATAGTATCTAACTGTCAGGCATCAGAGATCTCTTTATTTTAATTAGCAAGGATGCTTTTCCTATCATTTTACTTGGAACAAAATATATGCTAGAAGATTCCTTGCACTGCTGCCCTAACTGTTGATGTGGAGTGAATTAAAGGAAACATATTATAAAAGGTGAATAGCTAGGGAAAAAAATAAGGTCTAACATTAAACTATAAATGTTTCAGCCTTTTGCTCAATCAAACCTTGGGGCAATGTGTTTTCAATGTCATGCTTTAATAAAAGTCTTTTTAGCCCAAGAGTATCTTTCCAAACAAGACAGACAAAAGCTTTTATTTTAAAAACAAACAGCTAAGTGATTTGCTGTACACTTGCCATGAATAGTAACGAGTAGATTTGTGGTGAGTTCCTCTCTTTAATTAGCATATCACTATAACGACTGCTGTTGGTGCTGTCTGGCTGAGTACTGTCTTATTACAGTACACCAGAGGATACCACTTGAATCAATTCACGAAACAGGTTAGAAAAAAAAAAAAAATACCATGAAGTATTCTTGGGATTGGTTTAAAATACTTTAGTGTTTCACTTATTTCTTTTACAGAAGGAATTAGCCGTTAAAGCTGTGATTAAATCCAGTGGTAGGTATTTTGTTGTAACTTTAAAATAAATTTTCATAAACATAGTTGGGATAGGTTGATTTAACAGGATATGTTATTTAACTGGATTGTGTATGTGCTGTTTTAAAAACAAAAGCATTTTTAGTGAGTTCTGTTGTTACTCCTTGCCTGAAATAGACAGAAAATTCAGAGTTTCATAGTTGAATGGAATGGAAAACATTTTTTCAAAAAACATATTTTTGATAAATTTATCCTATGTAACACTTTAAAAGTGGTTGCTTTTTTTAAATTCTCACAACTGTTTCAGACGGAGCAGGATTTCAAAGTAGTAGCACCATTAAAATAGAAAAACATTACAATAATAGTTGAACAAAAGGGAGAATGGAGCCTGACCAGAAATTTTGTCACAATTTTCAGGCAATGAACCAATTAAGAAAGGAAAGAGTTGGCAAAAGGGAACCTATATGCTATGATTGCAACTGCACTTTTTGATGGAGATTTCTAGAGATTCCTGAAAATATCTTCTCCAAGATAATGCATGCCATACCTATTACATAAACAAACTTTTAAAAGATATCAAAGAATAAGTTCCATTTGGAGACTTTTAACTAAACTTATTAAATCTTCAAAATTGGGTTTATTAAAGATTTTTCTACATGTGTTTTTCCACATGGGTGTAGGATAAGGTTCATCTTCATATCTGAGGTTCTCTGTCCCTGGATTCTTTTCTGCCATGATCAATGTATATGTGTCCATCTAAGGTTCACTAAACCTAGGAAAAGGCCAATGAAAATGATCATTACTGGGTTTGTATTTCTGCAAAGCTGGCAGTGCATCCTCACTATAAAGGTGCACAAACCACCTCAATTATTGCACAAGGAATGTGGCCTCCTGAGTTATGACGGACATCAAAGCATATAAGAGAGAAATCAGGTTTTAAAAGCAAAATTCACTGAAAATATCATGGGTGTTCATATACCTAGAGTGTACTGGATATTGTCCAGAGTGAATAGAAATGAGGCTGTCTTGTGACCTGCACTCTCTAAATCATGGATGGTTAAAGGTTAATGCACAATTTTGTCAATATATAATACAGAAAGATAATAGAGAAATTCACAGTACTTTACTCAGGGGTTTGTACTTTTTGAAGTGACTTATTGGTGTTCAACAAGTTCCACAGCAGAAGAATCAGAAAGTATTTGCAGCATTATTCACAGTTAGAAATTTATTTTTTTTTTTTTAATGATAGGCATTGGGAGTTCACATTTAAAAAGCATCAGATGAGTAGGATGAGCAGTTGAGCAAATGTCAAACTTCTAATACAAATAAAATTCTGTAAAATATAAAGGCCATAGTGTTTTCTTGAAACATATTTATTTATACATGTAGTCATTCATACAGTTAAAAGAGTAGACATACATTCTCAGTTCAACACAATACAAGTCAGTGGAAAAATATGAGATCTTTTATATACATATAAAATATATAGACATGTATACACACATACATATAAAACACATAGATATAAATAAAAATATATAGACAGATTTATAAATAAAAATTACATATATATTTACATTTACATATTTACAAATACCTGTGTGTAGCAGACATACGGATTTTTTTTAAGGTAGCTAATAATTCTTTATGCTGTTTTTTGATGGGGCTGAATTTTCAGATGGTACTGTCCTGGTCACTTGCAGTGCAACATTCAGGTTGCCAAATCACCCATTGGTTTTGGATGCTGTGTTCAAACACACAGAAAGAAACAAAGGACATTATTGTATTAGCTAAGAATTAATTCTTGCCCATTGGTAGTAAAGCCACGAATGAATTTACAAACTGTAAATAATGATACTAAATACTTTTATATTTTAGCATATTATTTATACATATGGCATGTAAATTGTGGAAAAATTACCCATTTATGGCATTAAAACCACTTCATGGGATTTGGTATGTGACTGCCTGAAAAGTCACAAGTGTAAGTAAGGTGATGAGAAAAAACTGGGAATGAGGGAATTGTTGAATGATATAAATAGGAATTAACAACTGTAAAATAAATTTGAAGTTACTTAAACACTGTGTGATCTTTTCTGTAAAAAACTATATAGATGTACATATTTATACAGAATTTCTGTGAAATAAATGTAATAAATACAAAATCTCTTTTCTATGGACTAAGTTTACCAGATGTGAACCAAATACTGTCCCCAATAAGATAAGATACATTTTTTTTAATCCTTCATGAGTAAAAAGTGTTTATCTGTAAGCTTCCATGACATAAAATTGTCTTTGACCTAGGACAAAAGTTATCCAAATGTGACCTTGGAGCTGGATAAGAGGCTACAAAAAAATTCCACATTGGGCAAACAAGAGGGAAAAAATTGTTTTGTTAACTTGTTTTCAAAAAATGGAAACTTTCTGATGATTCTTGGAAGTCTTGAATATGTGCTCAAGAAGGAAAAAGAGCAGAGTGGACTGTGCAGTCAAGTTGTAAGTAAATATTTCACATAGATATTGCCTTGCCATGTAGAGTGTATCCATAAAATTTGTCTGCACAAATAAACTATACAACATCCATACTACAATACAAGTCTGACTTCACCACCACAAAGTACATCTGAGTATGTAGACACAGACAGCACAATGTGTCTGAAATTTTTCCAGAACTTGTATTTCATAGCACTGCACCTACAGCTGTAACTGATAGTACACCACAGTGATGTGACACCTCTCCTGCAAGGTCATTTGAGGAATACATCTGCTGTACACTGGGAAAGCAAAATATGAGTCTTGACTGAATCTTGTGGTAGGAAGGACTCAAACTGAGAAAGTATTCAACACAATTTCTATATTATGCAGATCAAAAGCTAATGACAAAAGAATGTATTGGCAAACTGTCCCTTGTTATCTGGCAGTGATGTGTATAGCAGCATGAATACTTAGACATAATCTCTGTTAATGTTATTTCACAATTTAAAAAAATGAAGTGAGAGAACTGCATATGTAAATAAGACGCAGTTGTGACGAACCACATA